>CM069150.1:31766931-32366931 GCA_035221665.1 Okamejei kenojei
CATAGAAGAGATTGTATTAGCTCATTGGATGTAGGTAGGGCTGCGGATTGTGGTGTATGCTGCATTGTCATAGAGTCATAGTCATGAGAGTGATGAAGTGTGAAACGGGCCCTCAGCCAATTTGCCACATCTGCCAACTATGATCCCAAGCTAAGACTAATTCCACGCTGCCATAGCACTTGGTCCTTATCCCTCAAAACTGTCCTAATCCATTGTACCTGTCTATAACGATGCTTCTTAAAATGTTGGGAATGGTCCCTGCCTCAGCACCTCATCTGGCAGGCTTGTTCTATACACCCATATTCCTTTAGTGCGCGATAACTGAAGGTTACCCTCAGATTAAATCTAGTTTGCCTTCACACTTGTGAGTACCTTTGTTCACACTTCACTGTTAAACACCCTGTGTGGAATGAGCGTAAAGAACCCAAAAAAAAGAAAGAGAAAAATAATTTGTAGAGAAAATGGGGATAGCTGGTGGCGAGTTTGCACTTGATGTTTTTCCTACTGACCTGGACTATACATAATTGTGTTAGATCATTGAAACATTTCCTATCACTGCAGCTGTATTTGAAGGCCACTCTCCTTGTTTTTAGCTGACTGCTGCTCACTTTTGACTGTAGATTTGTTGGTATAGAGAACCCTCCCTTCAGCATTGTCGACCCATGTATGCTAGCAAAGTAATGTATGTTACCTGTTCTCACTTTGCTCAGGCTACCTTTCTGCAATGCCAGGACATCCAGTTTCAATCTGTAAGAGAGCACTGGCCTCTGAATCTGAAATCAGGGAGCATAGTTCGATTACGATCACCAGTAGAATGAACTGGTGGTATTGTCCTCATAAAATAGAGAGACTTTGTGAGGTATAATATTCCATTAAGGACAATGAAACAGGTATTGTAATGAATTAAGGCAATGTGAAACGTTATGTGCATTCTGCAGTGATCCACCAGGTACTTGTTATGAGGTATTGCAATGGCAACGCTATTCCAGTTGCAGGCACAACATGCTTAAAAGGTTTGAAATTCAAATGGGACAGCTGTCAGGAAGATTGAAGGAGTAATTGCTATATAATAGTTCTAAACCTGTTATGATGTTACTTCCTACCTAGTTTCATAAAAAATATGTGGCTTAAAATGTAAGAGTGTCAGCTAGATTTGTTATTTCATGCACAGCCTTGCCGCACTGTCTAACCTAAAATCCCTTTCTTCTGCAATCCGAGCGTTAAGGTACATGTCATCCTGTTATTCATTGACTCTCGTAGTTGTGTACCTTCCCCGCTTGAAAAGAAATGGAAGCAAAGCGCTATGAAAAATTTCATAACAATTACGTGACGAAAATCTAAATTAATCATGCTTGTTTTATCCACTGTAGAACTGGAAATTGATAGGGGCCTTAAGGCTTGTTAATTTCCCATAAAAAAACTACAGAATGGCATTCTGATTATTTAAACAAATTAGTGCGTGTCAGTGTCTTGAACGTAAATAGAAGCGAAATCAAACTGACTGTATATCACATCTTGCATGGAAAAAATATTTACAGATACAGAAGACAGACATTAAATTAAGATGGTGACCATATAAGTCCATAGTGTAGACTTACCAAAACAAATCAATAATCTGTGCAGGTCAAGAACATTTCTTACAAAACAAGACTAGCAGAGTGAGTGGAGCAAGAGCATTAGCACTTTCAACAAATATGGTGCTTTGAAGAAGAGAGCTTAGGAGCATAATTATTAAGACACAAGGAATCTGCCAGCAAAATTGAAGTACTGGAGTAACTCATAGAGAGAAAGTATTGAATTAAATGGGCGATATTTCCTTCAGGCTGATAGTTGGTAGGGGTTTTGTGACTGGGCAATAGGTCGAGTAAGAGCCTAGAAGCAATAGACAAGTGATAGATAAGAGAAAGGAAAGAATAGAAATTGTAAAGTCAGAGAGAGCGAGAGATAGTGGAAGTGGATGGGGACAGGGGGAAAATGGGAGGGATAGTTGGAGAAAGTGGATGCACATCAAGGCATAAGGCTTGGGAAAATAGGGATGAGGATAGGGCGTATTACTCACATTGGAAAATTCCAACGTTTATACGGATAGGTTGTAAGCAAACCAAGTGGAATTGGTGTTGTTCCTCCAGTTCCAATGTAGTCTTACTGAAGGTCCAGTAATTGTAAGTGGCTTAAAAATGTTAAGCAACTGGATATCTTATCAGGTCCGGTGGACCCTAGTGCAAGTGTTGGGCAAAAATGGTGACCTACGTCTACATTTGGTCTCGCCGATGGAGGCCACATGGGGTCCACCAAATAACCAGTAGAGGAGTTATGAGAGATGCCTGCAAACACTCTGTTTTCATCATGTCGAACTTGCTGGAGTCCCTGGATGGAGAAGGTATGTGGACTTGTATAAATCTCCATGTGACTACAGGGAAAGTACCTGGGATGTGGGTGGTTTGGTTGGGGAAGGATGAGTGAACTAAGCAGAAGATGGCCTCTGTGAAAAGAGGAAATGGTGATATGTTAAGGTGATTTACAGTAAATGTGGGAGAATTGTGTTGGATGAGGAGGCTGGCAGGGTGAAAGGGGATGGACCAAGGGGAACTCTTATCCTTGTTTTTAGTCTGGGACTTTAGTCCAAGAGCAAACTGTGGAACAGAGGAGACATCCACAGAGATTGGGCGGTAGAACACCACATTTACAGAAGAAGAGGACAACTCTGATGCAGCAGCGATGGAGAAATTGTGATCAGATGCAACAGAAAACAGAAAAATGTGGTAGGGGGTGGAGGTCCCTTGCAAGCAGTACTGTGGGGAGATAGCGGTGGCAATTGAGGATTGTAATAGACATCAGTTTTACAGTCTGTACCTTGCAGTAGAGGACAGAGAGATTGAGAAAAGGGGAGAGAGGTGTAGAGATAGTCAGTGAATTTCAAGCTCACAATTTCACGTTACAGGAGTAGAACTCACGCATTTGGCCTATCGAGTGTATTCCCGCCCTTCAATCATGGCTGATTCCTGTCCTCCTAAACCCAATTTCCTGCCTTTCCCAATACTCTTGACACCCGCACTAAACAAGAATTTGTCTATCTCTGCCATTAAAAATATCCAACGTGATTTTTCTTCCACAGCCCTCTGGGCAATGATTCCACAGATTAACTTTCCCTCTGACCGAATACGTTGAGGGCAAGGACGTTAATGATGAAGTTAAATGTGAGTTCTGGCAGGGTGCAGAGGCAGCCCAAATGCAAATGTCAATGCAGCAGGGAACAGTTGGGGAATATTGTTGGGTTTGTTTTGGAACAAGGATTGTCCAGCGTAAAACCACTGCATTCAGCCATTCGTTAGATATTCTCTTTATTTTTAGTTTCCATTTTAGTGACATAATCAAAGTCAGAAGAGATTTCAGCAAAACATTGAATCCATCCTTTGGTCCTCACAGCAAAATGACCACTTCTGAGAACATAGATCCCTGCTTTTTTCCCTTCAATTACTTACAGTAAAAAGTACACATTTTGATATACCATTATAGTGTCAAGGATTTGGGGATCTTTTTCTGTTTCAGAGTTTTTTATAATATTTTAATAGAGACCTACGTGAGGCAAGCTCAGAAAGATTATATAGAAGCAATTAAGCAATGCCCTTTGTATAATAACACAAATACTATTAATCCCACTGATTGGCTTTAGTACAGTCAGGATTTAGATCGCTAACCTGATTCCAGATGCCTCAATGGATTCATGTCACAGCATGATGAGATTTGGTCATTGAAAGATAATTTCAGAATAATGTTTTTTGGATGATTAAATAATTGAATATACACTTATAATTAATTCCTCTGCTCCCAATAATTTAAACACCACCAGGATAAGCATTTAAAATTTAGCTTTTAATTAGAGTTCACTTATTATTATCTGCATTGATTACACCACCATGCATCACTGTAGATTAAAAAAGGCCCATTACATATCTTCACATCCTGCGTCTCTGAGACTATTGACCAGATGTAATATGGCTAGATGTGGAAATGAGATCAAAGGAGACTAACAATGGAATGGGTATGGTATAATAAACAATTAATTTGGTCAATATTTCAATTTGCTTGAGAACATTATCTTCACAAGTAATTGTTCTTTAGTCACGGTCCATGGATTCTCATTTATGAGCTTGTTCATCGTCTATGACTCTGTGCATGAACACAATTATTTTTAAATACTAATCACTCGCCATCAACATTGAGAAATGCTCATTTTCACTTGTACTGGGCTGCTCGATCTCTCATCCAAACAAAGATCACTTTGGGTCCATTAGCCCACTATTGAAAAATTACTGAAATGATGTCCAAAAAGATTGTAGTGTGACTATACCGGCCTCACACATTTCCCATCCATCTAGTGCACACAACGGTGGACAATGCATAGAAATCCTATCATTACCGATAGGATGGAGGAGCTGGTCTTGGTTTTGGGGTAAAATCTGGTAAGAATGTCTGCTTCCAAGGTTGATATTAAGGATTTTACCCGGTGGTTGAATATTACAACAATCGTGTGCCTGTGAGGTAATACAGTACCTTCAAAGACTGAGGTGAGAAAAAACTTTTCACCCAGAGAGATTGTGATTTGGTGGATTCCATGCCACGTTAGGGCAGCTGGCGGCCAAATCACTAGGTGGATTGAAGAGAGAGTTAAATAGAGCTCTAGGGCTAGTGGAATCAAGGGATCTGGGGAGAAGCAGGCATGGGTTATTGATTGGGCCAATCAGCCATGATCGCAATGATGGTAGGTGCCTCGGCTCAAGGGCCGAATGGCTTCCTCCTACACCTATATCTATGTTTCTAGTTCTCTAATGTTTCATGTTTAATTGTACTGTGATAATAATTTTGAGCTCAGGATTGGAAAAGCTTGAACTTAAAGCAGGCTCTGGGGAGAACTAAGTAAGGAGATTTGAAGACAAATACAAGGGCTTAGGGCACAATGGGGCATGTGCTTGTGAACTGAGGCCTTGATATATTGCGGGATCAGGATGGATGATATTGGTGTCAATGGCTAGGTGGAGTTTTAAGAGGAATTGGCATTTGGTGAAGGAGATTGTTTAAGAAATCATTTGTGCGAAAAATCAGCTTCGGTTACACGAAATTGCCCAGTAGGGGCCCCATCATTAAATTGCAATGCCCCCCCAGGGAGATTCTGTTCTGCCAAAGGATACAGTCCCAGAAGCAACAAATACTTTCTGAAATGGGTAAGGGAGATGGAGAGAGAGTGAAAGCAAACGGTTATATTGCAGTTAGAGAAGTCAAATATTCATACCTCTGGGGCGAAAATCATAATGCTGGGGACAGCAGACCAGCTTCCCAGCCTGACTGTCCCTGATTACATTTTATCTCTGTTTTCTTTGTTGTTACCTTCACCTAGCTAACAAAGACTATTTCTACTTTTCCTTGATCTCTACCCCCATTGAGTCTCGTTCTCATACCTTACACTTCCTTATTCTCTGTTACATCTCCACCCCTGACCTCATTCCGAAAAGGGTATCGATACCCAATCACCACCACATTCTTTCTCTCCAAGAGATGCTATTTTTTCCCCCGCTGAGAAAATCAAGCATTTTGTGTCTACATTTTAAACCAAGCATCTGCAGTTCCTCCCTACTACATTTCTGAGTGCTAAGAACAAACTGCTGAGGAACTTAGTAGTCTAGCATCAGTAGAGCAATGGGATAGTCAACCATTTTGTGTTGGACCTTACAGTATAACCTGTAACTTCTCATCTATGTAACGATGCTCTGAGAAGTGTTGCAGAGGTTCCACCTTGAAAAAATTCATTGGGCAATGGCGCATTACATGCCTGGAAACGTTGAATTGAAATTGACCAGAAATGATTGTAATCCTTTTTTACTCTTGAAAAAACAGAAAGCGTTGAAATTAAGTGGCACTACAATATTCAAATTTCCAAACCAAAATGTGGTTTAATTTTAAAATGTTTGAGTGTTTTATATTGTACAATCAATTGAGTGCATTAATGCAGAAAACCAAATTAACCTCAGCCCACGTTGTCTCAAGGTTGAAGGAATTAGAATGAACAGGCTGAGACAAAACAATTAGTTTTTCTCGTGCTTGACTGTGCGATGGCAACTCACTCCAGGCATCAGTATATGTTTAGAGGACTGTGATCTTTGCTTGAGTGGAAACTATGCAGTGGGGTAGAAGTAACTTCTACAGACAATACTTCTAGAATGGATTTGTGCCCCCCTGGTGTAAATGTTTCTCCTTAATTGCAGCAATGTTGGACATTAAACTTAATATGCCCACTAAATGAAATCTCAAAATTCACATTTCCCCAAATCTATGCACAATCATTGCAAAATTATGAAAGTTGTAAAAACTACACAAGTCTTGAGGGAGATTACTGTTAGGAAGCGTTAAAGCTTACTTTTAAAATAAAGTATCAAAAATAAAATGGGAAAGGGCGGCATGTGGCGGTAGAAGTTGCAGCCTTACATTGCCAGCGACCCGCCGTTCGAATCCAGACTATGGTGACTTGTCAGTACGGAATTTGTACGTGCTCCTAGTTGACCGCGTGGTTTACTAAGAGATCTTCAGTTTCCTCCTCGCCACAGAGTCAGTGCTCACTGGTAGGGGCCGTAACTCCTGTCCTCGAATAACTAAACTAAACTCTACATTTTCCCTTTCAAAGATAACTTTGAAAGTAAAAGATTAGTATTAAGGTAACATAGTGCCAGAACTTGATCCCTACAGCTAATAGATGGATAATCTTAATACTTCTGTCGATCATCCAGATGTTTGTTGCTATTGAATCTCCACATCTAGAAGATGAACCCCGGAAGTGGCGCGCAGCCTTCAGCTGCAGCCACCTGCAATCCATTTTAAAAAAAAAATTATTTTGTTTCTTTTTGTTTCTGTTTTAGTGATAATTTTAAGTTATTTAGGCGTGTATGTGTGTGTGTGTGTTGTGGGGGGGGGGAAACAGGTTTAGTCTCTCCCTTCGGGTGTATGTCAGACTTTTCTTGCTGTATCCCCCGTCACAGTCTCCGTCTGTGCTGAGGCCCTAATGCGGAGCTGCGGCCTCGAGCTTTGGCGGCCTTCCAGCTTCCAGCACGGCGGCACGCGCTTTCGAGCTTAAGCGGCGACCTGGCTTCGCGCGCTGCGGTGCCTCCAGCGGCGACTGGCTTCGGGAGCTTGCAGTGCTCCAGCGGCGACCTTGCCCCCTTTTTGGGGCTGCAGTGCTCCAGTGTTGACCTGGCTTTCGGGCTAGAGCGTGCTCCAGCGGTGTACCTGGCTTTCGGGCAGCGGTGCTCCAGCGACGTTCCAGCGGCGACCTGGCCTTCGAGCTTCGGTGTTCCAAGCTTGCGACCGGCTTTCATGGCTGCGGTGCTCCAGCGATCCAGCGGCAGGTCCTGTGGCGGGTGTGTTCTGGCATTCCGCAACGGCGGTGTCGGCAGCCCGCTTCGAAGGCTCGCCGCGGGCGTTGGTGGACAGCAACATCAGAGGCCTTGATTCTCCTCAGCGCATGAGGGAGAACAAGGAGGGAAGAAGACAGAGAACGCTAAGACTTTTGCCTCCTCCACCACAGTGTAGGAGGGTGCCTGAGTAAGTTACTGGAGAGTATTATCTAGGGGGGGCGGGGACAATTAAAAAAATCCATTTGGATAGACGGGCTGAATAAGTAAAGGTTCAGCATGGTTTTTCTATATGAGTAAATTATGTCTTATGTAATTGATTGAGAGGTATCCAGAAAAATTTGATGAGTACATGGTATTTTGAAGTCAACAAAGTGATGGAGTACCTCACGGTTAAAGGCCATATCCCACTTGGCCCAATCATTAGCGCAAAATATACGCAACATCATTTACGTGTCATAAATATATATAAAAATTCCCTGACCCGTGCATTGTACATGCATCGTGATTCAGGCATTTTGCGCATTACGCGCCATTGTGCGAGTGACATAGGCATGTGTACGAAGCGTCTCGAGTGGCGTCTCAGAAATATTGGGGATGTTACAAAATCTTCGCTGCGCCATCTGCGTGACATGCAAATGATGCGCCAAGTGGGACAGGCCCTTAAGGAACCATCTCTGGACAACATGGATAGATGAAATATTCTGGCCTGGACCCTTCTCTACCGCCAGCCCCCCCCACTGCTGAGAAGTGTCTCATCCTGAAACATCACCTATAATGTTCTCCAGAGAAATGCTGTATGTACACAATATAAATAATTTTCAGTCTCAATTGGTTTGTGGTTGTGAAATACAAATAAAATGTTTGAAGTTTGAAGTCCTGAGCTACCTTCAACCAAATTCAGCAGGAGAGAAAGAATAAAAGCAGGCAGCTGAAATATCTCTCACAAAAGCATGCAGCCCTTCTTAAGGGCCTGTACCACTTAGGCAATTTTTTAGGTGACTACAAGCGACTAGGCTGTAGCCACATGGTCGCCGGGTTGTCGCCTGTATGGTTGTGAGTAGTCTCCTCAGTCGCCCAAAAAGTCGTAGCGTTTTTCTGGTCTCCCCTGGATTTTTGAAATGTTCAAAATTTTGGCCGACAGTGGGCTTGACGCCAATGAGCGTAGCTTGACTTCTCCTGTCGTAGGTGCTGTCATAGGTTGTCACCATGTGACATAGGTCTCTCGCCGGGGGAATGCTGACTTGTGGTGAATTCCATTGGTGACTATCTACGTCAACCTATGTCAACCGGCGACAGGTACCCGCGGTTGAATTATCTTAAGTTGTATTCAGGTGTCACCGACGGGGTCGTAGCTTGTGGGGGGAGGGGGGACGCGGACATGTAGGTTGTCGTAGGTGTGGTTGTGGTGGACATCCTAATGGGTCACCAGTTGTCGGTAGCTTGCCATAGCTTGACGTCGACTAGGTGGTAGGTTGTTGTAGCTTGGCGTAGACATTGACGTAGACACTGTCGTAGGGGGGGTCAAGTTTTTGGCGACCTGCTACGACTATGACAGTCAACGGCAGTCTCCGAAAAAATTGCCTAAGTAGGACAGACCCTATCTGCTGCATTCATGGTATAACTGTGGCAAGTCAACTCTTGAAATTTGCGTGCTCAAGTCCTAAAGATACATTCACATTATAGTTAATGTATTGTAAAACTGTGATACTGTACTTGCAAGGTGGACCAAGTCAAATAATTTCCTCGCTTGAATAATTTTCTTTGTCCAAACATTTTCACAAATTTGCTATATCAGCATAAAACAATACTGACTATTTTCCATAACATGAACACTGTCAGGGATCAAAAGGATGGCCTTCATCTCCCTCAAACACAATGATAGGAGAATGCCAAATACTAACTATCCCCATCCCACCAATCTGTGCTCACAACATGAAGAGAAATGAAGCTATGAAGAGAAAGCAAAATCCCCATTTTTGACGAGAAAACCCAGGCAAAAGGCTTATCATCTTCATTGCCCCAGAGCAAAAAAAATCAATATTTTTCTATTTCTTTCTCAGAGCTAAACCATATAATCTGTAGGAATGAACTGCACATGCTGGTTACACCAAAGATAGACACAAAATGCTGGAGTGTCCCGCTGAGTTACTCCAGCAATTTTTGTGTCTATCCTCTGCGTAAACCAGCATCTGCAGTTTCTCCCGCTTTTCTCTAGCTGAGTTACTCCAGATTTTGTGTCTATAAACCATATAATAGTAAGATTAAATGAGAACTTACCAGTTTGAAGTTTGATCTTTATTTTATGAGGAGTTACGATGAGGGATTACGTGAAGAAGCCCCGCCAGGCGCATGCACGTCATACTTCAAAGCAGCGGCGTGAAAACACAGAAACTATAGTCGAAGTGACATAGTAAGACTC
Source organism: Okamejei kenojei (assembly GCA_035221665.1). Taxonomy (NCBI): domain Eukaryota; kingdom Metazoa; phylum Chordata; class Chondrichthyes; order Rajiformes; family Rajidae; genus Okamejei; species Okamejei kenojei. The sequence goes on from CM069150.1 coordinate 31,776,754, forward strand.
AGAAGACTAGAACTACCAGATGATCTTTGCGATTATGAGGCCGGGAGCGGAGGGCACGTAATCCGGGAGCGGAGGGCAGGTAATCATCATAACTCCTCATAAAATAAATATCAAACTTCAAACTGGTAAGTTCTCGTTTAATCTTACTATTTTACTTCGGAGTCACGTGAGTGACTACGTGAAGATTTCAAAGCTCTGTGATTTCATGCCGCAGATCCATTCCATACGACACACTGCTTCAGTTGACACAGTAGTGAATAAATAATGTATTGAACATTGCTTTGAATTATTCAATAAACATTTTTTAATAATAATAAACAAAAACAGTAATAACCCCTCTATTCCAGGGGGAAATTACAAATGAAATTTAGAAAATAAATAAAATCGAACCCAGCAACAGCATGCCACAAAACCTTGCATTGTCAGGGCAGATTTGTCATAGAACTTTGAGAAGGTCGCCTCCCTAGACCATCCTGCGGCCCCGAGGATTTGACCTAGAGGCACGTCCTGTGCCTTCGCTGCGGATGTTGATGCCGCCCTGGTGGAGTGAGATTTAAACACATAAGTGTCTACTCCAACCCAAAACCTGTTTTAACCATCTAGAAATAGTTTGTACTGACATCTTTTTATGAGGTTTTTTGTGGCTGATGAGCATTGCTGTCTCAGAGCCTCTGAGACTCTTAGACACCTCGATATATTGACTCAGATGCTTGACTACACATAGCGCTTGGTCAATGGAGTATGCTTTAAAGCTTACTTTGGTTCCGGCCATTCCTGGCCTGCTTTGTTTGATTAAATCATATACATAAAAGTAATGTTATCTACAGAAGAGTACATGCTATCTAGCCATAGCTTTTGCAATGTTTGAACTCGTTGCCCTGATACTAGCGCCATGAGCATAACCACTTTAAGTGTTAACTTCTGAAAAGACAGTGACATAATTGGAGCCCATTGACGCAGCAGTGTGAGAACTTTACTGACATCCCAGATTTCTGTATATCTAGGCTTAGGAGGGTTTTTGTTAAAGATTCCTCTCAGGAATCGGGACACTAACGGATGAGACCCGATAGAATGTTGTTCTGAAAACTGCCCTAAATAGGAGGACAAAGCACTCCGAGCACTATTAATGGCACTATAGCTCAATTGTTCATCAAAATGCAATGTAGCAAGGAATTCCAATACCTCCGGTATGCTTGCAGTATGATAAGATATATCTGACTGCAAACAAAACATCTCCCATTTCTTAATATGAGACACATATTGTTTTTTAGTACTCTCTCTCCAAGCTGCAGTTATCACATCCATGGTTCTTCTCGACAGTCCAAGCCCTTGGAACGGTCTGGTCAAAACCTGTAGATTAACAAATTAATACGATCATGTTACGGTTGACTTTCTCCTGTTACTGGATGCACCAACAAATTACTGCAGTTGGTACTGCAGTTGGGGACAGCCATGAATGGCTGAGTCATCATTCCCAGCACCAATGGGAACCATGGCTGTGTAGGCCAGTCCAGAACCACCAAAACGCCTGTGGCGGAGTCCTGCTCTATTTTGGTGAGACGTTGCCTGATGAGGCAGAATGGGGGAAAAGCATAAAAGAACGTACGTCCCCAATGTAGCGAGAACTGCTACTGCTCCTGGATCTGGTTCCCATGAAACGTATTTAGGCAACTGGTGATTTAGCCTGGATGCAAACAGATCTATATCTGGCAAACCATAGCGGCTGACAATCATTTTAAAAACATCAGGATTTAGCATCCATTCTATGTTGTCATTAAATTTCCATGACCTGTTGTCTGCCACCATATTATCTCTACCTGGTAGGTAAATAGCTGAGACCCAGATATTTCTGGAAATGCACCAGTCCCAAATGAGGTTAGCCAGATTATCACATGATACTAACCTTATTCCTCCCATGTGATTGATATAAGCAACAGCCGTGGTATTGTCAATCTGGAGCTGAACATGTAAATCATTCATTGCTGAACAATATGCTTTTAATCCGTAGAATGCACCCAGCAATTCTAAGTAATTTATACCATGCCTTTGCAGGATTAAGTCCTCTTGCACACTCCATCTACCATCACAGCTGGACTCGCTGTCCATGGCTCCCCATCCCAAAGCACTGACATCTGTTTGAAAAACCACTGAAGGTTGTTGAGTCAAAATGTTTTTGGTACTTCGTGCAATATTGATTATCCACCATTGCAATCCGTCGATGGATTTGGCTGGCAACTGCATTGGTCTATCAAAATGACCCGCTTGTTCTCTAGCTCATTGCAAACTTTGATAGTGCATAGGTCCAAACTGCACTGCAGGGAAAGCCGCCACCAATTTACTAATAACACTGGCTACTTGCCGGATGGAGGGTTGTAGCTTTTCTACGAGACTGGTACAGACCGCCGTGATTTCAACAGCCTAGGCCATAGGCAAAGTCACTGACGTATCAACTGAATCAATGACAAACCCCAAATAGTTAATTTTTTGGGATGGCTCTAGCTTGGATTTTGTTGGATGGATGAGAAAACCTAACCTCTCAAACAGGTGTTTGGTTGCTGAAACCGACTCCTCAGCTGTTTCCAGAGTGTTGCTTATAATTAAAATATCATCTAAATAGGCTACCACAATGTGATTCTGGGCACGAAGTAGCGCCAGAACTGGTTTTTAACAATTTTGTGAACAACCTAGGAGCTGTGATTAACTCATTGGGGCAACATTTTAAATTGCCACAGCTGTCCCATCCAACTAAATTTCAAGTATCTACGGTACTGATGACGAATTGGTACTGAATAATATGCATCTTTTAGATCTATAGTTGCCATATAACAACCTTTTGATAACAACTGTTTAGCAGTACTGAAAGTGTGCATTTTAAAATGCCTATACTGGACATAGGAATTTAACTGGGTTAGGTCTAGAACGACTCGACACCCACCATCTTTTTTTCTGTCTGGGGAATATATTGGACACAAATTGTTGAGGATGATATACCGTCTTCTCAAATACCACTTTTTGGAACAAAACCCAAATTTCTTTATTTACCTGCAGAGTTTCTGGTCCAGACAAAAACAATACCCGACTAGGCATATTTTGTGCAGGTGGATGTATTCCTGACATAAACTCTATTCGAGACCCTGAGACAGTGTCCAGTATAAACAGATCAGATGTTATGCAGCACCATTCATCATAAAATAACTGTAACCTACCCCCAACCGGAGGTTGTTCCCCAGAGGATTTATCCTGGACTGAATGAGTTACCCGTACCTCCATAGCCAACCTTGAGCTTCTCACTCTCCTTGCCATGTTGGGGTTGTAGTTGGAGTACGCAGGTGGATATGGACAGCGTACAACTGGTAACACTCTGCTTGGACCTGCCCCAGCATCTGACGCCCGTCTTGTTGAGAAAGACCTGCGAGGTGGCATCCTGGCCGAGGGTATGTAGGTTTTCATGAGGCCAATAGTTTTGGCCTCTTCCTCCAGGTCTTTGGCCTGTTTCAGCAGGTCTTCGGCAAATAGGAAATTTGGTGCTTGAATTTTTGAGGACCTACACAGAGCTGCAAAGCATGGGTTCAACGTTGGCTTGATGGCAATTTTCCGGATACAGTTGATCTCGAAGTGGGCATTGCACAGCAGGGCCAACGTATGCTGCTGTGTCCCCGACATCGGTGCCCCTTGGACCATTTTCCCAAAAGCTGTGATACCTGCCCCCACTAATTTGAGGACTCGCTGGAAACGAAGCTCTTGTCCCCTCATCGCTGCGCTCATTTGTGTCCAGATAGCAGAGTTCATGGTGGTCACCTTGAGCGACGCACAGTTAACAGGTGTCTGGTAACACGTGGTCGTCTGTTCCATGATGGAATCCTGGAGCTGGTGAGAGGCCATGTAGTTTATATTGGAAACCAGATTTTCCTCCATGGCTTCACCAGTACCCTCCGGAATGGCAACATTTCTTGCTACATCCGGGACACCTGGAGCATGGCTCATGTGCCTTGGTGTGTGCCCAAAAGCAGTGACACCAACTTCAGGGTCAGTCTCCTCCTGCCCTGGCTCTCCCGAGTCTTGCTCTAGGGAGGTCTCTACCACCCCTAAACAAGGTGCTGGTGAGGGTGATTCCTATTGATACTCATAGGCGGTGATGTCCTCCTCGCCATATGGGCCTCTGCCTGAGACTGTTTGGGGAATCCTGGGGGCATGCGATCCTGATTGGAATACTTCATGGCTCATCATGGTCTGAGGCATTCTTTCCATTTTATCTAAACGTCCCCAGACCTTCTTGTTGTAAGGAGGGGAGTCTTCTTCATCGGACGCGTCAGATAAAACGGGCCTGACAGATTTTTGTTTGGCCTTTCCCCCTGCTGGATTGGCCACAGCGCCCTGAGGCACTGGAGTTAATGGAGGCAGTTGAGCTGCTGGCGGTTCTACAGTCGGCGTCGGAGTCAGCGTTGCCGCGGCCGGTATCTCCATACCCGATCTGCGAGCACTAACCGCGGTCCCGCGAGTTAAACTCCTGCTACAGACGGCAGACTTTTTCACAACTTTCTCCATTTTCTAACTACTCCCGCTGGCTCCTGAACCAGTCACACGGAATTTAAATACCCGCAGAAAGTTTTGAAATCACTTACCTGCCGGTTTATTACTTACCGCTGGTGGAGCTGCGTTCTCCAGCCCGTCGGTGTGCCATGTGTCGAACGGAATGACGCGCATGCGCCTGGTGGGGCTTCTTCACGTAGTCACTCACGTGACTCCGAAGTAAAATCATTGACTAACCACCTATGTGCATAGCCTTCATGTCTGTATTTTAGGATTATGCTTATGCATTGTATCTCAGTGGCTGAGGAATGGTTGTTTCTTGCAACACAGGATGACCTTATCATCTCCGGACATTGATATCCTGGTTTTGTATTGCACCATCTAATCATGAGTGATGGCAGCCTGCCAAAGTCAGCTGATCATCAACAGCAGGGTTATTGCTAGAGTTGCAACAGCGGGTGTGTGAGCTTTGTTATGCTAAGCGATGACAGATGATTCACGCTCTACAAAATCTCTGCCATTTCTTCAAAGCAGAGCATCAGAAACTCACCACGCTGTTGCAGCTCATTGCACTGATGCTCTCAAGGGCCCATCCAATAAAGATATCCAGAGTTGTAGTTAGACATAAAAAGCTGGAGTAACTCAGCAGGACAGGCAGCATATCTGGAGAGAAGGAACAGGGGACTTTTCGGGTCGAGACCCTTCTTTAGTTCCGACCAGAAATGTCACCCATTCCTTCTCTCCAGGGATGCTGCCTGTCCTCTAGTAACTGAGTTACTCCAGTTTTTTTGTGTCTATCTTTGGTTTAAACCAGCATCTGCAGTTCCTTCCTACACACCCAGAGTTGTAGTGTCAGCCAGCTGCAGTAGCACTCAAGTTTTAGATTGTTTCCACCTATGTTACAATGAGGCAAAACCATCAGACCTTCCAGCCATGCTTGATAATAGGAGATAGACATAAATAGCTGGGTTAACTTTGTGGGCCAGGCAGTATCTCTGGACAAAAGTGATAGCTAACATTTTGAGTTGAGACCCTTCTTCAGTCTTAGAGTCTGGGGAAACTGATAACAGGAGTATTGATATGAAGATGACTACCACTTCCATGCTAGAAAAGGTCTGTTTCTGGCTCAGCAAAATGGCCACAATGCTGTTAGGCATTTCATAACAGTTTCAAGTTCGGCAGACAATATTTCAATTACTAGCCTCTTATTCTGATTGTTCTGGAGCAGAACTGACGTATGTCCCTGCATTTGGGGAAATTGGCACACAATTGCTACGTCTCCTTGCTCACTGCAGTTCACTTCCGCCTGATGTCTCACAAGGTGTGGATCCATCCGTGAGCTATCCTCCACTGTTCAAGTGCGGCCAGGGTATGGAAAGAGGCATGCTACTGCCACAGAGAGTGAAGGGTGTCTATTTTAAGGAAACACAGCAAGCCACATGGAACATTCATGTATATTGAAACAAAATCAATATACCTTTATGAAAGGGAAATCAAGTTTGATGACATATTAAAGTTTGCTGGAGATGTAAGCACAAGTTGTTTGTTTATTTGTATATTTATTTGCACCATGTTTTAAAAGAAGACAAATGATCAATTTATAATACCATACAGTGCTGGAAGGGAAGGGAAGCCCAGAGGGCTTATACAAAGTCCGGTCCCATATACAAAGTCCGCTCCCATATACAGTTGGATACAGTTAAACCAAAGAAGGTAATTTTGAATTTCCTCAGGCATTCTAAGGTGTCTCATAAACAGATTATTGTGTAAGAGAAGAACTTATGGCATTTGGGGTAATATTTTCACAGGAAGAGAGGATTGGAAGAGATAGAAATCAGAGAATGAAGATAAATGGATTTCATGTTTACCAGTTGTGGCTACGTGTGAGAAGGGGGATAATGTTGAGGAGAAATAGAATCATTACAGTGACCTCTACTATTTACAATGTATATTGTACCTTGGATGAAGGAAAATAGGTTGTCACAGTGATATTTGAAGCTGATATAAATGTAACTGAGAGAAACAAGTTATGAGGTAAAGAGACTTCAAAGACATAAATGAATGGGTAAAAATAAGGCAGATGGAATATAATACATGGAAATATTCATTTATTCCTGTAAGTAGGAATAATATAAATCAGAATATTGTTCATACGACGAGAGGCTAGAAAATGGAGCTGAACACTGTGACCTGGGTGTCCTTATAAATGAAAAACAAAATGTTGCCATGACTATGGTTCAGGTCCAATAGTCAATTTACTGAACTAGTAAACCAGAGGCCTGGACTAACAATCCAGCGGCCTGACCTTAACTTGCAGTATGGCATCTGTGGCTTTAAGAATCAAATAATTCTTCACACACTGTTTTTCACACAAAGAGTGGTGAATCTCTGGAATTCTCTGCCACAGAAGGTAGTTGAGGCCAGTTCATTGGCTATATTTAAGAGGGAGTTAGATGTGGCCCTTGTGGCTTAAAGGATCAGGGGGTATGGAGAGTAGGCAGGTAAGGGATACTGAGTTGGATGATCAACCATGATCATATTGAATGGCGGTGCAGGCTCGAAGGGCCAAATGGCCTACTCCTGCACCTATTTTCTATGTTTCTATGTATCTATAATTAAATAATCTGGAATTTCAAAGAATAGCATAACCAATAATGTTCGTGAAATTAGACAAAAAAAAAGCTTCAATTGTCTTATAGCTATGCTATAAATGTGGTAAAGAAAGATACAAAGTGCTGGAGTAACTCAGCAGGTCAGTCAGCATCTCTGGAGGCCATGGATTGGTGATGTACTGGGAGGGGGGGAGGGGGAAGAAGGGGGTTGTATGTGGGTTAAGGGGCTGTTCCACTGCGGCGACCTAATCTGCGAGTTCAGAAGAGTTTGCCCTCCACTCATACTCGCAGCATGGTCGACACGAGGTCCTAGGAGGTCTTTGTAACTCTCCTTCATGCTCGAGAGTAGTCCCCGCATACTCGAGGCCTCAGCTTGGTCGCGCGTATTTTTGAAAATGCTGAAAAATGCCCACGTGTAAAAAAAGGTTGCGGGCATGTCGCGGGCAACAAGACTAAATCCTTGAAACAATATAAAAATCTGTCTCTACAGACATCTCATATGCACCAATTTTGTTTCTTTGAGCCAAATAGGCATACAGAAATCCCATGAATATGTTGTTTTTCCTTAGTCGTAGAGTCACAGAGTCATACAGGGTAGAAACAGGCCCTTTGGCCCAACTTACCCACACTGGCCAACATGTCCCAGATACACTAGTCCCACCTGCCTGTGTTTTGCCTATATCCATCCGAACCTGTTCTATCCAAGTACCTGTCTAACTGTTTCTTAAATGTTGGGATAGTCCCTGCCTCAACTCTGTCTCCTGGCATCTCAGTACAGTACCATAAACCCTTATTTTCATTTGGAATTACATGTTTTTGTCCAGGAGTCATCCCTGTATGGTGGCACGGAGTGCGCTTTATAGTAACAGCAACATATTGTACTCCAGTTAACTTCAATATAGCCATACTTCGGACATTGAGTGCAGTTTGCTGCTGTTAAACTACAATGAATTCAGTGCTACTGTTTGGGGATGAATTTCTAAACAAATGCCGAGCAGCTTGATAGAGAATTGGATTTAGACATGTGAGATTCTGAACAAACGTTAGTGGAACTAATTAAGGAATGGTTAACTTTCTCTTTAAATATAGTTGCAAATATTGTAGCAACTAGAGTGATAGAAAGGTTGACCTGTGGGAGCCCATAGAAGGAAGCCACCGAGCCTGGCCCTTGCTCGTCCCCATAAGACTAGAGAACCAGAGAGGAGAACCAGAGAGGAGAATGGAGTGAAGCAGCGATGATGAAAGCAAGGACCAGGGACTGGTAAGAGAGTGAACCAGATTCTTATCTTTCGCACCCTCAAGGTCGGCTGTGTGAGGAACCCACGGGGCAATAAGGCTGAAAGAGGCCGGGCGAGGAAAGGGACAATGGTTCCCTGGACTATCTGGATGCAGGTAATGGGTTGAAGCCCTGCAACAGCCTGGGGCTCACCTGGATCGGGTGCCACCCCAGAGGACCGAGTGCACGGACCTATCTGGACTTTGAAAATAGTGGCAAAATCTGGCGACTCGTGCATGGGGTCTCAGTGAACTATTCTGTAGACTTTGCTAATAGGGGATTGTGTTTAGGTATGGCAATACTATACTGAACTGTATACAAAAAAATAATTTCACTATTCATTGTATATGTGTTAATAAAGCACCATTGACCACTGAAGAGCAGATCGTAGACTTAACGATGGCTGGAAGGTATTGACAGTAGGAAAGAATGGGTAAAAGATATTCAAGATAATTTCTGTGAGGAGCCATGATTGGCCGTTGCAGTGCATGAACAGTGAGGTAGACATAAGGAATTCTCAAGGGCGAAATGCTGAAGACACAACAATACAATGTAGGGCTTTAAGAGATGTTGGAGATAGGATAGAGTAATGTCACCGAAGAAGTCGTAACGTGAACTTTGAAGACCGTCCGCAGGGAGATGAGATTTAGAACATCTTCAATTAGATTTACAGATACAAGCAGAGGCAACACTTCAAATGCTTTGAAGGATCAAGGCACTCCATAGGCAAGGGTTTTACACAAAGTTATAGAATGACACCGTGACTAACACAAGGTATAATACTGAATTACCACAGGAGAATTGTGTTATGAACCTTCCAAATGATAAATCATATAAATGTAAGAACTGGAAATGAAAGTTATCCTTAGCCCATGCAGTGAACCTGATTGACAATTCCTAGCTCTCCAGCATTTCTTCAAGCCTATATTCCTCTAGTCCGTTTTGAATCAGTTATTTCTTTCTGATTATTTCAGTGGAGTATTTCTGCAGCAGGTGCGAAACTATAGCAGTGTGTCACATCACTGAAAGGGGAGAATGATTGTAAGTATGTTTCAAATAATGAATGTGTTAATCCCCACAAAGCATCTTCCTAGTGATTGGTGACATTTATATTTCCAAACATGTTCAAGTTTGGAATGTTATCCTATTTACTTTTTGTGGAGTGTTTCAATTTCTCACCTCATGATTTTAAATATATATAAGGGTTTGTTTCCCCATGTAGAATAAATATATATATTTTAATTTTAGGGTCTTCGTCTATTTACATAAAACTTGGCAATATCTTTTGTTATTATGTAAACATTTATATTGTGCCTGTTATAAATTGTCGACATTTGTTACATAATGCTTTATGCTATATGAGAATAAATTGCAGGGACACATTTATCGAGGAAACATTGATACCTTCAGCAGTTGGGTAATTATTTACGTACATCAATTAATTCTTTGTTGCTGACGTTTTAGCTCCGATTAGGTGGAGATTCTAGCATACATGTTTTTGTATTTATTAATTTTTCAAGGTCAGAGCATTACGAGGATGGTCACCATTATTATCTTTGACAAGGTAACTTGCCAGGCCCTTTGGCCCATCGAGTCCGTGCCGACCAACGATCACCCCGTACACAAGCACTATCCTACACACCAGGGACAATTCACAATTTTACCAAATCCAAATAACCTACAAACCTGTACGTTTCTGGAGTGTGGGAGGAAACCGGTGCAAGGAGAGAAAACCCACATGGTCACAAAGAGCATAAACAAACTCTTTAAAGCTTACTTACTTACTTACTTACTTACTGCCTAGTATGCCTCCTGGCATGTAGGGCAGCAACAAACGTCCTCCATTCCTTGTTGATTGCTTCAGTTGTTGTTTCTGTAACCTATGTGTTTTACGAGACAGGGTTGTTAGCCCTGTGCTCAATCTCCATCCTGGAGGACCAGTGGATCACTCTTCGTCTCGCCTCCACCCTTTGAACTGTCCAGCATGGGAGACCCTAACAGGCGACGAATCTCCCACTGGCATAGCTCTAGGGGTCACTGAGACACACAAGCTCCCCGACCATGACAAGGCTGCAATCCAATGGGGAGCAAACTCTGTACAAACAGCAGCCGTAGTTAGGATCGAATCCGGGTTTCTGGTGCTGTAAGGCAGCAACTTCACCGCTGCTCCACTGCACCACCACCCCTCTCTGAAGCACTTAGTGAAACAGATGGGTTTCTTCAACAATCCAGTAGTTTTGCAGACGTTATTAATAACAATTAGTTTTGTTTTTAAATTCCAGAATATCATCTGGAATATAAGAATATAAGCATTTATACTCCTGAGCAGCCATGGTGTATTTTAAGTTGTGTCTCTAGGTTGTTAGTCCATATCTTTGCATTATTAATCCATTAATTTAAATACAGCTGACCTACCACAAAACCCTTGTTTATGAAGCTATAAGATGCTGCCTATTGCCTTTATCTTTTTACTACTTTGCCTTGTTCCTTTCATTCCTTTTGTTGGTGTTATCTGTAATGTTGCTTTCTAGTATATAAACACATCCTGTATTTTCTGGGTTGTGATACCTGTGCCTGACTGGAGCCCCAAAGTTTTGACATTGCTCCTTAACAAGACTCATTATTTAACCATTGTTATGGGAGCCTGTTGGGACTGAAGGCAAATAAATCCCGCGGAGCTGATGGTCTGTTTCCCAGAATACTCAAGGAGGTGGCTCTAGAAATCGCAGATGCATTTGTGATCATTTTCCAATGTTCTCTCGACTCTGGGTCAGTTCCTGTGGACTGGAGGGTAGCCAATGTAACTCCACTTTTTAAGAAAGGAGGGGGGAGAGAGAAAACGGGGAATTATAGACCAGTTAGCCTTACATCAGTCGTGAGGAAGTTGCTTCAGTCAATTATTAAAGATGTTATAGCAGCACATTTGGAAAGCAGTGACAGGATTGGTCAAAGTCAGCATGGATTTTTGAAGGGGAAATCATTCTGGACTAATCTTGTGGAATTTTTTGAGGGTGTAACAAGTAAAATTGATAATGGAGAGCCAGTGGATGTGGTGTATCTGGCCTTCCAAAAAGCCTTTGACAAGGTCCCACACAAGAGATTAGTGTGCAAAATTAGAACACATGGTATTGGGGGTAAGGCATTGACATGGATAGAGAACTGGTTGGCAGACAAGAAGCAAAGAGTAGGAATTAATGGGTCCTTTTCAGAATGGCAGGCAGTGACTAGTGGGGTACCGCAAGGCTCGGTGCCGGGATTCCAGTTATTTACAATATATATTAACAATTTAGACGAGGGAATTAAATGTAACATCTTCAAGTTTGCAGATGACACAAAGCTGGGTGGCAGTGTGAGCTACGAGGAGGATGCTATGAGGCTGCAGGGTGAATTGGATAGGTTGGGTGAGTGGGCAGATGCGTGGCAGATGAAGTATAATATGGATAAATGTGAGGTTATCCACTTTGGTGGCAACAGGAAGGCATATTATTATCTGAATGGTGTCAGATTAGGAAAAGTGAAGGTGCAACGAGACCTGGGTGTGCTTGTACATTAGTCACAGAAAGTTAACATGCAGGTACAGCAGGCAGTGAAGAAAGCTAATGGCATGTTGGCCTTCATTGCGAGAAGATTTGAGTTTAGGAGCAAAGAGGTCCTACTGCAGTTGTACAGGGCCCTGGTGAGACCGCACCTGGAGTATTGTGTGTAATTTTGGTCTCCTAATTTGAGGAAGGACATTATTGCTATTGATGGAGTGCAGCATTGGTTCACCAGGTTAATTTCGGGGATGGAGGGACTGATATATGATGAAAGAATGGGTCGACTGCGCTTGTATTCACTGGAATTTAGAAGGATGATATCTTATAGATACTTATAAAATTCAAAAAGAATTGGACAGGCTAGATACAGGAAAGATGTTCCCGATGTTGGGAGAGTATAGAACAAGGGGTCACAGTTTAGGAATAAGGGGTAGACCATTTAGGACTGAAATGAGGAAAAACGTTTTCACCCAGAGTTGAGAATCTGTGGAATTTGTCACAGAAGGCAGTGGAGGCCAATTCACGGATGTTTTCAAGAGAGAGTTGGCAGACAGGAAGCTTTGATTTAGCTCTTAGGGCTAAAGGAATCAAGGGATTTAGCTCTTAGGGCTAAAGGAATCAAGGGATATGGGGAAAAAGTAGGAATGGGGTACTGATTTTAGATGATCAGCCATTATCATATTGAATGGTGGTGCTGGCTTGAAGGGCCGAATAGCCTACCCCTGTACCTATTTTTCCATGTTTTCTATGTTTCTAACCTAAGTACTTGACTATCATTTCATGAACTGAACAGGAGTAAACTTATAAAATGCTGTCACATTGGTAACCTTAAGGGTTAAATGTGGCTGACTTGATAATCTGCTTAGTTACTCAGTTTCTAGGTCTTGTGATGGAGAGTGCAGTCTCGGCTTAGATTATATCTCAGCAATTTTCCATATAACCTGATGTAATTTGCAACTTCAGCAATTCTGCTCATGTTATCAGTAATGCCCGAGGTGTCAGAAAACATATGAACAAACATTATTGTGTATCTAATGAATTAAATGTAGGGAGAGAGATATAGCAGGTCATAAAACCAACAGTTCACTTTATAGCACCATACACACACCAGAGTGTTTTCAAGGGTGGCACAGTGGTGCTGTGGTAGAGTTGATGCCGCACAGAACCAGGTACCCAGGTTTGATCCTGACCTCGTGTGTTGTCTGTGTGGAGTTTGTATGTTCTCCCTGTCACCATGTATGTTATCTCCGGGTGCACCGGTTTCATCTCACATCCCAAAGACATGCAGGTAGGTTAATTGCCCATGAAAATTGTCCCTTGGGTGTTGGGAGTGCATGCAAAAGTGGGATAACGTAGAACTAGTGTTGAGTGGGTGATCAATGGTTGCCATGGAATAGGTAGGCCGAAGGACCTGGTTCCTGTAAACTATCACTAAACTAAACTAAACAAAAACTAAAATATATTTGTGAACAGAACACAATCAAATCGATTGGAACAACTCATGATACAAATGGATTAGTTCTCCTGCAATGTTGAATAGAATTACATCATACAACTTATGCAAATATAATCAATTCCAAACACTTTACAGGGGTTATGTATCTCAATGTGATTGTCAGGGGATGAAGAGGGGAAATTACCCAACATCTTTCAAGCAGTTGAGATGATATTTTCATGATGTGAATTCCCTCAACTATGGTTATGATGGTTCTATCATCCACCATATTCCATTTTTAAGGCTTTAGCATTACTGATTTTAATTTGGCTTCTATCGCTGATGAAAATCATCGGAAATGAAAAGGGTATGATCACCTTGTAGGGATTATACCACAGGATCGCAAATAGTCAATGAGAATTAGAGGAACAAATGTGCCGGGAGATTGCAAACAGCTGCAAGACTAATAGGATTGGTAGTGCAGGTGATTTTAATTTTCTCAATATAATTTATGGCTGCCAGAGTGCCACGGGCTTAGATGGGATGTTGTCATGGGATTTCACAAAAGTTTCCTCAAACAAGAGAGTAGGCAAAACTGTACTTCAACTTAAGAAATGGGGACTTCCGGTGGCACCATGCAGTGGTGAAGGTGCAGCATTGAACTCAGCTCCTGCTAAAAATTGTGTAGAAAGCTGTTTCTAAAGTCGGGACCGATTTAAAAACATCCACCGGCGGCAGCTTGGTGTCGTGGGAGTGATATCAGCAGATAATGTCGAGAAATTTGAGCCTTAATAGGACCTTTAGATGGAAAAGGTAAAACATAAAAGGGGACCTAAGAAATCCACTATCAGACTCCTGCTGGAAGAAGATTTGGCAGCCCTCCAAACAGCAACTGAAAGTTCAGACGAAGAATTTGATTCTCAACAAGCAGTATCTGAAATGGCTACAAAAGGAGAGACGAAAAGGACAGAAAAGGAGAAAGAGTGGGAAGAAACAGTAAGAGCTAATCTTACTAAAGATCTTACCGTAGATCTTACTAAGGAATTCTCCAAAATGCTCACTAATATAAACAAGATACTGGAGAGCAAATTATCTAAAATGGAGGTTAATCTCTCCAAGAAAACAGAGGCTGTGCGTGCTGAATCAAAGGAACAGTTTGAATTTTTGGAGCAGCAGCTGTTGGATTTGGATCAGAGGACAACTCAGGAATTTGCGAGAATGGATAATGATTATAATAAGAAATTTGATGAATTGAATGAAGGAGTTGATAAGTCGATAGAAGATATAAGGATTGAAATACGTGAGATGTCTTGGGAAATATCGATATCCTGAAAGAAGAACAAGGGGTTAATCGGGAGCAATTGAATAAATTGACAGATAAAATTCAACACTTTGAAGCTAGATCAAGGAGACAGAACTTGAGGATTGTAGGAGTAAAGGAAAGGCAAGAGCTAGGAATTTTAATGACTGAACTCGTTACTAAAATACTCAAAGATGTCTTTAAGTTGAAGGAAAACCCGAGGATTGATGTGGCACATCGTGTAGGTCACTTCAGAAGAGAAATAAATGCGCCCCCAAGACAGATTATTGTGACATTTTTGGACATTTCAAGTTTGGATAAACTTATGAAGATGATACCACATGGGGAGAGGCTTACATTTGATGGAGAAATTATCAGATTCTACAGAGACTACCCACGCGAAATACTGGAAAAAATAAATAAATTTAAAAGAGTAAGCAGCATTCTGCAAGGTAAATCAGAGGTGAAATACAGAGTAGTGTTTCCCGCGAAAATGAAAATTAATTATAACTCTATTCAACGCGCCTTCACAGACCCGGATTTGGCATTTAATTACGCACAAGAAATTGTAAAGATAATAGAAAAAACAGAAGTAAAAGCGGATGAGTAAATGTCTATTGGGAATCTGTGCTGTAATTATGGAACTGCTCTAGACATTAACCAGACAGGCTTATCTGTCAGGAATGTGTATGCAATGAACAGGCCCTGGTTTCAACCTTGAACAGATAAGGAGAAGAGAAATAACTGAAAGACCATTTTGAAACAACACGATCAGATTTGAAAGAAAATCAAAGGACATTATGGACTTAAGAAATGTTTTATAATACAGTATATATGTAATGTAAAGAATTAATTAACTATATAAATTTAATATCACTAATTAATGGTTAGCTATTATAGTAATGTTATACTAATATGAGGAACCAAGGTATTAACCTAATGGATTTAGGGGATAAGGGGCATATAGAGATGATTATTATTAACAGATATATAAGATTAATTTGGTTGAAAGAAATGAAATACAATTTAGGATGTACGCTAACACATAATTAATGTAAAGGGGTATAAGAATATTAGAACATCATAAACTTGTGGGAAGAAAGAGGCGTTAATGATCTGGAAAAGTTCCAGAGGTTTGGGCTGGAAGATGGTTGTATTTAAGATAAGAAATGCAACCCTTGAAACAGGCTGGTAATTAAGGTACTGATGAATACTGTATATTCGGACAGGGACAGGGCAGGTGTTCTCATGTTTTTTTTTAATTCTAGGACTTGGCGATACCGAGCAAGTAACATAGAAGGTTTAAAATCGGGGTAGAAAAGAGAATATTTGAAACATTAAGGATGACTTTTTTTTTCCTTAGATATATTAAGACATATTAAGATATATTTAGATGAAACGGCATGTAGTTATAAATCCCAACGTATTTAGGTGGCTGAACTCAATGTATAATTCCATCTATGGGGGTCAATCAATTTTTAGCCATCATAGATGGCTTCTTGTATTTAGGGTATGACCTTTTTGATACCTTAAAATCATGTGTTTTTTTGTTGTTGTTGCATTTACTCTTATGTGGCTCATTTAACTATTTTAATTTTTTTCATCACTATTTTTCAACACACCTTTCTTTCTCTTTATATTATGGAGGTTCCATATACGGAGGAGAGGTAAAATAATGTCAGAAGTGTGGGATGATACCCACATACCCAAAAGTCTGAGGTACCTAATTACACCACATGAAGTAAAATTACTAAAACCTATTTATAATGCAGGACAATAAGGAAAATAAGAATGGAGGAGTCACATTTTGTAGTTGGAATATTACGGGTGCGAATGATCCAATTAAAAGGGGCAAGATTATGGCCCATTTAAAATCTTTGAAGGTGGATATAGCGTTTCTGCAAGAAACGCATACGAAACTACAAACACAGATGAGATTTAGGGCAAACTGGATAGGCCAAATGTATCATTCGTCATTTACTGCTAAAGCCAGAGGAACGGCTATTATTATTCGGAAAGGTATAACGCTTATATTAAAGAATACAATATCTGATAAAGAAGGAAGATACACGATAGTGGCCGGAAAAATTTATTCCACTACACTGACTCTGATAAATATTTACGCTCCAAATTTGATAATCCCCAATTTTTAAAGAAAATTATGGATCAAATAGATGAGTATAATTTTCAAAATGTAATACTAGGGGGAGACTTTAATTGTGTTATATATCCATACTTAGACAAATCAACAAAATTGAGGAAGGGTAGTTGCTAAATCCAAGTCTAGTTGAATTCTTAAACACTTATATAAAAAAACACTAATATAATAGATTTATGGAGAATAACTAACCCAACTGGAAGGGAATATTCATTTTACTCATCAGTACACAAAACTTATTCAAGAATTGATTTTTTTTAGTGGACTCAAAACTAATACCATATACGATTAATCCTAAATACCACAGTATTATTTCTGATCACTCCCCGCTGACTTTTACTTTAAAACTTGAGGGAATGCCAGGTATAAAAGTTTTTTGGAGATTTAACACACAAATAGCTAACGACTCACAAGGTTACGAGTATTTAAAAACAACAAATGATTTTTTTTTTGAAAAAATAAAAATAAGTGAGACTCCAGGGATTTCACCATCTCTATTATGGGAATCTTTTAAGGCATTCATTCGTGGAGTTATAATTTCGTATCAAAGTTTTCTAAATTAAAAAAAAAACAGGACAGAACAAGGGACGTTAGAAAAAGGAAATTAAATTATTAGAATTAGGAAACGCAAAAAAGACCCAAACATAGATAAACATAATAATATAACATTACTGAAATTTAAACTTAATCAAATATTATCGGCAAGAGTAATAAGATTATTTCAGATCACAAAACAAGTACAATTTGAATTTGGGGATAAACCACATAAAATTCTAGCACGACAATTGAAGAAACAAGAAAAGGAAAAAACAATTAGTAAAATCAAATCAGGAGAACGGGGAACTATTAACTTTACCTAAGGACATTAACAAAAAGGTTTGCTCAATTTTATCAAAATTTATATACATCTAAAACTAACATTGAAGACAATAAAATTATAAATTTTTTAGATAAGTGTAACTTGCCAAAATTGGATATCTTAGAACAAAAGGAATTAGGAGCCCAGATTACAAGTGAAGAAATAAGAGAAACAATAAAAGAATTGAAAAAATGGGAAGACTCCAGGGCCAGATGGTTTTAATAATGAATTTTATAAAAGATTTCAGGAGTTAATGGTCCCACGATTACTTAAATTATACAGGTATGCTTTTACCGATAAGAAATGACCAGAAACTTTAGCAGAATCTACAATTACGCTTATACCAAAAAAAGATAAAGATCTAGAAGATCCGGGCTCGTATAGAGCTATATCACTTTTAAATACAGACCAAAAAATTTTAGCAAAGATTTTTAGCAAGAAGATTGAGCAAAATATATTAATAAATTGATAAACCAGGACCAAACGGGGTTTATACCCAAAAGACAATCATTTAACAATTTGGGATGACTTTATAATATAATGTATTCACATAAAGGGGAAAAGGAAGACTTATCAGTTATATCTTTGGATGCAGAAAAAAGCATTTGATCAGGTAGAGTGGCAGTATTTGTACATAGTACTCCAAAAATTTAATATGGGAGATAATTTTATTAGATGGGTAAAATTATTATACGATAAACCAACAGCAAGAATATTAACTAATAATATGTTGTCTCAAAAATTCCAACTATCACGGGGCAATAGGCAGGGATGTGTTTTATCACGCCTGCTATTTGCCCTTATGATAGAGCCACTGGCTGAAAAGATAAGAACTCATCCGAATATTCAGGGATACAATTCTAAGGACTCTAATAAAAAAAATTCATGATACGCGGATGATATACTTTTATATATTAGAAACTCAGAAACGAGAATCCCGAATGTATTAAATGTAATAGAAGAATTTGGTTCCTTCTCTGGATATAGAATAAATTGGAATAAAAGTGAAATTATGTCATTACATCCTCAGAAAGCAAATCATCTATTGATATTTCCATTTTAAAAATTGCAACAGAAAAATTTAAGTATTTAGGTATTCAAGTTACCAGAAGATATAAATCAATATTTAATGCTAATTTTAGTCCTCTGTTAAATAAATTGAACGCTTTGATTACATTTTGGAAAACACTCCCACTATCATTAATTGGCAGACTAAATGCTATAAAAATGATAGTGCTACCACAAATATTATATTTATTTCAATCCATACCAATATATATACCAAAATATTAAAAAAAAACAAGAGTCTAATATTACAAATTTTATATGGGACTGCAAAGCACATAAAATTAAAATAAATCATTTGTGTAAACCTAAAGATGTAGGGGGGCTGGCACTGCCTATTTTTTTATATTATTATTGGGCAGTGCATATTAAGAATATTATTTATTGGTTGGATTGTCCTTCTCAACAGATGGAATGGATAAGAATGGAAAAAGAGGATTGTTTCCCTTATGATTTAGGAGCTATCCTCTTCTCCCCAATAAAATTGAATAATATATTATATAAGAAGAATCTAATTTACACAATATAATTCGAATTTGGAAACAAATAAAATTACATTTTAAAATTAAGAAACGTATCTTCATTAACACCAATAGTGAATAACCCGGTATTTTGAACCATCTTTAGGGATAAAAACATATAGACAATGGGAAAGACTGGGAATTAAAAAGTTGGGTTGACATGTATGAAATGGGAAATTTATTATCATTTCAACAATTAAAATCAAAATTTAATTTAAATAATAACCAATACTTTAAATATTTAGATATGTGACTTTATAAAAAAATATATACCAAGATTACAGAATATAACGATAGACCCACTGGAAGAAGCAATGAATATTAAGGCGCTCACAAAAATTAATATCATATCTATATAACAGTATTCTTAATACAGAATTGCCTTCAACAGAAGCAATTAGAGAAGACTGGGAAAAAGATTTAATGATAATCTTGTATTTGATATATAACATAAATGTTCTTTCTCAATTTAATATTACTCAGACCAATTAGGTGAAACTTATTCAAATTATCTCACTCTTTCTCAAAATGTTTCTTGCATAAAACTTCAAAGTTTTTGGTGTGATATATTTGATATATTCACTAGTTTATGTAAGATAAAAATGGAACCTAGCATGGAAATGATTATCTTTGGAGATGTAAATAAATTAAATATATCTCAAATCTCATTTTTTAATTATGGTTTAATAATAGCGAAAAAACTCATACTTAAATTTTGGAAAAAGACTATTATACCAACACTCAAAATGTTGATTGGTAATATGTTGGAAACGGCACATTTGGAATAAATGAGACTCCTCCTAATAGAAAAAAAAGACCAATTCTTAACGAGTTGGTCTCCATTTATTGACCTTGTGGAATCATGCAGTGTAATATCATCATAAAATTAAAAATTCAGGGTTTGACTGAAAATTGATTAAGAATATTAAAAAAAAACATCGACAGGTTGCGTGGGAGAATCTCCTTTCTGCTTTACTTTATCACATTTCTTTCTTCATTCTACACTCACTAGTCTATTCTTCACTCTTCACTACTTCTTTCTTTCTCATTTCTTTCTAAAAAAAAGTTTAAAAAAAGGAAGTTGTACAAATAATGTTTTAATAATTCAGGGAACCTGTAAAAAGGTACCATTAAAATGTAATGTACTTACTTCTAATAAATAAAAAGAAAAAAAAACCTTAAGAAATGGGAAAGGACAAGGGATTCGAGTGTCAGTGGGTGAGCTTTTAGGGACTAACACTGTTGGGTGGCATATTTGCACAGTGTTAGAGTTGCTGCCTTACTATGCCTTCCAATCCTGACTATGGTTGCTGTCTGCATGGAGTTTGTACATGTGCTCCAATTTCCTCCCACATTCCAAAGCAGTGCAGGTTTGTAGGTTAATTGGCTTCCATAAGTTGTCCCTCGTGTGTAGGCTAGAACTAATGTGCGGGTGATCGAATGGTTGGTATGGACTCAGTACACCAAAGGGCCTGTTTCTATCTCTAAACTAAGCTAAATTAAGCAACCTATTAGCTTCAAAATAATCATGGATGGAGGCAGGGTCCGTACACAAGTTAAAGTTCTAAATTGAAGCAAGGTCAACTTTGATAGTATTAGACAGGAATTTGTAAAAGTTTATTGGAATAGTTTGTTTGCAGGCAAAGGGACATCAATAAAGTGGGAAGCTTTTAAAAGCGTGATAATGAGAGTACAAGGCTCCTGTCAGAGTGAAGGTCAAAGTTGCTGGGAGTAAGGAGTCAAGATGACAATGGAAATTGAGGCCCTGGACAGGAATCAGAAGGCGGGGGACAGATGTAGTCAGATGGGATCAAGTGTGTCCCGAGAGGAGTATAAGGAATTGAGGAGCATATATAAAAAAAAATCAGGAGGGCAAAAAGGGTGCATGAAATAGCTCTGACAGATACGATTAAAGAAAATCTAGAGATTGTATTTTACAGATACATTAAGGGAAAAAGGGTAAGAGAAAGAATAGACCCTTCAGAAACCAAAATGGTCATCTATTGTGGAGCTGCAGGAAAGGGGATAGTCTTGCGGATCTGTATTTAGCTGTTCCTGGTACATATGACAATAAAGAAACCATTGACCATTGGCCATTCGCTCCCTCAATTAATAGTACTCCTTTGTTTTTACCACATAGAAAGACACAGAGATTAGGGAACTTGAGAAAGTTAATGGAGATATCAGTATGACATTCGAGGAGGTGCTGAATGTGCTAAGACATATGAGGTAGATGAATCTCCAGGGTCTATCCAAGGACACTGTGGGAAGCAAAGTAATTGCATGGGATCTTGTTAAGATATGTGAATCATCGTTGGGTATGGGTGAGGTGCCGGAAGACTGAGTTGCTAATGCTGTGTCTCTATATAAGGGCTGTAAAGAAAAACCTGGGAATTATAGACCAGCAACCCTATCATCTATATTAGGAAAGTAATTGAATGAAATTCTGAAAGATAAGGTATATATGCATTTGGAAAGACTGGGATTGATAACAGTTAGTTGGCTTGGTTTTGTGGAAGATCTTGAATTTGACTGAGTTTTTGAGGATGAAATCAAGAATGTCAATGTGGGCAAGGCCATAGAAGTAGTCTATATGGACCTCAGCAAGGCATTTGGCAAGGTTCCATATGGCCAGGGGCGGATTTACAGAGTACTATGGCTTAGGCTTTTGGGGCTCAAGATCTAGAGGGGCCTCGCAGAACCGGATTTACCACTAGGTTTCATAGGCTGAAGCCTAGGGCTGCTAGGGGGCCTCCAGCCAAGACAGGACACCTGCCTTTCAACTCTGGGCGGGCCCCCCTCTCTATCTCCTCTCTGGTTACTCTCTGTCTCTCCGCCCGCTATCCGTATCGTGTCCGGGCCGTCGGGCTCCGCTCTCGCTCGCTCTCATCCGCCGGCACGGCAGGCCGCCTTGCACATGCGCACGGCTATGGTTTCCCAGCACATCCTCCCCCCTGCACATGCGCACAACCAGCATCATTATCGGCTGCCCTGCGCATGCGCACTTTGCCACGGCAAACTGGTCGGCGATGGGCAGTTTCTCCCTCGCTTTGAATTGTGGGAGATCTGGCTGCCATTGCTGTCTGGGTCCACCTCGCCGCAACCACTGAAAACCAATGCAGAATCACTACCCTGACCCTGGAGCTGGAATAACTCCCTGGAGTGACTCTTGCTTCTAGTTTCTTGGTCCTCCAAAAATATTCTAAATGGAATTTTCAACTGGAGGTGGTGGAGGGCTGAACAATAACAGCCTATTGCATTTTATCTGTTTATTTATTGTGTATATATATGGTCTATTTGTATAATAGACACACTGAACTTTTATCTCCTGTTCTGTGTTATGTTGACATATTCTGTTGTGCTGCAGCAAGCAAGAATTTCATTGTCCTATTCTGGGACACATGACAATAAAAACTCTCTTGACTCTTGACTTGGACTTAAGCAAAAAAGGGTTCTTGGGAAAAAAGAGCAACCTTAAATTTAGTTTGTGTCTGGTTGGGTTAAACTATGGAAGGGTGAAGACTATTCCATGCCTTATTGTGCGGGGAGAACTCCATGGAGCAGCCAGAACAACTCTGGATAGAAGATAATTGGGTGACGTTTCGGGTAGAGACCCTTCTTGTAGACTCCCTCTGGTTTTAGTGTTTAATTTAATTTAAAGATACAGCGTGGAAACAGGCCCTTCGGCCTACACCAAGTCCACGTCAACCACCCACCACACTAGTCCTATCCCACACATTAACGGAGTAGGTCAAGAGTCAAGTGTGTGTTTATTCTCTCATGCCCAGTTGGAACAATTGAAATCCTGACTTGCAGCAGCATGAAAGAATATGTAAACATAGTACTCTGTAAACAATGTTATAAACGAGAAAACAAAACGGTGTATATTTATATATGAATATATAAACTATAAGAGGGAGGCTAAATATATATATATGTGTGTGTGTGTATAATGTCTATAAAATACACACACACACACACACACACACACACACACACACACACACACACACACACATCACACACACAACAACACACACACACACACACACACACAATTGTCCCTCCTGGGATTAATAAAGTTCTATCGTATAGTTTTGTGTAAGTGTAGGAAGGAACTACAGATGCTGTGTTTAAACTGAAGATAGACACAAAAAGCCGGAGTAACTCAACAAGTCAGACAGAATCTCTGGACAAAAGGAAAATATTACTATTTTGGGTTGGGTCTGAAATAGGTTCCTGCACACCTTTGGAATGTGGAAGGAAACAAGAGCACCCGGAGAAAAACCCATGCGATCAAAGAGAATAGGAGCAAACTCCATACAGGCAGCACCCATATGGTCAGGATCAATTCTGGGTCCTGGCACTTTTAGGCAGCAACTTTATGGCCAAATGGTGCGGCCCTATAGTCTTGAACTTAATTAAAACATACAGTAGCTGTAAGGGTAGGGACATAGCGTCACTTGGAGATTTAAAGATTAAGACTGAAAATGGATATTTCCATTGTTTTAGTAACCAAAGTTTATCAATATAGCATTTTTTTATTGTGTGTTGGAAAACAAAAAAATGTAGTGGCACAGCTGGTAGACTTGCTGCCTCAACAAAAATAAATCTGGTGCGATCCTGTATTCGGGTACTGTCAGTATTGAATTGGCACATTCTCCCTGCAAGCGTGTGGGGTTTCCTCCCACCATCCCAAAGATGCATTGGCTTTGTAGTTTAACTTGTCTCTGTAAAATTGCCCCTAATGTGTAGGGAGAGGGTGAGGAAAGTGGGATAACAGAACTTGTGTGATATGGGTAAGTCAAAAAATGCTGGAGAAACTCAGTGGGTGAGGCAAGCATCTATGGAGCGAAGGAAATAGCCGACGTTTCGGGTCCAGAACCCATCTTCAGATTGATATCGGGGGACTAGGGGACATGAAAAAAAAGGAAAGAGGCAGAGACAGTAAAGCTGTGGGAGTGCTGGGAATGGAAGGGGAAGGAGGGAAGAAAAGCAAGGACTAACTGAAATTAGAGAAGCCAATGTTCTTACCACTGGGGTGTAAACTACCCAAGCATATATGAGGTGCTGCTCCTCCAATATGCGGTGGGCCTCACTCTGGCCATGGAAGAGGCCCCAGGACAGAAAGGTCGGATTTGGAATGGGAGGGGGAGTTGAAGTGTTGAGCCGGGAGATTAGGTTGGAAGCTTATTGCGAACTGAGTGGAGGTGTTGTGCGAAGCGATCGCCAAGTCTGCGCTTGATCTCACTGAGGTTGTTCATACGCCTGAATAATCCAACCACATCTTTGTTTGGAAGTGGAAAGAAATAATAGAAATTGCAATTCAATTGCCATGTGTACAAAGAGATACTGTATTATAATTTTTCTGCGTGTCATTGTGGTATATATCATGTCTTGATTGGTGAATATGTTTAGCGTGACTTTATTTGAAGCAGAAATAATATGTGAATGCTGTCATTGAGCATAATTCTGACGGGTAACTACACACTTCGTCTGAGCACATTAATCGCACGCGTCATGCAAGCTGTCTTAAATGACCACCTAAATTGTCATATCTATATTTATTTTTAAAACTGTGTGTGTGTCTGTCTGCCGACCACCGTCCAGCCGGCTGGCTGCCGCATTCCGTATTTTTCTCAGATAAGATTGTCGCGCTTTTGTTTCCCTGGCTCCGCCAAAACCGGAACCCTCAGACGCCGCCACGCTTTTTTCCATTTTCGCCAGACGTTACGCTTGTACATTCACAAAGGCGCGTGCATCCTCGTTACGTTTAGACTTTTTTAAGTACACAATTTTTAATAAAATCCTTCACCCCCCCCCCCCCAAATTTTTCAAAAGCTTAAAACAATCAAACTGCTCTCACACCATAGAATGTTGGTGAACGTTCCATCGCGTGATGTCGCTATGCCCAAGGCTCACATTGTACATCTGTCTGCACCAGCCCGTCCCCCTCCCCCCTAACCTTCACCAGGCCCGTACCCCCGACTGATGTTCCAGGTTCCATTGTGTGATGGGCTCACAATAGCCATCGGAATGGATCGGGGTCATTTACATCTGCCTCTCCCTACCCCTCTCCGCTACTCTTCTCTCTCTCTCCCTCCTCACCCATCCTCCCTCCCTCCCTCCCTTCCTCCCCCCTCCTCCCTCCCACCTCCCCCACCCCCCCACGCTCTATCACCCCACGCCCCATCCCCGAACCCTCTCATCCCCCCCCCTCCCCACCCCTCCTCCTCCTTCCCTCTCTCTCCCCCCTCCATCTCCCTCACCGATCCAGCACCCGCCCCATCCCTTTAATACTAAATCCCCTCCCACCCCCTCTCTCCCTCCCACCAACCCCTCTCCTCCCTCCAACCCCCATCTCCCCCCCACCCTTCCCCTCATCCCGCATCACTCCCTGCTACCCCACTCCCGCCTCACTCCCCACTCTTCCCCTCTCCCTCCCCCTCCCTCCCGTCCCCACCTCTCTCCTTCCCCTTTCTCTCTCTCTCCCCATCCTCTCTCCCCTTCCACTCTCTCTCCCTCTCTCTCTCTCCTCCCTCCTCTCTCTCTCCACCTCTCCCCTCCCCTCTTCCTCCCCTCTCCTCTCCCCGCCACCTCTCCCTTTCCTCCCCTCTTCTCCACCACCCATCTCCCCTCACCTCCCCCTCCCCTCCCCTCCCCTTCCCCCTCCCCCCAACCTCCCACACCCCCCATCATCCCCTTCTCCTCCCACCCCTTCCTTCTCTCCCCCTGCCCCTTCCCTCTCTCCCCCGCCTCCTTCCTACCCCTCTCCCTCTTCACCACTCCGTTTCCACCCCCTTCCCCCTACCCCCCCATACCCCCTCTGTCCCCTCTTCACTCCCCCACCCCTCTCTCACCCCACTTCCCACTTCCCTCCCCCTCCCTTCCCCCCCCACCCCTTTTTCCCCTACCCCTCTCTCCCTCTTCCACCACTCCCCACACCCACCTCCCCTCTCTCTCTCTCTCCCACTTCCACCACTCTCCCCTACACTCTCACCCTCCCTGCCTCCCCCCACTTCCAGTTCTCTCTCCCCATCCCCCACCTCCCCATCTCCCTCCCCAGCCCTCTTCCCCTCCCTTCCCTCTCCCTCCTCACTCTTCGCCCTCTCTCCGCTCTCCCCCTCCCTCCCCACTCTTCCCCCTCCCCTACCACTCTCCCCCTCCCTCCACACTCTCTCCCTCTCTCTCTCCACTACCCCTCTCCCTACCCCTCTCCCCTCCCTCCACACTCTTCCCCCTCTCTCCCCTTCCCCCTCCTCCCTCTCTCCTCCCCCACCACACCCCCACCCCCCACCCTCCACCCCTCCCACCCCCTTCCTGAACCCTCTCACCACCCTCCTCCTCCTCCCTCTCCTTCTCCCTCTCTCCTCACCCCTCCCACCCCCTCTCTCCCCCCACCCTTCTTCATCCCCATCTCCCCTCCACCCCCTTCCCCTCGCTCTTGCACCACTCCCTTGCTACCCCCCTCTCCTCCTCTCCCCCACTCTTCCCCTCCCTCCCCTCGTCTTCCCCTTTATCTCTCTCTCCCATCCCCTCTCACCCCCTCTCTCTCCCCACCTCTCTCCCTCTCATCTGCCTCTCTCTCCCCCTCCACTCTCTCGTCTACCCCTCTTCCTCCCCCTCTCTTTGCCCCTTCTCCCTAACCCCTCTCCTCTCACCTTCCCCTCTCCTCTTCCCTCCCCTTTCCCCCACCCCTCTCCCACCCCTCAGGGACATGCAGCCCCGCCCCCCCCCCACCCCGCAAATGCACGCTTGGGGAACAGACCCAACGGGTCTGCACTTGATCTAGTGGCAACTTAAAAAGCTGCCAAGGTTGCCCGGCTGACAACAGAAAAAAAAATTAAGTGCGAGCCCTGCAAGATGTATAATATTTTTTACATTGTCATAGGCCTTTCTTACATATGCTGTTACAACGCACTGTAGTTTCCAAACAACCCTTCCGTAATTTTCCTTGCCCTCCCTTTCAGAACAATAGTGTTTTAAGCTGATAACTCAACACTAGAACTGGCAATAAATAAATAAATAAAAAGTGCAGCTTTCCAGCCCCTTATCTCATTGGCCACGTTCAGCAGCAAATTGGTGTCAAACTGGTGGACCTTCTCCCTCCAGTCATGGGGGTGGGGGGTTGGGAGGGGCCTCACAAGTGGAACAGCCTAGGGCCTCTCTTCATCTAAATCTACCCATGCATATGGCAGGCTGCAATGGAAGTTAGATTGCATGGAATCTAAGAAGAGCTTGCTAACTGGGTATAGAATTGACATAACTGAAAGAAGAAGAAGGTAGTGGTAGGGGAGGTAGAAGTCTGTGGAAGGTAATTTTTCAGTCAATGCCTGTGACTAGCGATATGTTTCAGGGCTTGATGCTGAGTCCATTGCTATTCGTCATCAGTATCAGCCATTTGGATGAGAACGTTCAAGGCATGATTAGTAAATAGGTGGTATCGTAGATAGTGATGATGTTTTATCAAGAATTACTAGGGTATCTTGATTAGCTGGCCAGGCAAGTGGACAAGAAATGATAAATGGAGTTTAATTCAGAGAAGTCTTAGGTGTTGCATTTTGGGATGTCAAACTAGGCCAGGACCATCACAATACAGAGACCTGAGAGTATTGTAGAGCTTATGATATCAGAGTACAAGTAGTGTTTGCATCGCAGGTGGATAGGGAGGTAAAGAAGGCTTTTGGCACGCTGGCGTTCATCAGTTAGGGAAGGCTATATAAAATTGCACAAGACATCGGTGAGGACGCACTTGGAGTATTGTGTTCAGTTTTGATCATCTTGGTAAAGGAAAGATGCATTAAACTGGTTCAATGGTTCAATAGTGGGAAGAGTGTAGAGAAGATTTATGAGGATAATAGACTAAGTGGGACCCGTTGGGAGGGCTGGTCCCCCAACACAATTTCCCACCCCTCCACCAATTCCAATATTGGTGGCCCGTGGGTGGGGGGGGGGGGGGGGGTGGGGGCTTTCTGGAGCACTAGTATGGGTGTTGTGGGCTGAAGGGTTTCTAGAGGGCTAGTATGGACATGGTGGGCCGAATGGATTATTGGGCTGGCGGTTCAGTCCCTCAAGCCTGGTGTGCTGGCAGCTCATGGGCTAGCAGTTGACTTACGGCTATTCCTTGGAATGCAGGGTGCAAGGCCACCAAATTCGAGTGCAGTTTCCTACCACTTCAAGCAGGGTGCAAGGCCACCAAATTTGAGTGCAGTTTCCTACCATTTCAAACAGGGTGCAAGGCCACCAAATTCAAATGCAGTTTCATAACATTTCAAGCAGGGTGCAAGGCCACCAAATTCAAGTGCAGTTTCATACCATTTCAATTAGGGTGCATGGCCACCAAATACAAATGCAGTTCCATAACATTTCAAACAGGGTACAAGGCCACTAAAGACAGGGAGTTGTGACCTCTCCCTCCCCATTCTTCCAGAGACTGAGCCATGCCCACACTTCCAGGTTTTATAGTCCCTCCCACCTGAAGGGGCGTGGCCTTCATGGTGTGATTTACAGGTGGTAGAAGCTCAACATTTTTAAACACTAATAACTCTTTTATTTTATTTATCGATGGGAAAAATCCTCTGCACCTGAGGTTGGGAACTGAGTAAGATGGCCAAAAATCACAGCCATGAGCGGTAGCGTTTTTCCTATAATCAATATAGAGCGCAAACAGGAAGTGGTCAAGATTAGACTTTTAATTATTTTGACGGCAATACAACTTTTGTATTCTTAAACCAACTTTTCAATTAGGCAAGGCAACTTTTGCATTCTCAAACCAACTTTTCAGTTAGGCAAGGTAACTTTTGCATTCTCAAACCAAATTTTCAATTAGGCAAGGCAACTTTAGCATTCTCAAATCAACTTTTCAATTAGGCAAGGCAACTTTAGCATTCTCAAACCAACTTTTCAATTAGGCAAGGCAACTTTAGCATTCTCAAACCAAAGGCAACTTTTGCATTTTCAAACCAAAACACACTTTTAGCAAGCATTTTCAAGCAAAAAAAAAACACTTTTGGCAAGCATTTTCAAACAAACATGTTTAGCAATCATTTTCAAAACAAAAAACACTTTTAGCAAGCATTTTCAAAAAAAAAAAAACACTTTTAGCAAGCTTTGAGAATCTCAACATTTTAAAATCATTAATAAGTATTTTATTTTTCATCGATGGGAAAAATCCTCTTGTCCTGACCAGCGGAGGGGGACTGAGCAAGATGGCCAGTTCATTGGCTATAATTAAGAGGGAGTTAGATGTGGCCCTTGTGGCTAAGGGGATCGGGGGTATGGAGAGAAGGCAGGTACGGGATACTGAGTTGGATGATCAGCCATGATCATATTGAATCAAACACAATTCGAACCACATCATCAAGTTCGCAGTTAACACTACAGTGGTGGGCCTCATCAGCCACGATGACGACTCAGCCTACAGAGAAGAGGTTGAACAACTCATCAACTGGTGTGACATCAATAACCTTCAACTCAATGTCAATAAAACAAAAGAAACAGACAGTACACAACCCACTCACCATCAATGGCAGTGCAGTGGAGTCTGTGAAAAGCACCAAGTTCCTGGGAGTGCACATCACAGATGATCAGACATGGTCCACCAACACCATCTCCCTAGTCAAGAAAGCACAGCAACGCCTCCACTTCCTTCGACGGCTGAGGAGAGCCGACCTCCCCCCTTCTGCCCTCATCACCTTTTGCAGGGATTGCCATTGAGAGCATTCTTACCAGCAGTCTCTCAGTCTGGTATGGCAGTTGCTCTGCTGCTGACCAGAAGGCCCTACAGAGAGTAGTGAGGACAGCGGAGAAGATCACCAGATCACCCCAACCAGCAATCCAGACTTATACTAAACTCGCTGTCGCAAGAGAACAACCAATATCATCAAAGACACCACCCATGCAGCACACAAATTGTTCACCCCCCTTCCATCCGGCAAGCGCTACCACAGCATGCGGTGCAAAACCACCAGATTCAAAAACAGCTTTTTCCCTCAGGCCATCAGACTACTCAACTCACTCAAGAAAATTCCATGAACATTACACAAACAAAGATCAACTGACTGTCAAATAACTTTAACTCAATGTCTGCAGTATGCTATTTGCACTTTTCTATATTGTACCTTTTATTATTGCACTTTAATAACATACCTCAAAATGTTACTAGACTTTGGCACACTATATAATGTCTATTTTTAATGGTACATTTTTTAATGGTATTTTTAATGGTAGATTGTCTGTCTGTGTTATAAATAAATATTACTTACACATTTGGAGTATGAGGAAACACAATTTCAATCCTCTGTGTAACCACTTGTTGCATTATTTGAATTGACAATAAAGTTTACTTTGACTTTGAAGGGCCAAATGGCCTACACCTGCACCTAATTTCTATGTTTCTATGGCCAAAAGAGTGGCAACATTTTTCTAAAATCAATATACAGTGCAACAGAAAGTGGTCAAGATGAGACTTTTAGTAATATAGATTGCCAGGACTCAAGGGGCTGCTATCGTGAGAGATTAGATACACTGATTTTATTCCTTAGTGCAAAGGGGTTGAGAGGTAATCGTATAGAAGTATATAAAATCATGAGGGGAATAGATGGGCTGTGCACAGAGTTTTTATTCCCAGGGTAGGGGATGCAAGAACTAGAGGGCATAAGTTTAAGGGGAGAGGGGAAAGATTAAATAGGAACCTGAGGGGCAAATCTTTCACAAAGAGGGCAGTGGGCATATGGAATGAGCAGCCAAAGGAAGCAGGTACAATAATAATATTTGAGACATTTGGATAGGTATATGTATTGGATACATTAAGCAGATATGGGCCAAACATGGGCACATAGGACTCGCCTAGATATGGTCGATATGGACATTGGGCCAAAGAGCCTGTTTAAGCCCGTATGACTGACTCCATGGCTCTGTAATAGCATCCATTCTTTGTCTCGTCATCTTAAAACTATTGTAGTCAATGTCATTTTTTTATTGCAACATTTTAGATGTTTTCCCATTGATATCAGTCCAGAAGGCATACAATTTTGAAGATTATTTACAATTTTAACAGCATACTAATCTATTTCTCAGTCCTTTAAAATGTTTCCAATGATGACATTTTAGCTGAGCTTCCTTAAATGTAGCTTATGTTTATAATACTCTTGGATAAATTTCCTTTGGCCCTTGTACATCATCAAAGTTTAATCATGTGATATTCTGATGAAATTTAATGTCTGACAATTATATTGTTTTTGAACTCTGAAGACATTTCCAACCATTTTAGCTGCTGAATTGGCAAGGCTTGGGTATAGTTTGGCAGTAAGCAGACAACAGCATTCAAGCATATACATCACAGCGCAGTGCAAAACCCATTCATGCATTTCTTATGACAAGTGTCAGTAGCACTTTTTATTGTATTTTGTTTTATGAAACTAACTTACAGAACCAATTAGGTTATAAGAATAAAGTAGACATGTCCAAATTATAATCCATAAATAATATTTATATAAACCATAATTTTATTGTGATGTGGTGAAAATGCCTCCACAGATTATAGTAAATAGGTGCTACAGTTTAACAACATAACATTTTGCCTATATCTACAACATTGCAGCATGTATGAACTGGGTGCATTTGCATGGAATGAGTTACTGGAGGACTGCAAATAACAATTAGAATAATTCATTTTAAAAAAATCCCTTAAAGCAACAAATAGATTATGACAAAACTTTATTTGCTGTGCTATTAAATGTTTTGTCATAGAATGATGATGAATTCATGCCCACCTGCTGTTATTAAGATGTTGATGGCACTAGATATGATGTCAATAGTAAGCTGTCTGTAGTAATGTCCTCACTTATCACAAATCTTCACACTCAATTTAGAGCTAACTTTCCAAATATCTTCGTATTAATTTGTTGGCACAGTCCTACCAAATCGTTCTGACTGCTTCAGAATCTCTCCGACTTTTGACAACTTTAAAAAGTCAAAAAATAATTGATTAAAATACTTTAAAAAATATTTAAAACATTTAAAACCAATTGAAATGTTTGACTAAATTAAATTAAAATACATAAATTAATTAAAATAAAAATGGACAATGATGGGGAAACTCAGCTAGTTAGGCAACATCTATGGAAAAAAAAAATCAACATTTTGGTTCCGCAACACTTTGTTTTGATTTTTAAATGAACTAAATCTTCCTCTGATCCCTCTGAAATAATCCCGGGTTCGTAAATGGAGATACTACTTATGCACCAGGCCATATTTGGTCCAGATTTTCGGGCAGATTTCTGCTCTTTTGTATATATTTCTGCTGTACTTCTTGGATTCCAATGTTTGTGCACAGTGGATAAAATACAGGAGAACTGATATGATTGTTTGTGAGCACACTTGAATATTTGGGAATGCTTTAAATCACACGTTTGACTCTTGAAATGTATTTATAAAATTTAATCAGCTGTTTTATTTGGTTTTAAGTTTAAAAAAAATATTTGAATGCATACATTTTTTGATTTTTTAATGTTACCAAATGTCAGAGAGAATCTACAAAATTCATGAGGTCATAAGGAATAGAAGCAGAATTAGGCAACTTGGCCCATCAAGTCTACTCTGCTATTCAATCATGGCTGATCTATCTCCCTCCTAACGCCATTCTCCTGCCTTCTCCCCATAAGATTCTGAACATTTGGCAGTTGACTAAGCTGGGCATGGATTAACAAGTAATCTGAGCTTTTTCTGCTCTTTTTGCCCATGTTTTGCCTCTGCTGCATGTGGATTTCCTTCATGCAGATGTTAAATGCCTGTATTATCAGCACTTATCAGACGTCAGATTTCAGCATCTGCACACATGCGAGTTTACTCATAAGTTAGAAATTTGCTTTCCAGACCATCCTACTTTTTCAAAGATCAATCCATAAAGTGCTGGAGGAACTCAGCAGGTCTGGCAGCATGTATGGAGGGAATGGATAGGCGGCGTTTCAGGTTGGAACCCTGCCTGATTCAGAGTCTCCACTATTGTTCCTGTACTCAAAAAGCAAGATTTAATGGGTCTTAATGACTACAGGCCTGTCGCACTGACCTCTGTAATCATGAAGACCCTTGAAAGACTTGTGCTGGCCCACCTGAAAAAATCACAACCTCCCTGCTGGACCTCCTGCTGTTTGCATCTCGGGCCAATAGATCAGCAGATGACGCAGTCAACCTAGCAATCAACCAAGATTTTAGCTCTGAATTCAACACCATTGTGCCAGAGCTACTACACACCAAACTCTCCCAGTTGACTGTGCCTGAACCCCTCTGTCAGTGGATCACCAACTTCCTGACAGACAGGAAGCAGCATGTGAGGCTGGGAAAGCACAGCTCGGACCTGCTGACCCTCAGCATAGGAGCACAGCAAGGCTGCGTACTCTCCCCTCTCCTTTACTGTCTCTTCACCAACAACTGCACCTCCACAGACTCCTCTGTCAAGCTTCTCAAGTTCACGGATGACACAACCCTCATTGGACTTATCCAGGATGGGGAGGAATCTGCCTACAGACAGGAAGTGACACAGCTGGTGTCCTGGTGCCATTGCAACAACCTGGAGCTTAAAGCTCTTAAGACAGTGGAATTGATTGTAGACATTAGGAGAGCTCCCCCTCCCCTTCCCCCATTCACCATCAACAACACCATTGTCACGTCGGTGGAGTAATTTAGGTTCCTTGGAACCATAATCTCCAGAGACCTTAAATGGGAGGCCATGGATCAAAGACCTTCGCACAAACCACCCACAGAGAGTTAAAACTGGCCCCCACATCCCCTCGTCCATCACACTAAGCACTGGTGTACCTCAAGGCTGTGTGCTGAGTCCACTCCTTTACTCCTTATACACCTATGACTGTACACCTGCCCACCCTTCCAACAAAATTATTGAATTTGATGACGACACAACTGTTGTCGGGCTCATCTCGGGTGGGACGAGTCAGCATACAGGATGAGATACAGCGATTGTCAGAGTGGTGTTCAGTAAATAACCTGACACTGAACACCACAAAGACAAAGGAGCTAATACTGGACTTCAGGAGGAAATGGGACGCAGACCCGGCACCGCTCTGCATAAATGGGGCCTGTGTGGAAAGGGTGCAGACTTTCAAATTCCGAGGAGCCCTCATATCCGAGGACCTCTCCTGGTTGGCCAACACCACTGCAACCGTCAAGAGAGCAGAACGGAGACTCCACTTCCTGAGAGTACTCAGGAGGCACAATGCCAAGAATAAGCTGCTGGTGGCCTTCTACTGGGCGACCATTGAGAGTCTACTAACATATTGCATGTCAGTGTGGTATGCAGGCTGCTCTGCTGCAGATAAGAAAATGCTCCAGAGAGTGGTAAAAACAGCAGAGAGGATCACCGGCTGCCCACTGCCCTCTCTGGAGGATATTGCCACCTCACGCTACCTCACGCAGAGCCACTAACATCATCAAAGACTCCACTCACCCTGGTCACCACCTTTTTGAACTGTTGCCCTCTGGCAGGCTTTACAGGTCAGCCAAAGCACACACCTGCAGACTCAGAGACAGTTCCTTCCCCAAAGCAATCTTCACACTCAACATGAAAAAACACAGAGTATTATTCATGCTGCACTCTTCCATGCTGCTACCCACCTTGAACTTTACTATTACCATGTGCAACACTGATTACTTACTCATCTTAATACCTAGTTTTTAACATTGTTTTTAAATTGTGTCCTGTGTTTTTATGTTTGTATATTATGCACCAATGGAGTGGCAACAACAATGTTGTTGCATGCAGTGCTTACAACGACAAATTTCATTTCATTTATTTAATTTCATTTTCATTTCATTTAATTTCATTTCACAATAGACTCCACAGTCAAAAAGGTCCAACAGAGGATAGACTTCCTGCGGCAGCTGAGAAAACACAACCTGCCATAGGCAATGATGGCACAGTTTTATACGGCCATCATAGAGTCTGTCCTCATCTTCTCCACCATGGTCTGGTTTGGCTCAGCCACCAAGCACGACATCCAGAGGCTGCTGCGCATCATTCGATCAGCTGAGAAGGTTGTTGGCTGCAACCTTCCCTCCATTGATGAACTGTACACTGCAAGGGCCTTGAAGAGAGTGGGTAAGATCATCTCTGACCCCTCTCACCCTGGCCACAAATTCTTTGAAGCACTTTCCTCTGGGAGGTAACTCTGGACAGTCAAAGCCGCCACAGCCAGACATAAAAACAGCTTTTTATCCACGAGCAGTAGCTCTACTCAACAGCCAAAAGTCTGTAGCCTCCTTGTGCTCTGGTATTTTATTTCATTTTTCATGTGTAAATTATAATGTTTTATTCTTAATTGTTTACTGTATATCATGTTGTTATTTGCGAGCAAAGCACCAAAGCAAATTCCTTGTATGTATGCATACTTGGCTAGTAAAATGTATTAAATTCAATTCAATTATTCAGAAGGGCCCAGACGCTAAGCATCAATTATCTTTTCCCTCCCCAGATGTCGCCAGACCTGCTGCTTTTCATCAGCACTTTGTGTTTTGATCAAGCTTCCGGCTTCTGCAGTTTCTGATTTCTCTGCTCCTTCACAGATTGTGCTGGGACAGAGGCTCAGCAATCTAAACATGAAGGCCATGAAAGTTCTGTAACCACCGAATGTGGTATGGGTACTTCATTCAAATGTTGGTTACATTTTTAACAGTGTAATATATCTTAGTTATATTGCACCTACATTTCTGCTTCAGAAAGTAACCCTCATGTGGAAAATGTCTATTCTGAGGTTTCAATTATTGTTTATGGGTGTGTGCGACTGATTTAAACAATGATAGTTATTTTATAGCTGTCACCCCTTTAAGAATTGTTCCATTGGACTTATTACTCCCTGGGTGCCCACAATGTTTTGTAGAAGATAGGTGTGCGAAAAGCCTTGAATAAACCACACATTACTTTAGCTCATTGGGTCTCCTGTGTATAATTCTGTGCATTCTCAATTGGACTTCATTAGAGTTAAATAAACCACAAAACACATATACTTGTCAGTTGAAGATTAAATGGTGGAAAATCAAATAAATACTTTATAACTTTTTATTTCATCATCCATTACTTTTCCATTTCTTGCTTTTATTTCCTTCATTTATTTTGTTTTGGATAATTGATGCGACAATTCATTACTCCCTCTTATTTACACTTCCTGTTTCTAACCCACATTATTTGGTGAGTCAGTTTTCAGAGAAGAAGATACGGTTGGAAATGAGTTGAAGCTTTTACCTCATAGCATGTTTTTTTTTTTTTTTACAATTTTTTTATCTTACCTGCAGCAGAGGCACAGGAGAGAGGTTGGAGTGTAAGGGTGTGTTCAGTGGAGGTGGGGTGCAGGGGCTTTGTAGCCAGTTCCACCACAAGTCTACTGAAGGAAGTAGGAGGCAAAGGGCAGGCACAAAGGATGGCAATAAAAGAACTTGCCAATGCCGCTGAACGGAGCAGTCACTGGCTGTGGATGAAGAGGAAAGACACTGTCAGGGCTGCACGGTACCATCTAGAGGCTAACAATAAGACACACACCCAGGTCTGATCAACCTGCGGTGGGCCTGCCTCGACTGAGGGTGTCTTGTGATAAAAGGCTGAAACACCCAGTGACGTTGAGGTACACAACTGAAGATGTGTCTGATTGTTAGCAAAATTCACCTAGTGGTCATACTGAAGAATGTCAATCGTAGTGAAATCTTAGGGATTGAAACATCCAGTCCTACTAATCAATCTAGAAGCTGTTCAGAACCATAGGTTGACTTCTTTTGGATTGGGACTGTTCGAAAAATGGACTGACATTTTGCCCTTGCATTGTAAAGTTTCTTTCCTGTGGCATAAAAATTGGTGCTAGTGATGTAATGAACTAATAATGAGATTGCAGCAAATAATGACATAAATAATCTTCAGTCTGAAGTAGGGTTCCAATACAAAATGTGAGTCTGAAGGAAGGACGCGAACCAAAACATCATCTCTCCGTGTTCTCCATAGATGATGCCTGATCCTCTGAGATACTCCAACACTTTGTGTTCTTTTGTGTAAACCAGCTGCTGCAGTTCTGTGTTTCTACAGACAAAGTTTCTATTGCTGAACCTCTGTCCTTACAAAATCTGTGAGGGAGCAGGGTGTCTGGACAACTGCCATTTGTGCAGATGTTGGGATATGTCGATTGATGAGTCCAGATTTGCAGGCATATGACATCAAATGCAGTATTCCTATATTTGCATGTCAGATTGAGTTTGGGAGTCGTGTTTCCATGTAGAGGTGTGGTAAGAAACAGGTGATGTGTATACAAGAGGTGGACACACCTTGGTCAGGAGGGGCAGGTGGTCGTGGGAAAGGTATTGAGTTGCAATGTCATGATAAGTTTGGACTGTGGTCGATGACTGTGTGCAATGGAGTTCAATGATCATAAAGTGCCAGTGGAGTTGTATAAATGTATTTGGTCTGTGTGGAGGGCCAGAGGCTATCATTGTGAAGGTTAATTTTCTGAGTATTTAGATATCAGAGTAATCTAAAATACATCATGACCACTTGTCAATAGTGGGCCTGACACTCAGTTTAAGGCCTGACTGGAAATTCAATTAATTTACCTGATGATGATTGCTGCATCAAAATGTCTTGCCCTCTACAGAACTTAAACAGTGGTCTATCAGTACATGGCTTCAATCTCCAAACAAAATGCTGGGGTTTAAAAATGATATTTTCCTGAAGGTGGAAAATGATTGAGCATGTTGCTTCATTTGGTTCTATAATGAAACAAGAACTCATTGCAAGAAGCACAGCATCTGTGCACATGCATTTAACTCAGGTATATGACCCACCCTCCCCCCACCCCAGATTCTTACTGTCACGGTACCAGATTCGTGTTACTTTGTCGGTTCGTATCCCAACCATCTTCCTACGCCAGCCCCCATTTCCCATACATGAGTTTCCTCTGAGGCCAGGACTGTTATCTGAAGCTCCCTGACAATAACATTATGAAGCCAGCAGACCATTTTGCACAGGCATAGTTGATACATTCAATTATTAAGAAAAATATTTTTTTGCAAGAAGATAATTTAAAACAACTCAACAAAATCTGTTTTTGTTTGTCCTCTTGTAGATGTTCATAAGTTGTTGGGTTTCATTAATAAAGTTATGCAAACAGGCTTTATACATTTCCCATCTTACTGACAATTCATAAAACATTACCCTAAATGGACTCATAATTTGATGATGTGATCTGAAATCAAATCTTTTGTTAGCTTCATGAAGATGAGAGAAATAGGTTTAGGGCAGATCCAAGATAATTCTAGGCAGACATAATGAAATACATTTTGATTGTATCAAATTCAGTCATATGTTGAGGGCCTGTACCACTTAGGAGACTTTTTCGGCGACAGTCACTGTCGTGGCGTGATACCGAGAAACCGCCCCCCTACGACCATATCTTCGACAGGCTGCCACCTAGTCAACGTCAAGCTACGTCACCCGGCATCCCAATTTGTCGCGACACGCGACGTAAACCCACGACAACACACACAACAGCCTACGACAATATAGATGACAGCCTACTCAACCGAAGTCAACCTACGTCAGTACGCGATAAGCTACGACAGGCTCTGACCTTGACGGCGTCAACTGAAGGCAGGTGGAGCGGTGCACCTTTTTTCAAATGAGGCAACATGACTTCTTGTGACGCCGATATTGTCGCCAGTTGACGTAACATGGCATAGGCTGCCGTCACTTGAATTCACCAAAGTCACAGCCGACGTCAGATGGCATCAACCTGGCGACAGCCTACGACAACCTACGACAGCACCTACTTCAAGCTAACTATTGCCGAGAGGTTTTGAACATTTCAAAACCAAGCGGCAACAAGATAAAGGCCATGACACTTGAGGCAACAGCTCACGACAATATAGGCGTCACGCCGCGTCACCTTTTCCGGCTGTGGTCAAAAAAGTGGGACAGGCCCTATAAGTTCATAGTTAATTGCAAGTGTTTTGTTTTACAATGTTTATACTTGTTATTCTTCAAGCCTATTTGTAATAATAACCATAAATATTGAAATGTTCACCTATTATTCCTCTAATTTCATGCTTTCTGCTATCTCCCTCTTTTATTGCCTTGAAATGGTAGGAAATTATTACAGAACAAAAAAATTGTTGTAATGGGAAAAAAATTGTACATCGAACTACGGGTCACACGGAATAACAAGCAATTGAGGACAGTTATTTGAACAACAAAGACACTAACAAATGAAGTAAATTATTATTTGTTCAGCCCTGCAAAGCATAACCACCTGTTAACCTGAATATGTTTCAGCAATAAAAGGCACTCTAAGTGATTCCAGGGAAATTATGAATTCATATCCCATTGAATAAGGGATGTCAGAAACTTTGTTTCTAATGCAAGGAATTAGTTATATTGATATTTTTAATGTATTGATTAATGTGAAACCAAAAACACAAAAAACCAATTATAACCATATAACCATATAACCATATAACAATTACAGCATGGAAACAGGCCCTCTCAGCCCTTCCAGTCCGTGCCGACCATTTGTTTTCCCCTAGTCCCATCTACCTGCACTGAGACCATACCCCTCCATTCCCTTCACGTCCATATACCTATCCACTTTACTTTTAAATGTTAAAATCGATCCTGCCTCCACCACTTCTGCTGGAAGCTCATTCCACAGAGCCACCACCCTCTGAGTAAAGAAGTTCCCCCTCACATTACCCCTAAACTTCTGTCCCTTAATTCTCATGTCATGCCCTCTTGTTTGAATCTTCCCTACC
The DNA here is from genome assembly GCA_035221665.1 of Okamejei kenojei. Classification (NCBI taxonomy): domain Eukaryota; kingdom Metazoa; phylum Chordata; class Chondrichthyes; order Rajiformes; family Rajidae; genus Okamejei; species Okamejei kenojei. The sequence goes on from CM069150.1 coordinate 31,816,842, forward strand.
CTCAATGGGAAAAGCTTATCCACGTCAACTCTGTCTATCCCTTTCATCATTTTAAAGACCTCAATCAAGTCCCCCCTTAACCTTCTGCGCTCCAAAGAATAAAGACCTAACTTGTTCAACCTTTCTCTGTAACATAGTTGCTGGAACCCTGGGAACATTCTAGTAAATCTCCTCTGTACTCTCTCTATTTTGTTGACATCCTTCCTATAATTAGGCGACCAAAATTGTACACCATACTCCAGAATTGGTCTTACCAATGCCTTGTACAATTTTAACATTACTTCCCTACTCCTATATTCAATGCTCTGATTTATAAAGGCCAGCACACCAAAGGCTTTCTTTACCACCCTATCTACATGCAATTCCACCTTCAGGGAACTATGCACAGTTATTCCTAGATCCCTCTGTTCCACAGCATTCCTCAATTCCCTACCAATTATGAACAATGAAGTTCCTTATGATTTTTGTTTTCAATAAGCAAAGGTAAACAAAGATCATAATGAATTTTAGTTATTAGAGAAAGCAAACTCAATGCTAGCATTTATTTCAAGTGGGCTTGTTTACAAAAACAGGGATGTAATGCTGAAGCCCTATAAGGCACAAGTAAAGCCACATTTGGAATTTTGGAATTGTGAGCACTTTTGGGCACCATATCTGACGTAGAATGTGCTGGGCTCTGGAGAGGGTCCAGAGGAGGTGTGCAAGAATGATCCCAAGAATTAGTAGGTTAACCTGTGATGAGTGTTTGTCAGCTCTGGGCCTGTACTCGCTGGAGTTTAGAAGAATGATGGGGGGCCCTCATTGAAACATACAGAATAGTGAAAGGTTTGGATAGAGTGGATATGGAGAGGATGTTTCCACTAGCCTGGGAGAGTCTAGGACTAGAGTAATAGCCTCAAAATTAAAGGACATTCTTTTAGGAAGGAGATGAGGAGAAATGTATTTAGTCAGAGGGTGGGGAATCTGTTTAATTCTTTGCCACAGATGGCTGTGGAGGCCAAGTCAGTTGATATTTTTAAGGCAGAGGTAGATAGATTCTTGATTAGTACATGTGTCAGAGGTAATGGGGAGAAGGCAGGAGAATGGGGTTAGGAGGGAGAGGTATATCAGCCACGATTGAATGGCGGAGTAGACTTGATGGGCCGAATGGCCTAATTCTACTCCTATCACTAATGACCTTATGGCTTATAAGTCATGTGATGTTATCAAGAGCTTCATCAGAACTGAGAAAGAGAGAACAAATAATTTGCTATTGAAGAACAGAGAAGATGGGGAAGGGATGGGAATAACAAAAGGAATCTGAAGAAGGGTCTCGACCTGTAACGACATCCAGACCTTCTCTCCAGAGATGCTGCCTGGCCCACTGTTACTCCAGCATTTTGTGTCTATAAAGGGAATAACTCGTTACATTATACAGACAGGGAAACATTATGTGCTTGTAACCTCCCCCATTATCCCAAAAGGTCTCTCCCTATTTTTCATAATCCCTTTGTTTGGACCATCCCTTCCCACATTCCCTGCTGCTGTAAACTATTTTCTCCCTCTATTTCCAAATTCTTATAAAGGGTCCTAAATTTAAAGCATTGATTGTATCTCTTTCCACATATGCTGCCTGGCCTGCTGGTTTTTACAGCATTTTCAGTTTTGACTTGTCACTAATCCAACAAATAAACATAGCCATATCTTATTTGTGTTATTAATCTCCAATGAAATATGATTTATATTGCCGTTACGTGATCAACTTACACAGCAAGGATCAATCCGACACACTATCTTTCAAAGCTTAAAACGTCTGTCTCAAGTCATCCTACAGATGATACAGAACTCCAACTTACACCTCTTTATGTGGAAAAATAAACATTTCATATATCTATCCACAGCAAATTTGTTTTATCAGAATACAGTTTAGTTCCATCACAAGAACACAAGAAAATAAAAACAGAAGGAAATAGAAGCAGGAGTAGGCCGCTCAGTCCCTCTAGCTTGCCCCAGCTTGGCTGATCTGCCCCAGGACTTATCTCTTCCTCTGTGCAGGTTCAATGATTTTCTCTTTCGCTACTTTCTATAATCTCGTCTCCATAACCGTCGCAGGGTGGAGAATTCCAGAGATTCGCCACTCTCTGTGAGATGTTCATATACAGCTCGGGTGACACGGTGGCACAACAGTAGAGCTACTACCTTACAACACCACAGGCCCAGGTTTGATCCTGTCTATGCTTTTCTATACAGTTGGTATGTTCTTCCTGTGACCTGCATGGGTTTTCCCTGGGAGCTCTGGTTTCCTACCACACACCAAAGACTTACAAGTTTGTAGGTTAATTGCTTGGTAAAATTGTAAATTTTCCCAAATTTGTGTACAACAGTGTTAATGTACGGGGATCGCTGTTCAGCGCAGACCCGATGGGCTGAAGAGCCTGTTTCTGTGTCGTATCTCTAAAATAAAAAGCTCAGTTTTAAATTACCGGATCCTAATCCTGTAGTGAGGTACACTCGTTTGAGATTCACCCACCAAAGTAAACATCACAACAGCTGCCCTGTTATTCCCCATAAGGAACATACTGTATATTTTCAATAAAATCATCCCTCATTCTTCGAATGTAAATACAATTACTTTACATCGTGGTAGTACAATCTTTCTATCCAATAATTCACTTAGTGAATCTGTTTGGGAATGCCTGCAATGAAGGAATATAATTGCATCTAATACTTTAGGTAATGTAATGACGTGAGTCCCACAAGTCTTGATGGGCTGAATGGCCTACTTCTACTCCCATTCTTTATGACTTTGTGATGTCACAAACTGGCCAGTTATGCAGCACCATTGGGCTGTGATGAAAATCATCTCATTATTATAAATCGTCTTATTACTCTTCACCATCCTAATGTTACTACATTGACGGGAGTGGGGGTTGGGGTGTGGAAATAAAATAAACACATATATATTGCACGATACACTCAGCATTTTCGAGCTTATCAGCTGTTGTGTGTTCTTCTAACCAAATTGCACAGACAGCAATAATAAAAAAAAAAGCATAGCTTAGTAAATGCTGATTCAATTGCTATGCTGAAAGGAAATTGGGAAAATTTACAACTCAGCACACAGTAAATAAGTTTATGATAGGAAAATGATGAGAAATTGTTTGACTGGTCAGGATTTATAAATAATACAGCTTTCCAAAATTCTACTCTCTCCCACCCCCATCAAACACTCTGCTCACCTGCAGTTACCTTAATAACCAAACATAATGTCCTTAACAGGGTGAACAATGATGTCAAGCTAATGCCACAAATGCAAATTGGAGTCAGCTAAAACAATGGGTTATTTCTGTGTAGGAAGGAACTGCAGCTGCTTGTTTACACCGAAGATAAACACAAAATGCTGGAGGAACTCAGCAGGACAGGCAGCATCTCTGGAGAGAAGGAGTGGGTGACGTTTCAAGTCGAGACCTTTCTTCAGACTGAGAGTCAGGGGAGAGGGAAACTGGACATATGGAAGGGTAAGGTGTGAAAACGGCAGTCCAAAGCTGACGATGTTCAAGGAAATGTAGAACAGTGCATTGTTGGCTGAGGGGAAGTGGACAACGAGTCATACAAACAGTGAAATTAATCAGGAGGACAGTGAAACTAGTCAGAGAATTGGGGTGGGGCAATGACAGAGAGAGAGGGAAAGCTACAATTACTTGAAGTTAGATAAATCAACATTCATACCGCTAAGTTATAAACTGCCCAAACAAAATATGAGGTGTTGTTCCTGCAATTTACATTTGGTCTCACTCTGACAGTGACACTCTGAGCTTTTTTACTGAACTGTTTGTAATTATTGAAATTGAATGTCTACCATATTTTGGGAATTCTGTCTGCAATTCCACAAGAGAAACTTGGATTAATATAAATAATTTTATTATCCTTTGTACATAGGTGTGAAGAGTTTAAATTCACAAAAAAGCCATAAAATGTAGGTGAAAATCCTAATAAAAACTTAAATACATTTAAATAATGAATCCTGGTTCAAAGAACTCAGTGAAGGTTGAGAAAACGCTGAGCGAAAAAATTTCCATTCCATTGAGTTCAATGAGATGGATTTTCTATAGATACTATATATTCTAACAGAGATGGTTTTGTTGACAGGCTTCTTGCAAATCCCTGCATGAGGAATGTTTTTGACACCGTCTATCTGGTTTCTGCAAAATGCCATAAGGTTAGGAATAAGAGGCAAAAAGGATTATTCTTCAATCATCCAGTGACAGCATTGAGGGAGAGGGAAATGTCAAAGTGAAATTCTCAAATATAGAGCCGCAACAGAGCAAATTAAGTTATCTTGCTCATTGGCCCCTGAGACATAGTTTGCATTATCTTACTGAAGAAGGCTGCATCACTAGTTGGACTGATGTGAAATTTGAATGTCTGTGTTTTGTGAAGTAACTAAACCATCTGCAAGATAAAGCGTTCATTAATTTGTTCTTACTCTCACTTGCCCTCATTTCACTGAAGTATTTTAGTACAAATTTGTAAAGATGAGTTCACTTAAGATTTTTTGATCATGGGGCATGTGCACTTCATGTAGAACATGGAACATAGAACAGTGCAGCAAAGGAAAGGGCCCTTTGGCCTGTCGATGATTTTAAAATTACATTCCATACATAACAATTAGAAATTGTAGGTAACGTTTCTTGCACAGTTACACCAGAGGCACAGGCATGCATGGACTTTTCCACGAACTGGTAAATTTAAACCGCCTCCGGTCAGTTGTTACACTTCCAACTCATTCCTACAAAGAGTCATCTCCCAAAATGGTCAATGCAAAATCTGCACTCGTGTCCAATTTTGCATCCATTTTGTCAAAAAAATGTACACTTACTAATTTGATGGACTCTTAAAAACATTATAAGGTAAAAAAAATAGCTGGCGAAACTTAACATCATTCTGGATTCAAAAACTGGAATCTAATAACATAATTAATGGATTCTGGTGCAAAGCATATGTCACTTCAAAAATCTTTGTCTTCAGTGTTATCTGTGTTGTATTTACACATTCTCTCCGTAGTTCCATTGGTTTCCCCTGGAAGCTCTGGTTTCCTCTCATGTCCCAAAAATCATGTGGATTGTTAGGTTAATTGGCACTGCAAATAGCACATAGTTGAGTGTTAGAACATAAGGAGGAGTTGGTGAGACTGCCAAGGTCATCTGTCATCTAACAGCAAGCACATAATCTGTATTCCTCCATTCCTTGCGTATCCATATGCCTATCCAAACCTCTCTTGAATGTCACTATCGTGTCCGCTCAACTACCAACCCCGGCTGTGCATTTAAGACACTCAATACCTCCGTATAAAATGTTGCCCTGCACATCTCATTTAAACTTTGCTCCTCTCTCCTTAAAACTATGCCCTCTAAGATTTGATTGTTGCCATACTGAGAAAAAACAATTCTGACTGTCTACCTTATCGATGCATTTCATAATTCTACATACTTCTATCAGGTCTCTCTACCTTTAGATAGGTATTTGATGTTCAGCATGGAGATTGTGGGCCAAAGGGCCTAAGTCTGTGCTGCATGGCTCCAAGACTATAATTCACATGCTGTTCTCATGGAGGGTAGAAGGAAGACTGGGGGAGGGTCCATGGGGAAAAGTCTTCACACAAAGATATTTCCAGGATTTTTATGAAGGAATATTCCTGCTGGAATCTCGCTGAGAAATAATGGGTGGAGGGTTGTGAAGGGGGCCATTGCAACAATCCTTCTCTAATTATATTCCATCTATAATGATGCTGGGATTTATAGCAATACCTGTCTTATTTCGCTGTCTTATTTTCCATAACTGGGGCTCTTGCTTCTTTCTGAGAGGGAAAGTACAGAAGTGATGTGACCTTACAGATGTGACCTTGTAAAAGATAATGAAATTATGAGGTGCATGAATGGGATAGATAGTCGGAGTCTTTTTCCAAGGCCAGGGAGTCCAGAACGAGAAGGCATGGATTTAAGATGGGAGAAATTTAAAGGAAGTCTAAGGGTGAATTCTTCAGGGCAGTGGTTATCTAGAAACAGCTGCCAGAGGAGATGGTAGAGGTAGATATAAATACAGCATTTTAATGGGGATTTGCACAGATATTTAGATAGAAAAAAGGCATAGAGGTCTACTGCAGCAAATGTGATTAGCATTGATATTTTCACTGTAGGCATGGGCAAGGTGGACTGAGAGGGTTAAATTCTGCGCTCTAAGATTCTATAATTGACTGATTCAAATTTATATGCGTGACATCTGACCCAGCCAAGAGAATGGTCACTTCAGGGGATGGAATTGAATCTGTGATCCATATATGAGTGGTGGTGTAGGAAGGAACAGCAGATGCTGGTTTACGCTGAAGACGGATGCAAAATGCAGGAGTAACTCAACAGGTCAGGCAGCATCTCTGGAGAAAAATCTGAAGAAAGGTTTCGACCCGTAACGTTGCCTATTCCTTTTCTCCAGAGATGCTGCCTGACCCGTTGAGTTACTCCAGCATGTCTATCAATGAGTAGTGGTGTTTTGGAAGGAGCAGATAACCAACATTTCCAATGTGTTATTGGGCATTGTGGTGATGAAGTTGGACAAGTAACACGTATTGGAGAAGATGGTGTGTCCATCTCTCAAAAAAGAAAAAAACTTTATTTGGATAGACACAAAATGTCGGAGTAACTCAGCAGGGCAGGCAGCATCTCTGGATAGAAGGAATGGGTGACATTTTGAGTCGAGACCCTTCTTCAGACTGCTGATATTTGGTTCATAAGAGAAGATTGTAGGTTTGATTTAGTGGTTCTCTGCAACTATGACCGGGGGAAGAGTGCACCCTAACGCAGACACAAGCAGATCTTCTTCTTTGTAGACAAGGCCCATGTGGTTTATTCAGTGTGTATGTCAGCTTTAAAATGATGACCACAACATTAAACATGTATTGTGTGGCTGAATACCATATGTCAAAGCCTGCTTGTCCAGTGATATCTTTATGTAGGTATGTCATGCGCACGGAGGCCAGTGAATCAATTTACTTTGTGGCCAATGGAAACAATTCTGCGCTTCCACTCAATTCTGCAGAGAATAAAGATATGAGCTATGCAATCTTTAAAGATGCTTCACCCATAGACTGCACACAACCTCAAGGTTGCAATGTGATATGAATACTACGTTTAGGATTCTAAAGTGAAAAGATGATACGGACAATAGCAAACATTTTCACCTAGATCACGTGAGGAATGAGCAGCCAGTTAATGAAGGGTGCTAAATTCAATGCATCGATGAAAGTTGTCAATCTATGGAACTGGATCCCCTGAGAAATTATTTAAAAGACTGATATTGATTTGTTCAAATACATATTAGATGGATTTTTTGTTTCATAAGAAAACACTTTCAGAAAATATGTTGATAATGAATGATTTAAAGTAATTTGAGGTATGCGATATGGTAAGTGCAGCAAGTTAAGGGAGACAAATGACTTTGGAACTGTGCCTCCAAAGCCACTGGGTTTTCCTTGCATCGTGTAGGTCACTTACAGACTAATTGATAAAGATTGATTGCCATGTCCAGCCAACACTCCATTATCATCATGCAGGATGACTGCTATTAAAATGTGAACTGGATGGACCTTGGCCATTTTACATCGATTAGTTCCTGTTTTCCTAAATCTTTCCTTCAGCACTGAGTGATTAATTACCAATTGCATTTGTGCGAGGAAGGCCACAAAGCGCATGCAATACCTGGCGCCCATTCTTAATGAGAACATGTACACTGAAATCCTTCAAAGGGACTTGGAAAATCATGAAGGTGAGCTTTCCCTTCTGCATTTTTGAACCTGTCAGTGGAATGGGATGATAGTCAATCTTAATAATAATGATAAAGTCCCTGATAAAAAGCAAATTCGTTTTAGACAGTCATCAGTCATTCAACTTGCAATCAATCTAAATGGAGCACATTCAAATCACAGTTAATATTAGATTAAAGAGTTGACATAGTTTATCAATTATAATGATTCCTTGTTTATTTCTTAACGGAAGCATGGTGCCGCAGCGGCAGAGTTGCTGCCTTACAGCGCCAGAGACCCGGGTTCCATCCTGACTACCGGTGCTTGTCTGTATGGAGTTTATACATTCTCCCCGTGATCTGGGTGGGTTATCTCTGGGAGTAGTTTTCGCCCACACTCCAAAGATGTATAGGTTTTGTAGGTACATTTGCTTGGCATCATTGTAAATTGTCTCTAGTGTGTGTAGGATAGTGTAAGTGTATGGGGATCGCTGGTCGGCGTGAACTTGTTGAGCCAAAGGGCGTGTTTCTGCACTGTATCTCTAAACTAAACAAAAAATTAATGTTATTCACTACCTTAACATCAAAGGTAAAACGCCTTTTTACTGATTAGCAATGCGTGTAGGTAAAGCGTCAAAAATTGCTGCCGGCAGTTAAATCCCTGTAAACAATACCACGATCTCTGAACCCAAAATTCAAATCATGACTGTCTGCTAATCACATGTGTAGGAACCATTCCAAGCGGGAAACGCACATTTTGGTATGTATTATGAAGTAATACAAGTAACGAGTTGAGAGCTTGACTTAGAAACGTAGAAAATAGGTGCAGTAGGCCATTTGGCCCTTCGAGTCAGCACCACCATTCAATATGATCATGGTTGACCATCCAGAATCAGTACCCTGTTTCTGCTTTCTCCCTAGATCCCTTGATTCCGTTAACCCTAGGAGCTATATCTACTGTAACTCTCTCTTGAATACATCCAGTGAATGTTAGCTGATGAGAGATTAACAACCAGGTAAACTCACAACCATAAAAAGGACATAAAATGCTGGAGTAACTCAGCAGGTCAGGCAGTATCTCTGGCAAACATGGATAGGTGATGTTTTGGGTTGGGACCCTTCCGCAGACTGTGGATGAGGGGGAAAAAGCTGGAGGAGAAGAGGGGCAGGACAAAGACTGGCAAGTAATGGGTGGATACCGATGAAGGGATTTTGCTAATCAGATGGTTATACAAAGGCCAGAGATGAAACGCGAGAAGGTGTGAGACAAAAGGATTGAAGAATTGCAAATTGTGAAGCTAGAGGAAGGAATGAATGTTGGTGGAAAGGTAAGGTGGGGAGGAAATAGGTGTGAGTCCAGGTGGGGCCTAGAGGAGAGAGTGGGGGGAAACGAAAGGAGGGAGGGGAAGGGAATGAGGCGGTTGTAGTTACCTAAAATTGGACAATTCAATGTTCATACCATTGGGTTGTAAGCTACCCAAGTGGAATATAAATCTCCTCTAATTTACATTGGCCTTACTCTGGCAACGGGGGAAAACCAGGATAGAAAAGTCAGTAAGGGCGCAGGAAGAGGAGATAAAATAATTAGCAACTGGAAGATCAGTAGGTCTTGGCGGACTGAGTGTAAGACTGAGTCTGCGAAATGGTCATGGAGCCTACCATTGCTAACTATTTTCATTCGCGATAAAATCCTGCATGGTTGTGCTAGTCTGGATGGTTAGATTTCATGGGATTTAAGGAGAGCTAGCTAATTGGATATATAATTGGCAGGATGATAGGAAGCAGAGGATGATGGTGAATTGTTGTTTCCTGGACCGGAGGCCTGTTACTAGTGGTGTGCCTCAGAGATTAGTGCTGTGCCCATTGTTGTTTGTCTTTAATGTACTGTAAATGATTTGGATGAGAAGGTGCATAGTTAGTAGGTTTTCTGATAAACTTCTTTACTGCCGATGATACCACCTATTTAAATGTTATCAACAACTACAATGGGATCTTGATCTGCTAGGTAAGTGGGTCAAGGAATGCCAGGACTCAAGGGCCAGAGTTATTGGGAGAGGTTGGGCTGGCTAGGAACTTACTCCTTGGAGAATACTAGACAGAAAATAACATTATAGAGCTGTATAAAATCATAAAGGGCTCAGATAAAGTAAATAGATCTTCTCTTGTTCCCAGGGAGGGGGAATAAGAAAATAGAGCACAGAAGTTAAAAATAAGAGGAAAAAGATTTAAAATGGACCTGAGGGACAAGTACTTCATACAAAAGTGGGGCAGATATGCAAATAGCTGCTAGTTGGCCAGTATAAATTTACCCTAGTGTGCGGTGAATGGTAGAATGCCAGTGAAAGGGGTTGAGCAGGAACAATAACAACATTTAAAAGATATTTGAATGGGTTCAAGGATAGCAAAGATTCAGAGAGGTATGGACCAAATGCAGGCAAATGGGACTAGCTAAGATGGGGCATCTTTGTTAGCATCGAGTTGAGCCAGGGGACCTGGCTCCTTGCTGTAATAGGGTATAACTTTAGAGTGGAAGTAACTTTACAACTGATGCTTTTCCTTTAAAATTACTTTTGAGATGTAATGGACCAGTGATAAGTGGAAACGTACTCTTCTGGTGTTTCACATGGACAAATAAATGGGCTTCAAAGAAGTATTACGAAAGCTGAAGTCACCTATCACTTGAAGCTAATCGTCTTGGCCCTCCCTGTATTTCATTTTCAGTAAGCAATGGGGATATGAAAGATCAGCAGGAAATAGAACTGGGAATATCAATGAGGAGAAAACTCAATGTAGTGAAGAAGACAGCTTGGAAGTCGTAAACGTTAAGAATTTATAAACTCCCTAGTGTATGACAACTAGTCAGCGTAATGTACTGGCAGAGAAAATTCATTAATGACGAAAGCGTGTTCATTTATGTTACAGTATGATGAGTCAGATACAATTGGCAATTCCAATTCATACCATCGTAAATTAAGACAGGTATATCATGCACAGACATTTCAATCCACTGTTGACTTACATTTATTGATACTGAATCAAAGCCTGTGAATTATTAAAGTCACTTTTTATGAGCCTTGCTAATACATATTGCTCATTGCATTCCATAAATGTAAATCCAAACTCGCCCATCTATAGCTGTCTCATAATTTTCATCATATAACTAATGTCCCACATCTTAAATTGCATATACAATATTAAGCAAGAGCATTCTCAGTTGTGAAGTATTTGATTAACTTTTTATTGTGTGATCCAATTATCACGGTTTAATTGAATTTACCTGTATTAATAGCGGAGGCATCATGAGAGATCACAAATAGGAGTTTGAGAATGTTACCTGTTTAGAGCAGATTGATTCAATATGCACGGGTTGAGGATCATAAATTCATAAGTTTGTAAGTTCATAAGTTCCAGGAGCAGAATTAGGTGATTCGGCCCATTGAGTCTACTCCACTATTCAATCATGGCTGAACAATCTTTCCCTCTCAACCCCATCCTCCTGCCTTTGCCCCCTAATCCCGACACCCTTACTAATCAAGAATAGTAAGATTAAATGAAAACTTACCAGTTTGAAGTTTTATCTTTATTTTATGAGGAGTTAAGATGAGGGACTACATGCCCTCCACTCCCAACCCCCATAAATGTCATCTGGTAGTTCTAGTCTTTTGTTCTTACTATTATACTTCAGTCACTATTATCTGTGATTTCACACCGTTGCTTTGAAGATTGAAGCACGAACGGCTGTACAGGGTTCTTCACGTAGTCACTCACGTGACTCCGAAGTAAAATCTGTCAATCTCAGCCTTAACAATATCCATCGACTTGGCCTCAACAGCCGTCTATGGCAATGAATTCCACAGATGAACCACCCTCTGACTAAAGACGTCTTACGTCTTCAAAATACTTCCTCAATTGCAAAATATTTTTGGATATTCTATTTAGCTTTCAATTGGTTTGGAAACATGGATATTATAATCTGACATCATGGATTTGTTACCAGAGCCTACAATACAGTTACCAAACTGCAAGACAGTGTTTTCCCCTCCTGCAAGTGTTCAGGGAAGTTAAAATTCTGCCCATTCTGTCTTGTCACATGGAACTACTGTCAGCACTTCCTGCGATCAGTTTATGGGTATAATAAGAGTACCGAGAGGTGAAAAGATCCAAATAGGAAAAAGGTTTGGCAGATAGTGAAACAAATTGAAGGAGGAATTGAAGAAATAAGTGATCAATATCTCAGGAATAAACAGAGAACTTTGAAGATTTAATAGTCACCCATTGTTTTGGGGCAAAGGATCATTTTATAGTTGTTTGGTGTGGTCTGTTCCAAAATAGTGGAACAAATCTCAAATTAAAAAAAGACAAATGTTGTTTCAAAATCTTAAATATTTGGAATCTGTCCCCAATTATTTCAACCAAGCATTGAAGAAGGCAAAAAGCTAAGTGGAATAAAACAAAACAATATTGGAAACACTTATCAGATCAGCCAGCATCTGTGAAAAGAGAAGCAGAGCTTTCATCAAAACTGAGAAAATAAGTTTGTTTTAAGTTGAGGAGATATCAGAGGGAGGAAGGGATAGGATGAATGGCATACAGTATCTCTTGCAGGGCAAGGTCAAGGTTGCTGTGGTTTTAAGAAGTTCATATAACTATTTGGCTGATGAGTTAATGGGGTATTTAGAATGGGAATTATTGAAGAAATGTGTAGACAATATGCAGTTCAGAGCTATTGAAACCCAAGAGAGTAAATGGAATCCATAGTCACAGATATCCATAACCTATAGCTGAAAATGACATTTTTGACACAAACAAAGAAAGCAGGTTGCTTATAATTATTGAATTCAGTATTAATTACAAAATGTTGCAATGTGCTCAGACAAAAGATGAGGTTTTAAAAATAAACCGTATGCTCAGCCTCTTTAACGTAGTGCAGGAGGGCACGGGTACATAGCTGAGAATGGGGCTGGGGTAAAGAATTAAAGTGGCAGGCGATGGGAAGCTCAGGGTAACCTCTGCTGAATGAACATGGATAAAACAAAAAATACTGGTAAAGGTTAAGTGGAAATGAGAAAGATAAAGTAGAGAGCATATTGACTGGTTGCATCATGGCCTGGTTCGGCAACTCAAACATAGGAATGAAGGAGATTACAAAAAGTGGCTGACCTCCCCTCTGTAGAGAGAATCTCTAGGAGATGGTGCCTTAAAAAGGCAGCCAGCATATTCAAAGACCCACACCACACTGGCCATGCTCTCTTTTCACTCCATCCTTGGGAAGGAGGCATAGGAGTCTGAAATCTGTGACCACCAGTTTCGAGAATAGCTTCTTCCTAAAAACCATCAGGATGTTGAACACCATACAACACTAACCAATTAATTATGAACTGTCTATGGCTGCATTAAAGACTTTGGGCTTTTTTTGCACTAAAATTGAGGTTAGTCATTTTTTTTTTTTTAATTATGTAAAATCTAGATGCATAGTGTTGCAGTCCTGTTACGCTGCTGCAAGTAAGAATTTCACTGTTCCATTGTCAGTATATATGACAATGAAACCCTCTTGAGTCTCTTGAAATGTCATGTACTTGCATATGAGGGAAAACAATTACAGTGTTGCTCTTAGTTTGCTTCCATCAAGCAAAATTAAATATAGTCTTTGCTACAAGGCTCCATTAAAAAAAATGGGTGGAAGCCGAGAAAATTATAGAAAATGAGAAAGGAAAATGAGGAAATGTTACATTGTGAAATGAGGAAAAGCCACAGAAGGAAAAATAACCATGGAATGACAATAAAGAAAAAAAAGGAGCGTGGAAAAATAGGACAATGGTTTGAGGTGCAATACAGAAAGGTATAGAAGTAGATGGTTTAACTGAAGAGATAAAACCCATTAAGGGTACTCCAAATTGTAGAAATGGAAGGCTATTAACCTGTTGTGTGGTTTGCAGTGAGATACCGAGTGCAAGCTTTAATTAATGGAAGGGGGATTTCAGGCTTGAATGGTAGTAGAAGAGACCTCAATCTGCTTAATGGAGTCCTGGATTGCATCCTGGACTCTTAAGGGCAATACGTCAGGACAATGGTCATTAACAGAACCTCAGTTAGTATGTAGTATGCATTTTATGCCTTTTCATTATCTTGATTTTTCATGTAAAGACCTTTGCTGTATATCACATCAAGATGATGGACAGCACATCTTACAGAAGAACCTTTGTGTATTTCTGTAAAATGTCATTGTCAAGCTTAATTCGTGTCTTGTATCTCAACATGGATTAGGGCTGACTCCAAACGATTTAATGCAGAGCAACTGTTACGAAGGAACATGATCTCTCCCCAAGGGAAATAAATCACAACTCCTCATGTCATCTGCCAAGTTCAGAAGGTTTCCTTTTTCACAATGTATTTTCTGTGTGAGGATTGATATTGTAATACACTACTGACACGAGTTATGTGTTGTTATAATATTCCAGTCTATTTTTTAAACACAAGAAACAATTAGATTCTCAGCAATGAAGGAGGACAATAGATTTGTGTACTGATAACATCTTTATAACTACATACTATATGGATACAGAGGAAAGAGTTGAAAGGTAACACAAGTTATGGTTTAACGAATACCTGATACTGGATCATGCTGGCACCACATTTGTTCCATGGAGTTGTGGAATGCAGTAATACTCCAATAATTTTGGTTAGTTTAGTTTAGTTTAGTGATACAGCACGGAAACAGGCCCTTTGGCCCACGAGTCCTATGTCGACCAGCAATCACTATGCACTTACACTTTCTTATAGACTAAAGACAATTTTCAATTTTACCAAGGGAGAAAACCAGAGCACCTGAAGAAAACCCATACAGGTCACAGGGAGAACATGCAAACTCTACGTAGACAGCAACCGTTGCAGGATCGAACCCAGATCTCTGCGCTGTAAGGCAGACAATTCTACTGCTGCACCACTGTGCCTCCCAATCTGGCATCCAATTGCTCAGACCTCCTGATTGTCCAGTATTATTCCTGAAGATAGTCTGGGCATCTGGAGTGTGGCCCAGGCTAGGAATCAGACTGTGGGCAGGGTGGTATCTGGAACAATGTGTGTAAGAAAGAACTGCAGATGCTGGTTTAAATTGAAGGTAGACACAAAATGCTGGAGTGACTCAATGGGTGAGACAGCATCTCTGGAGAGAAGGAATGGGCGATGTTTCGGTTGAGACCATTCTTCAGACTGAAGAAGTGTCTCGACCCGAAACGTCACCCATTCCTTCTCTCCAGAGATGCTGCCTCATGCGCTGAGTTACTCCAGCATTTTGTGTCTACATGGTACCTGGAACACCTGGGGTTAGGTTTTAGTCAGAGCCCATGGAGTGTTTATATATTCCCTGCTCCCTTTAAACTCACTGAGTTCATGAGACCATTTATTATTCAATGAGGGCAAGTAAAAAAATGAAATAAATGTTACTTAGAGCCCTGTCTCATAGTGCGTGTTGACCCACGAGGTACCCCGAGTGAAAGACTCGTGGTTGTGTACGAGACTTCGAGTTTATGTTCAAGTGTTTAACCGAGTTCCCACGGGTATGTCATTTCTGCGATGTTCCAAGTTCCTCCTCCGAGTTACCAAGTTCCTCTCCCGTTACTCTTGAGCCAACTGTGCATGAAG
Organism: Okamejei kenojei; assembly: GCA_035221665.1. Classification (NCBI taxonomy): domain Eukaryota; kingdom Metazoa; phylum Chordata; class Chondrichthyes; order Rajiformes; family Rajidae; genus Okamejei; species Okamejei kenojei. Next base: position 31,832,256 of record CM069150.1, read on the forward strand.
GTATGTTTTAATAAAGCAACAATGTTAAAAGACTTTGAGTTATTTCAGCGCGGCCTGTGGCTTTGAGTTATTTCAGCGCGGCCGCATCTATTGATACGACCTACAAAGGGAAAATGCGCACCCTCCAGTAACCAATAACGTGGTAAGTGCATTTCTTGGTGCTTTATGTTTTTAAATACTGTATTTCCTGGGGTGGGGGGAGAGCTCAGTTCATAGTATTTGGGGAGTCTGGCGTTGTGAAGGAGCGGATTGGGGTCAGTAACCCACTTGCCACGCTCCAGTCTGAGTGCAGGTAGATGGGACTAGGTGACAGTAAACGGCACGGAGTAAAAGGGCCGAGATGGCCTGTTTCCGTGCTGTCATTGCAAAATGGTTTTATTGTGGCCAGGGAGTGAATTAGCTTGGGTGGCTGCCGCAGCACTCCGGGCACGGACAGCAGAACTGGCCGCCACTTCCGAGGAAGGAAGCAGCTCGGGTGACTGACTTTGAGCGGCCGCCGGGACCCGACAGCAGACACACACACACACACAGATACACACAGACAGACAGAGAGAGACACACACACACACACACACACACACACACACACACACACACACACAGACACACACACACACACACACACACACACACACACACACACACACACACACACACACACACACACACACACACACAAATACACACAGATACACACACACACACACACACACACACATATATATATATATATATATAGAAGCGAGAGATTTAGATTTGAAATGCAGGGGGATGATATTTCGCGGAGTTACCCAGCAGTAGGCAACCCAGGAACCACGCAAAGTATATATACAGCACATGGACATGTGTGTATATATATATGTATGTGCATGTGCTGTATATATATATATATATATATATATATATATATATATATATATATGTATAAATATATATGTGTATGTGTGTGTGTGTGTGTGTGTGTGTGTGTGTGTGTGTGTGTGTGTGTGTGTGTGTGTGTGTGTCTGTGTGTGTGTGTGTGTGTGTGTCTCTCTCTGTCTGTCTGTGTGTATCTGTGTGTGTGTGTGTCTGCTGTCGGGTCTCAAAGTCAGTCTCTTCCTATATATATATATATATATATATATACAGTGGCTTGCAAAAGTATTCATACCCCTTGAACTTTTCCACATTTTGTCATGTTACAACCACAAACGTAAATGTATTTTATTGGGATTTTATGTGATAGACCAACACAAAGTGGTGCAAATTGTGAAGTGGAAGGAAAATGATACATGGTGTCCAAATTTTATTACAAATAAAACACTGAAAAGTGTGGCGTGCAAAAGTATTCAGCCCCCCTGAGTCAATACTTTGTAGAACCACCTTTCGCTGCAATTACAGCTGCAAGTCTTTTGGGGTATGTGTTTACCAGCTTTGCACATCTAGAGACTGAAATGTTTGCCCATTCTTCTTTGCAAAATAGCTCAAGCTCAGTCAGATTGGATGGAGAGCGTCTGTGAACAGCAATATTCAAGTCTTGCCAGAGATTCACAATTGTATTTAGGTCTGGACTTTGACTGGGCCATTCTAACACATGAATATGCTTTGATCTAAACCATTCCATTGTAGCTCTGGCTGTATGTTTAGGGTCGTTGTCCTGCTGGAAGGTGAACCTCCGCCCCAGTCTCAAGTCTTTTGCAGACTTTAACAGGTTTTCTTCCAAGATTGCCCTGTATTTGGCTCCATTCATCTTCCCATGAACTCTGACCAGCTTCCCTGTCCCTGCTGAAGAAAAGCACCCCCACAGCATGATGCTGCCACCAACATGTTTCACAGTGGGGATGGTGTGTTCAGGGTGATGTGCAGTGTTAGTTTTCCACCACATAGCGTTTTGCATTTAAGCTAAAAAACTTCAATTTTGTTCTCATCAGACCAGACCACCTTCCTCCACATGTTTGCTGTGTCCCCCACATGCCTTGTGGCAAACTGCAAACGGGACTTCTTATGGCTTTGTTTAAACAATGGCTTTCTTCTTGCCACTCTTCCATAAAGGGCGATTTGTGGAGTGCACGACTACCATCTGAGCTGTGGATCTCTGCAGCTCCTCCAGAGTTACCATGGGCCTCTTGGCTGCTTCTCTGATCAATGCTCTCCTTGCCCGGCCTGTCAGTTTAGGTGGATGGCCATGTCTTGGTAGGTTTGCAGTTGTACCATACTCTTTCCATTTTCGGATGATGGATTGAACAGTGATCCGTGAGATGTTCAAAGCTTGGAATATTTTTTTATAACCTAACCCTGCTTTCAACTTCTCCACAACTTTATCCCTGACCTGTCTGGTGTGTTCCTTGGGCTTCATGATGCCCAAGGAACATGGTTTGTTCACTAATGTTCTCTAACAAACCTCTGAGGTCTTCACAGAACAGTTGTATTTATACTGAGATTAGATTACACACAAGTGGACTCTATTTACCAATTAGGTGACTTCTGTAGGCAATTGGTTGCACTATATTTTATTTAGGGGTATCAGAGTAAAGGGGGCTGAATAATTTTTCACGCCACACTTTTCAGTTTTTTATTTGTAAAAAAATTTGAAAACCATGTATCATTTTCCTTCTACTTCAGAATTATGCGCCACTTTGTGTTGGTCTATCACATAAAATCCCAATAAAATACATTTACGTTTGTGGTTGTAACGTGACAAAATGTGGAAAAGTTCAAGGGGTATGAATACTTTTGCAAGCCACTGTGTATATATATTATATATATCAGTAGGCAACCCAGGAACCACTCAAAGTATATATACTTATACACATACACATATACATGTACACATACACATATACATATACACAGGTCTGGGGAAGACAGAGAGGGGAACAATGAGGAAACGGAGGTTTAGTGGGGAATCTCATTGGTTATTATGTGGGAAGGAAGTCCAGATGCTGGTTTAAAGATAGACGAAATGCTGGAGTAACTCAGCGGGACAGGCAGCTGGGTAGTGGTCTAAGGAAGGGTCTCGACCCGAGACATCATCATTCCTTCTCTCCGGAGATGCTGCCTGTCCCGCTGAGTTACTCCAGAATTGTGTGTGTGCGAGAGTTACTCCAACATTGTTTGTGTGTGTGTGTGAGTTACTCCAGCATTGTGTGTGCGTGTGTGTGTGCGTGTGTGTGTGTATGTGTGTGTGTGAGAGTTACTCCAGCATTGTGTGTGTGTGTGAGTTATCCCAGCATTGTGTGTGCTTGTGTGTGTGTGTGTGTGTGTGTGTGTGTGTGTGTGTGTGTGTGTGTGTGTGTGTGTGTGTGTGTGTGTGTGTGTGTGTGTGTGTGTGTGTGTGTGTGTGTGTGTGTGAGTTACCCCAGCATTGTGTGTGTGTGAATCATGAATTGCCAAGACACAAGGCACTGTAGATACAAATAATGACATACACAAGAAAGGGCAGATGCTAGTTGAAAAAAGTGAACACATGGGGCTGGAGAAATTTGGAAATGTCATCCCGTCACCCATTCCTTCTCTCCAGAGATGCTGCCTGCCCGCTGAGTTAAAAGAGTTCCCACGGTAGACTCACGAATCACTAAGGTAAACGCACGGGCCACCACGTTATAAACAAGTTTAAAATGTTTCAATTTTTAACTTGAACTGTAAATTTGACTCGTGAAAAAAATCAAACATGTTTGATTTTTTTCACAAGTTACCAAGTTTCACGGGTACCTGCCGTTAGCACCACGAGTCGCTAAGTTGCTCGCAAGAGTTCCGACGTTCCCGCTACGTTTAGTGTACGTGATTACCGCGAGTGACAACTCTGGGTCACTCATGGGTCAACTCGCACCGTGAGACAGGGGTTTTAACCTCTAACAACCCTCTCATCCATTTCCTCCCCATACCTCCTCTCCCCCTTCCCATGTGCCCCATCTGGACTTGCATCTATTTCTCCCCTCCTCTTCTCCCTCCACCTCCCCCTCTAGCTACATTCTTTCCTCTGGCTTCACAATCTAAAACTCTTCAATCCTTTTGTGTCATACCTTCTGATATTTATCTCTGGCTTTTGTCCAACCATCTGCCTATCAAAATCCCTCATTGACTATATTAACCTAATAATTGCCACACTTTGTCCTACCCATCCACTCTTCCAGCTTTCTTTCCCTCTCCAATTTCCCACAATTGGACTGAAGAAGGGTCCCGACTCAAAACAACACCTATCCATGTTCTCCAGGGATGCTGCCTGACTCGCTGAGTTACTCCAGGACTTTGTGTTTCTTTGGAATGTATAACTTTTACAAGATAAAGCTGTGAGTAAAATGTAAACTAATGACAATCCAAAGAGACCAAACATGGACTTCAAAATTCTGATGAGTTTCAGCATTGTGAATGATAGGAGAGAAAGCCTTTTATATGTATTGTCCTGAGATTATGCCCTTTTTAATCATTCTGAGGTATCAAATTGCAAATTAATTAGGCACACTGACAGATATTGTTTTGCATTTTGTAAATAGCTGTGGCCTTTGGGCATTTTACTGGTGCAGTAATTCCTGGATTTGCTTGCAGCCCAGAATTTTAAAAGATAACTTTAGATTCTTAGCCATCATGCAATAAATAAGGATGCCGTGGTCATCCTTCACAAGGACAACTTGTGATGGAACCATTCCATGGAATGTAGTAGAATCCCAATGCCTTAGCAGATTCATTCATGTTACAACTTTCATCATGTATATTTAGACACTTCTGAAAAAACAAACTTGAGAAAGAGACTAACTGAAGAATTATTATCGCATTTATTCCTATTCTGCAAATTATTCTTCCCAACTCAATACCTGTGTCCTTTCATTTTGTAATATTCTGTGTATTTTGTGAGTCACCTTACCTTATTAACTTTGAAATGACCACCCATGGAACTGGAAGTCAAGGGTTGTCAGAAAATGCTTTATTTTTATCTGTATAATTGAGTAGAAAATTGCACTAGAAGGCTATCCAAAGTCTATATTCTTCAAAATAACACTCACTAAAATGGGGCAGCACGGTGGCACAGCGGTAGAGTTGCTGCCTTACAATGTCAAAGACCGATCCTGACTTCGAGTGCTCTCTCTATGGAGTTTGTACTTTCTCCCTGTGACCTGCGTGGGTTTTCTCCGGGAGCTGTGGTTTCCTCCCACACTCCAAACACATACCGATTTGGAGGCTAATTGGCTTGGTAAATTTGTAAATTGTCCCTGGTGCGTGTAGGATAATGCAGTGTGCACAGATTACTGGTCGACACGGACTTGGTGGGCTGAAGGGCTTGTTTCCAAGCAGAATCTGTAAACTAAACTATACTAAACTAAACTAAACTAAGATGTACTGCTGTGTATTTTTTGAGTTCCTAGGGAATGATTTCAGTAGCAAGAAAGAAGGAGCAGGTGCCTTTAGCAATCTTGAGGTAAACATTAATTTTAAAGCAAATATTTTTACTTCCTTTTCAAATTTTACATCAGTGATGCAGGAAAAAAAAACGGAATCATACAGAATATATGTGATAACTGAAGTAGAAAAATAAATTAAACTTTGCAATGATACATCAGTGGCTACACACATATATTACACTTTGCAAATTACTAACATGGAGCTAGATTCCAGTTGCATTGTAGTAAATTCAAAAGTCAGGATGCTTCATAAGAATAATAAACCATGAAAACTGGAATGGAAATTAATTTTCAAGCTTGAAAATATGAGATACCAAGTAGCAGTTCATTATTCAAGAATATAAGGCAGAATTATCCACAAAGGTTGTTAATAAAGCTGTTTGATTTTATCTTATGATTTCATAAGTGCAGATCCCTTTCTAATTAATACTGAGTCAATAATTTAGACATGGTTTGCATATTTAATGGTGTTTTGAATCTTAACATTAAAGATCTATCGTTGATATCAATTGTGCTAAGTACTTTCCTAATAATTAAGATTGACATTTATTTCAGAATTACTTGGCACATCATTACCATTTTTTACTAATTATTAAGAACTGTCAATGATGTCTTTGAAGTAAATACAAACCAAGTCTTGTCGGCATTGTAATTTTTACTAGTTAATAGGATCAATATCATCTGACCATTCTCCAGAAGACAACATTTGCTGTGTGAATTTATTATATCTGATCACCCATCTCTTTGGTGGGTGAGATTATAGTTATTATCAATCGTACAAGGGTTGCCACTTGGACCAAGCACAAGTGTTCGGTGAAATGGTTGCCGAGTCTATGCTTGGTCTTGCAGATGTACAGGAGTCCACCAAGGAGCACCGGATGCAGTAGATGAGGTTAGATGAGGTACACATAAACATGTGTCTCATCTTGAAAGACTGCTTGGGGTCCCTGAATGGAGGCATGGGAGGAGGTATAGGACAAGGTATTACAACTCCTGTGGTTGCAAGGGAAAATAACTCAGGAGTGATTGAAGGAGTTGTGCAGGGAGTGGTCTCTGCGGAAGGTGGAAAGGGGTGGAATATCTTTATTTTTTAGACTGGGTAATGCTGATGTTCAAATTTACTAAGATGGACTTGGACACAATTCACTGAAGGACACCAGGGAAGCAAGGAATATATCTCTTGCTGCAATTATATAAGACCTTGCTTATACAGTTTTTAACCGACTTACCTCCAAAACTAATGGAAATATAAACCATAGTAAGCTATATAGTCTTCATGCCTATTCCAACATTCTGCAAGATCATGGCTAATTTCTCAGGTCAGTGCCATTTTCCTACACTAATTACCTATTCTGCTTCTCACTATCCAAAAATCTTTCAGTCTGTGTCTTGAATATACTCAGTGAACAAGCTTCCAAAAAACCAATTGAGACTCTTGTCTCAGATTTCAATGGCTGGCCCCTTATTTTTAGACCGTGGTCCCTAGTTCTGGATACCCAGTCAGAAGAATCATTTTCTCTATCCAATCTGTCAACCCTTTGGGAATGTTGGTATGGTTTAAAAATATAATCTCTCATTCTCTGGACTTTCATGACTATTGGCCTAGTCTGCTTAATCTTCCTCTGTATTGCAAAGTCAACATCCCAAGAACCAAGTCTGAAGAAGGGTCTTGACCCGAAACGTCACCCATTCTTTCTCTCCAGAGATGCTGCCTGTCCCACGGAGTTACTCCAGCATTTTGTGTCTATCCCAAGTATCAATATGGTGAAGTTTTAATGCTCTCCCTTTGAGTATAGAAGTTGGGCGGTTATGTGTATAAAAGTTGGTGGCCTGAGTATAGAAATTGATAGGTCATGTTGCAGTTGTATAAAATGTTGGTGAGGCTGCTTTGAGAGAGCTGTGTTCAGTTGTGCGCACCATGTTATAGGAAATATATTGTCAGACTGGAAAGGGTGCAGAGAAGATTTATGAGGATATTGTCAGGACTCGAGAGCTATCAGGGAGCGGTTAAGCAGGCTGGGACTCTATTCCTTGGAATGCAGGAGGATGAGGGGTGATCTTATAGAGGTGTACCAAATGATGAGATGAATAGATTGGGAAGATGCAAAGAGTCTCTTGCCCAGAGCAGAGAAATCAAGAACCAGAGGACATAGGTTTAGGGTGAGGGAGGAAAGGTTTACCTGAGGGGTAACTTTTTCACACAAAGTGTGGTGAGTGTATGGAACGAGCTGCTGGAGGAAGTAGTTGAGGCAGGTACTATTGCATCATTTAAGAAACATTCTGACAGGTTTCAAGGTCAAGGTCATGGATAGGACAGGTTTAGAGGGATATGGACCAAACGCAGGCAGGTGAGACATGTTGGGCAGTGTGGACAAGATGGATCGAAGGGCCTGATTCCATGTTGTATGACGTTATGACTCAGTGACTATTTCAAGTAAATAATTTTTTCAATGGGGAGACTATATCCCTGCACGATTTTTCAGATACAGCCTCAACAAGGCCTACTGCAATTCCAATATGAAGCCGTAACTCTTGAACTTAAATACTCTTGCTGGAAAAGCCAACCAATTGCTTTCTTCCTAATTGCTTGCTCATCCTGCATCTTAGTTTTCAATGATTTGTGTCCATCTAAACATAAACACCTTTTAGGGTACACAAAATGCAGGAGAAACTCAGTGGGTGCAGCAGCATCTATGTAGCGAAGGAGATAGGCAACATTTCGGGCCGAAATCCTTCTTCAGACACCTTTTTCAAATTAACACCTTTTAATCTGTCACCAATTAAAAAAAGTCAAATTACTATTTTATTTCCAGCAAAGCAAGAATATTTTGAAGTCTATTGGATAAAACGTATTTACATTAAGCATATCCACATTTAGAGAGACAGAAACAAGGTTGCAGACGTAAATTCATTGCACATTTTGTATATTTTTACCTGAGGAAAGTAATTGAAGAAGATTTGTATATAAATATTCAGGTTTTACATCACAATAATTTCACATACACTTCCAACAAATCTCCGAAGCTGAAGCAAATAAAAATGTGAAGGAACTGGGATTGATTTACTTCTCTCCAACTCTGAAAGCAACTAGAAATGTATTAGCCTTCACAATTATACTCGTAATCAATAAAGTCCTCACATGTATTTTGCTGTGAAGTCTCTAATTCTGGGTCCTTGCGAAGGTTATCTGCAGGAGATAAAGCTCTCTACTTGTGAATACAGGGAGATACATCCTGCAAAATGTAGTGCATGTTATTATAATTATAATTATTTCTCTGGTTTGTTTTATGTGGGGGGAGGGGGAGGGGGTTGGGGGAAACTTTTTTTCAGTTTCTTATCTTGCCGGAGATGAGATTATTTTCCGGATTGTGTCTCCGGTCGCTCTGCGGCCTACCATCGATGGAGCTGGAGGGTTCCTCGAACTGACTGTTGCAGTCTTGGGAGAGGCCAAATCAGGTGCTCCAATGAATGCAGAGGTTGGACCAGTCCCGACACGCGGTACTTCGCTGGCACGAGGGAGCTGACTTCCCCCAATGCAGGAGTTGATCACCCCAATGTGGAGGGCCCGCTGCCGGCTACCGTCATCGAGATCGTCCCGTCAACGGAGGGCTCGAGGCCCATGACCCAAACAAGCGAAGAGATTTAACATTTTTTTTCGCCTTCCATCACAGTGAGGAATGTGGAGGAGTCACTGTGGTGGATGTTTAGGTTAAAATATGTTTTGTGTGTTCTGTTGCATTTTATTGTATGACTGACTTGGCAAAATAAATTCCTCATATGTTGCAAAACATGCTTGGCTAATAAAGTATTATTGTGATATTGTGATTGTGATTAAAGAATAGATTGCTGCTAAGAAAGATTTGCAGACCAGTAGTATAAACATTCTTCATAGATTTGCCATTGAAGATTTGAAGCATGATTTATTTTCTAAGAAATATCAATTATTTAATTAATAAATCGATGCTTTTTGTCATTGTTTTCTTCCTGAATTATTGTTCATCTGACATCTTTGCAGACTTTACATTATGCGTTATTTTTAAAAGAGGAGAATGATTGGATTAAAACAAACGATAACAACTAAGGAGGTACCTATGATGGAGACCATTAATATTAATATGAAACCGTCTATGGTATAGGGGAAACTATAAATATTTAAGTTTAAGAAGGAAATATGACCAAAATAAACAATTATTATGCAGCCTAGTGACAGAGTAAAATATAAATGTCAAAGCCCAATAAATATCTATAATTTAAAAACTCCAAGAGTAGCCCGATGTGCTATGGATTAAATGGAAAATTAAAAAGTTATGGTAATAATTTGTTGGTGTGGAGGATAAAAGTAGGATTTATTATTTGGTTAGGTGCATTTGTTCTTATTGTACTATTGAGGAGTTTTGGTCCTGTTTGGCAGAAAGTAATTCACTTATTCAACTCAGAAGAGTCCCCACCATCAAAGTATTTTCTACTGAGAGCTGAAGAAATTAAACTTCATTTGAGGTTATAATAGATTGTGAAATCGCAAACGAAATGGCAGCATCAATTGCCTAGAAATGCGCAGCTTGTTAATAACATTAAACCTGCTGTAATATAACATCAATGGATTGAATTTGGAGACAAATTACAATGCATAGACGCCACCCTATAGAATATTTAGCTCTGTTGATTGCAAATGAATTTCAAGACTGGCATGCAGATATGACAAAGCAGGCTATTATTAGTCACCTCTGTACACCCTTCAATTGTAACTCCAAAAGTGAAAATCAATGGTATGCCAGGCTTTTAAATCCCACTCTAACCCCCTTCTGACAATTTATGTAAGAAACTACCCAGAATTATTTCACAAGTGTGAATGATTATGATCGGCACAATTACACAAAATGCTCAAATATGAAATATATTTAGTAGTACAGATTATTTTGCTGCATATTCTATTCAACATGAGACTTTCATGTGGGTACAAATATATTGACATTAAAATAAAGTAACATAAATCATTAGAGGAATTGTAAAATCATGAGAGGAATAGATCAGGTAAATGCAGTTTCTTTCCCAGAGTAGTTGAATCGAGGGCCAGAGGACATAGGTTTAAGATGAAGGGAAAAAGATTTAATAGGAATCTGAGGGGTAAATTTTTCACACAAAGGCTGGTGGGTGTATGGAACAAGCTGCCAGAGGAGGTAGTTGAGGTGGGGACTATCCTACTGACAATCCTAAGAAACAGTTAGAAGTACATGGATAGGACAGGTTTGGAGGGATATGGGCCAAAAGCAGGCTGGTGGGACTTGTGTAGCTGGGACATTTTGGCCGGTGAGGGCAAGTTGGGCTGAAGTATCTTTCCACGCTGTATCACTTGTTGACTCTATGACTAATCCTTGTTGGATATGTTTAATACAAAACCATAATTCCCATGCTGATGTGGTTGCATTGATGAAAACATGCATTAAAATGGATCAGTGCAAGATACCTTCAACAATTTTGCCCTGTTGCAACTTTTGCGTGTGTACATCATATGTTGAGTACTTGAATTTCAAGGAAGTATCATATCTGATCCTTTCCCTGATAGCATACATAGGCCGAACCTGTGCATCACTTATGCTCACCTATGTTGCTAATTCATGTTATGCCTGTGTCACTTGAAGTGAGGCTGACCACTGGATGCAAACACAAGCAGTGTGTACAGTTGATGTGCTAACAATTATGGCAGTGTGGTGTATGGGTTAATGAGACCATGTTTCACAGAAAAGGCCCGGAAATCCAAACAAAGGGTTAGGTTTTTTGCAGAATGTTCACTAGGTTATGGACAACAGGAAGATAATAATGGATGAAATAATATGCTAGCGTGAGGAACTGGCCTCAGAGATAAATGGATGAAATTATACTTAATACAGAGACGGAGAACATTGTCTGAATTCAAGCCAGCAGGAATAGCCAAAATTGCCGTCTGTAAACAAATGTAATGCCATGCCTACACATTTTCCACTATCGGGCCACACTCTGCTATCACACAAACCTCCAATAGTGTAATCATGGTAGGGACAGGATGGATTTACTTTACTACACATTTGTAATATCCACCTGGACACCTCATTCAGAAGAAAGTTGCACGCAACCACATGATATTGGCTTGTGGGACCAAAGGGGCCTCTTCCGTGTTGTAAGAAAATATGAACGTAAGACAAAATGGTAGCAGGAAACAGAGGCGACATCTGACTGGAGTAATCATCTGGGGGAGAGGGCTTATCATTGGCTTTACTGCCAGAGGCACGAGACCAGCAGAGGCTCAGAAATCATTGAGGGTCAAGGTTGCTCACACACTTCTCAGATTTTTTTCAAATTCCACATCCCACTGTCATTTCTGCCATTGAGATATAAATAGTTTAAAGACACCCTCCTCACGTGCATGATCTCTTCACCATAGTTGCACATTTCTCATTTAAAATACCTACCTATTCTTGGAAGTAGGGAAGGGAGAAAAGATATCATCAGAACATAAGAAATGGAGGAGGGGAAGGATTAGACTATTTGGACCTTTATACCTGTTTTGCTATTTAATGAAATGGCTGATCATTTGCCTCAGTGACCATGTGCTCCACTTACCTCTGATGCCTTCCATATCTAAAAAATCTATTGCTTTATACTCAATGGCTGCACTCGCAGAAACCCTCGGGTTGAGAATTCCAAAACAATCACTCACCTCTGAGTGAAGACATTTCTTCTCCTCTCAGTCCAAAATGACCAATCCTTTATGTTGTGATTGTGACCCTTGGTTTTAGCCTCTTAGGCTAACAGAAATACCATCGACTATGTCATGCCATTTAAAAGGAAATGTAGATTTCAACAAGATCAACGTGTCATTCATTCCATCAGCTCGATTCCTGACATTTTGTGGGTTCAGAGGTTTGATCTACACAAGGTGATTCTCCACCCCCTCAATAGTCTGCACCCAGGATTGGGGTCTCGTGTGGGTGCATTGTCACATGTAAAACCTCTGTGACAGAGAGCTCACATGAAGACCACAATGTGGTAACCTACAGGTGAAGTTTGTTAGTACACCTAAATGTTTGGAGCTTTTTCTGGTTTTCGTGAGATGTCCACAGCATTAAGAGTTCAACTTCAGACTTACAATTTTATCTATGAAGGTGGGAGCACATGCTTTTCAGCAAGAAAATGGTGACCAGTACTATGTCTGCATTCACAGACCAAATCAATGGCAGAGGGCACAGCCTCTGTTCCAAAACATACAGGAGCTGCCAAATAAATGAGATCTTGAATGAAAACTCTCATTTCTTCCCTCTAAGTTCAGCTTGTTGCTACTGTATAAAGTGGTGACAAATGTATCTTGGGCTAATGCTTTGAGTTACACACACAGCTGATGCACTGCCTGGGAATGACAGAGGGGTTACTGAGTATGAATCACCTCACCTCTCTCAGGATGAACACATGCATGCACCGACTACTGTCCCACTGATGGTAGGCTCAGACTGCAAACATTGCTCCAAGAGTGGTACAGTGTCAAGCTGTGGGCAGCACCATGGCACAATTGTGGAGATGCCGCCTTACGGAGCCAAAGAGCTGGGTTCGATCCTGGTTCTGGGTGCTGTCTGTACGGAGTCTGTACATTCCCCCTGTGATTGCGTGGGTTTTCCCTGTGTGGTCTGGTTTCCTCCCACAATCCAAAGACATGAAACGGCTTTGGTAAGTTGTAAAAATATCATTTGTGTGTGGAGGTTAGTGTACAAGGTAATTTCTGGTCAGTGGGGACTTGGAGGGCCGAAGAACCTGTTTCCGCGCTGTATCTCTAAAGCCTAAAGTCTAAAGAGTCTCACTGACTTAAAGAACTTATCCCAAACAAGCTTACAACTTTGAATGCACTGCTGCAAGCATTGCCCCATAGCTGAGAGTTGCATTCCTGCATATGCACTCAGTGTGTGCTGACTGCACACAGTAAATCACTTTTACAGGGAAAGCAGCAATTGGGCACCATGTGATAATTGACATCACCTCGCTGTGCTCTGCTATGTCTATGCACCTGTTACAAGCATGGAATCGCATAATTGAAAATTACATGAAGCACCATCAGTACCTGATCGCATTTTTCCATTGATTTTATGCTGCACATTAATCCCATAGTGCATAAAAAATGTACTAAGCGATTACATTTCTAGGTCACAACCTCATAATTCATTCTCAGTCAGTAGCATGAAATGCCCAGTATGGCAGCATCAAAGGAGCATGGTTTTGAAAGCAGAATGCAAAGCATTATATGATATGTTTCGCGCTGCTGACCAGGAATGAGTTTCTAGCCAGTGGTCTTTTATCTTGTAATGCAAGTGCAGAGAGAAATGGGAAGTCGACTGTAGTTATCAGTTGGAGCAAAACTGATCATGAAGACAGATAGATAGCCTGTGTATTTTTTAACATTTATTTTTAGAATATTTATTCATTGTTCTTTAGAATCGCTGCATGTGTTGCAATCTTTCTACTTTATGTTTTGGGACATGTTCTACATGGTACTGGGATGTTCTCCATGGTACAAATATTAGAGGACTAATGAGACCCCCATCCATAACATTACTGGGAGGCCGTGACATTTTTGATTTCAACAGAATCACTCTGTGTTCACAATTTGGAGGGAAAGATTTATAAATATCCAACGATTACTTAAAATAAGAGTGCTTCTCTCCATCTGATGTTTATGTCACTTTTGATGCAGGAAATTAGACATTTCTTTGGAAATTTTTGTGATGGCCCTTTTTGCAAGCATTCCCAGTTTCATGAAGGAGTTTTATTAAGGAATTGGTGGCAACTCCCTTTCTCCTAAAATGACCACCCAAGTAAAACCTGCAAGAAAGGATGGACCACATCATCAAGGCTAATTCCACCATAAATGGATGTCTGAACAGCATTCACATCTGGCTTTGAAAGGCATAGAGAATAATTTAATAAGAACATAAGGTGATTGGAAATATAAGCCATAGTAGGTCATTTAGGTCTTCATGCCTATTCCACCATTTTGTAAGGTCATAGGTAATGTCCAAGTTCAGTGCCATTTTCCTGCGATAGATAGATAGATAGATAGATAGATAGATAGATAGATAGATAGATAGATAGATAGATAGATAGATAGATAGATAGATAGATACTTTATAGCCATATGCACTGTGGAGGTACAGTGAAATTATTTGTTTTTGCATGCACAGTACACAAAAGAGTTGCCAGAAAAGTTACAAAGTACCCTTAAGGGGCTGTCCCACTTGTGCGACCTAATCTGCGAGTTTAGAAGAGTGTCTTCGACCTTCAAACTCACAGCATGGTCGACACGTACTCCTAGGAAGTCCTGCTCGAGGGAAGTTCCCGAATATTCGTGGCCTCAGCTAGGTCGTGGACATTTTTTCAGCATGTTGAAAAACTTTCCGTGAGTAATATTTGGTCGGCATGGGTCTTTTTAACTCGTAGTGCAGTGGAGTGGGGTCGCTATTTAGTTACAGGCAGTCAAAGACAGCCGTAGTCAATCTCCTTCGCTTACCGGACATTTTGGTTGGCTCATTGGAGTTTTCAGGACCAGGGAAAACCGACCCGTAGGTAAAATGCCCGCTAAATTTTATTATACTTCTTAAAAATGTCTCCGCTCCTTCTCCCCCCCCCTTCTCTCCCCCTCTCCCCCCCTTCTCCCCCCCTTCTCTTCCCTTCTCCCCCCCTATTCTTCTCTTCTCTCCCCTTCTCTCCCCTTCTCTCTCCTTCTCCCCCCCCCCTCTCCCGCTCTCTCCCCTTCTCCCCCCCTTTTCTCCGCTTCTCTCCCCTTCTCTCTCCTTCTCCCCCCCTCCCTCCCCTTCTCACACATCGTGGACTCTGAACTCGGGCCCGAGCCACCGGCATTGACCACTGTGCCAAGAACGAGGTGCGGCATGGAATATTGAGGTCGGAGTCCCTGGGGGTGGAGGTGGATGGGCCGCGTCGCGAAGAATAAAGGGGACCTGACAAGGGGGGGGGGATCACCGAGAACAATGGGGGAACCTGGCATGGGGAGGCTGCTGAGAACAAGAGGGACCAGTGGTGATGGTGGGGCCTGCTTGCTGAGACCTTCCCGTCGCCGCTCCACCTCGGCTGCCCTGAAAGCCGTGATGCCCTGTGGGTGCCTTCAGCCAAGCGCAGCATCCTTGCTTCCATTACTATTGAAAAATCTGTCGGTCTCTGTGACTGCCCTTCCAAAAACTGTATTGGCTGGGGAATTTCTGAAGAAATTTTCCCTTGTCTTAGATCTCAATGAATGACCCCTTATTTTAGGAATACAATCTATTGATAGGAACTTCAGGATTGCACCAACAATGCTTCTTCACCTTCCAATCATTGACAGTGCTGAGCTATACCCTTGCAGAAAATCCACAATTGAAGCCATGCATATATATTCATTGAAATTCTCTCAACTGATGTTGTTTTTTTGTGAAAGCCAAAACTCTTTGGGGGCCATTTGTGGCTGTTCTTCTTCCGGAAGATTGGATAGCCTAAATCAGGACTACCAAACAGAAAATGAACCCAGGAGAAGCAGGTCATTTTCATCTTGGCAAGCTATAACTAATAGGCTGCCTCAGTTATCAGTTCTGGGACCTCAGCTATTTGCAAGCAACATTAATGACTTGTGTGTACATGAACCAATTTTGCTAGAATGTATAAGAAGAACACAAGGAGCATGCAGAGTGATATAGGCAAGTTATCTAAGTAGGAAAAATACATTTCAGATAAAGGATGTAATGTTTGGGAATGTGTAGGAAGGAGCAGAGGATGCTGGTTTACACCGAAGAGAGACGCAAAAATGCTGGAGCAACTTGGTGGATCATGCAGCATCTCTGGAGAAAAGGAATAGGTGACTTTTTGGGTCAGAAGGGTGTCAACCCGAAATGTCACCTACTCCTTTTCTCCAGACATGTTGCCTGACCCACTGAGTTGCTCCAGCATTTTGTGTCTATCTTTAAAGTATGGAAATGTATGGTTCATGTATGTTAGCATTCTAAAAACATCCGTGTATATTTAATGTTTAAGAAGGAACTGCAGATGCTGGAAAATCGAAGGTAGAATAGTCTGAAGAAGGGTCTCTACCCGAAACGTTGTCTATTTCCTTTGCTCCATAGATGCTGCCTCACCCGCTGAGTTTCACCAGCATTTTTAATCCACCTGTGTATATTTAATAGTCTTTTTATTGCCTTAATGACAGCTCACCAGCTTGATTTCTGTGGTTGCTGTTGGTGTTCCTCTGCTTCCCTTTCTGCAGCTGATGATGGCAGACTAATACTAATCTCACTGCTCAGTAACATAAGAATCCTTTGTGCTAAAAGAACGATTGAAATGATACTAAATACAAAATATAACCGAGCATTTATTTTCCAAAAACACACTTCATTCATAATGTATTGAGTAAATACAATTATCTACATTTATTGTGCCATCTGTTCATGACATTCTCTTCCAATGTCCCAATGCCACTCATGTTTCCTCCTTAAAGGTTGCATCCATTAATAATTTATATGGATGTTACACAGTCCCCCCCCCCCCCCACCCCCCAAGCAATGGCAGGTGGAATTCAATGCTGGTAAGTGTGAGATAGAAAAATAGGTGCAGGAGTAGACCATTTGGTCCTTCAAGCCTAATGAACTTTAGGAGGAGAAATAAGGGTCGGACATCTATAATGAATGGTGGCACACTCGGGAGAACTGAGAGCAATAGTGATGCTCAAGTCTAAAGATCTGTGAAGATGGCAGCACAAGTCGCTAAAATGGGGAATAAGGTTATTTATCTTCATTAATTATGGCATAGAACATAAGAACAGGGAGGTTATGGTACAACTTATTTTAAAAACACAGTTAGAGTGTTGTGCGCAATTTTAGTCACTACACAATGGGAAGAAGGTGACTACTGGATAAATGCTTTTAATTATGTATCTTGTCATTATCCTCTTTTTAAATTTACTACTAAAGAAAATGTTTAAATATGTGTGTTTCTCCAGCATAATTTGACATTTTATGGGACATCCTTACCAAGATATCTACCCCTGCTGGTTTGTATTACCATACACTAATGATCATTTCAGTCCATTGTTCACTGCCTCTGAAGAATATTCCAATGAATTCAGAGATGAGTTTCTAAGATAGAGCCAAATGTGCTGTTGTTACCATATAGATTGTTTAATGCTACTGATCAGGGATGAATTTCTAACCACTTGCATTTCTTAGTGCACAGTGAGCGATTGAAGTAAACTTTGTGCAATTCAATCCTAACTCATGAGTGACTATTTACAAATGATTTATTAAGTAGCCCTTAGCAATTGCACATTTCACTCTTGAAGATATTGCATTATTTTTAAAGAATGAAAGCTGATACCCTGAATATATTAATTTATCTGAGACATGAATCTCAGTCTTTAGTTACAAGTGTAATTGTTTTTTAATGAGAAGGGTGAGGTTTTATGCTCACTTTACTGTTAGATACCGCACCATTTGAACTAATGCAACCTGTGATTGTCACAAAACAATTTACCAAGGAACATTCATCAGACCATGATACAATAAAGTGTCAAATCAATTATGGTGGCACATTGGCACAGCTGGTACAGATGGTGCCACGTAGCACCAGAGCCTCAGGTTAAATCTGACCTCAGGTACTATATGTGTTCAGTTCACACATTCTCCCGCTGACCGCATGGATTTCCTCGGGGTGAACCAGTTTCCAGCTGCATCTCAAAGGCGTGCAGGTTTGTAGGTTAATTGGCTTATGTAAATTGCCCCTCATGTGTAGGGAGTGATCAATGGCGGTGGGGGCAGGGGACTCGGCGGCCCGAGGAGGTCTGTTTCCACGTAGTATCTTTCAGTCAATCAATCAAGTAATGCTTCCATGAGAGTGATAGCATTTTGGTAGTCTGTCACAAATTAAATTAAACACAGCAGACAGGTGCAACATATAATTATCTATGATAATAAATTGTAAGACTTTAAGAAGATGTTCAGAACTGGTTTAACAGAAAGCACTATCATAGCAACTGGAAAGATAAAAGCATATAAGGATCAAGAATAACAATGGATGTTGCCATTATTCAGTGTATAACTGACCCATGGAGTTAAGGTTAGCAACCATCTTAAAGCATTGAAAGTGTTTAAACATATCAACTGTATTTCACCCATTTTCTGATGATTCCTACAGACTTTTTTTTTAAATTTATGGATATAAGGTGGCAATCAGATAAGGCTCTATTGAAATTTAAACTGTGTGGATTGTAGCTGAGTCATATCAATCAGTTATACTGTATGCTTCCTTGCTTATAATGATGTTTGTTTCATCCACATAGTAACACAATTGTTTTTCTTTTTGAATCATAGGTCAATCTTATGCTTAATGGTAAACCAGTCATTTCTGCCTTTGCTGGGGATAAGGATGTGACCCGTGAAGCTGCCACAAATGGAGTCCTGCTGTATTTAGACAAAGAAGACAAGGCATATCTGAAACTGGAGAAAGGTAACCTGGTTGGTGGATGGCAATACTCAACATTTTCTGGCTTCCTGGTTTTCCCTCTGTAAAGCCCTACTGAATGTCCTTCAATCCACATACGTAATTTTCTTGATATAAACTGATTGTCCTACATGTTGTTTTTGAGGATTATTTAAAAATTGTGGATCATTGTTCCAAGTATTAATATGGACTATATCTGGTTGTACGAAACAAACAGTCTGGTGGATCTGAATTGTCTGTATTTTTTCAAACCGCTTTAAAGACCTATGGAAGGAAAGAAAAGATTTTAACCTCTTATCTCAAACCTGCAAAATGAGATAGGACTTAAAGTGGAGAATTGTAAAGAAAGGGAAATCATCCTTGCGACAGTGGATATCAAAGTGGAACAATTTGCCTGCAACAATAGTGACAAATTGTTTGGACTGGATACGTCTGTGTATCTTCACACATATTATTTTGCTTTTAACAGCCTTGCCAATAAGATTAAACACATTTAAAAATGGCTTAACATTTTGTTCCCTTATTTAATATATCAGAATGAGGAGAAAACAATATACTAATTTACCATAAATGTATTGTGGATTTGGGATGCAAAATGCTTATTACCATGCTATGTATGCTAACATTGCCTTAAAATACATGGAAATAGATGTACAACTCTACTTTGGCATAATGTATTCTTAATATTGAAAACCGAATTGTTGCTTTAGGTTTTCAATGCACTTTACCTGAAGATTCTATTATTTTGAAGTGAAATAATTCCAGACCAAATGAACTTTATCAATTTTATTCAAGTATAAGAGCAGGGGACTGTGGAACTGCAATCTTTGCTCGATGGTATAGATGTTATGCTGCCTTCAGGACATTTATTATCAGAGAAAATTTCATATTGATGCCGGTTGAGGGTGGTGAAAAATAGCCACATCTGGTAGCATTGTTTCTGACACTTGCATGTATGCTTGAAGCAATGATACATTGAGTTTACATATGGGAAAAGGTTGAAACTGTCCCAAATCTGTTTAATGTTGCAATTTCCTTTCAGTTCATGACTCATCTGCTTTTGAGAAATAAGCTTGACTCAATTACCAATAAAGATTCATTGTTCCATGTTTAGATTCTCAAACAATTTTTTTCTTTGTTATCAAGTTTACATGGACATATTAAACTTATTTTCTTACTCATCTGATGAGGCATGGGTGGAATTTTCATGTTGATTATTACTATTATTATAATGGTAAGGTAACAGCTAATTCAAAGTTGGCTTTACTAGTGAGCCAAATTCAACTAATTTAATGGAGTGTCTCACTACTGTAAGTTCCAGTCCAGTTCATTTCATAACAGAATGAACATGAAACAAATAAATGTATTCAAGATATTTTGTATCGTTTTTGCCGAACAACTCATGAGAAGGAGTCGCAAGTCTCTACGACGAAGAATGATCTGACTTCATAATGTCACCTTTTTTAAACATTAAACCAAGACTATCAATGATGCAAGACCATCATCAAAAAGTGATGGAGTTTCAACAAATGATTTTTCTCCAACATATCCATTCCCTAAATAACTGAATTCTAAAGATTGTGTTAAGTTTATGGTTGGTCCCTTTGTAGCAGATCATTGATTTTTTACATTAAGATTCCCCTTTTGGAGTGGAGTGTTGAGATACCAACATGGCAGCAGACTTAATTTGTTAATTTTAAATTTACTCAAGGTGGAGAATTGCAAATAAGCTTTGCAAATTTTGCCATTTATCAAGGATCGCTAGGAAATAGCAATCACACTGGACATTTGTCTTTTCTTATTGGAAATAATACAACTAAATTGCTTTTCAGATTTTGAGCATCTGCCGTGTTTAGCTTTTCAATTCTTGAATCTTCTTCAATATTGGCATACATGTAGTTACAGCTGGTTCATGATTGGAAACAAGAAATTTGATAATTCGCTGCTTTGGGATGAGCCCAAATGTGACATGTCTTTGTCCTTCTCGTATAGAGGTTATGCACAAGATCTTATTGATAAATAATGATAGCGCTCTTTTGTTGTTGCATTTAAAGATATTTTATATATGACTCAAATAATGTAACTGTATTAACGTGGAGGTAATGATATATGTTAATATTGACTGACATTTATAATTTGAAAAATAAATCATCTCTTTATCTTTTGAACTCCAAAATGAAGTTTAATTACATGTTAAATAATGAGTCCAGATAAAATGGATAATTCTTTTCATCCATCTTTGTTTAGAAGGCAATATGGAAGTGTGGAATTCCCTAAAGGACCCTTCTAATGAACTGTCTCCTGAGAATATTTAATTTCTGCTAATCCCTTTTTTCACTTTAGCTGCATAAGCACAAATTAGTCAATCAGAAAGGAAGTTAGAATTGAATCTTTAATTATAAGAGCTGAGAAATACATTACGCCTATTAAGTCAAATTGGCAGTAAGACATATTCCTTGTCTCAATTTTACTTGTTTACAGTTGTTCTCATTGAATTGCCAGTTTATGACATGTTCAGTCGAGACCAGTTGCTTCCTGACACAAGGACAAGTGTAAAGGTGCGGTCGACACATTTGCACAGCAGGAGATGGTGTGGTCAACGTTTACTGCACTACCATGAATGTCACGGGAGGTCTTCAGAATGAGGCAAGAAAGCAAATTAATAATGTTTCATATTATGAAGTAATTGGATACAACAAATCATTAAACCAATAAAGGAAAAAAAAATGAGTCACTGCTTGATGATAAAAAGTGTTTTTAACCTACGGGCATGTTGTTAAACATAAGATTACAATAAATCACATAAAGTCCATTTTGGAATGGATGTTCAAGAAGCTCAATCAACGATGCTGCATAAAGAGATAGAAGGAAAGAATGGAGAGTATTAGTGACAAAATATCAGAGCTTAGAATCTGGGCACGAAATTGTGGACATGGGTGTGGGGATGATTAATACTGGGAATGCTCAAGTAAAGAGAAGCATAAGGCAGAAGTATATTCTGTGGAATGAAACATTGTGTGATTACTCCCTTAAGGATTGTAGTACGTGACACTGTAAATAGCATAACAACATGAATATTGCAGCTTCCAGAAGCTCTCATTCTGCAGAACATTGATGGTTGTCTCTGTGAGGCAGGCACAGCAGGAAAATAATATTAGCCATTCTTTTGTCTAATAAAACAGTTTGTCAGTTTAATGTCTTGAATATCCTCCAAAATCGTAGAAAGTGATACAGATACAGTATATCATACAATATGAAGAGGGCTCGACTGAAACGTCATCCATTTCTTCTCTCCAGAGATGCTGCCTGTCCTGCTGAGTTACTCCAGCATTTTGTGTCTATCTACACAACATCAGAAATGCTCTTTAATGAATCAATGAAATTTAGATTGCCTGCCTAAAAATTAAGATAACTCATGGATGTACAAGCAGTGCGATTAAAATAAAATACTACTTCAAGGAGGATGCTGGGCCTTTGGATTTCCAGGCTAGTATTTTATCGTGCAAGTGGAAACAATGGAGGGAAAAAACATTAACAATAACATAGATTGGGTTGGTTATCCAAGATAAACAGTTGAACAAAATTATTATACCCCGCTGACCATTGTATCATTATACCCCAAAATAATTATACCCCATTGTAGCAATGTTACAACATTTTGAGATTTTAAAAATCAAGACTGCAATTTATCCCATCGGATAAAGCATAAAATGAAGTTTAATTTGACACCTAATTCACTTTCATGTCTTCAGTATTAAAAAAGTTATGCCCATTTTCATACTCGGAAATTAGCATCTTGTTCCCTATTGCTTTTCCATTGACTTATCACAAAAGCTGTGATCAAGGACAGTCAAAAGCCCATAACTTTCTTAAAAATTAAGAGAACTGAATGACATTTTCAGTTATTATAGATTGAAGCATTCTGAAACAAATATGAAACAATCTTACTTGGATGACCTGAAAGAAAGCATATAATTAGTTAGTTACCTAATTGTAGCTAATTACAAAATTCAATTACTAGATCTATACATCTATCCATTTCTTAAGAAAAGGTTAACATTTTTAAAAAGCCTAACTGTCCAAATAACATTCACACAATAATTCACAATATAACATGATTTTTTAATCTCATTGTAATTAATTTATAGGCCAAATGGAAGGAATTTAGCGTTTAATTCCCGTAAATTAATGGCCATTTTAATCATCTTGCCAGTGGGATTTTGTGGAACGCGATCGTTTGGAACTTTGCGGTTGCGGTGAATTTAAACCCCATGTCGGCGGGGAAAATACTGTCAGTTCGTATGGGTCCTAAGTCACCTTTTTGCAACATGAAATTTTGATTAAAGGCATTCTAAGAAGCAAGTATATATGAAAAAATAAATGGTGTACCTTGCCTTTCCCCTATGTGAGATCCGTACCGTTGTCGGCGTTGACGGCATTAGAAGATGATTTTTATTTTACTCCTGCTATTAAATTACCCAGCGCTAATTTGAATAAACTTAATAAAACGGCAGTCGAAGCGATTTTATTCCAGCAACTAAACAGCCTGTTCAAAATCGATTTGAATAGTCTGAAGAAAACACGCATTTTAAACCCGTCCCCCTCTCAAAGGCACCAAAGTCGCGCACATAGCCAATGACAGAACTGCAGAGTCACTGAAGGTAAGTTTCGTAACATAGAAAATATTGAAACATAGAAATTAGGTGCAGGAGCAGGCCATTCGGCCCTTCGAGCCTGATCATCCAACTCAGTATCCTGTACCTGCCTTCTCTCCATACCCCCTGATCCCTTCAGCCACAAGGGCCACATCCAACTCCCTCTTAAATATGGCCAATGAACTGGCCTCAACTACCTTCTGTGGCAGATAATTCCACAGATTCACCACTCTCTGTGTGAAAAATGATTTTCTCATCTCGGTCCTAAAAGACTTCCCCCTTATCCTTAAACCCCTTGTCCTGGACTTCCCCAACATCGGGAACAATCTTCCTGCATCTAGCCTGTCCAACCCCTTAAGAATTTTGTAAGTCTCTATGAGATCACCCCTCAATCTTCTGAATTCCAGCGAGTACAAGCCAAGTCTATCCAGTCTTTCTTCATATGGAAGTCGTGCCACCCCAGGAATCAGTCTGGTGAACCTTCTCTGTACTCCCTCTATGGCAAGAATGTCTTTCCTCAGATTAGGAGACCAAAACTGTACGCAATACTCCAGGTGTGGCCTCACCAAGACCCTGTACAACTGCAGTAGAACCTCCATGCTCTTGTACTCAAATCCTTTTGCTATGAATGCCAACATACCATTCACTTTCTTCACAGCCTGCTGCACCTGCATGCCTACTTTCAATGACTGGTGTACCATGACACCCAGGTCTCGCTGCATCTCCCCTTTTCCTAATCGGTCACCATTCAAATAATAGTCTACCTTCCTGTTTTTGCCACCAAAGTGGATAACCTCACATTTATCCACATTATACTGCATCTGCCATGCATTTGCCCACTCACCCAGTCTATCCAAGTCATCCCGCAGCCTCCTAGCATCCTGGCTAACACTGCCCCCCAGCTTCGTATCATCCGCAAACTTCCCTCGTCCAAATCATTAATGTATATTGTAAATAGTTGGGGTCCCAGCACTGAGCCTTGCGGCACCCCACTAGTCACTGTCTGCCATCCTGAAAAGGGCCCATTCACTCCTACTCTTTGCTTCCTGTCTGCCAGCCAGTTCTCTATCCACATCAATACTGAACCACCAATACCGTGTGCTTTAAGTTTGTATACCAATCTCTTGTGTGGGACCTTGTCGAAAGCCTTCTGAAAGTCCAGATACAACACATCCACTGCTTCTCCCTTATCCACTCTACTAGTTACATCCTCAAAAAATTCAATAAGATTCGTCAGACATGATTTACCCTTCGTAAATCCATGCTGACTTTGTCCAATGATTTCACCACTTTTCAAATGCGCTGCTATCCCATCTTTAATAATTGACTCTAGCAGTTTCCCCACTACCGATGTTAGACTAACTGGTCTGTAATTCCCCGTTTTCTCTCTCCCTCCCTTTTTAAAAAGTGGGGTTACATTAGCTACCCTCCAATCCTCAGGAACTACTCCAGAATCTAAAGAGTTTTGAAAAATTATCACTAAGGCATCTGCTATTTCTGGGGCTACTTCCTTAAGTACCCTGGGATGCAGCCTATTTGCCCCTGGGGATTTATCGGCCTTTAATCCATTCAATTTACCCAACACCACTTTCCGGCTAACCTGGATTTCACTCATTTCCTCCATCTCATTTGACCCGCGATCCCCTGCTATTTCCGGCAAATTATTTATATCTTCCTTAGTGAAGACAGAACCAAAGTAGTTATTCAATTGGTCTGCCATGTCCTTGTTCCCCATGATCAATTCACCCGTTTCTGACCTACATTTGTTTTAACTAATCTTTTGCGCTTCACATATCGACAAAAACTTTTGCAGTCAGTTTTTATGTTTCCTGCCAGTTTTCTTTCATACTCCATTTTCCCTTTCCTAATTAAGCCCTTTGTCCTCCTCTGTTAGTCTCTGAATTTTTCCCAGTCCCCTGGTAGGCTGCTTTTTCTGGCTAATTTGTACGCTTCATCTTTTCCTTTGATACTATCCCTGGTTTCCCTCGATATCCACGGGTGTGCCACCTTCCCTGATTTATTCTTTTGCCATACTGGGATGAACAATTGTTGTAGTTCATCCATGCAGTCTTTAAATGCCTTCCATTGCATATCCACCGTTAACCCAAGAATCAATTGCCAGTCCATCTTGGCCAATTCACGTCTCATACCCTCAAAGTTACCTTTCTTTAAGTTCAGGACCCGTGTTTCTGAATTAACAATGTCACTCTCCATCCTAATGAAGAACTCAACCATATTATGGTCACTCTTGCCCAAGGGGCCACGTACAACAAGGCTGCTAACTAACCCTTCCTCATTACTCAATATCCAGTCTAGAATAGCCTCCTCTCTCGTTGGTTCCTCCACATGTTGGTTTAGAAAACTATCCCGCATACATTCCAAGAAATCCTCTTCCTCAGCACCCCTGCCAATTTGATTCACCCAATCTATATGTGGATTGAAGTCACCCATTATAACGGTTTTACCTTCATTGCACGCATTTCTAATTTCCTGTTTGATGCCATCCCCAACTCCACTACTACTGTTAGGTGGCCTGTACACAACACCCACTAGCGTTTTCTGCCCCTTAGTGTTTCGCAGCTCCACCCATATCGATTCCACATCCTCCAAGCTAATGTCATTCCTTTCTATTGCGTTAATCTCCTCTCTAACCAGCAACGCTACCCCACCTCCTTTTCCTCTCTGTCTATCCTTCCTGAATATTGAATATCCCTGGATGTTCAGCTCCCAGCCTTGGTCACCCTGGAGCCATGTCTCCGTGATCCCAACTATATCATAATTATTAATAGCTATCTGCACATTCAACTCATCCACCTTATTACGAATGCTCCTCGCATTGAGACACAAAGCCTTCAGGCTTGTTTTACAACACTCTTGGCCCTTTTACAATTATGTTGAAAAGTGGCCCTTTTAGATTTTTGCCCTGGATTTGTTTTCCTGCCACTTTTCACCTCGCTACCTATTGCTCCTATCCTCATTTGACACCCCTCTGTCTCTTTGCTCACACATTTAATAAACCCTCCACTTCTTATTCTCCGTTTGTTATTTTTTTCTTCTTTCCTCCCTACGTGTTGCGTCTGACTGCTTTTCTTCTCTGCCTCCTGCCTCACAAACGGACTACTTGCCTTCTCTATTTGAGTCCCTCCCCCCAACCGATCTAGTTTAAAGTCTGCCCAGTAGCCTTTGCAAAACTCCCCGCCAGGATATTGGTTCCCCTCGGGTTCAAGTGCAACCCGTCCTTTTTGTACAGGTCACACCTTCCCCAAAAGAGGTCCCAATGAACCAGAAACTTGAATCTCTGCGCTCTGCACCAGTCCTTTAGCCACGCATTTATCCTCCACCTTGCTCCATTCCTACTCTCACTGTCGCGTGGCACAGGCAGTAATCCTGAGATTGTTACCTTTGCGGTCCTTCTCCTTAACACTCTTCCTAACTCCCTAAATTCTCCTTTCAGGACCTCCTCTCTTTTTCTACCTATGTCATTGGTACCTATATGTAGCACGACCTCTGGCTCCTCTCCCTCCCATTTCAAGATATCTTGGACACGTTCAGTCACATCCCAGACCCTGGCACCAGGAAGGCAAACTACCATCCGGGTCTCCTGACTGCGTCCACAGAATCGCCTATCTGACCCCCTAACTATAGAGTCCCCTATTACTGCTGCCCTCCTCTTCTTTTCCTTACCCTTCTGAGCAACAGGGCCGGTCTTTGTACCGGAGGCCCGGTCGCTGTTGCTACCCTTAGGTAGGCTGTGCCCCCCATCAGTACTCAAACAGGAGTATTTATTGCCAAGGTGTACAGCCACCGGTGTACCCTCTAGTCCCTGCCTCTGCCCCTTGCCTCTCCTAACCGTGACCCACTTTTCTGCCTCCTGTGGTTTTGGAGTGACCACCTGTCTGTAGCTCCTCTCTATGGCTTCCTCACTCTCCCTGACCAGACGGAGGTCATCGAGCTGTTGCTCCAGGTACCGAATACGGTCCATTTGGAGCGCCATCTTGACGCACCTGGCGCAGATGTGGACGTCTGGAAAGCTATCTGATTGCATGACCTCCCACATCTGACATCCAGAACAGTAAACTGCCCTGGCACACATCCTCCCCCTTACCCTGGATACATTACAATATACAATACAATACAAGGATTTTAGCTGAAAGAAATCAGCAGGGATCTGACTACCAATCAGCTGCTCCCTCGAGTTCGTCTTCCACCAATCAGCGGCTTCCTCAACTGCGAGCTGGGAATGGAACGTTACGGATTTGGGCTCCTCCCACTGCAACCGCTCCTGGGCCTCTGTCTATATATAATCTGTATTATATATATATTTTTTTTTTTTTTATTTTTATTTTTATTAAACACAAAACGTTATCCTTTAAACTTTACTAATAAATACTGAACCCTTAACTCCCAGAATCCTTAACTCCCAGTTAATGTATTAATGAAATGTAAAAATGTAAACCCCGGGTTGCACCCAATCAGCTGCTTCCTCTGGTCCTCTTCAACCAATCAGAGGCTTCCACCAGATTCCCTCTCTGGAAGATGGAACCAAAGATGGAACGTTGCAGATTTCGGTCTCACAGCGCAGGTAACTCCACCCCCTCGCACCAACGGCTCCCCGGGCCTCTGTGAAAAGCAAGCCCCGCGCTAGATTTATACTCACAGCGCAGGTAACTCCACCCTCTCGCACCAACGGCTCCCCGGGCCTCTGTGAAAAGCAAGCCCCGCGCTAGATTTATACTCACATATTACTGATTGGTAGGTAACATACCTACCCATTGAATTGTACCATTCTATGAAACCCTGTATTAAGTTGAGAGTCTTGTTTATAAGCAATTTAAAATCACGCTGCAGTCTAGACATGAAATACTTGACCAGTACAAGCTCTTCCCTCATAATCAGGAGCTGGGGGAAATTCTGTGGTAATTTCTTAATAGAGCTAATAGAAACAGTGGATGTACAGAGAAAGATACACAGTGGATGTACCGAGAAAGATACAGAGTTAATGTTTCAAATCAATGCCTTTCATCTGAGACACCAAGGATTGCTGCAGTTTCGCAGATTTGAAGAACATTCAGGAGATTTTAGATTATTTGCGGAAAACTGAATTCCAGCCCTTGACAGACACTGTTATGTGACAGAGTTAATTTAAAACGGTGAATGTAGGTGTTCAAAGCTGTGGAACTATTCAAAGCGTGCCAGAAATGTTGAGTGGCCAACAATAGGCTGTGGATGCAGTGAAATACAAACTAAAAGGCAGAATAAAGTAAGTAATGCAAAATCAGAAATCTGTTGTTAGTTCGGTGGACTGCAACATGGCAACTGACCCAAAACATTATCCTGTATTTGAAGAAAAGCATTTATGATGTGGACAGGAAACTCATTTCTATAAACATGGCACAAAGAGGCCAAAATGAAGATGTCCATGGAGTGGATTAAATGAACTCTAAAGGAATAGAACAAGGATTAGATTCAGAATAGCGCTTGAAGATAATGAAATTCATGCTATGATGGAATATCTGCTGATGCATTTACACCAAGATGTTGATGCATGAACTATCAGTAATATTTCAATTGTCTCAGGAGCAATGTACAATGTCTTCATGGAACTAGTAGTCAATCTCAAGGTGGTATGATTCAAACCAATGAGGCCTGCATTTGATTACATCAAATCTACACTGAAGCCTGTGGGGAATGTTGCCCGAAAGTGGTGAAGCAAAGAATCGAGAGATACATGAGGTGGATTTCATTGTATGACCATAGAGGTGTCACACTCATACTTGGCAACAGTGTAGTCCAGCAGATGGATTGACCCCAATGTGCTATGAGAGAATACTAGAGGCATCTGAAAGATACTACACAGAGGAGCTGCAGATCTGAGGGTTGGAGTTACAATGAGGATGAAGTAAACACCAGGCATCACAGCAGGCAGCAGTGACCCAACCAACACCAAACTCCAGATCAGGTTGTGATGGAGGAGGATGTCCACAATCAGAGGAACTGGTATCTTCTAAGGAAGTCTAATGACGAGTCTTTCCGGTCAGAATCAGATGTGGAAATACGAGAGGATGCATCACTCAGCCTGTAGAGTGAGGATACCACAGCTGAGCACAGGCCTCAGAGAACTGCAACCAGATCCAGAAAGGTATTTTATTCACACAGTTATCTGGGGAACTTTATGCCAGAGATTGAAGAGTGTTATTTGTTCCTCATTATTTTTTTTTAAAGAAATGTGACTGAGTACCTTATATAATATTGAGTGTTTATCACCTTAAGGATTGTATCGTGATTTTAGTAAGTTGCAACAATATTTAGGGAGAAGCTATCAGCAAGTTTATCACTGCAGTTTTCCTGCTTGTTTGCAGCAGAGACACAGCAGAGAAAGGACACGTGGAAGTTCTCTGGAAGTTATTTTGTTTGAGAAACCAAGATATGAAGGGTGGAAGTTGAGGAGAGGGAGAAGGAATGGCTGAGGCACTCAAAAGTTTAGAAAATAAGGATAAGCATTTTAAAACCGAAACTTTACTTCACCATGTTCATCAGCAGATGTAGTGATGAAGTTTGCATCCATGTCGCAAGAGACATGTCAAGGGTTTACAAAAATCTAGGCCATGGGGCACTGTCCTGGAATGAGTAGGAATAGTTAATTATACAGATAACAAAGTCATTGCTGAGCATCTCAAGAGCACCTGAGTGGAAGAAAGATTAACGTTACTAATGTAGATATAGATGGTCTTATTGATGGCAAGGTTATATAGTCCAATGCTCATCTTTGATTCTGTTTAGGACAGGCAGTAGGGAAAGATGAAGTTTGTGGCTCACGAAGGGTCCAAAAATAGTGTTAAGTGTATTTTTTGAAGAGGTTTTTCTTCATCCAATATTATATGTTAGATAATGAGTGAATAGAGAGGAATTGAGTGAGGCACTAGTGAGATAGAATTGGACGCTATTGGTATAAGTGTGAAAACAATTTTTGTGGGATGGTACTGAAGTTGCGTAGTGAATTTGACTTTAAGTATGCAGTTGAGAAATAGGAAAGGACAAAGGATGCATACCTGGGGAAACACCAGAGGTAATGATATGGGACCAAAAATAAATGTCTTGCCAGTGAATAAAAAGGGAGGTAGATACATGTCGTTCCATTTGAAGAAGAATGCTATGGTCAGCTTTTACAGAATATTGCACACAGGATGAGAATGAATGAGAAAGTTTACTTTTTGCACAGTAAACTTTACTTTTAATTTAGACACCAAAATTGACGTTATTCAGAGATACTTCAGTACAACTGCAAAGAGGCTTGATTAGCGTATTCATGCATGATGCTCTGGGAAAGAGGTGTGCAGATTTGAGATCAAATAATATATTCAAGGACTGTAAAGTTAAGGGGTCACTTGAGATTTCTGTTAGAAGAGAAGCAGAATGGTGCTGGATTTAATGAGATAACAAAGAAAAAGAAACGTTAAAAATACGTTAAGCGGGAAACGAACGATCAATAATGGAATTTTATGGGGTTTTTTTGCTATATAATCGTATTATCCTAACAACAACCCGGAAGCTGGTGCAAAATGCCGGTTTGCTATTGTGGCTTGCTGAAGGAGATTGGAAACAAGGACCTGGAAATGTTTTGAATTTTTTGTTTCTGACATTAGACAAGTGTAAAGGACAGATCATCAATATCTCCGTCATCATGTACCCAACTAAAATAGTTTCCAGCACCAATTAAATTTGCTTCAGGATCGTCATTTGGATCAGCAGTTTTAAACTTGATAGAGAACAAATTACTGACACAGGTTAGTACCATTAGAGGGAAGTTAAAAAAAAAAATGTTCCTCAGAATTATGGGAATTTAATGAGAACCTTAGAGATTGCCTTTTACTGAGAGATAAAGACATATCAGATTGGTGCAAAAAGTGGGAGATCTTATGAAATTTGATGCATGACATAATCTTTCTTGCCTATAGTTACAGTGGCTTGCAAAAGTATTCATACCCTTTGAACTTTTCCACATTTTGTCACGTTACAACCACAAACGTAAATGTATTTTATTGGAATTGTATGTGATAGACCAACACAAAGTGGTGCATAATTATGAAGTGGAAGGAAAATG
This sequence comes from Okamejei kenojei, assembly GCA_035221665.1. Taxonomy (NCBI): domain Eukaryota; kingdom Metazoa; phylum Chordata; class Chondrichthyes; order Rajiformes; family Rajidae; genus Okamejei; species Okamejei kenojei. Next base: position 31,863,881 of record CM069150.1, read on the forward strand.
ATACATGGTTTCCAAATTTTATTACAAATAAAAAACTGAAAAGTGTGGCGTGCAAAAGTATTCAGCCCCCCTGAGTCAATACTTCGTAGAACCATCTTTCGCTGCAATTACAGCTGCAAGTCTTTTGGGGTACGTCTCTACCAGCTTTGCACATCTAGAGTCTGAAATTTTTGCCCATTCTTCTTTGCAAAATAGCTCAAGCTCAGTCAGATTGGATGGAGAGCATCTGTGAACAGTAATTTTCAAGTCTTACCAGAGATTGTCAATTTGCTTTAGGTCTGGACTTTGACTGGGCCATTCTAACACATGATAATGCTTTGATATAAACCATTCCATTGTAGCTCTGGCTGTATGTTTAGGGTTGTTGTCGTGCTGGAAGGTGAACCTCCGTCCCAGTCACAAGTCTTTTGCAGACTCTAACAGGTTTTCTTCCAAATATGCCCTGTATTTGGCTCCATCAATCTTCCCATCAACTCTGACCAACTTCCCTGTCCCTGCTGAAGAAAAGCATCCCCACAGCATGATGCTGCCACCACCTTGTTTCACAGTGGGGATGGTGTGTTCAGGGTGATGTGCAGTGTTAGTTTTCCGCCACACATAATGTTTTGCATTGAGGCCAAAAACTTCAATTTTGGTCAGACCAGAGCACCTTCCTCCACATGTTTGCTGTGTCCCCCACATGGCTTGTGGCAAACTGCAAATGGGACATCTTATGGCTTTGTTTCCACAATGGCTTTCTTCTTGCCACTCTTCCATAAAGGCCCGATTTGTGGAGTGCACGACTAATAGTTGTCCTGTGGACAGATCCTCCCACCTGAGCTGTGAATCTCTGCAGCTCCTCCAGAGTTACCATGGGCCTCTTGGCTGCTTCTCTGATCAATACTCTCCTTGCCCGACCTGTCAATTTAGGTGAACAGCCATGTCTTGGTAGGTTTGCAGTTGTGCCATACTCTTTCCATTTTCGGATGATGGATTGAACAAAGCTTGGGATATTTTTTTATAACCTAACCCTGCTTTAAACCTCTCCACAACTTTATCCCTGACCTGTCTGCTGTGTTCCTTGGGCTTCATGATGCCCAAGGAACATTGTTTGTTCAGTAATGTTCTCTAACAAACCTCCGAGGCCTTCACAGAACAGCTGTATTTATACTGAGATTAGATTACACACATGTGGACTCTATTTACTAATTATGTGACTTCTGAAGGCAATTGGTTGCACTGGATTTCATTTAGGGGTATCAGAGTAAAGGGGGCTGAATACTTTTGCACGCCACACTTTTCAGTTTTTTATTTGTAAAAAAAATTGAAAACCATGTATCATTTTCCTTCCACTTCACAATTATGCGCCACTTTGTGTTGGTCTATCACATAAAATCCCAATAAAATACATTTACATTTGTGGTTGTAACGTGACAAAATGTGGAAAAGTTCAAGGGGTATGAATACTTTTGCAAGCCACTGTATACTGCCTGTGTTACCATTCACTTTTAATGAACAGGAAATATTAGCAATGCTTACTTCTTTAAACTGAATTTTGCTCGACCTTTATACTATTCTGAAATTCTGAAGCTATTTTGACAGTTCAGTTTACAAGTATTGGTTTTCTAATATTTGTCTGTCATAATTAATAACAAATCGGCTAACTTCGATAGTCCCTGAAAATGAATGTCAGTTTCTTGCCTCCTGATAACTTAACCCTTGGAGTCTGGAACTATCTGCACATTTTATGGTCACGGGCAAGTGTCATGAAGGGCTTTCACTATTTAAAAGTACCCTGACTTCATAAAAGATGGGAACAAAATGGTGGAGTAACTCAGCAGGACAGGCAGCATCTCTGGAGGGAAAGGATGGGTGACATTTCGGATCAAGACCCTTCTTCAGTCTCTGAGTCTGAAGGAGGGTCTCGGCTCTGAAATGTCACCCATTCCTTTTCTCCAGAGATGCTGCCTGTCCCGCTGAGTTTCTCCAGCATTTTGTGTCTATCTTTGGTGTAAACCACAATCTGCAATTCCTTCCAACAAAGAAAAGATGGGAGCAGGAGTACAGTTTGACTAATGTTAAAAGTAATTGTAGAATTCAATCTGATTTGGAAATGTTGTACGAAAGACACATGGCAGAAAGAGAGCAATGCAAAGGGTTTCCTGATTCACAATGGGCACCTTGATGAAAGAGGAAGAGACCCAAGAGACCCCACCTCCACCCCCACCCCCCAATAGGATTGCCTTAATAATCAGTAGCAGGAATGAAGCACATTGGAGTTTGAATAGCGTGCCATATTAATGATTTGGACGAATATTAATGATTTGGAAGAGGGAATTAGGAGCAACACTAGCAAGTTTGCAGATGACACAAAGCTGGGTGCCAGTGTGAACTGTGAAGAGGATGTTAGAAGGTTGCAGGGTGACCTGGACAGGTTGAGTCAGTGGGCAGATGCGTGGCAGATGCAGTATAATATAGATAAATGTGAGGTTATCCACTTTGGCGGTAATAACAAGGGGGCAGATTATTATCTCAATGGGGTTAGGTTAGGTAAGGGGGGAGGTACAGCGAGACCTGGGTGTCCTTGTACACCAGTCACTGAAAGTTGGCGTGCAGGTACAGCAGGCAATGAAGAAAGCTAATGGAATGCTGGCCTTCATAACAAGAGGATTTCAGTATAGCAGTAATGAGATTCTTCTGCAGTTGTATAGGGCTCTGGTAAGACCACATCTGGAGTATTGTGTACAGTTTTGGTCTCCTAATTTGAGGAAGGACATCGTTGCGATTGAGGCAGTGCAGCGTAAGTTCACGAGATTGATCTCTGGGGTGGCGGGACTGTCATATGAGGAAAGATTGAAAAGACTACGCTTGTGTTCACTGGAGTTTAGAAAGATGAGGGGGGAATATAAAATTATAAAAGGACTGGACAAACTAGATGCAGGAAAAATGTTCCCAATGTTGGGCGAGTCCAGAACCAGGGGCCACAGTCTTAGAATAAAGGGGAGGCCATTTAAGACTGAGGTGAGAAAAAATGTTTTCACCCAGCGAGTTGTGAATTTGTGGAATTCCCTGCCACAGAGGGCAGTGGAGTCCAAATCACTGGATGGAGTTAAGAGAGAGTTAAATAGAGCTCTAGGGGCTAGTAGAATCAAGGGATATGGGGAGAAGGCAGGCGCGGGTTATTGATGGGGGACGATCAGCCATGATCACAATGAATGGCGGTGCTGGCTCGAAGGGCCGAATGGCCTCCTCCTGCACCTATTTTCGATGTTTCTATGCCACAAAAAATTATAAGACTGATAGTTTAGCTTATGGTCACGGAATGTTACTTCAAAATTCTTACATCAGTAACCTCAGTAATTACCTTTTTCATCAAATCTTAACCTACCAATGTCTCTGTCAACAATCAATACTCATGACTTATATTTGTGCCTTAATACATCCTCAGCCTCTGTAGTTGCAAGTCAGCATCTTTTCACCAGCAATGAGGTTAGTTTTGCATTGAGACATCAGGAAAATAACTGGCACACAGAAGGGAGGCCTCAGAAAATTGTAAGAAGCCAATTAGTCATTGATTAAATGCAGCGCAGCAGGTTTTTATTTGCAATTAATATTTTGTGTTAGATTTTAGTTGTAATTGCAGACAAGTTAACACTGTACATACTGATCAGTTACAGAGGGAAGATGCTGCTATGGTTAGGTAGGGTTTTGTTGACTGGCATCACAGTAGGATGAATTATTAAAAAACACTAGCTGGATTAAGCAAGACCAGCTTCTTCATTCCTCTTTCCTTTTGCTCCTTTGTTGGCCATACAGTGGAGGCAATGGGTGTGTGCTTCTGATTGCAGGTTTGTGAATAATATGGCAGGCCATTCCAAATCCTGTCACTGTGCAAAACACTGGTGTAGCTGGTGAAGTTGCTGCCTCGCAGCGCTAGATACATGGGTTCGATCCTGACCTCGGGTGCTGTCTGTGAGGAGTTTGCACATTCTCCCTGTGACCATACAGATTTCCTCAGGCTGATTAGCTTATTTTTAAGATACAGCACGAAAACAGGCCCTTTGTCCCACTGAGTCTGCGCTGACCAGCGATCCCCGCACACTAACACACCATCCTGCACACACTAGGGGCAATTTACAATTTTACCAAGCTAATTAGCTGCAAATGTGTGGGAGGTGTGGGAGGAAACAGGAACACACAGAGAAAATCCACGCAGGCCACGGGGAGAACATACAAACTCCATACAGACAGCACCCATAGTCAGGAGAACGTTGGTCTCTGCCGCTGTAGGGCAGCAATTCTACCGCTGTGCCACCATGCTCTAATTTCCTCCAACATCACAAAGCCGTGCAGGTTTGTAGGTTAATTGTCCTCTGTAAATTAGCCCCAATGTGTAGAAAATCAATGAGAAAATGGGATAACATAGTGTGAATGCGTGATCGATGGCCGGCGTGGACTCATTGGGCCGAAGGGCCTGTTTCCATGCTGCATATCTAAATTAAACTAAACATTCTGCATTGTGCTGCAGAGTAGTCCAGGATACAGAAGTGTTGTTGCCTTAAACAATGTTTAAGAAGGAACTGCCGATGCTATCTGAAGAAGGGTCTCGACCTGAAACGTCGCCTATTTCCTTCGCTCCATAGATGCTGCCTCACCCGCTGAGTTTCTCCAGCATTTTTGTCTGCCTTGAATTAAGCAATTGTACCCTCTGTCACATTCCATCTGGTAGCAGTACTTTTGTCTTACGGGCACTGTTCACATCTGCAGAGGAACATTAAATAATGCATTTGGGGAAGCGCAGTGAGGCAGGGAAGAGATAATTAATGGCAGGATACTTAATGGTGTGGAGAAACAATGAAGTGCACATTCACAGCTTCTCAAGTCATCCTATATGCTTTTTTTTAACTGGTTTATTTACAAGTCCTATTAAAGAACATGTAACTAAGATGATTAACAAAACATCTGGGATGATTTCCTTTGTTGGCCAAGGCATTGAAGTAAGACCAAAGTAGTTATGGTAAAACTGTGTACAACAATAGTTCACTACTACTTAGTTTAGTTTAGAGATACAGCACGGAAACAGGCCCTTTGGCCCACCGACCAGCGATCCCCGTACATGAGCACTATCCTACACACAGGAAGGACAATTTACAATTTTACCAAACAAATTAGCTTACAAATCTGTACGTTTTTGGAGTGTGGGAGGAAACCGGAGCTCCTGGAAAATGCACGCATGCATACAATTGTCAAAATGTATGAGTACTTTGCAGAGAAACCCAATGGTGTTGGACTGCATCAGCATGATAGACTGGCTGCAGAAGGATTGTAAGTACTGTTAATAATTTTGCACGGTGTTTATGTTACTGTTTGAGGATTGGCTGAAGTGTGAAGCCTTGTTTGAATTGTTTATACTACCCAGGAGAATGTTGTATTCCTTGGCTCAACTGACTTCTTTCCAGAAGTTTCTGTAGAAACATTGTAATGGGATGCATTGTAATTGGGTTGGGGGAGTGTCAATAACATTTTAATGTAAACGATATCTGCGATTGGTATGTAGGGGTACCACCCTCAGGTAGATCTGCCTCACAAGGTTCGATGACCCACGAGGTTCGTTATCGATCTTCTGGAGGAGTGCTTGGGACTGCGTAACCTTTTGGAAGTATTTGCTTGCATGAGGCTGAAGGGTTTGAACAAGCAGAGACAAGGATCGATCCTGCGGTGTGGCAGTATCATATAGGGAATTCGTTATTGTTTCATAAAATAAACGATTTAATGGTCCAGTGCTTGACTCAGTGTTTTACTGAACTAGACTAAGGGGGGTTAGCTCTAGGAGCATAATTACGTAACTTCTTGATTTTTCTTCTCCTCCTGCTTTAAATGGTGGGGTTACATTAGCTTTTTTTTGTCTGTTGGAACAGTTCCAGATTCTACAGAACTTCAGAATAAAACTAGCAAGGCATATATCATTTCTAGAACCACTTCCTTAAGTACTATTGGATGCAGATTATAAGGCTCTGGAGATTTGCTGGCCTTCGATGCCATGAAATTCCACTATTGATACTGGTTAATTCCTTCCCTCTCTCAATAGATCCTCTGTTTGCCAACATATCAAAGGGGTATTTGCATCTCCATTTTGAAGACAGAACAAAAGTCTACATTTATTCGCTCTGCCTTTTCTTTCATTCCCATTATAAATTATTTCATTTCTGACAATGAGGGGCATTTGTTTTCACTTTTTTTTTTTTTTTGCATATCTACAGAGTCAGTTTCTATGCTCTCTGCAATTTTATTCTCATGCTTATTTTCCTTTCCTTTACTTAATGCCTTGTTTTCTGCCCTCCCCCTCCTTCCTCCCTCTCCATCCCTCTTTGCCGATTTCTTAATTGCTCCTCAGGTTTGCTTTTTATACTGCCACCCTGCACCATGTGGAAACCTCAACGTCATGAAATTAGGTGTGTTTTCATGTTCATGATGTGAGCAGGATTAGGCCATTCAGCCCATCAAGTCTACTCTGCCATTCATTTTTCCCTCTTAACCCATTCTCCAGCCTTCTCCCCATAACCCCTGTCAATCGTATTAATCAAGAATGTATCTCTACCATACAAATATCCATTGCCTTGGCCTCCATAGCCTGTGGCAATGAATTCCACAGCTTCACCACCCTCTGACTCATGAAATTCCTCCTCATCTCCTTCCTAAAGGAAGATTCTTTAATTCTGAGGCTATAACCTCTGGTTCTAGACTCTACCACTAGTGGAAACATCCTCTCCACATCCATTCTATCCAGGGCTTTCACTATTCGGTAAGGTGCAATGAAGTTCCCCCTCATCCTTCTAAACTCCAGTGAGTACAGGCCTCTATTCTCTGGAAAAAAGAACCAAATATATTCTGTTGCCATTGAATTAGAATCATTAATGTAAAAATTGATGTCCATCACAAGATATTAACATCCCTAGAACTGACCTGTTTTGCATCTATTCCGTAAATAGTTTGGGTGCATTAACTTGAAAATCACTGATAATACAGTTCTCGTTCTGCTCTCTAGTTGAGAATTCAAAGCCATAGGTTGTCTTTTTCTGCAAGGATGTATTTGTGGAAGTGCAGCTGTCCTATATTCTTTTCACCAAGGTTGGAACATTTCTACCTGGAATATCATAAGGAGATAATTATCCCCTGCTAAGAGCATTTTTTCATACTGTCTTTCATCCTCTACTTGTTAGCAAATTATCTTGTTTGTGTTACCTTGCTAAACTCTCCCATTAATGGGTCATTGCATAAAGACATTCTACCAGTGACACAATGCTGGTGATGCAATCACAAATGCAGCTTGTAGGACTTTAGTATGGCTGAATTTGGCCATTCTGGTCACCCGCTTACAGGAAAGATGTGGAGGGTTTGGAGAGGTGGTTTATCAGAATGCTTCCTGGATTGGAGGGTTTCAGCTACATGCAGAGGTTGAATAGACTTGGATTGTTTTTGATGGAATATCAGATGTTGAGGGGAAACTTGATAGAAGTATATCAAATTATGAGAGGCATTGATGGGGTAGACATTCAGAAGCTTTTTGTCAGGGTGGAAACATTGAACACTCGAGGGCATAGCTATAAAGTAAGAGGGGGGAAGTTTAATGGAGATGTGCGGAGCAAGTTTTTTCCACAGATAGTGGTGGGGACCTGGAATGTGCTGTAGCAAGGGAGGTGGTGGAGGCAGATACAATGGTGACATTTAAGAGGCTTTTGGATAGGCATATAGAAGTGCAGGGAATAGAGGGATATAAATCATGTACAGGCATATGAGGTCAGTTCAACTTGGCATCATATTCAGCACAAACATTGTGGGCTGAAGAGCCCTTTCCTGTGCTGTACTGTTCTATGTTCTATGCATCTGTCACACCATTCCCATTAGTCACATTGAAGTGCTCTTGTAAGGTTACACCTACATCCAAGAGTTTTCAGTCTGATGGATCAAAAAGTAAGGACTGTGGATTTGCTATTGCTAAATGTATATGCAGCCATGTTTGTTTAAACTGGAGGATTGGTTGCTGTCTGACCAGCTTTTCATTCTGATTAATATTGTAATATGCCTACTTTATTAACCATCAGGTAGACCGAGCTGCATCTGTTCTGATACCCTCACCAATACAGTATCTGGCACAACTTGCCTCCAAATGTGACAGCATGTCAAGACACAGTTTTGGAACAAAATGCCACCGTGTGCCTAAATATGTTTACCCTGATTTGGTGTTTTTAAACTGCTGTGTGCTGATAGATCACTTTGGACCATCTGTCTCTCCTCTCCACGGCATTTTTTTTTTTCTGCTACACCAGCTATCTGAACAAAATGGTGATGGCAGATTGACATCTGATTCTGATGATAGTTTCTGAAAATTCTGGACAGAGTATTTAGCCAAAATAACAGATGAATAACTGGCAGAAGAATCAATAGGAACAAAATGTGAACCGAGCAGCTGTTGTGTTTCTGTGTCTGTTCTGGATCTGTTACAGCACAACTGGCTGAGTCAATCTTTGTACTGAGTGATTTTACTTTTAATGGGATGACTTTTAAAACACTGCCTAATGGCTCTGAGCTCTCAGTCAAGTGTGATAATGCTTAGAATTAAAAGTGTTTCCAGTGTAATTAGCAACCAACTTTCACACAGACTGATTCACTTCCATCTTAATGTAAGAAAACAAATCCCTCAGTTCTCTGAACTGTTGTTATTATAATTTCCTCCACACATCTCCAAATTAATAAATATTCATTCAAGGAGAAGAAAATGTCAGATATTTGACTTGCTCCAACATTAGTATGCCACTGTTCTTGCTTGCTTATCATCAGTTTTCTTCCTGCATCTAATAATCTCACCATTTCTTTAAAACAATGTAATCTTTATTAAAACAAATTCTGGAATAACAAAACACAATGTCGAACATGATGTTGTATTTGATTGAACCAATGTAAACCTACAGTACTTGTCTTTGCTATTTACATTATTAGTATGGAAATGCACCCAGCCCAGCTTGAAGCTGTGAACCACATTAAAATTTATGACAGATATCTAATGTGTTCTGTGATGGTAATGATTATTTTCACATGAAGTAGCCAGGATTTTGGTTCTACTTGCCAGACTCAAAAAACAAACTAACCATAACGATTCCTAGGCTATAAAACAATTTTGTTTTCAGAGCTTTTAAGAAAAATCTTGCCAAAGAGGACAATATGAAGGGTACAACGGCAATGGATCATTTTTCTGTGTAAATACAAACTCTGTCAAAACTGCTTTTATCATTTTATTACTTCCATATAATGGTTACTGGTGTTCAATTACATCTGCAATATAACTTCAAAGAAAATGAGACATTGTAAAATGGAAATATATCTTCTTGATCAGATGTTGGTCTTTGAAATACATAGAAGTTAGTGTACAAGTTTGTCTCTAAGTGTACAAGGCCTATAATTTACAATCATCAGAGATGTGCATAGTGTCAGAAATGTATGTATGGAAAAATGCTGTTATTGCTATGGCATTTTAGCTACCTTTGTTAAGGATGTTTTGCAATGCTACATGGTAGGCATTAATAAAAGATAATTCAGTGTAATTACAGCTTTGAAAAGAAAAGTATATTTGTATTTTGAACATGGTTGACTATCTGTTATGTATACCCAGTTACTGAAAATGTAGATTGAGATCAATTAAAAAAAATCTAATTATTAATATCAGTGATCATTTTGCCCTTACTATTTTACTGAAAAGTGGAGGTGATATGGCTCTATGTCCCTATTTATTTCTCAGTCCAATAAACCATCACATCAATTCACAGTGAAAGTATGCCAGTATTATTTGACTGCTGTATAACATTTCTCAACTGCAATGTTGATTTTATCTTTTGAAACTCATGATGTATTTTAATTTGTCTATTTCGTACACAGCACATACAAAATAGTTTCTATCTTGCATAACCAGAAATAAAAATCTGAATGGTTTAAATGTGGATGGATCTCTTAATTTCTGATAGCTAAGGATCTCATTAACTTAATAAAACACTTCAGTTTGAAAAATACTGATGTATTATTTTGATAAGTGTTCTATTACTGGTTATTTCCTGTAAAGAGAGTGGAATCTTTCATGGATGATGGATGATGGATAGGCAGAATGAATTTCTCTGGTACAGAATGTTTTATTTGCAAATCAGCTGAACTCAATTGGTTATATTCCTGCTGGCATTCATTCGAGCTTCAGGATGTGTTTGAGCACATAATTTAAGCTGTCTAATTCACTGCTGTCCTGAAGGATTTCAGAAGTACTGGCTTTCGAATGAAATTTCAAATTAACATCTTTCTTCCTGGTGAGATGGATATGGAACATCTGGTACCGGTTAAAAGAAACATGGTTCTTTAATTATCTAGCCTAATAATTGTCCATGTACAAATATAACCAAGGACACAGTTTTTGTCCGTTCATTCTTTTTGTTCATAGAAACTTCCTATGTTTGCCTGAATAAAATTAACAATACACCCAATGGTTGTGAAACATTTTGATTTAAACTTGAAAAACATCATTGCAAAATACATATTTCCGCCTTTTTACCGCATGCAAAATAAGGGATTGACAATGCAGAGAGGAGACTTTGATATTAGTTTAGCAGGACAGGCAGCATCTCTGGAGAGAGGGAATAGATGACGTTTCAGGTCGAGACCGTTCTTCAGACTGATGTCAGGGCAGTGGGCGTGACAGAGATAAAATGTAGTCAGAGACAGTAAGACTGGTCAGAGAACTGGGAATGGGAGGGGATAGAGAGAGAGGGAAAGCATGGGCTACATGAAGTTAGAGAAGTCAATGTTCATGCCGCTGGGGTGTACGCTACCCAAGCAAAATATGAGGTGCTGTTCCTCCAATTTGCACTGGGCCTCACTCTGACAATGAACGATGGCACATGGACAGAAGGGTCAATATCTTCGATTTAAACCAGCATCTGCAGTTCTTCCCTACACACTCTATATTAGTTTAGTTAGGTGAGAGATACAGCGCGGAAACAGGTCCTTTCGGCCCACAGAGCCCGCACTGATCAACGATCCCCGTACACTAACATTATCCTACAAACTAGGGACAATTTATAATGTTAACCAAAGCCAAGTAACCTACAAACTTACATCTTTGGAATGTGGGAGGAAGCCGGAGCACCCAAAGAAAACAAACATGGTCACGGGAAGAACGTACAAACTCCGTACAGACAGCACCCGTAGTCAGGATCGAACCCGGGTCTCTAGCGCTGTTAAGCAGCAACTCTACTGCTGTGCCACCGTGCATACCAGAAATATCTGGAAATACTCAAGCAGCATCGCCAGAGAGAGAAAAATGGTTAATATTTCATGTGGATGTCTTTCCATCAGAACTTACATTTCCAGCATTTAAATTTATTTTTCAGTCTTCTATATCAGTAACTTTGGTTTTAATGAAAGACAGATAGATTAACTTACATTAATTATAATCCATCTAAAGGAAAATTTTAAAACAGTGATTTTAATTTTCAAATATATATTCCTTACCAATTTGTTTTTGTGTCTGACTATCCTGTGGCTCCAATATTATTTTACATGTTTCATTAACACACATCTCTCTTTTCTTTATTGGAATTTACTTAGCTCTCCTGTTTTTCGTATACCGAACTAAGGACTTTATCTGGCATATTGCAGACACACCAGTGTAATGTTTCCCAATGAATTGACATAGAATGAGATCCCTTGGGTTGAACACTGCTTAATAGTGATGATATTTGTTTTTAATCATGGTGATTTGAATTAGTGGGGGCTTGTGTTTGCTTTAGGCTTCACGTTATTATAGCGTAACCACTAAAATATTAGAGACTTGCATCCACCAGCTGGCTATTTGAGGAATTCATGTTGTGACTCAAATTACCTGAAATTACTCTAGACTATTTGCGATGGTAATACATCATTCTTATGCCACTTGTGGAACCAGGAGTACATTTAAGAGATAGGTTGGAAAAACATAAAGACTGAATTTCATGTTTCATTACTACTTTAAAGGAATTTCAAAGAACCTAGATCATAGAACTGTACAGTACAGGAACAGGCCTTTTAACCCACAATGTCCATGGTGAATATGATGTCAAGTTAACTAAGCTCCACTGCCCGATATGTGATCCATATCCATCCCTTGCCTGCCTGTTCAAATGCCTGTCAAATGCCATTGTCGTATCGGCCTCCATCACCATCCCTGGTGTCATGTTCCAGGCATCCACCACTCTCTCTGCAAGAAACTCCACACAGCTCCTTTCAATTTTGCTCTTCTGACCTGAAAGTCATTGACATTTCCACCCTTGGAAAATAGTTCTGACTGTCTACCACATCTACTCTACTCATAATTTGATATACTTCTGTCAGGTCGCTCTTCAGTCTTTGATACTCAAGAGCAAACAATCCAAATTTGTTCAATATTATAGCTAATCCCTTCTATCCAGGCAGCATTCTGTTAAAGAAGGAACTGCAGATGCTGGAAAATCGAAGGTAAACAAAAATGCTGGAGAAACACAGCGGGTGCAGCAGCATCTATGGAGTGAAGGAAACTGGCAAAGTTTTGGGCCGAAAACCCTTCTTCAGTCCTTCGCTCCATAGATGCTGCTGCACTCGCTGAGTTTCTCCAGCATTTTTATCTACCTAGTATTCTGTTAAACCTCCTCCGCACCTTCTCAAAAGCCTGTACATTGTTTCTGTGATGGGATGGCCAAACTGCACACACTGCTCCACATGTGACATTACCAAAGTCCTATAAAGCTGCAAAACGACTTCCTGATTTTTGTTCTCAATACCTTGACAGCTATAGGAAAGTATACCATATGCCTTATTTTACCACTCATCTACTTGTCTTTGCACTTTCAGGGAGCTAAGGATTTGGACCCCAAGATCCTCTGTATATCAATGTGATTAAGAATCTTGCCATTAACTGTATATTTTCCTCTTACATTTAACCTTACACTTGGTCAGGTTAAACTATCTGCCATTTCTCAGTCCCGTTTCTGTAGCTGATCTATTTCCTGCTGCGTAGATTGCCAACTTCGTTCACTGTCCGCAACTCTGCAAATTTTGGTGTCACCCGCAAACTTACCAACCAACTCATCTCCATTTATGTGCAGTGTTTAAGAAGGAACTGTAGATGCTGGTAAATCGAAGGTAGTCAAAAATGCTGGAGAAACTCAGCGGGTGAGGCAGCATCTATGGAGCGAAGGAAACGTCGCCTATTTCCTTTGCTCCATAGATGCTGCCTCACCCGCTGAGTTTCTGCAGAATTTTTGTCTACCTTCCCTTTATGTGCAAGTAGTTTATCGATATAAATCACACACGACAGAGGTCCTAGCAAAGATTCCTGAGGACCTCCAGTCGTCACAGACCTCCAGCCAGTATAACATCCTTCTGCCACAACCCCTCTGCCTTCTATGAACAAGCTAGAAATCTTGCTTGCAACAGCATCACAGTTACATAGACAAACAGACACAAATAGAGTATACATGAATTATCCATTTCTATAAGTCCATTTGTTACAGAGTTCCAATAATTAAAAAAAGGTTATGGGGTTTGGGAACTATTATGTCAATTCTTGTTATCAACAGGCCTACAAGTCAAAGACAACTACACTTTGACATTGAACTGCCAACTCCACACAAGGCTCCAGTGAGAAATGCCAGAATAGTGAGATAGTTTGATGCCCTGCACTGGAGGTTAATGTATTTTGGAGCAAATGTTATATTCCACTCAGCCATGTTTTATCTGGGTTTGGAACATATAATGCTGAAATTTAGTGACCACATTGAAAGAAAGCACTTACTTTTTTGACACACATTTTTCCCTCTGCTTAATGAGTGCCACTGGTTGTTCTTTCTCACACAAGAAATAATAGGGTGAAATTTCAACATCGCTTATTATTTGTTTAAGAAGGAACTGCAGATGCTGGAAAATCGAAGGTAGACAAAAATGCTGGAAAAACTCAGTGGGTGAGGCTGCATCTATGGAGCGAAGGATATGGCAACATTTCGGGTCGAAACACTTCTTCAGCCTGAATAATAGACAATAGACAATAGGTGCAGGAGTAGGCCATTTGGCCCATCGAGCCAAATTCAATGTGATCATGGCTGATCATCCCCAATCAGTACCCCTGCCTTCCCATATCCCCTGACTCCGCTATTTGTAAGAGCCCTATCTTTGAAAGCATCCAAAGAACCTGCCTCCACCACCTTCTGAGGCAGAGAATTCCACACTCACCACTCTCTGTGAGAAGAAGGGTTTCGACCTGAAACGTTGCCTATTTCCTTCGCTCCATAGATGCTGCCTCACCCGATGAGTTTCTCCAGCATTTTTGTCTGCCTTCGATTTTCCAGCATCTGCAGTTCCTTCTTAAACAAATAATAAGCGATGTTGAAATTTCACCCTATCCATATTTTAACGGTGCATTTTTAATACCCCACTTTTAAAAACCAGGACAGATGTGGAACATGTGAAAAAAATAGCAGAACTAATGTTGCTGTGGATCAGTAAATCAGTCAGTGTTGTTAGATTTAAGCTATTGTGCACAAAGCCATTTAGGCAAATTGGCACACAGTTAAAAAGGTTAGGAGACCGCAGGATAAACCAATTTAATTAGTAGTTTTTAGTTTTAGAGATGCAGTGCAGAAACCGGCCCTTCGGCCCACCAAGTCCACACTGACCAGCGATCCCTGCACACTAACACTATCCTACACACACTAGGGACCATTTACACTTATATCAAGCCAATTAACCTACACACAGTACCTGCACGTCTTTGGAGTGTGGGAGAAAACTGAAGATCTTGGAGAAAACCCATGCAGACATGGAGAGAACGTGCCAACTCCGTACAGACAGCACCCATATTCGGGGTCGAACCCGGGTCTCTGGCGCTGCAAGTGCTGTAAGGCAGCAACTCTACTGCTGCACCACCATGGCTGCCCTACTCTCCTCACTCCTCATTTATATAAGAATTAAAATACAATCTCGAAAATGATTCATTACATGTTTGACATCTTCCAGAAAGAAACAGTGCAATTCTGTTTAAGAATACAAAAAAAACATGGGTCTGAAGAAATAATCAAGAGGGTGTATGTATGTAAATAAAAAACTCCAACATACTATGATTGTGTCTCAAGTCATTGTTGCATTCATGTTATTCCATCTCTCAGTTCCGGGGCCTTGCCCAACAAAAATAATTAAAATTAATTATTTAAACTCTAAATGCAAACATATTTTAGCTGAATTTATTAATCTTAATTTCATCTAAATGCTCAGTCACAAAATTAATTGTAAGTTCTACAATCCCAATACATCCACTTCCGAGAAAATATTTCAATTACATTATGCATTGAGTAATAGATTCTAATTTAAAATATTTAACAGAGCTTGGATGTTATCCCTTCCATGCTACCATTCCATTTTAGTTAGATATATTGGCTTAGAAATGTTAATACTTACAATTAAATGTACTGAAGGAGTGCAGCAGCAGAATACTAATGATCATTTCAGACATTATTGCAGACTTCAATAGTGTCGTAGTTCCAAGGTCTCCATTACTTTGGAAAGCTGTTGCGAAGAATACAGAAGAGGTCAGGGCGGCATGGTAGTGCAGCAGTAGAGTTGCTGCCTTACAGTGCCAAACACCTGGGTTCAAATTTATTATAGCTGCTGCCTGTATTGAGTTTGTACATTCTCCCCGGGTTTTACCTGGGTGCTCTGATTTCCTCCCAAGCTCCAAAGACGTACACTAATTGGCTTCGGTAAAAATTGTAAATTGTCCCAGGTGTGTAGTGTGCCCTAGTGTAACAGGGATCGCCGGTCGGCACAGACGCAATGGGCCGAAGAGCCTGTTTCTTCGCTGTGATTCTCTAAACTCTAAACCCTAAACTCTAAAAGGGTTGGGTCCAGGGGGTTGCAGAATGCACAAGGCCGACAGCTTTAACACAAGGATTGGATCTTGGGCATGGATGGACGGGATCAAGGACTACAGAGACCAGGTAAGTAGATGGGTTGGATTGGGTGTGGAGGTTGGTGCCTCCATCATGCGTCTTGTAAAATGTCTAGATTGGAGTCTGGGCACAATTTGGGCTTCAGAAGACCTTTGAAAAGGTCAATGAAAGGCCTCAAAGAATCAGGTCCAGCAAGGGATCAGAGGTTTTAGGAATGAGGACGTGAGCATTGCAGGGATAGAAGATACTTTGGGGCTAGATGTTTTAAAGGGAGAGATTAAGGTGACCAGGAAATCATATCAGCGTAGGGTAACTCACATGATCCAGAATGATGTAAAAATATTCCAGAAATGATCCGTGACTTCAGCTATGTGTGTAGATTGATGAAGCAGGGGCCCTTCTCCTTGGAACAAGAGAAGACTAAGAAGAGATCTGATCAACATATTTAAAATCTGGAATGCCATAAACATGCAGCAAGACAGAGAGGGGATCTCATTGAAACATATAAGATTATTAATGGTTTGGACACGATAGAGGCTGGAAACATGTTCCCGATGTTGGGCGAGTCCAGATCCAGGGGCCACAGTTTAAGAATAAGGAGTAAGCCATTTAGAACGGAGACAAGGAAACACTTTTTCTCACAGAGAGTGGTGAGTCTGTGGATTTATCTGGCTCAGAGGGCAGTGGAGGCAGGTTCTCTGGATGCTTTCAGGAGAGAGCTAGATAGGGCTCTTAAAAATAGTGGAGTCAGGGGATATGGGGAGAAGGCAGGAACGGGGTACTGATTGGGGATGATCAGTCATGATCACATTGAATGGCGGTGCTGGCTCGAAGGGCCAAATGGCCTACTCCTGCACCTATTGTCTATTGTCTATTGTCTATTGTCACTCACCCCAGACCTTCAATGATATTAGGGTCCTCTTCCCTCTCAAATGGGCAATCTTTCTCTCACTCCTTTAGTTCACCAACCTTCACGTGGTCCACCCTGTTTCGATTAATGCAATCAACCCGATGTGCACAAACAAGATCAAATAGAACAAGTTAACTTACAACTTTAGGCTGTGCATGTTGTAAGTCAAGAAGAAGAAGTTCACCAAGAATGTATACTTCGCAAAAGAGGAATTGTCACTTCTCCAATCACACAAGACTTTTTGAACTGAATACATATCGAGTCATAGAGCCATAAAGCACAGAAACAAGCTCTCACCAACCTTTCTTTAGCTACTATCCATAACTACCTCTGCTCACACTAGCATTGGCTTCAGGGTTTCAATATTGCATTTAAGGGAGAAATCAATTTCATGTGGGGATTAAGTGAATGCTAAATAAATCTTCAAGTTCCCTGTTAATAGCTGCGGACGAGCACTTAACAAGAAGTTAGGAAGGAGCTGTGTATTAATATCCATTAGAAATAATATGAAATAAAAATTAATTTCAGACACATTTATAGCAACTAATGCTCCTTTTATGCTAATATAGAGAGCTATAACTCATTAACATAGCAATAAAAGGGGTCATTTTAATTTGGAGTGCAAGGATTTAGATGCAAGTGCGTTGTTAAGAAACAGCAGTAATCAGGACTGCAATTATTTCAAGCTGCTGTTCATACTAGGCGATGCTAGGCTGCTTGTGTATTATTTTTTGGGGAGCAATGGATTGGAAGTTAACATCTGGATCAGGATTATTTTCAAAGTAAGTAAATGTCTTTATTGTTTACCTTACAGTGGCTTGCAAAAGTTTTCATACCCCTTGAAATTTTCCACATTTTGTCACGTTACAACCACAAACGTAAATGTATTTTATTGGGATTTTATGTGATAGCCCAACACAAAGTGGCGCATAATTGTGAATTGGAAGGAAAATGATACATGGTTTCCAAATTTTATTACAAATAAAAAACTGATAAGTGTGGCGTGCAAAAGTATTCAGCCCCCCTGAGTCAATACTTTGTAGAACCACCTTTCGCTGCAATTACAGCTGCAAGTCTTTTGGGGTATGTCTCTACCAGCTTTGCACATCTAGAGACTGAAATTTTTGCCCATTCTTCTTTGCAAAATAGCTCAAGCTCAGTCAAATTGGATGGAGAGTGTCTGTGAACAGCAATTTTCAAGTCTTGCCAGAGATTCTCAATTGGATTTAGGTCTGGACTTTGACTGGGCCATTCTAACACATGAATATGTTTTGATCTAAACCATTCCATTGTAGCTCTGGCTGTATGTTTAGGGTCATTGTCCTGCTGGAAGGTGAACCTCCACCCCAGTCTCAAGTCTCTTGCAGACTCTAACAGGTTTTCTTCCAAGATTGCCCTGTATTTGGCTCCATCCATCTTCCCATCAACTCTGACCAGCTTCCCTGTCCCTGCTGAAGAAAAGCATCCCCACAGCATGATGCTGCCACCACCATGTTTCACAGTGGGGATGGTGTGTTCAGGGTGATGGCCAGTGTTAGTTTACACATAGCGTTATGCATTTAGGCCAAAAACTTCAATTTTAGTCTCATCAGACCAGAGCACCTTCCTCCACATGTTTGCTGTGTCCCCCACATGGCTTGTGGCAAACTGCAAACGGGACTTCTTATAGCTTTGTTTCTACAATGGCTTTCTTCTTGCCACTCTTCCATAAAGGCCCGATTTGTGGAGTACATGACTAATAGTTGTCCTGTGGACAGATTCTCCCACTTGAGCTGTGGACCTCTGCAGCTCCTCCAGAGTTACCTTGGGCCTCTTGGCTGCTTCTCTGATCAATGCTCTCCTTGCCCGGCCTGTCAGTTTAGGTGGATGGCCATGTCTTGGTAGGTTTGCAGTTGTACCATACTATTTCCATTTTCGGATGATGGATTGAACAGTGCTCCGTGAGATGTTCAAAGCTTGGGATTTTTTTTATAACTTAACCCTGCTTTAATCTTCTCCACAACTTTATCCCTGACCTGTCTGGTGTGTTCCATGGGCTTCATGATGTTGTTTGTTCACTAATGATCTCTAACCAACCTCCGAGGCCTTCACAGAACAGCTGTATTTATACTGAGATTAGATTACACACGTGGACTCTATTTACTAATTAGGTGACTTCTGAAGGCAATTGGTTGCACTGGATTTTATTTAGGGGTATCAGAGTAAAGGGGGCTGAATAGTTTTGCATGCCACACTTTTCAGTTTTTGTATTTGTAAAAAAATTTGAAAACCATGTATCATTTTCCTTCCACTTCACAATTATGCGCCACTTTGTGTTGGTCTATCACATAAAATCCCTATAAAATACATTTACGTTTGTGGTTGTAATGTGACTAAATGTGGAAAAGTTCAAGGGCTATGAAAACTTTTGCAAGCCACTGTATATAGTTGTCCAGAATCTTTTTGAAGGCTGATCAGTGAACATTTCTGCCACTTCAATGCAAGACCATCTGAAGAAGGGCCTCAATCCGAAACGTCACCCATTTCCACTCTCCAGAGATGTTGCTTGTCCCATTGAATTACTCCAGCATTTTGTGTCTACTTTCGATTTAAACCAGCATCTGCAGTTCGTTCCTACACCTGACCATCTACACGACATCTGTAACATTTGTGAGCAGGTCCAACTACAGCAAGACCCTTCAACCAGAGAGAAATGTCTCAATTGCGCCCTAGAGGAAATCATATAGTGTGTAAAATAAAAATACAGATGAGATTATAGGAAAAATTTAAAAAGAGAAGAAAAAATTTAAAGGGTGTGTTTTTTCTTTTGTACAGTATCTCCTACGTTAAGTTTCTTCTGATAGATTAGGATAAATAAAACAAAGCCAGGAAGATTATTCAGCAGTAATTACTATTATCAATATAACATCTTCCCAACCCATCCCTTTCCACCTTCCACAGAGACCAGTCCCTGACGATGCTTCCTGACTCGCTGAGTAACTCCAGCACTTTGAGTCTTCTTCTGTTCTATGTTCTCCTACTTTCTCATCCACTTTTTTACAGACTAGAGGCAACATACAGAGCACTATTAATGTGCATATGCACACATCGTTGTGGGAGGAAACTGGAACATGAAGAGAGTACCCACCTGGCACAGAGAGAATGTGCAAACTCCACACAGACAGCACACAGGTCAGGGTCAAACTCAGGTGTCTGGCGCTGTGATGCAGCAGCTCAACCAGCTGCACAACCTTTACTTTTCATTTTCCCAAATGTCAAGGCTTCAAGCGAAGGTATGCAGCTGAGATACTACCAGCCGAAGACCCATATTGAAATCTTGGAGCAAATGATAGTGTAAGCAGAGGAGATACGGGAAATTATTGAAAAAAAGTTTGTCAATCTGTGCAGTATGAAATGTTGCACCAAGTCCTTTCATTCCTATGATTTTTGGAGCAATGTAGATCACAACTGGAGCGTTCTGACATCATGGAACCTGGGAGTTAGGAGTAGCTATGACAAACTATATTGAGTAGTACCAATCTCACAAGAATCTAGATCTCAGTAAAAAAACAAATAAAGTCTTTACATTTATGTAGCTCCTTTTGAGATCCCGCAGCATACCACATACTTCATTGTCAGTGAAATATTTTTGTGCTCCCTGCCGTAAAGTAGGAAACATGACAGTCAACATTTACATATCAAGATCCTACAAACAACCTGATTGATGTACGAGTCCTCTGGGGCAGAGAATTCCTCGTGTATACAATCAAGACTAATGACCACATCTTCAAAGATGATTGTTGGAAAGCTAAGGTGGTGCACAGCTAAGTGGCATCGCGTTAAGTGAAACGCAGTTTATGTTTAGTTGAATTATTGTAAATAATGCTGAATACAAAAACGAGCTAAGCGACCTCACACACAAGAGATCAGATTAAAGCCCTGCAGTCTTGTCACACTTAGTTATGATGGTGATGCACAGTTAAAGGGAGGAAGGAGATCTGGGAGCATCCTCAGTGTTGGTGAAGCCTGTATGTGAATGTTAATGCATTGAATTGAATTGAATTGTATTGAATAAATGTTATTAACCAAGTATGTATGTATACAACGAATTTGCCTTGGTGCTTTGCTCGTAAAGACAACAAACA
Organism: Okamejei kenojei; assembly: GCA_035221665.1. NCBI lineage: Eukaryota > Metazoa > Chordata > Chondrichthyes > Rajiformes > Rajidae > Okamejei > Okamejei kenojei. The sequence continues at coordinate 31,884,883 of CM069150.1, forward strand.
CAATATACAGTAGATAATTAAGAATAAAACATTATAATTTAAACATGTGAAGAATAAAATAAAATACCAGAGAAAAAGGAGGCTACAGACTTTTGACTGTTGAGTGGAGCTACTGCTCGTGGAAAAAAAGCTGCTTTTATGTCTGGCAGTGGCCGCTTTGACAGTCTGGAGTCGCTTCCCAGAGGGAAGTGCTTCAAAGACTTTGTGGCCAGGGTGAGAGGGGTCAGAGATGATCTTACCCGCTCGATTCCTGGCCCTTGCAGTGTACAGTTTGTCAATTGGAGGAAGGTTGCAGCCAATAATCTTCTCAGCTTATCGAACGATGCGCTGCAGCATCCGGATGTCATGCTTGGTGGCTGAGCCAAACTAGACCATGATGGAGAAAGTGAGGACAGACCCAACAATGGCAGTATAAAACTGGACCATCATTGCCTGCGGCAGATTGTGTTTTCTCAACTGCCACAGGAAGCACATCCTCTGTTGGGCCTTTTTGACTCCTGGTGGCCTCCCATTTTAAGTTCCTGGAGATGATGGTTCCAAGGAACTTAAATGACTCTACAGATGTGACTGTGGTGCTGTTGATGGCGAGTGGGGGGAGGGGAGGGGGAGGGCTCTCAAAGTCTACAATCATTTGTATTATGTCTACAAAAAGACAAATGATTAAAGTCTACAATCATTTGTATTATGTTGCGTTCAGCCAGAAATGCTGGGTGGTTGCACTTTCTTGGCTTCTTCCTGAAATCCCCAATATCACCTCAGTCGGTGTTCAACTAATTTGATTCACTTCACATGATATGAACAGATGGTTGGAAGCACTGGGCTGGCAAAGAACATGGGGCCAGGCATCAGCAGATTATAAGAAAACAAGAGCAAGAGCGGACATTTAAGGCCCCCCAAGCCTGCCCCGCCATTCAGTAGGATGATGCTTGATCAATGCGGGCCACAAATCCTCTTCGTACTATTTCACCACAACCTTCAATTTCCCAGTCTTTCAAATATTTATCTATTTCCATCTTATATATTTCTAATGATCAGATCTCCATCACCCTTGGTGGCATAACATTCCAGTGATTCATTACTCTTACACTTCTCTTCTATTTTTTCCATCTTTTTATTCTTGTCTCAGTACCTAAGGCCAGAACGAGCTGCATCTCTGCTGGAACTCATCCAGGCTACTCTGACAACACATCATACTCAGGACATCTCCGACCAGGAAGGAGAACAGCTTCAAGCTTATGAGACAAGACCACCTGAATATTTACGTCCAAATCACATCCCAGATCCTTGCAGAGTCCAGATTATACAACTCCATGCCCAACAACACTGTGGAAGTATCATTAGCAATTAACTAAGAAATAAGCACAGCATTTTCTAAAATATATTAGGGGTGGGCAAACATTGTTGACCTTGCCAGCGAACACTGAAAATAGTATAAATGTTAGTGTACTTCTAATTGATATGCATTAATTTTGTTATAATGATTCTCTGATATTTTCCTTGGTTTTAAGTGAATCTCAAACACCTGCATTCAATAATAAACAACTAAATGAGATGTTGGTGATGATGTGCTACATATTTAGTCAGGCAAAGCTTCTTTGCATCTAGAGCATTTTTATCTACAGGATGTAAAGGTAACAGTTAGAGGATTATTGCTTATGATATGCAATGAAAATACAGTTATTGAAATAGTTCACTGCAAATATATGCTCATTGCAAAAGCAGGAATTCTCATTAACTCCTGACTCCACTATGCATTCATTTCACAGTGTTACTTTCTATTTTTAATGGAAGAATTTCTCTGCAGAAATGTAGCTTAGTTATTTTTGTAGATTGATATGCACCATAATGTGTTAGCAGCATTGATTTATCCTTATTCCAAATGAAAGACTGGTTTTCATTAATCATAAATTATTTTTGCATTATATTATTTTTCAAAAATTGTGATGTCTATTCCCTTAACCACTGTCTCTGCATGAAAAGGCTTTACAAATATTCCACACTCTTTGTTGACAACTTGAAATTACATCACTTTTTCACGACAAATTATGAACTTGTTTTTCAGTTCAGTTTTAGTTTATTGTCAGATGTATCGAGGTACAGTGAAAAGTTTTTGTTGCGTGCTAACCAGTCAGCGGAAAGATAATACATGATTACAATTGAGCCATTCACAGTGTACAGATACATGATAAGGGAATAGCTCTTAGTGCAAGGTAAAGTCCAGTAAAGTCCGATCAAAGATTGTTCGAGGGTCACCAATGAGGTAGATAGTAGTTCAGGACTGGTCTCAAGTTGCGGTAGTTCGGCTTGGATCTTACAGGACCTGAGCTACTATCTGGAATCGCAGTCCATGGACTGAGGCTCTATAAGGAGTTGGTAAGGCCGTATTTGGAATATTGTGAGCAATTTTGGGCACCATATCTGAGGAAGGATGTGCTGGCTCTGGAGAGAGGGTCCAGAAGAGGTGTACAAGAATCCCAGGAATGAGTAGGTTAACCTATGATGAGCGTTTATCAGCACTGGGCCTGTACTCACTCGAGTTTAGAAGAATAAGGGGGATCTCATTGATACAGAGTAATGAAAGCCTTGGATAGAGTGATTGTGGAGAGGATGTTTCCACTAATGGGAGAGTCTAGGACTAGAGGTCATAGCCCTAGAATTAAAGGACATTCTTTTGGGAAGGAGATGCTGAGAAACATATTTAGTCAGAGGGTGGTGAATCTGTGGAATTCTTTGTCACAGAATGCTGTAGAGGCCAAGTCAGTGGATATATTTTAAGGCAGGGATAGATGGATTTTTGATTAGTACAGGTGTCAGAGGTTATGGGGAGAAGGCAGGAGAATGGGAATAGGAGGGAGAGATAGATCAGCCATGACTGAATGGCCGAGTAGACTTAAAGAACTGAATCGCCTAATTCTGTTATAACTTATGATCTTATAACCGTATGACTACAACTGTCTGCACACAATTGTTTGCATGAAACTTGGTGTGACTGGATGATAAGTCTCCATGACAAATGGGCTTCAGATAGCATTCTACAGAAGCCCCACCTCTAGACTGTCCCTGAAAGGCTTTCATTCAAGGCAAAGTTGGAGGCAGAGCTTATGTTTTTTCAATGCTCTCAAGGAGTTTAACAATTTTGAAATGCCTTTTTCATTCACGGATATGTAGCAGCTGTTAAAATTGCTGCCAATTACTAAATCTGAAAGCAGTAAAACATTCTTATAAATAAAACTAAATAAGTGAAAGCACATTAAAACAGAAATAAATAAAAACACTAATTAATCATTGCTCTTTTTGCCTTGTAGTCCACAGCCTGATAATCTCCAATTAATATAGTGTTTGATCTTCTTCCAAGTCTGATGAATGTAAGACTGGATGTCCTCAGCAAGACATGGATCTACAGCTGGAGTCTGTTTGAGGTCCGGCGAAGAACATTGTGCCAGATACTAACAGGAGGTCTGCATAAATCTGACCCACAGTTCTATTGCAATGTCTGAATGCTCAACATTCCCTTTTGGGATCTGGTCAGAGCCAAGATCATCCACTCCTTTTTGTAGCTTATCAAATTTGTCACTCTATCATTAACCTGGTGATTGGGCCAAATCATTTGCTCTTGTTCTGCTTTATCATTAAATCTGATCATAACCTATACCAAGAAATGCCATTCCTTTCTTTCAAGGCCTCAATTGACCACTTCAGGCCTTGGGCACACAAGGAACTGCAGATGTTGGAATCGGCTGGAGTAACTCAGCAGGTCAAGGAGCATCTCTACAGAACATGGATCAGTAATGTTTTGGGATCAGGGAACTTCCTCAGGGCTTTCGTGCCACAAAGAGAAGATTGCATCAACTAATGTGTTTTTTTTAATTCTTTCTTGTAGCTTTCTTGTCCAGGATATTTGTCAATTTGATTCCTGGTTCTTGCCTGCTCAGTGTAATGGCTGGGAGAGCTGCCAGTGAAACCAGCTAACAGCTTTTCTAGAATGATTCTCAACCAGATAACCCCAGGATACTTCAAGTGAAAATGTTTACAGGAAGCATTTAAAATAAGTATTTGAACAAGTTGTTCCAGGCTACTAGGTGTAAGAGTTTCATTGACTGCCTGATTAACCTAGGTGGCACAGTAATATATCAAATGTCATTTTGTCTTGAGGGCTCTTGGTATCTTTCTTTCAGGAAAGGATGCTATTTCTTTCAGGATCAATATTAAAAATTCCGTGTCTCAACTTCTATTACCAAAATATTGTTATATGAAGGTAGGGTACACAAAAGGCTGGAGAAACTCAGCGGGTGCAGCAGCATCTAAGGAGCGAAGGAGATAGGCGACGTTTCGGGTCGAGACCCTTCTTCAATCTGGTCAGGGATCAGGGAAACAAGAGATATAGACGGTGATGTGGAGAGATAAAGAACAATGAATGAAAGATATGCAAAAAAGTATCGATGATAAAGGGAACAAGCCATTGTAAGCTGTTTGTAGTGTGAAAATGAGAAGCTAGTGCGACTAGGGTGGGGGAGAGAGATAGAGAGAGAGGGAATGCCAGGGCCCGAGGGCTAAGGGAGAAGTGGGAAGGGGAACAGACAGCAAGGGTTAACATAATTGAGAAAATTCAATGTTCAAGCCCAGAGGATGCAGACTCCCCAAGCGGAATATGAGGTGCTGTTCCTCCAACTTGCGGTGTTGCTCACTCTGGCCGTGGAGGAGGCCCAGGACCGAGAGGTCGGATACGGAATGGGAGGGGGAGTTGAAGTGCTGAGCCACCGGGAGGTCGGGTTGGTTAATGCGGACCGAGCGGAGGTGTTCGGCGAAACGATCGCCAAGCCTCCGCTTGGTCTCACCGATATAGATCATCTGGCATCTGGAGCAGCGGGTGCAGTAGATGAGGTTGGAGGAGGTGCAGGTGAACCTCTGTCGGACCTGGAAGGACTGCTTGGGTCCCTGAAAGGAGTGGAGGGGGGAGGTGAAGGGACAAGTGTAGCATTTCTTGTGGTTGCAAGGGAAAGTGCCCGGGGAAGGGGTAGAACGGGAGGGAAGGGAAGAATTGACAAGGGAGTTGCGGAGGGAGCGGTCTTTGCGGAAGGCAGACAGGGGGGAGATGGGAAGATGTGGCGAATGGAGGGGTCACGTTGGAGGTGGCGAAACTGGCGGAGGACTATGTGTTGTATGTGCCGGCTGGTGGGGTGAAAGGTGAGGACCAGGGGGACTCTGCCCTTGTTGCGAGTGGGGGAATGGGGAGAGAGGTCAGTGTTGCGGGGTATGGAGGAGACCCTGGTGCGAGCCTCATCTATAGTGGGGGAGGGGAATCCCCGTTCTCTGAAGAATGAGGCCATATTGTGATGACCTGGTGTGGAACACCTCATCCTGGGTTATATGAAGGTAGACTGTTTCGCAGGTCGTCATAGTCAGACGCACCGAGGCCACGCTGGTGTTCTTCTAATGACCACTACCTCCTGTAGGAGGACCAGAAGGCAGACAGGGGGATGTTGAACAGTAATGACACAGTGGAAGAGTTGCTGCCTTACATTGCCAGAGTCCCAGGTTCAATCCTGACCACGGGTGCTGTCTGCAAGGATTTTGGTAGTTTTGCTTGTGATTGAGTGGGTTTCCCCAGGTGCTCCAGTTTCCTCCTACTTTCCAAAGATGTACAGGTTTATAGGTTAATTGGGTTTGGTAAATATTGTAAATTGTCCTTCGTGTGTTGGACAGTGCTAGTGTATGGGGATCGCTGGCCGATGTGAACCTGTATCACTGTTGTATCCCTAAACTAATCTAAACTAAACACCAACTGCTCTTACTGACCTTCTGAAGATCCCGCCCAGATGGTTTGCCAACTGGACGTGACCCCTAATTATCTGCAGGATCACCCCAACCAATCCCTCTGCATCCACTCAGCTCTTCCTTGACTGATTTTCATCCTTCAATCCTTCCTTTCTGCACCGGACCCTCTCCTGCTTGATCAAACCCCAAACACTCTCCAGGCCTACAGTGACAACAAACCCCCCTCCTTCCCATAACTAGTCCCCAGACTCCACCACTCTGCTTCCCACACGCTTCCTCCATCAGTTCCATTCTCTACAATTGTGTTTCCCTCTTTCCTGACTCTCAGTCTGAAGAAGGGTTTTGACCCAAAACGTCACACATTCCTTCTCTCCAGAGATGCTGTCTGTCCCGCTGAGTTACTCCAGCATTTTGTGTCTATCTTCAGTTTGAACGAGTGTCTGCAGTTCCTTCCTACACATTCAGTGATTGAGATGTTGCCTCCCCATAACCGAACTCCAGGCCGGAAAGGTGACGGTGATTGCCCCAGAACCATAGTCTGGGGGGCTGTGGAATGGCTAATGGAATTCAATGCAGATAAGTGTGAGGTGTGGCATTTAGGAAAATCAAACCAGGGCAGGACCTTCACAGTGAATGGTGGGACCATGGAGAATGTTCTGTAGAAGAGTACAGGTTCACAGTTCCCAGAAAGTGGCATCATACATAGAAAGGGTGGTAAGGAAGGCTTCTGGTACATTGGCCTTCATCAGTCAGGGCTTTGAGTATAGAAGTTGGGACATTCCGTTAGAGTTGTGCAAGACCTTGGTAAGGCCAAATTTGCAGTATTGTGTTCAGTTTTTGTCACCTTGTCCTAGAAAGAATGTAATTAAAGTGGAAAGAGTGCAGAGAGGACTTACGAGGATTCCTAGCCTACAACTGGGCTGGCTAGGGTAGAATCGCAGAGACAGATCTGTCATATGATACAGCGGAATGGCAGATGGACAGTCCAGGATCACTGATAACAGCTGAGTTTGGTGTTACCTTAGACAGACTTTACATGAAGACACTTGTTTTTTTTTTGCAGTCTATTGTTATTATGTTATTATGTTGGAGTAGACAAACAAACAAAACCCAATGCAATGTGGCAGTTACCATATCTGCCAGCAGAAATCACACTAAAGAGCGATCAGAACTTAATTTGGTTGCCAGCCTAATTATAAGACAGCACTATTATGTGCCTATCTGTTCCTCAATTATAAGTTAAAGCTTCAAGTGAAATATTTATCTAAACATTCAACTCAACTGTGTAGAGGTTATTTATTGTATACAGCCTTTGAAGAGGTGGAGTAGCTGTTACTACTAATTATGTATTTGGCATGTGTATAGTGTGGTGCATTTCTTGTGAAGTCAAGTCTCAGTCATGCAAGTAACTACTCACTTATGTAAGTAACTAATGTCAATCAGAGACACATTCAGTAATGACTCATATAATTATTCACATGCACGGCGAATCTCTTTGCTCTGCACATATGGTGTTGAATTACAAACATTATAGAATTTAGTGTGAGCATGGACAAAGAACGTAGCACATTGTGAGCAGGCAATGGGAGCATTGAGAGCAGGGTCTGGGAACCGGGCTCGGTGTATGCATAGACTGAGATCGGGCCTCAGTATGAGTGTAGATTGAGAACAGGGCTTACTTTATTGTAGTGTAGAGATACAGAGCGGTAAATGCCCTTTGACCCACCGAGTCTGTGCCGACCAGCGATCCCCGACACTAGCACTATCCTACACACTAGGGACAAGTTATAATTTTTACGGAAGCCAATTAACCTACAAAACCTGCATGTCTTTGGAGTGTGGGAGGAAAGTGGAGCTCCCGGAGAAAACCCATGTAGTCACAGGGAGAACGTACAAACTCTGTACAGTCAGCACCCATCGTCAGGATCGAACCGAGGTCTCTGGCGCTTTAAGGCAGCAACTCTATCACTGCACTACCTCGCCACCCCAAACATTAATGTGAACAGGGACTAAAATCAGATGTCAGTGTGGACAGGGACTGAAATGGAACAGTATGGAGAGGAACTGAGAATCGGATTCAGTGTGAGCAGGGATTCAGAACAGGGCATAGTGTGGGCGTAGACTGAGGATGAAACAGTGTCGAGAGGGACTGAGAATGGGACAGTGTGGGCAGGGACTGAACATGAGGTTCCATCAGGTGGGAAAGAATGGTGGACAGTGATATAAAATAAATTGTGAGCGGTAAAACAGAAATAACTGCAGAGAGCGTTCTTGGTTAGACAAGCAGTACCACCAGTGAAAATAAATATATTTTAAAATGTTGTACTTATCTATCAGAAGAAGCATAAAAACTATAACATATTTTGTATATGATCATCCCAATAAAAACTGTTGATTATATTAAATTAGCATGCTCTACTAGATTCGCCTTTTGCCAATTTGACATTTACAAGAGACCACAATAATTGTGATTCTTGACAAAACAAATATATGTAAATTATTTCTTAAAGGATGTAGAGATATTAATGTCTATTAAACTGTTTGGTAAACATAGTATTTTGCATTATATTGCAACAAGATCTAAATTGAAATAAGCATTAAATTGACTTTGAGACCATTGTTTAAGAAGTACTTGTTAAATCTGAATTGAATTCCATCTAACCATGGTGAGATAAAAATGTCAAAATATCAAGTCATGGCTTGAAAATGTATTTGGTTCAACAATATCAACATTATTTGTTTTTGTGAGTTAGTACTAAATATGAGATCTCTTGATCATTGTGAAACTAGAGTAACTGAATCAAATGTTAAGCATTTTCCTGTGTATCACAGGAACCTAATACAAATCTTCAAAGGAAATTATCTACATTGTTGTCTCCATTTACTGTAATTATTATTTGAAATTAAATTACAGCTTTCTTCATTTCCAGCAATACTTTGTTATAATGCAAAAACAAATCCATAATCAAGATAAAAATTATCTGATGATCTGATGTGCTGTAACTAAAATTGACTTTCTCCAAACAGCTTTTGGTATTAATAGTCCATAAAATTTATTGTACTCAACAGATGGTTGCCAATTATTTTATTTAATCTAATAGGGGAAAAATATGTTTACCAGAGTCTGCAAATAAATCAGATGACCAATGGATGACAGAGTCTGAATGTCAAAAGATGATGATATCTGTGCTAATTAAGAGTTCCTTCTCCAACCCAATCAATTATTTGTTTTATTAAAGCTGTTAGATGTAGTTCCCCCTCCATCTGTTAAGCCACAAGGTCATCCTGACAGCCATTACTGTGACAAATTGTCTTAATTATGCTTTCAATCCTCAACATGTCTGGTTAAAATACAGCTCAGTGACATGTAATGCTTTCAACCTAAGGCTAAAGTGTCTGATAGTATTGTTCACAAAGCAATCACACACTTAACTCTTTGAGTGCAATGGATACATTTAAGCCAATTGAAATATAAGATTGATTACTGTTTACACACAAATAAAAAAAAACATTATTTATAGTCTTTGTCAACTTTTCATTATATAACTTTATCTTGTTGACATCTGACAAACAAATGGAACTAGGCTTGATTAATTGGCTCGATAAATGTAAACAATTGTCCAGTATAACATTGTCCAACTTCCAGTATCGTCCCTGGTTGACTCTTCAGAAGGTACAATGTACAAGGTAATAGTACAAGGTATTACAATGTAAAAGGTATCACAATGCTGTAATTTTGTTCATGCATGGAACAAATAAACTTACTGAGTTTCAGACTTTGCATGGATTGCTTGATTTCCATGTTCTTATGTTAAAACAACATACTTTTGCTTTTTAAATAACTGACACTCGTAGTCATATTGACTATTTAAGAATAATTGCAATATTTGTAGCCAGAAGTGTATATGCAAGATAAATACAAAATGCTGGAGTAACTCAGCAGGTCAAGCAGCATCTCTGGAGAAAATGGATACGTGACATTTCGGGTCGGGGCACTTCTTCAGATTCAATTTTTTTGTTTTAGAAGTGTGAATTTATTTTACTGATTGTGGTGATTGTAACGTTTTTTGGTGCAAAGTTTGCAGGCTTACTACATTTCATTGGATATCTAATATCACATGGTCTGAATGAGACACAATTTCCAGACTTGCTGGGTGTTTAACTTGTGTACACAAAATTCCACATGATTGCTAATCTTTCATTACCACAACTGAATGTGCTCTTGGTTAGGTCACAACAATGGGGCATGCAGTTCAACCCGTCCAAATGTGAAACCATGCGTGTCACCAGAAAGAGGAATCCAGGCGAAACATCTTACAATATACTTGGTGCCTCCCTTGAAGAATCCAAACAAACCAAGTATCTTGGCATCAAATTGCAGAATGATCTGCGTTGGAATGGTCAGACTCATCATGCAACGCTGAAAGCAACAGGTGTCCTAAATTTTCTGAGGCACGACATTCATCATTGTTCAACTTCTGTCAAGGAGAAGCTATACCTCACCCTTGTCAGACCTCATTTGGACTACGCAGTTGCAGCATGGGACCCATACACAAATAAAAATATTTATTCCATCGAACGTGTCCAAGGACAGGCTACTCGATTTGTTACTAACACCTATGAGAGAGAAGCGAGTGTTACCAAACTTCTGAATTCTCTGGGGTGGAATCCCCTCCAAGACAGACGTGAAGCTCACAGTTTGACCTGTTTTTACAAAATGTTAAATGGTCAGCTCGAGATAGATTACAAGACCTACACCAAACCCAAACCAATTAGGAGCAGACGAGGGCATTCGATCCAATTTGTGATTCCAGCTACCAAGACAGATGTGTACAGCAATTCGTTCTTCCCCCGCACAATTAAAGCATGGAATAATCTCCACCCTACCAGATACAACTAAATTTAAGGTAGCTCTTTCTTCCCAAAAACCCTTTCTGACTTAAGTCCTCCCTCCACCAACTCCAGTTTAAATTCCATTTGGAATATTTTGGAGGATCAAGAAACCAAGAACCAGGAGCCAAGGTCAGATTTGCTCTGGATCCTAAAAATAATTTGAAGGTATATATCAGTTCCAACACTTTTTTTTTCTTAGATTGCTTAAATTTCCCCCACGTTTCCCCATTTCTGTAGATTTTTTAGTTTTGTCCAAAATTATATATTTTACAATATCATTGTGGTGTGTTGTTATTATCCTAAGCTGTGTTGTAATGTGTGTTTTATAATGTGTTATCAGGCAACTGAATCACCCTACCATTACTAGAAAGCAGCCCTGAACTACTATCTACCTCGGTCTATCTTTGATCGGACGTTACTGGCTTTATCTTGCTCTAAACATTATTCCTTTATTGTGTAGCTGTGTACTGTGAATGGCACGATTATAATCATGTATTGTCGCAACAAAAGCTTTTCACTGTACCTTGGTACTCATGACAATAAACCAAAACTGAAGGAATGTCCATTTAATACCTTCCTCAAATCCTTAAGTTAATGCTTTCATTTGAAATTCATCGTTCGAGTCCACATCACAAGATTAGAAATTGTTCAGCCAGAGCTGAACACGCTTCTCGGCATCTACAGCTTTGGGTCAACGGCAAACTCAGAGATGTTATATTTAATTCCTCATCTAAATTGTTAATATATATTGTAAACAACTGGGGTCCCAGCACCAAGCCTTGCGGCACCCCGCTAGTCACTGCCTGCCTTACTGAAAAGTACCGGTTAATCCCTACACTTTGCTTCCTGTCTGCCAATCTGTTCTCTATCCATGTCAAACCCTACCCCTAAAACTATGTGCTCTAATTTTGCCAACTAATCTCGTGTGTGGGACCTTATCAAAGGTTTTCTGAAGGTCCAGATATACTACATCCACTGGCTCTCCTTCATCCATTTTACTTGTCACATCCTCAAAAAAATTCCAGAATATTGGTCAAGCAGGATTTCCCCTTCATAAATCCATGCTGACTTGGACCAATCCTTTTACTGCTATCCAAATGCGCCATTATTACTTCTTTAATAATTGACTCCAGCATCTTCCCCACCACCAATGTCAGATTAACTGCTCTATAACTCCTCGTTTTCTCTTTCCATCATTTCTTGAAAAGTGGGATAACATTAGCTACCCTCCAATCCACATGAACTGATCCTGAATCTATAAAACATTGAAAAATTATCACCAATACGTCCATGATTTCTAGAGCCACCTCCTTGACTACCCTGGGATGCAGACCATCAGGCCCTGGGGATTTATCAGCCTTCAGTCCCATCAGTCTACCCAATACTATTTCTAGCCTAATGCAAATTTCTTTCAGTTCCTCTGTCTCCATAGATCCTCTGTCCTCTTGTAAATCTGGGAGATTGTTTGTGTCTTCCTTAGTGAAGACAGAGCCAAAGTACCTGTTCAACTCGCCTGCCAGTTCCTTGTTCCTCATAATAGTTTCACCTGTTTCTGCCTTCATGGGACCCAAATTTGTCTTTACTAATCTTCTTCTCTAACATACCTAAAGAAGCTTTTACTACCCTTCTCTATATTCTTGGCTAGCTTGCCCTCGTACTTCATCTTTTCACCCCGTATTGCCCTTTTTGTTACCTTCTGTTGTCCTTTGAAAGTTTCCCAATCCTCTGGCTTCCCACTACTCTTTGCTATGTAATACACCTTTTCTTTTAGTTTTATTCCATCCCTAACTTCTCTTGTCAGCCACGGTTGCTTCTTACTCCCCTTAGAATCATTCTTCCTCTTTGGAATGAAATGATCCTGCATCTTCTGGATTATGCCCAGAAATTCCTGCCATTGCTGTTCCACCATAATTCGTGCAAGGATCATTTTCCAGTCGACCTTGGCCAGCTCCTCTCTCATGCCTTCATAGTCCCCTTTGTACAACTGCAACACTGACACTTCTGATTTACCCTTCTCCCTCTCAAATTGCGATTAAAACCTATGATATTATGATCACTACCTCCTAGAGGTTCCTTTACCTTGAGTTCCCTTATTAAATCTGGTTCATTAGACAACACAAAATCCAGAATTGCCTTCTCTCTAAGACATGCCCACTTCTCACTGCTGCCACTGCCAATGAAAGTCTGAAGTCCCACACCAGCAGGTTCAGGAACAGCTACTTTCCTACCTCTATGAGGTTCTTGAACCAATCTGATCAACTCGAATCCTCCCTCAACAATGGAACACCAAGGACCATTTCCTTCACAAACATTGAATTTTTTTTTCTAATTGTGTTTTGCTGTAATATTAATAGCAATATTATGTGGAATTTATGTATAGTTTGTTGTTGTGCATTTGTTGGCGTCTATGTGCCTGTGATCCTGTAACAAGCAAGATTTTTTATTGCACCTATGTTTTACAGTACGTGCATATGACAATAAACTCAATTTGACTCAACTTTGTATGAAATTGGGTGGATTGTAAATTGAGCAGAAGATAAGAAAATACTTTAGTGTGACTCAGATAACTTGAGGGAGCAGACAAATACATGGCAGATGAAGTATAACATGGGTAAATGTGAGTTGTATGCTTTGACAGGAAAAGCAGTAAGAAACTGTAAGTAGTATTGAAGGTAAATATCAATGCCCAGGGAATCTGAAAATCCCAGATCCAGGGACACCATTCACTAAAAACAAATAAAATGTGTAGACTCTGCAGGAACTGCAGATTCTGGTTTAATCCGAGATAGACATAAAAAGCTGGAGTGACTCAACGGGTCAGACAGCATCTCTGGAGAAAAGGAATAGGTGACATTTTGGGTCTTGTCCCAAAATGTCACCTATTCCTTTTCTCCAGAGATGCTGTCTGACCCGTTAAGTTACTACAACCAACCATGCAGGTGTAGAAAGCAGTTAAGGACCATATATCTGTTGCCCTTCACTGAGATCTTTTGAGTAGAGGAACAGGAAAAGTTTACTAGAATTATACAGGAAGTGAAAATTTAAAAAAAATCTAGATGCTGGAAATCTGACAATGTGTCCAAGATCTGATATATTAATTGTTTTCTTTCCACAGATGGTGCCTGAACTTCTGAATGTTTCCATCATATTCTTTTATTGCAATTATATAGTGAGGCCAACTTGGAGCATTGTTTGGCGTTTTGTTTTCCTTACTTAAGAAAGGATGTACTTGCCACAAAGGAAGTCTGACAAAGACTGTTTCTTGGGATGGTGGGACTGTCAAATGAGGAAAGATTGGGTTAATTGGGTCTACACTCATTGGGTTAATTGGGCCTACATTTAAAAGAATAAGATGAGATTTTATTGAAACATACAAGATTCCAATAGCGTTTGACAAACTGCACGCAAAGAGGATGTTTACACTGGCTGGGAAATCTATATCTAGGGTGTCACAGACTCAGCATATTCAATAAGACATTCAGAATTGTGATGGGGATAATTTCAAAACCTATATTGGCATCAAGGGATGTTGTTAAACTTCAAAAGATGCCATAGGATGCCTCAGTTACAATCAATGTTCTAAAAATATTAGGCAAACCATCTAATTAATTAATTACTGAAAGCAATGAAGAGTATTTCTTTGCACATTGGACAAATTCCCTATTCTCGGTGAAATCAAGGCTGTGGAACTTTATTTCAAACAAAGTTGATGAAAATCATTCTCATGGAGCAGTGAGAGAATATTAATTTAACTGTGGAGGTCTGCGGATCTGGATACTCCATTGTTAAAGAAGGTAGGAAATGTTACAGTGGAAATTAAGTAGTGTGGCCATCTCCAAGTGAATTGGCCAACCAGCAAGAACTGGATAATTGAAGTTATCATCAGCTGTTTTGGTCTGTTCTATTAAAACATTATTTCTACCAAGGCCTGCAGTGGCAATATGATATGGTTTATTTCATATGCAGGCACCTTGCGTTTTAAGCGGGGCTTACATGCTTGAAAAACTATGAAAAAAAACAACAAATACATAACTACGCTGTCAGCAGTAAATTTAAAAGTGTTATTCCAAAAATACGAGCACATAAATCAAGATGTGGTATTAAATTAACAAGCGTGTTACTTCAAAAACGCATAAATGAAACACATGTAAAACCTGCATCTATTTACCAGGATCCACGGACAAATGGCAAAGCATCTTCTTGAATTGTTGCAGTCCATGTAGAATGCAACCACGCAGTGCCACTGAGTAGGGTGGTCCCAGATTTAGACCTATTGTTAATAAAGGACCAGCAATATATTTCCAAATCAGCATTGCGTGAAACCTGGATGGGGAATAGGCACGTAGTAATGTTCCCATGCATCAGCTGTCCTTGATGTTCTTGGTTGTAGAAGTTACAGGTTTTGGAGCAGCTTGCAGATTAAAAAATAGGTGCAGGAGTAGGCCATTCAGGCATTCGAGCCATTCAATATCATCATGGCTGATCATCCTAAATCAGTACCCCATTCTGGCTTTTTCCCCGTATCTCTTGATTCCCTTAGCCCTAAGAGCTAAATCGAACTCTCTCTTGAACACATCCAGTGAATTGGCGTCCACTGCCTTCAGTGGCAGAGAATTTTCCTCATCTCAATACCAAATGGCCTACCCTTTATTTTTAAACTGTGACCCCGGATCTGGACTCCTCCAACATTGGGAACATTTTTCCTGCATCTACCCTGTCCTATCCTCTAAGAATTTTACATGTTTCTATAAGATCCCTTCTCATCCTTCTAAATTTCAGCGAATACTAGCCCAGTCGACCCATTCTTTTATCATACGTCAGTCCTGCCATCCCAGGAATTAACCTGGTGAACCTACTCTGCACTCCCTCAATAGCAATAATGTCCTTCCTCAAATTAGGAGATCAAAATTGCACGCAATATTCCAGGTGCGGTCTCACCAGGGCCCTGTAAAAATTCAGTAGGACCTCTTTGCTCCTAATCTAAAATCTTCTCGAAATGAAGGCCAACATGCCATTGGCGTTCTTCACTGCCTGCTGTACCTGCATGCTTACTTTCAGTGACTGATGTACAAGCACACCCAAGTCTCGTTGCACGTCCCCTTCTCCTAATCTGACACCATTCAGATCATAATCTGCCTTTCCGTTCTTGCCAACAAAGTGGATAACCTTACATTTATCCACATTATACTGCATCTGCCA
The DNA here is from genome assembly GCA_035221665.1 of Okamejei kenojei. NCBI lineage: Eukaryota > Metazoa > Chordata > Chondrichthyes > Rajiformes > Rajidae > Okamejei > Okamejei kenojei. The sequence continues at coordinate 31,900,750 of CM069150.1, forward strand.
TGTTTCTGCCCACTCACCAACCTATCCAAGTCACCCTGCAGCCTCATAGCCTCATCGTCGCAGTTCACACTGCCACCCAGCTTTGTGTCATCCATAAATTTAGAGATGTTACATTTAATTCCCTCATCTAAATTGTTAATATATTTCGTAAACAACTGGAGTCCCAGCATCGAGCCTTGCAGCACCCCACTCGTCACTGCCTGCCATTCTGAAAAGGACCCATTAAAGCCTACTCTTTGCTTCCAGTCTGCCAACCAGTTCTCTATCCATGTCAATACCCTACCCACAAAACCATGTGCTCTAATTTTGCACGTAGAGTTAGAAACTGATCCAGAGTCAAGAGAACATTGGAAAATGATCACCAATGCATCCACGATTTATTTGGCCACCTCGTTGAGTACTCTGGGATGCAGACTATGAGGCCCAAGCGATTCATCTGCCTTCAGACTGAGATAGATAAAGAACTGCAGTGTGTCTTGTTGAAGGTACATATTGTAAGTACAGTCACCAATGATGGAGAACATTAATGTTTAAAGTGCTTGATGGTTTGCATAACAAGCTGTCAGATTTGGCCTGACAAGAATCATGCCTCACAAGAATTATTGCGATAAGTAGAATGTTCAACCATACCTTTGCCTTGTGCCTTGCAGTTGATGGAGAGATTATGGGGTGTCAGAAGTTGAATCATTCACCACAGCATACCAATGCTGCTCTTGTGTCCATCATGTTACTGTACTGTTCAGTTTTGTGGCAGATCAGTGGCAATCTCTAGGATGTTATTGATGATGGCAATACCATTGAATGTCAGTGATGTGGTTATATTCTCTTTTATTAGAGATGGTCATTGCCTGACACTTTCATGGCACAAGTTTAATGGGCGCCTATATGCTTATGACTGGGTGTGGTGAGATATTGTCGCACAGAGATGTGGAATTCTCCATTAAAAAAAATGCACATGAATTGAATATGTAGAATCATTAGCTAACTGTATGGTTATCTTATGGTGGATGGAAGATCATTGATGTGGGTGTTGAAGTTTGTTGGCCCCTGGATACTTCCCTGATGAACTCCTATCATCGCCGATCAACTGGACTCTGACAACTTGCATTCATTTTCCAGACACACTTTCTTTACTTGTGCACAAGGAGAGCACCACAGCCCAAGTTACTGTACTACTCTAAAATTCCAATCAGATCGGTCAACTTTTTATACAGATTTTGCCCCTTGATATTGTGTGCACTTTTTAATTTCTCATCATCAATAACTATACGTTATCAAAACATTAATATACAAATGCAATAAGACCAATACAAGTAAACCTACATGCTACTTAATCCTTTATTTAATTTTCAATATCAAGAACCTTGTAATGTGCGTCAAGGAATACCCATCCCAAAACGTGGGGTACATCAATTAATGCCTATCAGGAACATTGATGTGTGTCCATGAATGTCTAAAGGTTGTTGTGCTGTACTGCTACCTTATCCTTTGTCATACTGCAGCTTCCACACTCCTCAATTATCTTCTGGGGCAAAGATGTTTGACCTACAACAACTATAAACACCGTCCTTCCTGTGAGGTATGATTCCAACCACTGGTGCCCACGGACGTCAGGTTTACCAGGAGTCTTGATGCCACAGTTTTTTCTAGGTTTGCCTTGATTTCATGGACAGTATACGTTCTTTCTTCCTATTTCTATGAGAACGGGACATCCTTTTTATTATTTTCTGCTTTTTATACATCATCATGCAGTCTATACATCATTAACAAGATTGTACTACATTTCAAAGCACAAAAATAAAAATAAACGGTGACACCAGCAGACGCTTGACAAAGGGCCAGTAAGAGGAGGTTTGGGAGATAGATAGATTCTTGGTCAGTACAGGTGTCAGAGGTTATGGGGAGAAGGTAGGAGAATGTGGTTCGGAGAGATAGATCAGCCATGATTGAATGGCGGAGTAGACTTGATGGGCCGAATGGCCTAATTCTACTCTTATTCCTTATGACTCATGACCCGGCGGAGTTTTAGTTGAGTTTTTTTAGTTTAGGGATACAGAGCGGATATTTAGAGGGATAATTACTGTTTTCTGCATTCTTCTGTTCTCACAGTATCAAAGGACATTTTTATTCTTCAATGAAGACCACCAATATGGTTTAATTGCACGATTTTTAATTTATTTGGGAGAATGCCTTGTACCTGCTCAATGTTAGAATTAAGAATATCTCCTCACTGTGAGCGAGGAACATAATGTGGGTTGAGAAAGATCTATTTGTCTGAACCAAGTGCAAGTCAAAGATATAGAAGAGACAAAGAAAGAAGTTCTACTAAAGCAGTATGCCAACTAGGGACCAAATTAAAAAGTAGAGCTACCAAGGTGACCAAATGTGGATTTCTACCTGAGGAAATGACAATAATATTATTAGATCAGAGAGCTGAATGTATGGCTCAAAGATTGATGTGGAGAGAAGGTTGAATTAATGGGGCACGAGGACTGGTACTGACGAAGGAGAAAGAGATTCCATTAGGATCGGCTTCCATGAACTGAACTTGGCCAAGAATCGAAGAAATTAGATAATTACGGCTACAGATAAATTTAAATAAATATTGGGAATTGTGGGTTTCGGTGAGGGGAAATCAGGAAAATATAAAGTGAATAGATAGTGTGAATGCGCAGTCTTTTATCCAGAATAAGGGAATCAAGAACCAGACATAGATTTAAGGTGTGAGGGTGAAGACAATATGATTCTGAGGGGCAGAGAATCTAAGGGGGTAGAGGAACTGAAATAAGTTTTCATTATGCAAGAAATAGTATTGAGTAGGCTAATGGGACTGAAGGATGATAAATCCCCTGGGCCTGATGGTCTGCATCCCAGGGTCCTCAGGGAGGTGGCTCTAGAAATAGTGGACACATTGGTGATAATTTTCCAATGTTCAATAGATTCAGGATCAGTTCCTGTGGATTGGAGGATAGCTAATGTATCCCACTTTTCAAGAAAAGAGCGAGAGAGAAAACGGGGATTTACAGACCAGTTAGCCTGACTTCGGTGGTGGGAAAGATGCTTGAGTCAATTATTAAAGAGGTAATAATGGGGCAGTTGAATAGCAGTTAAAGGATTAGTCCAAGTCAGCATGGATTTATGAAAGGAAAATCATGCTTGACTAATCTTCTGGAATTTTTTGAGGATGTGACAAGTAAAATGGATCAAGGGGAGCCAGTGGATGTAGTGTATCTAGATTTTCAGAAAGCCTTTAATAATGTCCCCCACGGGAGACTGGTGACTAAAATTAGAGCACATGGTATTGGGGGTAGCGTGTTGACGGATGGAAAATTGGTTGGCAGACAGGAAACAAAGAGTAGGAGTGAATGGGTCCTTTTCTGAATGGCAGGCAATGGCGAGTGGAGTGCTGCAAGGCTCGGTTTTGGGGTCGCAACTGTTTAACATATATATTAATGATTTGGAAGCGGGAATTAGGAGCGATACTAGCAAGTTTGCAGATGACACAAAGCTGGGTGGCAGTGTGAACTGTGAAGAGGATGTTAGGAGGTTGCAGGGTGACCTGGACAGGTTGACTGAGTGGGCAGATGCATGGCAAATGCAATATAATATAGATAAATGTGAGGTTATCCACTTTGGTGGCAAAAACAAGGGGACAGATTATTATCTCAATGGGGTTAGGTTAGGTAAGGTGGAGGTACAGAGAGATCTGGATGTCCATGTACACAAGTCAATGAAAGTTGGCATGCAGGTACAGCAGGTAGTGAAGAAAGCTAATGGAATGTTGGCCTTCATAACAAGAGGATTTCAGTGTAGGAGAAAAGAGGTTCTTCTGCAGTTGTATAGGGCCACATCTGGTGTATTGCGTACAGTTTTGGTCTCCTAATTTGAGGAAGGTCAACCTTGTGATTGAGGCAGTGCAGCGTATGTTCATGAGATTGATCCCTGGGATGGCGGGACTGTCATATGAGGAAAGATTGAAAAGACTAGGCTTGTATTCACTGGAGTTTAGAAGGATGAGGGGGCATCTTATAGTAACATATAAAATTATAAAAGGACTGGACAAGCTAGATGCAGGAAAAATGTTCCCAATTTTGGGTGAGTCCAGAACCAGGGGCCACAGTCTTAAAATAAAGGAGAGGCCATTTAAGACTGAGGTGAGAAAAAACGTTTTCACCCAGAGAGTTGCGAATTTGTGGAATTCCCTGCCACAGAGGGCAGTGGAGGTAAAATCACTGGTTGGATTTAAGAGAGAGTTAAGCCCCTGTCCCACTTTCCCCAAGTTACTCGGGGCAATTTATTTTACTCGTGGACATTTTTCAACATGCTGAAAAAACGTCCCGACTTACCTGATGCCCAGAGTACCTACGGCTGGCATTACAAGCCACTACAAAATATCTACGGACTCCTACGGACTCGCTATGGACTCCTACGGACTCGCTACGGACATTCTCTGAGTTTGAATTAACGGGAAAACTCGGGAGAATTCGTGAGTTACTCGGGAAAGTGGGTCAGGGGCTTAAGATAGAGCTCTAGGAGCTAGTGGAATCAAGGGATATGGGGAGAAGGCAGGCACGGGTTATTGATTGGGGACGATCAGCCATGATCACAATGAATGGCGGAACTGGCTCGAAGGGCCAAATGGCCTCCTCCTGCACCTATTTTCTATGAGCAGCTTCTTCACACACAGGGTTGCAAGTATATGGAACGAGCTGCCAGAGGAAGTAGATGAGGCAGGTACTACAACAGCATTTAAAATAAATTTATCCAAAGAGTGAGGTAGGACTAACATAGTTGGGGCATCTTGGTCGGCATCGGCAAGTTGGGCTGAACGACTTGTTTCCATGCTGTATGACTATATGAATCTAAAGAGAATGGACAAGATGTAAGAGGAAAGGATGTGAAAAGGATAATTGAAAAGTGTAATGATAAGTAGGTTGTGCCAAGAAAAGGAAGAGCAAGAAAACAGAAGAGTATACCTCCTCTTAGAGTCTAGAAAAAGTGTTTAAAAAATACAGAATTGAAGGTTGTATCCAAATACACAAAGACAATTAAATGTGTCCAATCCTGATTACAGGATTGGTATTTAAGTATTGGTTGATATTTAACAAATGGCCAAATGGAAAAGGAGGAAGGGCAGCACTGATGATAAAGGTGGTGGAGAGTGGATCTGGAAGTGTAACAAGAAACATCATTTTGGGTGAAGTTAACAAACAGCAGTGAGCATGGGTAGAAAAGGAGGTTCATCAGTTTAATCCCCGGGATGGTGGGACTGACATATGATGAAGGAATGGGTCGACTGGGCTTATATTCAGAGGAATTTAGAAGGATGAGAGGAGATCTTATATAAAATTCTTAAGGGCTTGGACAGGAAGTGTGTATGTGGGCTGGAGGGGTTTGCAAGGGGGGGGAGGTGGAGGGATATGGGGGGGGGGGGCGGAGGAGGGGGGTGTGGTGTGGTTGGGGTATGGGGGGAGGAAGGTGTGGGAGGGGGTGGTTTGGGGGAGGGGTGTGTGTGGGCGGGGGGTGTGGAGGGGAGGCGTGTGTGTGGGCGGGGGGTATGTGTTGGCGGGGCGGGGGGTTGTGGGGTGGAAGGAGGTTGTGTGGGGGGAAGGTGGGGTTGGGTGGGGGGAAGGTGGGGTTGTGGGAGGAGTGGGCATTGTCGGGGAGGGGGCTAGTGTGGGGGACAGGGGGTTGTGGGAGGGTGAGGGGGATGTGGGGGGAGGGGGCTTGTGGGGGGGGAAGGGAGGGTTGTGGGGGAGTGGGGGGTTGTGGGGGAGATGGGTGTGTGGGCTGGGGGGTTGTGGGGGGAGACGTGTGTGGGCGGGGTGTGTGACATTGTGGGAGGGCATTGTGGGGGAAGCGCATTGTGAGGGTGTGTGCGTGGGGGGGTTTGTGGGGGAGAGGGGTTGTGGGGTGGAGGGGTTGTGGGGGGGAGGGGTTGTGGGGGGAGGGGTTGTGGGGTGGAGGGGTTGTGGGGGGGGGAGGGTTGTGGGGGAGGGTTTGTGGGGGGGAGGGGTTGTGGGGGGGAGGGGTTGTGGGGGAGGGTTGTGGGGAGGAGGGGTTGTGGGGGGAGGGTTGTGGGGGAGGGTTGTGGGGGGGGAGGGGTTGTGGGGGGAGGGGTTGTGGGGGGAGGGTTGTGGGGGGAGGGGTTGTGGGGGGAGGGGTTGTGTGGGGTGTTGGGGGGTGTGTGGGGGGGTATGTGTGGGCAGGGGGGGGGGGATTTAGGGGAGAGAGGTTTGTGGGCAGAGGGAGGTATGTGAGGCGTGTGTCGAAGGGAGGGGTGTGTTGGAGGGAGGGGTCTGTGTGGGGGGGTTGGGGTTTGGGGGTGGGGAGGCTTGTGTGGGCGGGGGGGAGAGAGCTCGGAGAAAAGACGGGTGAAGAGCCTTGTGGAGTGTGCGGTATTACAGGGTGGGGGGGGGGAGGAGCCAATGAAGGGGACCAGAGGGGAAGGGGTTAGATGTGCGATGGGGACTCCAAGCGGGCGCTGGTCGCTATGCTGGTCGTTCTTCTCCACACGTCTTGCGGACTCAGCCCCGCCTCCGGGGATTAATTCTCCTCGCACTGGCCGGTGATTAACAGCAAAGATTAACGGTAGGCGCCGGAAGGGGCATTACCTTCATGGTGACTGACGGGCGAGAAGACCACTCTGCTGATCTCACAATTTTTTAAACCTTCATAATTTTTCTAATCTTCCACCGATCAGAACAAAACTTGGTGGCTTGGAGCAGAGGAGAACAGTGAGTAAGGTGGCGAGTAATCCTAGCGATATAGGGTCGCATTTTTCCGCAAATTTAAATACAACGCAGACCGGTAGTGGTCAAGATGAGAGTTTTAGAAATAGTATAGAAGAAGATATCTTGGTAAATCAAATTAGCAGTAATAATGTGGAAGGCAAATCACAAAGTATACACAATATGTTTTTTTTAGGTTAGGAAACTAGGGAATAGGGCAATGAAAAAAGATTAATCAATGATTTTGTAGTTAGAGAAGAAAAGGTTATAATATGACATAGTTCCATATTTAGGTTGAAAGTGATATAGTTAAATCCAAAACCAGTGTCTTAAATCTAAATAAAACAAACTTCAACGGTCTAGAGAATACGCCGTCTGTGGTAGAATAGAAAGCTACATTTTAACTTTAACTGGAGAGAAGCAATTGCTAACATTTACAGATTTAGGTATTGATTAAACCAAATATATATCCCTTTAAGGCAAAAAAAATGGTTCAACTGCGGCTGGCAATAAAAGTTTAAAAAATAATCCGATCAAAGGAAATGACATAATGTGGCCAAGTAAAAATGCCTGAAGATTAGGGAAATTTAAGAATTCAACAATGTACCAAGATAAAGGTTAAGAAAGGGAAAGTAGCACATGGGAGTATTTTAGTCAGAATCCAAAGATTTCTACAGATATGTAAAAAAAAAAAAAAATGTGGGCCCTTAATCATATTGAAGAATGAGGAAGCGGCAGATAAATTAAAGAGATGTTTTGTTGACACCATGGAAGAAGCCACACCTCCCAAAATTAACAGTGGATTACATTATTTGAGAAAGATAGGAAAAAGAACTATCGGCCATTTGGACTGACATCAGTCTCTGAGAAATTGTGAATATTTATTTTTAAGGAACTATTAAAAGGGTACAGGAAGAAATGATAACTGTACTATGCGGGGCCAATATGGATTGATGAAAGGAGAAATTGTGTTTGACAAATCTGTCAGAGCATTGGAGGTTGCAACAAACTGAACAGGCAAGGGTGGACCAATGAATGTAATGTATTTAGATGTGCAGAAGGCCTTCAATAGGTATTATACCACCAACAGAATAAATAAGGATGAACCAATGCATATAATGTATTTGTACTTGCAGGAGGTTGTGTAACACTTAATTAAGTGTTACACAAAAAGCGATGAGACTGAAATTGGAGTTAATATATTGCCATGGATTGGTGAATAATGATAGGAATAAGACTAAATAGGATTTAACTTGTTGGAAAACTCTGAGTAGCTTGGTGCCTGAGTGATCAGTATTTTGGCTCGTGCTGTTTACAATCCATATCAGTGATTTAGATGATGTGAATATACAGAGCTGGATGGCAGCGTGAATTGTGGGGAGAATACAGAGAGACTTCAATGAGATATGGACATGGATAAGTGGAAGGGCAAGAACATGGCAGGTTGAGTTTACAGATTGGAAATAAATGGGGCCATCCACTTTAGTAGAAACAAATAGATGAACAGACAATTTTTATTTTGTAAATGGTTAAAAAATGTTGATATTTTAATCAACATTAACATCCTTGTATATGAATAATTGAAAATAAATATGCAGGTAAAGCAGGCAATTAAGAAGTTGAATGATATATCTACTTTTATTACAAGGGGATTTTGAGTAAAGGAGAAAAATGTAATTTAGGGCTTGGTGGGACCAAACAAAAATACTGTCATAAACTGAGGTAAAGAATAAAGGACTGTTGCTCTCTTTGATTAAATTAAGCTAGTAACTTTACCTCCTAGCAAGAAAATCGGTTTACCGTCTTCTGAAGCATTATATTCAAAACTAAAGTGCATGCTTGAAACCTATTAGCATGGACTTCTGACGTCAATTAAAATTGTAAGCAAATGGATCCAGTATTGGAGATAAGATCAATATCCAGAAGTCAAAAAGGTTCAGGTACTTTTCGGTGTAGATGATGATTGTTGACATACTGTATATAGCATGGAATAGTGAACTTATAACATTTTAATATTCCTCAATCAATATTTTAACACTAAATTTTTCTTAAGGGCATTTTCATTTTTTCCAGAATAATATTCCTTACAAATGTCAAGCAGTAATGAGGCTCTGCATGTTTTCAGAGTATTGCAAACATTCTTATTTTGGCAGAGATGAGAGCATATATCCAATGCGCTGTCTCTGTCTCTGTCTCTGTCTCTGTCTCTGTCTCTGTCTCTGTCTCTGTCTCTGTCTCTGTCTGTCTCTGTGTCTGTCTCTCTCTCTCTCTCTCTCTCTCTCTCTCTCTCTCTCTCTCTCTCTCTCTCTCTCTCTCTCTCTCTCTCTCACACTCACACTCACACACATAAATCAGGAAATGTTGTATTTTGCTTCCAATGATAGTTTCAAAAAGCTTGACAATATATTACATCAGCTAGGCTGGGCTGCATGTGGATGACTGTATGGTTTGAATGAACTATTATAGACATGTTATTGAAGTCACAGATGTAAAGATATTGTGTCAATGACAAGGGCCAGGTTTTTAATTTTGAAAAAAAAGACAAATTGGAAGTATATCGAATGAAGCATGGGAGACAAAAAGGAGATCTGACTGAAATTATATTTTAAAAATATTTTTCTGACAGACTGAATAAGGAAAGACACTTTGAGGGAATTGTGATGAACAATAATCAATTTATGTTTATCAATGAGGGATTAGTGGAATTTTCATTTCTACGGGGATTTACAAACTTTTGCCATGGTTTAAACGTGTTTAACAAATATTCAATTTCTTTTAAAGCAGAGAACACAAGGTTTTATCTTCATTTTTAATGCGCTTCCCCTTTAGTTTATACCTGAGACTCAAGTTCTCAACGCCTCCGTCCCATCATCTGTTGTGTCCAGAACACTGATTATTTTATAAACTTTTATCAAATCTCCACACAGCCTTCTCTGAAGAAAAACATCACCAAAATCTCTATTTTGGGATTTTTTTAACTGTAACACCATTACATCTTTTCTATAATTGGACCACTGGACTGAAGACAACACTCCAGCAGAGGAGGGGTGATTGTTTTATGAGAGTAATAGATGACTTCCCTAATTTCATGCACTGAGCTTCTATTGGTACAAACCAAAATTTGGCCTTCACAACTGGCCCTGCTACTTTGAATATGTGCACTCATCCTCGGGTCGCTCTTCTCCTGCACCCCTTTTAGAACATTCTTTATTCCCTTTGCTTCTCTTCATGGTTCTTACTAAAATGCTAAAAATTACTGTTGGCGCAGTGATAAAGTTGCAGCCTTACAGCGCCAGAGACCCGGGTTTGATCCTGACTGCGGGTGCTGTCTGGATGGAGTTTGTTTGTTTTCCCCTTGACCTGCATGGGTGCTCCGGTTTCCTCGCACACTACAATGACGTACAGGATTGTAGGTTTGGTAAAAGTGTAAGTTGGCCCGAGTGTGTGTAAGTTATTGTTTGCGTGGGGGTCGCTGGTCGGCGTGGACTCGAGGGGCCAAAGGGCCTTTTTCTTACTGAACTTAAGTAAACTAATTTCTCAGCATTAAACTTCATCTGCCATTCAACTTCCCTTTCTACTGGCTTATAATCACCACTAGCCCTGTCTCGCGGTGTGAGTCCACCCACGAGTGATCCCGAGTGAAAGAAAAAAATCAAACTCGTGGTTGTCTGCGAGATTCCAAGTTTATGTTCACGAGTTTAAACGCGTTCCCACGTGTATGTCTAAGTTTGCCGTTTACTTCTCATTTCTGCGATGTACATAGTTCCTCTCCCGAGTTACCAAGTTCCTCTTCCGAGTTACTCTTGAGCCAACAACTACCGACGTGTGGAAAAATCATCACATGGTAAAAATGATATCATGCTGGGTTTTTTTCACTATAAAAAGCCTACCATGTTTAAATTGCTTAGAGTTATGGAATCAAGGGATATGGGGAGAAAGCAGAAACGGGGTACTGATTTTGGACGATCAGCCATGATCATATTGAATGGCAATGCTAGCTCGAAGGGCTGAATGGCCTACTCCTGCACCAATTTGCTATGTGTTTATACCTTTTAAATGTTTTGATTTGTGTTTCAGGATTCCAGTCTCTGTCTATTCTAATATCCCTTTCCCTGTATTTCTCTTGGGCTTTTCCTCTCATTCCCCGACTCCTATCTCCACCATCTGCCAGTCTATCTGAGTGTAGAGATGAAGTTCTTCTTGGCTGTCTACCTGAAGGACTGTCACCTTCCCCCGATGTGTCGGTGAGTGGTCGAATGGGGCTCAGGTGGGAAATTGATGTGAATGCGGGCAGAAATAAGATTGAGGTAAATGAGTGTTTGATGACTGGCTCAGTGGGCCGAAGGGCCTGTTTCCGCCCTTTGGGACATTTTCACCAGGTGTCTACGCTGCCATATGTGAAGCTTCGCAATTTGTAAAGGTTTTGTAGTGGGCGCATGTGCGTGGCTCTTCTAGAGTGTGCGCATGCGCAGGACATTCCCGGAGTGCGCGCATGCACAAAGTATTTCGGGCGAGAAAGGCCTGCGGAATCAGCCATGTTTGCCAGACGTTTCTGAGTAATGTATTAAAGAAATAAGTTGCTTAAAGCTTAAATAAAGTTAAGTAAATTACTAGTAGTGAAAGTTTCATTTACCTCATAGCAATTTAAGCAACTTATCTTACAAGTCAAACAGTCCGACTTGGGATGGAGAAACTATTGAAACCCCAACGCTTGGATCTGGATCCCAACTCACCTGCTGCTGCAAAGAATTGGAAGCACTGGCTTTGTATACTAAATAACTTCTTTGAGGAGTGTGGCAACGATGCACCAGACAGTCTTAAGACATTAATAAGCTTTGTCTCTTCTGATGTATACGAGTACATAGAGGAATGTACAACTTTTGATTCTGCTATTGATGTACTAAGCAGACTCTTCGTTAAGACACCCAACGTGATATTTGCTCGACACCTCCTTGCTACTCGGAAACAAAAACCTGGTGAGTTTGAATTTTTACAAGAACTTCAAAGACTTAGTAAAGACTGTGACTTCAAAGCAGTTACGGCTGATCAATATCGACAGGAAGTTATTCGGGACTCTTTTATCAATGGTTTGGCATCGCCTTTAATACGACAGAGACTATTAGAACACAAAACCTTGGATTTACAGTCAGCTTACAATCAAGCTTACTCTTTGGACTAGGCTCAGAAAAATTCAGATGCTTATGGCACATCTAATGTGTATTCTGTTGCAACTACTACAAACTAATTTCACCCAAGCACAAATATGGAGAAAACTGAAACAATTTCTACTGATAAAGGTGCCCTTGCTGCTGCATATAATTATGCAAAAAGGAACGGTTACTTTTGCGGGGGTAATATTCATAAGAGAGAGATGCCCTGCTCGAGAGGCAACTTGTAATAGTTGTGGCAAGAAGGGACATTATTCTAGAGTATGCAAGTCCAAAGCAACTACAAAAATTGTGACTGCTGCCATGTATACGCCTTCTTTATGTACAATTACAGCTGCATTTCCTCAGAGCTTGTCTCATGCAGCTACAATGGTATCCATTAATGGCCATACTCTTAATATATTACTTGATTCTGGCAGTTCAGAAAGTTTTATAAGTGAACAAGTTGTGTTTCGACTAAATCTAACCATAATTCCTTCAAGTAAGGAAATCCCGATGGCTCTGACAACTCTCAACACTCAAATTATAGGATCTTGCATTGTAGATTTTATTCTGAACAAAACTAGCTATAAATCTGTATGTCTAGGTATTTTGAAAAATTTGTGTAGCGATATAATTCTAGGTCAGGATTTCCAGAATTCTTCAAATCACAGATCACTTCAAATAATGCATGAAGGATCTATGCCTGATCTTGTATTGTCAAAGCCACCAGTATTGTGTGGTGTTTCTGCTGCATCTGTTGAATGTCCTTCATTATTCACTAATTTATCCTCCAAGTGCAAGCCAATTGCTACAAAATCAAGACACTTTGGTAAAGAAGATAGGAACTTTATCAACACAGAAGGAACTAATCTTTTACAAGAAGGTATCATAGAACCCAGCTCTTCCCCTTGGAGGGCACAAGTTGTCGTGGTTAAGGACCCCTTGGAGAGACATAGAAAAAGACTCTGCTATACTCTCAAACTATAAACCAGTTCACGGACCTTGATGCATATCCACTACCTCGAATAGAAGTGATTATCAATATATTAGCTAAGTATAAGATATTCTCTACTTTAGCTAAGTATAAGATATTCTCTACTAAAGTGCTTATTACCAAATTCCTTTGAAGGAATCGGAGAAGAAATACACTGCATTTGAAGCAAATGGGAAATTATATCACTACTGCAGAGTTCCTTTTGGTGTAACTAATGGCGTGGCTGTTTTTTAGAGAGAGATGGACAAACTTGTGGAACAGGAAAACCTTAAAGATACTTTCCCTTATCTTGATAATATAACTATTGCAGGAAAAAACCAAGCTGAACATGATGAAAATGTACAACGGTTTTTAGATGTTGTGCATTCTAAAAATCTAACATTAAATGAGGCTAAGTCAATAACATCAGTGTCATCAATTAATATTCTTGGTTATTGGGTTGGAAATGATATAATCAAGCCTGATCCAGAAAGACTCCGCCCACTCCAAGAGATACCTGTTCCAGTTACATTAAACTCTCTACGAAAGGTCCTTGGGATGTTTGCATATTATGCAAAATGGATACCAAATTTTTCTGACAAAATTCAGCCTTTGATTAGAGCAAAATCTTTCCCCCTTGACTCTACAGTAATTGGTGCTTTTACTTATTTAAAGAAACAATTGGAATCTGGACATTACACGCCATCGACGAGGATCTCCCCTTTGTTGTTGAATGTGATGCCTCTGATTTCGCAGTATCAGCAACATTAAATCAAGGAGGACGACCAGTGGCTTTCATGTCTCGTACTCTCCAAGGTAGTGAATTGCATTACCCACTCGTCAAAAAGGAAGCTACAGCAATTATTGAAGCAGTGATAAAATGGAGTCATTTCCTTGCTCGCCAGCACTTCACTTTGATAACAGATCAGCGTTCAGTAGTTTTTATGCTGGATAATCGGAAACGAACGAAGATTAAGAACAGTAAAATTCATGAATGGAGGATTGAATTATCTGCATATAGTTATTCAATTGAGTACCGCCCTGGTAAGGATAATATTGCTCCGGATACATTAACCCGAGCATTTTGTGCCTTTGTTCATTCTTCTGCACTCACTGATCTTCACAATGGGCTGTGTCATCCTGGAGTCACTCGTTTGTTACACTATGTTCGTTCCAAAAACGTACCTTTCTCTACAGAAGTTGTGAAGATGACGTGTGCTTCATGTAGAATCTGTGCTGAATTAAAACCAAGGTTCTTCCGTCCTGAAGAAGGAAGGTTGATCAAAGATACTCAACCTATGGAACGTTTGAGTATTGACTTCAAAGGGGCTTTACCATCCTCCTCTCGAAATGTTTATATACTTACCTTAGTTGACGAATATTCGAGGTTCCCATTTGCTTTTCCTTGTCCAAATATGTCAGCTGCTATGGTTATCAAATGTTTAGATCAACTGTTTTCATTCTGTGGATTTCCAAGTTACATACATTCTGATAGGGGCACCTCATTCATGTCGAAAGATTTAAAGGACTACCTTTCTAAGAGAGGAATTGCAACAAGTAAAACACCACCATATCATCCTATTGGAAATGGTCAGGTTGAGAACTATAACAGAATCATTTGGAAAGCAGTGAAACTGGCTTTAAAGTCAAATGACATACCAGATCAGCATTGGGAATGTGTTCTACCAAATGCATTACACTCCATCAGATCTCTACTGTCAACTGCTACCAATACTACGCCACATGAGCGGTTCTTTAACTTCAAACGGCGTTCTTCTAGTGGTACTTCTCTGCCATCATGGTTGACTAGCCCTGGGACCGTGTTGCTTCATTGTTATGTCCGATTAAATAAGAACGAGCATTTTGTTGATGAAGTTGAACTGACTGATGTCAACCCTTCTTATGCAACTATCAAGTATCAGGATGGACGCCAGTCAACTGTCTCACTTCGTGACCTTGCACCATGTCCGTCTTCTCCATCAGTTCCGTCACTTCTTGATAACGCTAATCGAGAACTTCCTCCAACACTTCCAGCATCCCCTATGGAAACCTCTATAAGAAATTCTAAAATTGTAAATCTAAATAACAATCTACCACCAGCTATTGAAATGCCATTACCTCCTGAAGCTCCAGTTCTGCGACGGTCATCAAGATGTATTAAACCTCCTGACCGTCTCAACTTATAAATAGGAGGGGAGAATAAAGTGGGCGCATGTGCACGGCTCTTTGAGAGTGTGTGCATGCGCAGGACATTCCCGGAGTGTGCGCATGTGCAAAGTATTTCGGGCGGGAAAGACCTGTGGAATCAGCCATGTTTGCCAGACGTTTCTGAGTAATGTATTAAAGAAATAAGTTGCTTGAAGCTTAAATAAAGTTAAGTAAATTACTAGTAGCGAAAGTTTCATTTACCTCACAACAGGTTTCTTGTCTAATGTACTTTTTTATTAACTCACTGAACCCGAGTTTTGGGATTTTTCAATATATAGGCTGACGGTTAAGTATATTTCTCACCCCTGTTTGTTCATCGCTCGGCAGACTGTATTTCGGGGATCTCGCCTCACACCTGTATCATTGGCCACGTTATCATATCCTGCACTGTTTTATCTGTGACTGCAGATGGTAGCAAACGACCCCAAAGGATATGCCCCTTCGTGTTGGCAAAGTTTGCAATTGGTTTATTTTTCACATAAAGGAGATTTATTTTTAACAGTGGGTGTGCATCATTTCACTTCCAAATAATCTTATTCAAACAAGAGATGGACACAAAAAGCTGGAGTAACTCAGCGGGTCAGACGGCATCTCCGGAGAAAAAGAATAGGCGACGCTTGGGTCGAGACTTTTTTTTCAGCGATGCTGCATGACCCGCTGAGCTACTCCAGCTTTTTGTGCCTGTCTTCAGTGTAATCCACCATCTGCAGTTCCTTCCTACACTTATTCAAACAGGAATGCATTCACTCACCTTTTTATTTCTCTGTCCAGCTGCTGAGTTAACTCAACGGGTCACGCAACATTTCTGGATAAAAGGAATCGGTGACGTTTGAAGGAAAGAAGTTTGGAAGGAAGGAATTGCAGATGCTAGTTTAAACCAAAGATCGACACAAAATGCTCGAGAAACTCCACGGGCCAGGCAACATCTCTTGAGAAAAGGAGTAGGCGACGTTTCGGGACGGGACCCTTCTTCAGGCTAAGACCCAGCCTGAAGAACGATCTCGACCCGAAACATCACCTATTTCTGAAGAACGATCTCAACCCGAAACATCACCTATTTCTTTTCTCCAGAGATGCTGCCTGACCAGCTGAGTTAGTCCATCATTTTGTGTCTATCTTTGGTTTAAACCTAGTATCTGCAATTCCTTCCTTCAAACTTTTAGAGCAGTTTGTTTCAAGAAACAATCCTTCGAAAATTGCTCAAACTTGTTGCATGTGCCTCTTTAACTTGGGATGAACCACATTAAGATTGCATCTGAGAAAGGCTTAACTCGCTTTCCAAAGAAATCCAGGACAACTCAATGAAGCTGCATCAACTCAACATTGTCCTGCATTGAATGTTTGGTTTGATTGAGCTGCATCACTAAAACTGATCCGTGCCCTTCTCTTGGAGTTAGTAACACTAAAAGCCATGCTGTGCTAAGGCAATGGGTGTCCATTTGAACTGAATTTGTTCAAGGTCTGGCATCAATCATTGAAAGGCATTACTCACTGAAAATTAATTGTTACATCACTAAAATTTTCCATTAAGATCTGGAAAAATCTGACTAATCTTCAACATTTCACTTCTGGCACTCAGGCCAAACCCACGAGTTACTCACAAGTCACTATGGTAAACTCATGGGCTACCCCGGTATTACAACGAGTTTAAAAGTTTCACATTTTTCCTTCAAGAGTAAATTGGACTCGTGGAAATCAATCAACATGTTGAAAATTTTTCACGAGTTAACAAGTTTCCCGAGTATCTGCCGTTAGCATTACGAGTCACTAAGTTACGTCCACGAGTTCCGACGTTCCCGCTACGTTAATTCTATGTGATTACCACGAGTTTGATTTGTTTTGAACAGAGGGTCACTCGTGGGTGCACTCGCACCGTGAGACAGGGGTTTTAGGCTTAATGCAATAATATAATAATACACAAAAAATAAATTGGAGGAATATTGTCTATAGCTACAACTGGATATGAATCAGATTCAAAGTAGAGAAGTGCATTGGCAGATAGAATTTAATCCTGAATGTAAGATACCAATTTAGAGAAGCCAAATAGGGATAGACTATATAAATAAATATTAGGGCAGGAAGGAATGTTGGTGAACAGTGAGACCTGGAGATATAAGTTTATAAGTTCCATGAAAATAGCAACACAGGCTGATTCTTCCTGTTTCTTTGCAGTGAGGGACGTGGAGGGGGAGTTGGGGGACTTGTAGTTGGGAGTTGTAGAAGTATGTAGGATTAAGAGAGGCATAAATACGGTTGTTACAGTAGTCAAAATCTTTTTTTTCCATGGTGAGAATAAGAGGGCACAGATTTACAGTGAGAAAGCTGGAGAAACTCAACGGGTAAGGCAGCATCTATGGAGCAAAGAAATAGGTGACGTCAACTATTCCTTCACTCCATAAATACTGCCTCACCTGCTGTGTTTCTCCGGCATTTTTGTCTATCTTTGATTGTTCCAGCATCTGCAGTTCTTTCTTAAAGAATTAAAGTGAGAATGAGATGTTTTAAAGGCGATCTGACCAGTACAATGTTTTTACACAGGGAATGGTTGATATCTGGAATGTACTGCCAGAGTAGGTGATGGAATCATATAACTAAAATTAAGAGGCATTTAAACAGCAAACAGGCAAGACATAGAAGGATAGAGTCCTTCTACACCTTCCACTGTATCTCATTCTCAGGACAACTGGTTAAAACAGTAGTGAGTAGGAACTTCATGCAGAGGCGGTCAGAGTCTGGAGTTCTCTACCCCACCGGTCCCTGTAACTGGATCATTGGGGGGTATTTAAAGAGAAACTATATGTGAAAAATATACATCTTCTAGATGAACTGGGACGCATCCTCAGTGATGTGACCTGGGGTCATCGGGTGTTTCGGGTCTCACAACATCAGACACCCTCGCCCAGGCGACCCAGCCGGGGTTGATCAGGTCCCGACTTGCGTCCCAGCAGCAACCGCCCACAGATCAGCCATCTTAATAACTACTCTGCAGGGGTTGGGAGACTCTAGTGCACGGAGGGACTGGGCTCTGTGGGGTGAGTCCCGGCCGGGATCCTCCTGCGTCTCACCAGGTTCAAGGCCTGTGCGCACACCTCTTTCTCCTTCTCCGAGCATTTCATTCTCACTTGATGGATGTTTAGGCCATGATGGTTCATTAGGCCTTTCTGTAGCTTTGTTGGGTGTCTTTCTCATGAAAGACACAGACTGGGGTGCTAACCCAACCTGTCCTGGGTGCCGTCTTTCTGTGCCGTCAACTGTCTCTCCAGTAGTCACCAAACTATTCTTGGTTGTCACCCAGTCTATTCCTAGGTGCCACTGGCTGAGCCAGACTTCAATGTGAAAAATATACATCTTCTAGATGAGCTGGGACACATCCTCAGTGATGTGATCTGGGGTCATCAGGTGTTTCGGTTCTCACAACATCAGGCACCCTCGCCCAGGCGACCCAGCTGGGGTTGATCAGGCCCCGACTTGCGTCCCAGCAGCAACCGCCCACGGATCAGCGATCCTAATAACTACTCTGCAGGGGTTGGGAGACTCTAGTGCACGGAGGGACTGGGCTCTGTGGGGTGACTCCCGGCCGGGATCCTCCTGCGTCTCACCAGGTTCAAGGCCTGTGCGCTGCATATAAGATTTTGAAAGATCGGGGAATTGAAGGCTATTAAAAATGGTTACAGAAAAGGAATGAAGGCCTGGAGTACATTGGTCATATAATCATATTGAATAGCAGGCTTGAGGGGCTGAGTGGTCTACTCCTGCTATTTTCTTTCTGTTCCTATGTTCTTCCTCAAAGGAACTCTGGATTTACTCATTCTGCCTCTGCTTCTCTTGGGAATGTGCCACAACCATACCCATCGATCTGTTAAAATTTTGCTAGTGTTTGCCTGGGCAAGATTCATTCCCATCCAATTGAACCCAACGTTCTTCCAATTCATCATTATTTTCTACTTTGGATTGCCCCTTTTGCTTTTGCAACAAGTCATTTAAATCTGATGATGTTATAATCCCTATCTCAAAAGCAACCCTGATTTCTTTCTCCGATTGTCTTTGTGTAAACTCCTTTGCAGCTGTGCAAAATAAGAGGTTCAAACAGTTACAGATTTTAATTGCTCAGGTAAAATAAAGCATGATTATGAAAATGCATATCAAATCCAGTGGAGATATTTAATTGCCATAAATTGCATTCTTAATAATTCGGAAGAACTGTGAAACAAGAAAGAATGCCAATTAAACTTTGGCTGAAAAGAACAGGTAATACAAGTAAACATTTTGAAAGAAGAAATAAGAAACTGCGGATGCTGGTTTATACCAAAGACACACAAAGTACTCGGAGTAACTCAGCGGGTCAGGCAGCATCTCTGGAGAAAAAGGATGGGTGACATTTCAGGTTGGGTGCCTTCGGGAAGGGTCAGGAACTGAAACATCACTCATCCTATTTCTCCAGAGATGCTGCCTGACCCGCTGAGTTACTCCAGCACTTTGTGTTTAATCATTTTGAAAATTTATTTCTCCACAGAATTGATGTGTGAATACCATATGGTTTTTATGTGCATCCCCAATAAATATTCTTTACAATTACTGAAATGAATACTGTTAGGAAATAGCACAATAAGTTATTTCAGGCATTTAATTCCAGTTATTATTGATTTAAAAGCTGTTTGAATTACAGAGCAGCATTTAGATGAAACCATTTCTGTGGGCAGTTTTTCTCTGTTGTTGAATGCTAGCTCAAAAATGACTTGTGTAAAACTTCACAGTTTGATGGATTAGGGATGAGAGCATTTTAAATTTCCAGAAGCAAGTTAATTAAAACTCTTTGCATGTTTTTCTCACCTTGTTCTTTCACAGGATGTGCGCATTTTTGGCAAGATGTGTATTTATTATTCATTCTTAGTTGTCGTTGAAAAGCTGGTGAGCCGCATACTTAAATTACTGCGGAAGGTATTCCATTGTGATGTTAGATCCATGATCCTGATCCATCAACAATGATTAAACATTTTTAAAAATGCCTAAAGATGATGGTATATGATTTGGAGGGGAACTTGAAAGTGATGGAATTCCTTATTGATAACGCCATACAATGATGAAGCAGTCAGCAGTTATTTTCTGCCTCTGAATATTGGATGCAGTGTACAAAACACTGATGTTGTTACTTAGTGCATTTATTGTTATCAACAGGGGTGGTTTTCCAGGCAATTATCTTCTTTGGTATTATGCAACTTGGACCCGTTGCTTTTCGACTGAGTAAACAATATTTGCTATGAAGATCAAATATTTATATGTTTATTTACTTAACTATTTCCTTCCTACATTCATTAAGTTCTATTTTTAATCATAAATTCAGTTCATTTCTTCTGCCTTTCCCTCATCATCTCATGCTTTTATTTAGAAACCTACCATATGAAATCTAATGTAATAACAAGGAACTGCAGATGCTGGTTTATACAAAAGAAAGACACAAAATACTGGAGTAACTCAGCGGGTCAAGGCAGCACCTCTGTTTTTTTTAATCTAATCTAAGAAGTGTTTTGTTTGCTTATATTTCTTTCCTTCTGAGGATGAGAACTGCTACAGCTGGAATATTAACCATTACAAAGAGTGAGCGAACGAAAGAGCAAAAGAAAGAAAGTACAAGCAAGCATGAAACATGCCCTTCAACCCACTGAGTACACGCCAACCATCAATCAACCATTCACACTGGTTCAATGTTATTCCCACCTTCATATCTACCCCCTGCACACCAGGGGCAACTTATAGAGACCAATTAACTTACAAACCCGCACGTCTGTGGGGAAATGGGAGCAGCCGGAGGAAATTCACATGGGCAGCACCCGGTCAGGATTGAACCTGGGACCCTGGCGCTGTGAGGCAGCAGCTCTATCACCTGGGGCACTGTGCCACTATTTTTTGCTTTTATTGCTTTTAACAGTTGTTTCTACAGTTGATACCTTTAAAAATTATACTAATTTGATGTGAGCATAATGATTCCAAATTGACTTTGCATCTTAAGCTTCAAAACTGCTTAGTGCATGGAATAAAGCATGAAAGAGAAAATGTATGCTAAACCAAGTAATGTTTTGTTCATAAGCCTACCCCACTGTTTGGAAATTTAGTAATATACAAAGTCCAAAGTTCCATATCACTGAATTGGCCTTGGACTTGCCAATGTTTATCCTTCATGTTCCTTGTTATTACACAATTCCTTCATGTGCTTTGCCAGTACTCAGATAAATATGAAGCCTGGCCAAGGGCATGGGATGCTGAGAGGAAAGGCACAATGGTAAGGATACGGGGATTGGGTCAGTTAGATAGTAGATGGAGGGAGAGCTGGTGAGGTGGGACCTGTCCAAATGCCTTTACAAAGCTGTCATTATACCTGCCTCATCTACTACCTCTGGCAGCACATTTCATATATCTGCCACACTGTGTGAGAACGTTGCCCCTCCGGTTCCTATTAAATCTTTCATCGCTCATCTTAAACTTGTGCCTTCTGGTTCTTGATTTCCCCTTCCCTGTGTATTCACCCTATCTATTCCCCTCATGAAGTTATACAACTTTATAAGTCTCCTGCCCTTCAAGGAATAAAAACCAAGTCTGCCGAACCTCTAAGAAGGCAAAAAAAACATTGTACAATATTGGATGCCATTATTGGACATTGGCATACATTGGACATGTGGAGGTCCTAGCATGAAACTACTGACTATGATATGCATGGTACATTCTGGCCTATAGATTACTTCCAAGTATGTGTCATTTGCCTTGCTATTCAATATTTTCATGCATTTCAATTCCACATCAATCCCCATTGCATCTATAGCACAACCCAGTGCCACACTGACACAATCTTACCCTGTCTCCTTTCTCATGTCGCCTATTTTGGGGGGAGCATTTTATGACCTGAAATAGCTTTCCCCACGACCCCATCTCTGTAATAGCCGTAATATTCCAGTGTTGCTATTTGTACCATCAGAGCAAATCCCATGTGTTGTTAATCTTTTGGTGGCAGTGTTTACTATCTGAAGTTTGGATTTTGGTTTGACCTTGTTCTGGACTCAAACATAATCTTAGTTAAGTTTGATTTACATTTAAACACCATTCTCTTAATCTTAATCTTCAACCCTGGTCTTCTGAAGGAAAGTAAAAAGCTCCTTTCAGATTTAATTGTTAAATATCTGTAAATCCTTGAAAATTGCACTTGATAATATTTCCGTTGAAAAGCATAGCACCAGTTTTTCTGTGTGTTCATAATGCTATGCGTAGGTATGTCAGAATTAGTAGGAGGCTTTTTTTTTTCTGCCAAAAGCAATTTGGAAGTGTAAACAAGCTAATTAAGCCAAACATGGAAATCTTCAAACTGAATAGCACTGTAAATTACAGGTTTCCTGCTGTTATGCTATGATATAGTTTTGTTTGTAAAAATTAACCTAGCCTTTTGAGGATTACACTTTCAATTCACCACACTTATTGCTGTTGCTTTTGCTATCTTTAAGCTTCCCATTTTCTGAGAACTATGTTCATAAAGGAAATGGATATCAATGCCAGAAGTTGATTTATTTTCACGGTTACATATTATAGCAAAAAAAAATCCTGGTGTGATGTGCCATGCAGAGGAATGTATGGACCTTGTTACAGGAATAAGCACAGTGGTGTTTTGGACCTTCTATGGTCAAAGACCGGCACTGCAGTAGTTTGACCTTCTGTGCACTAGCAAATCAATAGCTCCTCTAGAATCTTTCTCTACTTTGATGCATTTTAATGTGATTCCTGGCTTACACTGATGGTTTAGCAATAGTGTGAAGCCGAAAATATTTCATCCTAATGCCAAGCTAAATGCTCCATTAAATCATGCTTTTATCATCATGCTTTGAGTTGAATAGCATTGCTTTGCAATGGCAAATCAAGCAGTAGAGGGAACGAAATACATTCCCATCGCAAATATACTGACATAAAACCTTTCATCATTTAGAAGGCTTGGTTATTGCAAAGAATGATGTAAGGAAATTGGATAGATAATAAAAGGGTCATCAAGTTGCACTTGGGCATTTTGCCCTGACAACCAATATACATTCCACCTATTACATTTGGGACATAGAAATTTTTGTGGTGAATATATTCACCACAGTGTGGGAGTAATGGGGGAGATCCATGGTATTTTCCTGTCGATCTCACTGCAATCATTTACTGGATGCGTGATGTTCAACACATTTTGTATAATAAGACAGGCCTTGCACATGCAGATTGGCACAAAATACACTCCTCTGTAATTCAACAATGGGTGAACCAGTGAAGAAGTAGATTGAGAAAGGAAAAAAAAACATATTATACAATGAAAATACTGAAGCAGCATCTATGGGGCAGGAAATCATTCCAGATCAAGGACATTTCATCCAAACTTGGGTTATGTGAAATCTGGAAGTGTTTTGGAAGCCTTAGGAAGAACATAGCAAAACTAATAGGCAGCAATCCCCCACCATTTTATTGTTGAGGTATTCATTCAGTGGATACCTCAGTGGGAGAAGAGAACAGGCAGCAATTGGGTCATCAAGGCTTAGGGTAAGTGAAGATGAAGTCCCATTGAGGTAAGACTGAATTAAAAACTATTGAAACTGTCGCCGCCAGAAACATGGCCACTTTTTATGTACTGCCTAGGTAAAGTCTGATGTATGATTTTACCTGATTAAATACAAAAACAAAGAATTTCACTGTATATAGGTACATGTGACTTAAGTATAATTGAATCATCGATGAATCATTGATTTTGGAATAATATTCCTTTAGAAAACTCATAAAAATGCTGTCCTGGGTGAATTAATTTTGAGTCTCTTGTCATCACATATGAATCTGATTCCTTCTGATGTGAATGCAATGTTAGGGATAGATACTTTACAGTACAGAAACAGAGTCTTTGGTCCAGTGAGCCAGTAATAACCATCAACCAACCATCAACTGCCAAATTACACGAATCCTAAATTATTCTTCCTTTTTTCTCATCAATCTTCTCAGATTCTGCTGCTCACCTACACACAAGGGAACATTTACAGTGTCCAATAAACATATTAACTTGCACAATTTTAGGATGGGGGAGTAGACTGGAGTACCTGGAGGAAACACATGCAGCCACAGGGAGAATTAGCAAATTCCATAGAGATAGCACCGGAGGTCAGAACTGAACCAGGGTCTCCCGTGCTATGGAGCAGTAATTCTACTAGCTGTGCCTCTTTATCTTTGGCATATACATTTTTTTTTTTAAATGTCAGTGAAAACAGATGAAACAGCGAAAAGACTCCATTCATCATAAATGGATTGGCTGCAACCAGGTAACATACATCAAGGTAATATCTTTGAGAATTTTGCATTTGAATTAATTATACAATATCACATAATTAATATAATGTTTTCAAATAGATAAACAGAGAACCCTGTGTTCCCTTTTTTAATGGCATCTGAGATTGAAAACCATAGCAGACATTAAGAGCAATTTAATAATAAAATACAACAAATGCTAATTAGTTCATGTCCTTTCATGTTTGACTGATTAAGAAAATACTTTTTTAATGGCTTGCATTTTAAAGTCAACAGTGAATAAGGGTACGTGGAACTGCCCACAGACGTTTTGTGGATTTGATTCAGGTACATGTGAGAATGTTTTGTTCACTCCTTGAACTGAACTTGCGACTTTGGTGGTAAAGGGGAGGAACGAATGTGGAGTAGAAACTCATGTCCGGCCAGCCCCATGAATGCTTGATATACTGGGGTATGCATAATGTACTGTGGTGCACAGGAGTCAATAGAATAGAACATTGAGCTTTGAGCATCTTGCGCTTACACAATTATATTCCAAGGTTAAGACATGTGAGCAAGGATCAACTTCTACATTGATCCCCCAAAAAGTGATTTCTTTGCCACTAATCTTTAATAAGCAAATTGCACAAATATTGATTTTCGGATGCTGCTATGGTGGTGGCTGGAGAATTTAAATAAATCAAATCTCAAAAAGGTCATGCCCAACTTTTACCAACACATCACGTGTGCCACCAGGGGGGAAAGAACCTTGGACCACTGCTTTACGCCGCTCCGGAAGGGCTACAAGGCAGTTTCACTCCCACCTTTTGGAAAATCTGACCACGCAGCCATTTTTCTGCTGCCGGAATATAAGCAACGGATAGTACGGGAAATGGCAGTGACGATGGATATAAAGCGGTGGTCCGACCAGTCAGAGGCCATGCTGCAAGATGCTCTGACCGATGTCGACTGGAATATGTTCCAAGCAAGTTCCAGTGACGTTAGTCAGTTCGCGGAAGCAGTCATGGACTTCATTACAACAATAGCCGATAACATCGTCCCCACGGTAAGGGTTAGCATCTTCCCTAATCAAAAACCCTGGATGGACAGATCCATTTGTGTTGCTATGTCGCTGCTGACAACTCTGGCCTGGCATCCGGAAATATGAACGACTACAAGATAGAGTCCTACCAACTGCGAAGGGCGGTGAAGGACGCAGAAACGAGGTACAGAGACAGGATGGAGTCACAGATGGAGCAGAGGGACACCAGGCGCTTTTGGCAAGGCCTACGGACTATAACTAACTACCGGAGCAGCCCCCCCTCAACTGGAAGTGCCGGCACCTCCTTAGCTGATGACCTGAACTCTTTCTACGCACGTTTCGAGACGGGCAAAATCACCCCTGGCTTGCCGGCTAATGACAGCACCGCCAGCGCGCTGGCTAGTGAGGCTGGAGGGAGATCCGCTGGGGATGGATACACGTTTTCGTTGTCCGAGCACAATGTGAGGAGGGCTCTGACACGTGTGAACACGAGGAAAGCTGTAGGCCCAGATGGCATATCTGGGTGAGTACTTACGTCTTGTGCTACTCAGCTAGCTCCGGTGCTCACTATAATATTCAACCTCTCCCTGGCCACGTCCGTGGTCCCTGCCTGCTTCAAAAGATCCATCATTGTACCTGTACCAAAGAATGCCTCTCCAGCTTGTTTGAATGACTACCGACCGGTGGCCCTCACCTCGGTAGTATGAAATGCTTCGAGAGACAGGTCAAGAACCACATCTGCGCCTTCCTCCCTCGCAACATGGGCCCGCTACAGTTCACATACTGTCCAAAGAGATCCACGGATGATGCGGTCTCCCCAGTTTTGCACACCGCTCTCTCTCACCTTGACAGCCTCTCTGCAGGAACTATACATCAGAAGGTGCAGATCCAGTGCCAGCAACATTATGGGGGACCCCCTTCCACCACAGCAACGGACTGTTCCAGCTGCTACAGTCAGGCAAACGCCTCCGCTGTCATGCTGTGAAAACAGAGATGATGAGACAGAGTTTCTTCCCAGACGCCATTAGGACTGTAAACTCTTATCTCACCAGGCACTAACTTACTGTACCAAACTACTGTTGTGTTGTGTCTTTTTTAAATTGCTGGTGTTTTTTTTCTCACCAATATGTAATTACTGATTCAGTTCTATTCTGTTTTGTAGTTTTTTTTGCACATTCTGCAGGCATTGCACTTTTCATGTGCTTCTCGTATGCCTATGTGACAAATAAACTTGTCTTGACTTGATTTGACTTAATCCAGAGCGAATTAAGTTTTTGATCATTTGCAGATGAACTTCTGACTGTCGTGAAATTCAACGTGTGCTGCGTGCACTATTCACTATAGCTCACCTAATGCATTTTCAGTGTTCAACGCAGACCTGACTATTTATACAACACACATTTATACAACGCACATGTTCTTATTAGCATAAATTGGACACAGAACTACAACTAATGACCTTCGTTGGTTTATCATAGTGAAAGTGAGAGATCATCACATGATGATGTTGCTTTAACTTTTATTTAAAGAGACACCCCGCTGACACCATGATACCTGTCCGGTCAGCTCCAAGAATCATGGCAGGTTGCTCAAACATCTCCCAAAGTCCACAGAAAATAAGTTAAACCAATAAAGACTATTTTCTCTAACATCTTGCAGCTGAGATAGTCATTGGGTGCTCATTAGGTTGCTCTCAGCACTTAATGAAGAAACAAAGAACTGCAGATGCTGGTTAAAACACAGAAGAGATGTCTCTGAGCATATATCATTGAACATCATGATGTTTTGAAAATCTTGGTAGCCAGCAATTTACTGAGCAGTTCTGGGGAACCCTTGCATGAGCAAGACCTGCTGCTGTCTAGCCATAGAAGTGATATATTTTAATCTATCCAGACATTGCTTCTTATGGGGTGGAAGGTTGCAACCTTCAAGTGGTCCGCCCTGTTTCAACTAATGCAATCAACTCGACGTGCACAAACGGAAGATCAAATAGAACAAGTTGTCCAACAACTTTAGGTTGTGCACGCCACACGATAGAAGAAGAAGATTGCTTCTTACACAAACACTACTTGTCTGTATCTAAAAGCCTCTTAAAATGAGTGGATTGCTAAATTATTTTGAAGACAATTAGGGCCTGGAGTCACATAAAGGTCAGACCACGGGAGGATGAACACCAGTAAACCTGATGGGGTGTTTGTGGCCATCCAGCAGTTTGAAGGTCATGAAGATGAATTTGCCATCTGTTGAGAAGAAGCCTTTGTCATCTCTAAAATGCAGCAGTGTTCAGGAGATAGAACTGTCTGTAATATCCACAGTATTAATGAGTTAAAAGTGACATATTTAAGGGAGGCTTGATATGCATGCAGAAAAGAGATGAGATATGAAGGGAAATCATGTTTTCAGTGTGAATAACATAAGGAAGGATATTGACCGGAGAGATTAGATGGCTTATTTCTGTGCTATATGCTCTGTTTTGGTTAATTAATAACTTTTCTACATGAAAGAAGTGTCATAAAAACATAGTGTGATATTCTTTACTAAAGTTGCTGAACAGCACACACAAAAACTTTTTTAATAAACCTAAACAAACATTAGAAACTGCAGAAAAAATGAACTGAAAATACTGGGAACACCGAGGAACAGAGTTAATGTCAAGCATCTTTCATCTGAAACTAGCAGAAATTTCAGAAGACAATAACCATAAAATTTGAATGCATTTTATGACCACAAAAATCACAAAAGACCTGCTCCTCTTAAATAAAATTCTGTTTATACTCACATAACTAGAAAAATATTTTTAAAATATGTCACTGGGAGAGCTGACCACAGATATAGTACATTTGAACCTTCAAAGGTGGCTTTTTTTTTCTGTGTGTTTTGCCAGTACGGAAAAGTCTTCGTATATTTTTTTATTTTTTCACTTAGAGAATAAAGCACAGATGCCTAATTATATTGGACTTTTAAGACAAATCTGTTTGTTCTGTTTTTGCTTCTTCTCATTGGCTTTATACTATATCTTCAATATAAATTGATCTGGTGATCTTACTTTGTGCTCATTAGCATCATTACAAAACGTTTCACAGGTCTTAGCAGGATGTATTGATAATTCAGGATTTATAAATCAATTAGTTTAGTACTTTGAGAAGTAAATTGAAAGGGTTATTAGTGCCTGTTTCATTTCAGTCACCAGCAATGTAGAACATCAAGTTCTCTACAAAACCCTTTGTGAATCTTAAACAAATGAGTGAGTAAACAGTTCATTTAATCCAACCTTTATGCACATTATGAACACTCAACTCTTATATAGTGAACCTTCTAAGTAAGTTGAAGGTAGACACAATACTCAGCGGGACAGACATCATCTTTGGAGAGAAGGAATGGGTAACATTTCGGTCGAGTCCCTTCTTCAGATTCCTTCCAAGTAAGTTCCTTTTTTTTACAAGACATGCCTTAACTGCTGCAACATGAGTTCATAACTAATATAGATTGAATTTGTTTCAGAGGCAGATATTTAATTTAGAAGAGGATGAGAATGAAAGAAGAAAGGTGTTTTTGTAGGTTCATATCTATCCTTCCACATCAAGTCATGTTGTCCGACACGGGTACATTGAGGAACAAGCACATGGAACTGAATTTACACGTTTCAAATCAAGAGAAGCATTTTGATGGGCATGTAATCTGGTGGAATTTGACAAATGTACCCATAGCAATAAGTGTGTGGAGGGTGGGGGAGGGGGAGATAGAGGTAACCACCATTATGAATGTCTACATTCTCTAAAGCTCTGAGCAGAAGCTCACATTCTCGAAGATAAACCTGTGGGATGCAAACCTAAAACAAGGCTTGACACACAATGCTGGAGTAACGGAGGTGACATTTTGGGTCGAGACCCTTCTTCGGAAGAAAGGAGGCTTGTCCTCTTTATTTCTCTTTAAAAGATTCCAAGGAGTCTTGATAGGGTGATTTGGAGATAATGTTTCCACTTGTGGCACAACCGAGAACGAAGAATTGCTTTGAAAATATTAAGGATCACCCACTCAGCACAGAACTTAGGTGATATATTTATTCTCTATGAGAGTTGTGAGTCTTTGGAACTCAATTCAATGCAGGGCTGTGGAAGCAGAATCTTAGAAGCAGGTTATTAGTTGTAGTTTGAATAAGCAAAGGAGTTAAAAGTTACAGGGAAAGGCATGGACTCCGAGTTAAGGATGCTGTCTGGTCAGCCTTGATCTCATTGAATAGCAGATCAGGCTCAGAGTGCCTCATTGCTGCTTCTAATTCCAATGTGCATGTTCAAGTTTTCCTCACAGGTTGTCCCTCTGGAACATCCTAGAAATATTTGTGAGCCCAGAGAGCTGTTAAACACAATCCTAAAGGAAGTAACAGCCTTACAGCAGATATCATTATTCACTGCCAAATATTACATATGCTGTAACTATCTTTACTTGCATTGCTTGCTGTGCATAGGAACAAACTGCTGAAGCTGGTTTATACCGAAGATAGACACAAAATGCTGGAGTAACTCATCGGGTCAGGAAGTATCTTTGGATAAAAGAATAGGTGATGTTTCGGGTCGGAACTCTTCCTCTTCGTCTCCAGGGATGCTGCCTGACATGTTGAGTTACTCCAGCATATTTTACCTTACTTTCTGTGTGTCTCACTACATTTCATAGAAGTGGCATTCTCTGAAGCTAAACTAATAATAATCATGTGTATTTGCAAGGGCAGCGAATGATGCTCCAGTGGTCAGCCAAGGGACATTCAATAGCAAGGCAGGTCCAGCTGGGTTTGTGTCTACAATGTGCCATCAAAGCCTTGTAAATGCCTACTGCCAACCTGACATTGAATGAGTTACATTCCAATCCATTATTTGAGCACATGCAATCAATGCCAGAACTAATCATATTTAGTTCCATCTGTGTTCAGATTCATGTTGCTCTCAGCATGGATTTCAGAAGTTCATAAATGATAGGAGCAGAATTAGGCCATTTGGTCCATCAAGTCTACTCCACCATTCAATCATGGCTGATCTATCTTTTCCTCTCAACCACATTCTCCTGCCTTCTCCCCATAACCCCTGACACCTGTACTAATCAAGAATATATCAATCTCAGCCTTAAACATATCCATTGACTTGGACTCCATACCCTTCTACGGCAATGAATTCCACAGATTCACCACTCTCTGACTAAAGAAATTCCTCCTCATCTCCTTCCAAAAGTTACTTCCTTTTATTCTGAGGCTATGGTTTCTGGTCCCAGAATCTCCCACTATTGGTAACATTAAACAACTGGGTCATTTTCCTCTATAATTTTAACGTTTCAGGTCAATGCCTTTGAACCCTTATCAGAATATTTGTCCAGCACACACCAATATCAGACCCGGTCATGGGGTAGCCGTCTCAACCAGCCTTGCAGCTGCACTAGTTTATTGCAGTCCCACAGCTGTCAAAGCACTGTTAGCCTAGCTGCCATAGCCCCTCCATGAGGCCGTGTCAGTGCCTCCATGAGGCAGTGTATTAGTATTGGCATTGGATGATTATTGTTATGTGCACCAAGATGCAGTGAAGAACTTTGTTTTGTATGCTCTCCAAGTAAATCATTCATACATAAGTACAGTCAAACGATGCAAAATATAGTGTTACAGTTACAAAGTGCAGTTTAAAGCTGGTGTAAAGTGGAAGGTCTAGATCACATAAGTATCCAACCCTCAGCTCAACAACTTACTGAACTGTGGCAAGTCGAGGAGCAGAACAGGAGGTCTAACCTCAGCCTCAGAATCCCGAGGTAATCCGCCTTTTCACTGTGTCCCCATGGACGTGTTACCTCATAATTCACATTTTTAGCATCTGCAGTTTTTTTAAGGAATGCGGTTATTGCAACTCCTGGTATAAACACTATATGTTAAGTGCTCGTTTTTACACTATCAACATGTGCAAAAAGAAAAATGAGTACAAACCACCTTCTCTTCCATTTACAATTCAACTGTTGTACTAACATCTCTTTCAATTGTGTCCTCGGGCTCTATTGAATTATTAGCATTGGTCTCTGGATAGAAAGTAAAAAGGTAACATCAAATTCACAGTAGATATTTCATGCATTGTGTAAGTGCACAAAAGTTTGTCAGCCTGATATGGCGCTCGTGATAATGTTAAGAATTCAAGTGCTCAGATGTTTCTGTATGACAACTTCAAATTCTATATTAGTTACTTGCTAATAAACAAAATATTATCAGATGAGTAATTTCATATCAGGAAGCCTGCACAATATGTAACATCCCCTATCTCTTTCATCGTTTATAATGAATGTAGCATACAAGTTACCAATTTATCCCCATGTTTGAATAAGCTATGTAATAAATCTGAAGCTCCTTACTCTAAACTATGACTTATTCATGCCATCAAAAAATAACTTAAGTAGCCTAAAAATAACTTCTTGCATGATACTGCAATGTTCTACAAGTATATATATATATATAGGGACCCATATATATTTAAGGCAGTGCCAACAGGGAGAAAAATGTTATTATGAATTCCAAGACGTGAAGTCATATCAAAATTTAGCACATTCCCTGGCATAAAGGGATCACTATCTGAAAGGTACTTTTCATATTTTATATAAATCAATTTGATTTATATCATCAAAAATGGTCAGATTGCTTGGCATGGGAGGATTATTGTGCAAATGTGAACCATGTATAGATGTCCGAGTTTGTCTGTTATTTATTTACTGGCATTATATTCTGAATTCCAGATTGAACACTGGAATACAAACAAGCACTTCAGTCAGATTAGAAATGTAATCTCTGAGTTACTGGAAATTGATTCTTTGTAATGTGTGCTTTGTGTGTTACTATGCATTTAATGTATTCAAACAATATTCAATTCAATCTATGACTGCGTAAGTTGTTATGCTTCATTTTAAGACACATTGTCCTAATGGGAAAACTTGAATGTTTTGATTGATTCTTGTGATGATAGCAACAAAAATAAACATTTTCTCTGCTGAGGCAATGGTCTGCTTTCATTGCTCTTATTCCACTTCTGCCATCAGGAAGAATGTACAGGAGTCTGAAAACAGTGACATCCAGGTTAGAAAACATAGAAAATAGGTGCAGGAGTAGGCCATTCAGCTCTTCAAGCCAGCACTGCCATTCAATATCATCATGGCTGATCATCCAGAATCAGTACCCCGTTCCTGCTTTCTCCCCATATCCCTTAATTCCATTAGCCCTAAGACCTATATCTAACTCTCTCTTGAATACATCCTGTGAAATGGCCTCCACTGCCTTCTGTGGCAGAGAATTCCACATATTCACAACTCTCTGGGTGAAAACGTTTTTCCTCATCTCAGTCCCAAATGGCCCTACCCCTTATTCTTAAACTGTGACTACTGGTTCTGGACTCCCCCAACATCAGGAACATTGTTCCTGCATCTAGCCTGAGGGGGGAGAAGGAGTGGAGACAACTTTTAAGAAGCCAGAGATACACGGCTGTGAAGCTCGGTGGATATTTAACATTAATTCTTAATTCTTAGGTTATCCTAAGTAAGACTACCGCTTAACTTTTTTTTCCCAATGCGCCAATGAAATTCACCGATCAGCACTGGCTCCAACCTTCGAGAACCTCCGAGAACTTTCAACTTTCTAGAAACCCACGAGGACCTCCTACTGACCCATTTACTCTCCATGGCGGTTTCATTCTAGTCATCGCTAATTTTTCAACATGTTGAAACATTCATGGCGACCATAATGAGGCCGCGACTAGTTCCCAGAATGTGGGAATTCCTCACGACCATGAAGGCGACTCCCCGGCAACCACCCGCGATCATGTGGTGACCATGTGGCGACTGCTTAGTCTCCTGCAGTCGATTAAGTGGGACAGGCCCATTAAGAACCTTATATCTTTCTATAAGATCCCCTCTCATCTTAAATTCCAGTGAATATAAGCCCAGTCGATTAATTATTTCATCAAATGTCAGTCCCGGCATCCCGGGAATTAACCTGGTGAACCTACGCTGCACTCCCTTAATAGCAAGAATGTCCTTCCTCAAATTAAGAGACCAAAACTGCACACAACACTCCAGGTTTGGTCTCACCAAGGCCCTTTACAATTGCAGTGGGACCTCCTTGCTCCATTTCTCAAATCCTCTCGCTATGAAGGCCATGCCATTTGCTTTCTTCCCTGCCTGCAGAACCTGCATGCTTACCTTCAGTGAATGATGTACAAGGACACCCAGGTCTCGTTGCACCCCTTTTCCTAATCTGACACCATTCTGCTAATAATCTGCCTTCTTATTCTTTCCATCAAACTGGATGACCTTATATTTATCCACATTATACTGCATCTACCATGCATCTGCCCACTCACCAAACCTATCCAAGTCACCCTGCAGCCTCACAGCATCCTCCTCACAGCTCACACTACCACCCAGCTTTGTGTCATACGCAAACTTGGAGATGTTACATTTAATTCCTTCCTCTAAATCGTAAATATATATTGTCAGTAACTGGAGTCCCAGCACTGAGCCCACTCAACCCAAGATATATCTCTGTTGCAAACCAAAATTATGCATGGGCACTTTGCAACTATAATGCATTGTTATAAGCAGGATGAATAGCAATCAATTTCTGAACAACTGTACAAACTGCAATATGGCAATAGGCAGTTTATCCTCTTTTTAGTGACTTTAGTTGAGGGAAATATATTGGCCAGGTCTCTGGAGAGAAGTCCATTGTTCTTCATTTAATAGTACCATGGGATCTTTTCATCTCCACCTCAGACAAGGAGATGGAGCCGCAGTGTTTTGTCTGTAGATCTGCACAAGGTGAATTCAGCTCTTCCACAATACTGGTTCCATATATTTTATCTTGTTTTAAATCTTTCTTTTTTTTAAAAGAAGGAAATTGATGAAAGGCAGTAAGGATAATATTTATCATACTTATTCTCTACTGAAACAAAAAAAACTATAAAATGTGCAGCATTCAGTCATTTAATGACCTAGCTCCTAAACTGCAAACAGTCCAGAGGAGATCCAAGGAAGATTAAAAAAATACAGAGTAAAGTGGAAATCTGGTGGAGATAAAACCCCTTATAATATCTGGATAAGCACTTGAATCAATAATGCTCAGGACTAGTGCAGATGATACATGTTGGTCAGTGGGCAAGTTGGACAGATGGACCTGTTTCCACACCGTATGACTCTTTGACTCTGCGACTAACAAGGCACAAAAGACAATGATCCAAGGGAGGATATTTAGGATTAGCATAGATGAGTACTTGAAGGTTGACATGAACATTTATACTCTAAAAAGGGGATAAAGGGATCAGGTACGAAAGCAGACAACATGGAGGACCAACTGTGAGCTTATGAATGGTGAAGCATTCTAGTGCATTGCATTGGAGATCTTCCTGCATTCATACACTAATTTAAAAAAAGCATTTACATTGTATTCAGAAGATTTGAATTGTGGATAAAGAACTCAATCGATAAGCTGAAGTCATGCTAGCATTTATCCCCAATCTGGGTGATATTTTATACAGATGTAAACAGCCCATCGAACCCGCCAAAATTCATAATCTTAAAGCACGTAAGCTACAGACTACTTTGCACAGCATTCTCTCATGAGTTATTCATTGCCTTGTTTTTATGTATACGTACAACTTATATTCATAGGCACGCAATGGTTTTCTCTCTTGTAGTGTTCATTAAATGTTTCTGCAGTTAAATTATTATCAACTCAGTTTGTTTTATTTTATTGCTTTTTAAGCACAGATCAACAGAAGCTTAATAAGAATAAAATTATAAAGCATCACATCAAATTACATCGACCTTGGCACTGGATTCGAACACAATGAAGTAATACACAGCTCAACGTGTAGGAAGGAACTGCAGATGCTGGTTTAAATAGAAGATAGACACAAAAAAAGATGGAGTAACTCAGATGGAGTGTCAGGCAGCATCTCTGGAGAAAAGGAATAGGTGACGTTTCGGGTCGAGACCCTTCTTCAGACTGTCGGGGAAAGGGAAATGAGAGATATGGATGGTGATATAGAGAGATATAGAACAGCCAAATGTAAAAGTAAAAGTCTTCTTTACTGACATTGAGAGTTGCGTTACATTTGAGAATGCTATCTCATAGTCAGTTGACAGCCTTATATCCTTATACTTGGTAATATCTTGCACCGTTATTAATAAAGACTGACATTTATTCCTTCCCCTCACAGTCAGTCTTGTAGCATCCAAGATGATATGCTTTCACTCCGTTCTTTGACGACTTAGGTAGCTCATGATTTCAATGTGGAATGCACAGACTCTGCTCCAGGTGGCGCAGAAGGTTTTTTGATGGATGGATTTTTGGAATGTTTGGTTTCCCTTCCTTTTATGCTGGGCTTCTCCGTGTTCCCAACAATTGAACTCTAAATGCTTAATACCGTCCCATATACTGCTCCATTTTGTGCAGTCATGGATCAGAGATTGCCATAGTTTGGTGAGTACTTAATCCATTTTCAAGTAGACGTTGAGAAATTCTTGAATCTTTTCCTCTGTCCACTCAGTAATTATTAGTCATGTTAGTTGTTTGAATAGATTGGCTCAAGAATGTAATTTCAGGAATATGAACATAAAAACAATGTGACCAACCTACCAAAGTGTATTAAGAACTCAAACCTGGGAGAGGACACTGAAGTTAGTTTGTTTATCTTGCCAGTGGACATCAAAAATGTGAAGCCTGCTGCCGTGTAGATGATAAACTTTGTTGCATGTTTGAGGTTCCGATCATCAAATACTCTATTCATCAGATGGCCAAAGGCTGTGCTGGTGCATTGAAACCTTGGTAAATTTCATCACTGAAGTTAATTACAGCAGGAGTGGGACAGTGGCCAATGAAGCAGTTCAATAATGAGAAGAATTGGCCAGAAGCAACAACAGAAGTGTTGAAACAAGGTGCCAACTGAATCACTTGGATCCTAAACAGTAGAAGCACACATTCTGTCCAGAAACTATTTCACCTTGTTTGTCACCCCTTAGTCCATTAATCTTCCTGCCTCCCATTCTGTCACAGGGGCCTTTGACACCATTAAAAAACATATTTCATCTCCAACTCCTTCCATTTCTCACGGAAGGTTATCAGTCTGATCCTGCGCTTTCTAATTATATCAGTACCCTACCTTCATCCTGATAACAGGTCAACCACTGTAATTCTTAACTCTGTTTCCTTATCCACAGTTACCACCTTATCTGCTAAGTAATCCCACCATTTTCTGTGTTTTGATTTTCATTTTTCCAAGTAAGCTAAAGTGATCCTAATACCAATAGATCAGACAAAAGATGTTCCACTGCTGATCATGGTTAGTGAATAAATAAACAATAAGAAAAAAGAGAACACTCTCTGAAGAAGGGTTGACCCAAAAGATCACCCATTCCTTCTCTCCAGAGGTGCTGCCTGTCCCGCTGAGTTACTCCAAAATTTTGTGTCTATCTTCAGTTTAAATCAGCATCTGCAGTTCCTTCCTACACTCTTTGAATAGCCTAATTTTCAGTGATGGCAGAACCCAGCACATGAGTATAAAAAAACAAGGTAGAACTGTTTGCAATAATCTGCATTCAAAAGTAAAGACTGTACTCAGTCTTATATTCAGGAAGGATAGACAGAGAGGAAAAGGAGGTGGGGTAGCGTTGCTGGTTAGAGCGGAGATTAACGCAATAGAAAGGAATGACATTAGCTTGGAGGATGTGGAATCGATATGGGTGGAGCTGCGAAACACTAAGGGGCAGAAACACTAGTGGGTGTTGTGCACAGGCCACCTAACAGTAGTAGTGGAGTTGGGGATGACATCAAACAGGAAATTAGAAATACGTGCAACAAAGGTAAAACCGTTATAATGGGTGACTTAGTGCAACAGATGCCTTAGTGATAATTTTTCAAAACTCTTTAGATTCTGGAGTAGTTCCTGAGGATTGGAGGGTAGCTAACCCCACTTTTTAAAAAGGGAGGGAGAGAGAAAATAGGGAATTACACACCAGTTAGTCTAACATCGGTAGTGGGGAAACTGCTAGAGTCAATTATTAAAGATGGGATAGCAGCGCATTTGGAAAGTGGTGAAATCATTGGACAAAGTCAGCATGGATTTACGAAGGGTAAATCATGTCTGACGAATCTTATTGAATTTTTTGAGGATGTAACTAGTAGAGTGGATAAGGCAGAAGCAGTGGATGTGTTGTATCTGGACTTTCAGAAGGCTTTCGACAAGGTCCCACATAAGAGATTAGTATACAAACTTAAAGCCCATGGTATTGATGGTTCAGTATTGATGTGGATAGAGAACTGGCTGGCAGACAGGAAGCAAAGAGTAGGAGTGAACGGGTCCTTTTCAGGATGGCAGACGGTGACAAGTGGGGTGCCGCAAGGCTCAGTGCTGGGACCCCAGCTATTTACAATATACATTAATGATTTGGACAAGGGAATTAAATGCAACATCTCGGAGTTTGCGGATGTCACGAAGCTGGGGGGCAGTGTTAGCTGTGAGGAGGATGCTAGGAGGCTGCAGGATGACTTGGATAGACTGGGTGAGTGGGCAAATGCATGGCCGATGCAGTATAATGTGGATAAATGTGAGGTTATCCACTTTGGTGGCAAAAACAGGAAGGTAGACTATTATTTGAATGGTGACCGATCAGGAAAAGGGGAGATGCAGCGAGACCTGGGTGTCATGGTACACCAGTCATTGAAAGTAGGCATGCAGGTGCAGCAGGCTGAAGAAAGCAAATGGTATGTTGGCATTCATAGCAAAAGGATTTGAGTACAAGAGCAGGTAGGTTCTACTGCAGTTGTACAGGGTCTTGGTGAGGCCACACCTGGAGTATTGCGTACAGTTTTGGTCTCCTAATCTGAGGAAAGACATTCTTGCCATAGAAGGAGTACAGAGAAGGTTCACCAGACTGATTCCTGGGATGGCACGACTTCCATATGAAGAAAGACTGGATAGACTCGGCTTGTACTCGCTGGAATTTAGAAGATTGAGGGGTGATCTCATAGAGACTTACAAAATTCTTAAGGGGTTGGACAGGCTGGATGCAGGAAGATTGATCCTGATGTTGGGGAAGTCCAGGACAAGGGGCCACAGTTTAAGGATAAGGGGGAAGTCTTTTAGGACCGAGATGCGAAAATCGTTTTTCACACAGAGTGGTGAATCTGTGGAATTCTCTGCCACAGAAGGTAGTTGAGGCCAGTTCGTTGGCCATATTTAAGAGGGATTTGGATGTGGCCCTTGTGGCTGAAGGGATCAGGGGGTATGGAGAGAAGGCAGGTACAGGATATTGAGTTGGATGATCAGCCATGATCATGTTAAATGGCAGTGCAGGCTCAAAGGGCCGAATGGCCTGCTCCTGCACCTAATTTCTATGTTTCTATGTAATACCGACATTACCTCATTTCATTACCAGTGTCCCCTCACTTCCTACCTGTGCGCACCCATTTCCCCCACTATCTCGCCCCTGTTTCCCCAGCTCAAGCTCCGTCCCCTTTCACATATCACTCCCCTGGCTTTACATCTCACACCTCTTTTCTTCTTGTGTGACTCATTGTCCCAGGAGGTTGAATTCAATCACCTCCTACAAGGCAAAGTCAGGAGGCAGCTCTAATGTCAGCGAAGCATCACTCCCTGATGAACTCAATGCGTTTTACGCACGTTTTGATAGGGAGAACACTGATGTGCCTTCCCGTTCCCACTGTTACTATTTATCAGCCCAGCGTCATATTTTGTCCAGATTATGGTGCATTACTCTAAGGATTAGTTCATTTATCTAATGGTCCATTGGATTGTCAGGCCTTGCAAATGATGATTGTAGTCATTGCTGATCAATCAGCTCAACTTTAGGACATTATTGCAAAAATTAATTTGGCTGGGGTTCAGGGGCCCAGCTATCTTTAAATCTATCATCAATGACATTGTTCCATCTAAAGCTAGAGATAAGGATGGTCTTGAAAATTGCCACATTTGTTGTCACATTTGTAAGCCTTAGATAAACAAAAACAACATATGCAGCAAAAATATGCAATTCGGAGAGAGAGCAGCAGCAGCCAATCGCGCCAGCGTTCACTGTCATCTCTAGCAGCCATGTTTTCCAAGCCATCTGCAGCACACCAAAAATAAAACACAACATTAAAGAATTAAAGTAACATCCCCCCACAATGGTTCCCACGCTTACTATTTACCAGCCTTGAGGGTCCTGAAAGACGCCCTATAAATAAAATGTATTTATTATTATTATTATTATTATTATTATTATTATTATTATTATTATTATTATTATTATTATTATTATTATTAACATAATGATCATCAGAGTGATTTAGATTACTTTCCCTTGATGATCAACTTAATTGCTATCATCACATCTTCATCATCATTGACATGGTCACAGTTTGCCTGGAAAGATATTGCTGTTCCCTGTTCATCAGTGGTCAAGTCTTCGAACCCTTTATCTAACAGAACAATTAA
Organism: Okamejei kenojei; assembly: GCA_035221665.1. NCBI lineage: Eukaryota > Metazoa > Chordata > Chondrichthyes > Rajiformes > Rajidae > Okamejei > Okamejei kenojei. The sequence continues at coordinate 31,940,631 of CM069150.1, forward strand.
GTATCTTCACCACAAACAGCACATGTTTGGAAGGGGTGATTAACCCCAACCATCTGAAGAGTAAATACTGATCAGCTGTAATGCTGGTTTTAACAGTAAAGTCCACGTTCCATTAATCTTTGAAATAGAATTTGATTTTAGAACACCATTTGTAGCAATGTTACAAAATTTTGAGATTTTAAAAATCAAGTCTGCAATTTATCCCATCAGATAAAGCATAAAAAGAAGTTTAATTTGACACATAATTCACTTTCATATCTTCAGTATTAAAAAGGTTATGGCCATTTTCATACTCAGAAATTAGCATCTTGTTCCCCATTGCCTTTCCATTGACTTAACACAAAAGCTGTGATCTAGGACAGTCAAAAGCCCATAACTTTCTTAAAATTTAAGAGAACTCAATGAAATTTTCAGTTATTATAGATTGAAGCATTCTCAAACAAATATGAAAATATTACTTGGATGACATGAAATTAAAGCATATAATTAGTTAGTTACCTAATTGTAGCTGATTACAAAATTCAATTACTAGATCCAAACATCTATCCATTTCTTAAGAAAAGATAAACTTTTTAAAATTGCCTAAGCATCCAAATAACATTTACACAATAATTCACAATATAAAATGATTTTTAAATCTCATTTTCATGAATTTATAGGCCAAATGGAAGAAATTTAGTGTTTAATTCCTGTAAATTAATGGCCATTTAAATCAACTTGCGAGTGGGTTTTAGTGGAACGCGGTGGATTGGAACGATTGTGGTTTGCGGTGAAGTCGGCATGAAAAACACTGCCGGTTCATACTTTTTTTTTGTCCCCATTTCGCACATGAAAATGTGATTAAAGCCTTCCTAAAAACCGAGTTTTAATGTAAAAATAAACTGTGCACTTTATTTTCTCCCCTACGTAAAATCCTTCCCGTTGTCGGCGCTCGTGGCTTTAGAAGATGATTTTTAAATTACTCTAGTTAATAAATAATCTAGCGTAATTTAAAAATACCTTCATGAATGAAATGTCGGAGCGATTTTTCTTCATCAACAAAATCGCCCGACATGGATCGATTTGCCCGGTCTGTGGAAAAACGGCACTTTAAACACGCCCCCCTCTGAAAGGCGCCAAAGTCACGCACACAGGGAGTGGCAGAACTGCAGCGCCGCACAAGCTAAGTTTTGTACCATATCTAACATTTGTTCTTTCAGTGAGAAGCAAATTTTGAAAACTGTATTTTTATTTGTAGCTTCTGAAATGAACGGAAGATTGTTGAATATTTTTCATAGTGTTCAGCATTTATTCAATCTAAAAATGTACCGTATTAAGGTAGCAGCTATTGGAAAGCAATATTTCATTAGATTATATAATTTTCCCGTTTACATTGATGGCTTGTATAAATTCTAATATTTCTTAAAGATAACCCATCAGGAAAATGTAAAAAATATGTACCCATTATTTCATATTCAAGGAAGCAAAAATATTCAATGCAATATGCTAATTGCCAAACGAGTCACCCAGTACAATTGGTAGGATTCCTCCTACTAACGGAATGTTATGTCCATTGGGGGAGGACTTGCCTTGCTTTGTTATTCTTAATCAAACTTACAGGTAATATTTCATAACACCAGTTCCCTTCCTGAGTAAAATAGACTTTTTATAATATTGCTTTAATTAGTTGTTTTTTTCTCTTCATACTTTTTGCAGCCAGCTTACCTTTCTTTACACTGATAAAACCGAACTAGTTAAATAAATTGGGAATAAAAAAGTTAGACTGCTCAATAATGTGTAACTCAAATATGGATTAAGGGCTGACCCACTGGAATAAACTACACATTTTCATTCAGTTTCTCAAGTTTATGTCAATCAGTTTAAGGGTCTAATGAAAGCTGAAATATCAGCCCAGGGAATGTCTGCCTTATGGACTCAAAGTTCTATGAAAACAGCATGAGAAAAAATCATTGATTTAGCAAATGGTCCAGTACAGAAGGAGGGTTCGCTGCATGATTTTTGAAAAGGGCTCCCCAAATTGTCACATTTCCTGCAGCTTCCTCAGAAATATGCAAAATGTTCCCTCCTTCAGATATCCTGACGTTATAACTGTTCTCTTCCAGTAAGTCTTAAACTGCAGTTTAATTTGAAAAGTTGGGTAGCCTTCTTACTTTCCTCATTGAATAATGGAAATACTAGTTTTAAGACAGTTTGTTTAAAGAAACATTAAATCAAGATGGGGAGAAGGCAGGAACGGGGTGCTGATTGGGGATGATCAGCCATGATCACATTGAATGGCGGTGCTGGCTCGAAGGGCCTACTCCTGCACCTATTGTCTGTTGTCTATTGTCTATTAAGATGGTTCATTTTTTTACGTAGTCCAAAAGAATTATATATATATATATATAAAACAAAATTAAATGTCAGAATTACTACAATGTTACCAAAATAACAGGCAAATCTAATAAAATGAATTGTTTATCACACAGGAGTGATTTTACTGAACCCATTCAGAGCACATTTTAAGTAAGAACATGGCATTTGAAGAATATTATTAAAAGAAGGATGAAATCAAAATGTTAATTAGCTGCCTACATATTTAAACAGATAACAGAAAACAACTTTTCACAAATGGTCTGATATTATAAATTATAATAAAATGATAAAAGGCCAATTAGATTTTACACTAAAACTGTGATAGTATATTTTCATGATATTGAATTAGCCAATAAAAGCAGGCTAAATAAAGCAGAGTAATCTAGCTAAGTTTGTTTTAGTCAACGTTAAGATTCACCTGTCTTTTGGAACTGTATGCATATTGTATCTTGAGAACATAATGAAAATCACCCTTAATTGTGAACTGATTTCTTTAGACTCAGGAAATTGAGAAGGATATGTTATTGCTAAATAGGCACCTGGTACATGGGAGCGGATTTTAGGCGTGTGAAGAACACAGCTAAATAAAACACCATCCACTGCAAAACTTTAAAACTTCATTTAGATCACATTGACCAGAAGATTGCCCCACTAGAAATTGCAGCATTTGATCTATTCAGCCGAAGATAGACATAAGAAGCTGGAGTAACTCAGCGGGACAGGCAGCAACTCTGGAGAGAAGGAATGGATGACGTTCCCGGTCGGGACCCCTCTTCAGAATGAAAGTCACGGGCTATTCAGCCTATTGTTTCTGCTCTCCACTGGAGTGAATTTGAAAGATTCACCACCTTGTGCATGAAAATAAATTCTTACCATTTTGCTTCTGAATGCCTGATATCAGATTTTTGACCCTAGCTAGAAATGTAAATTCTGTATGTACTATATCATCCCCATAAGAATTTTGAATTCCTGCAGCAGTTTTCTCCAGTGTCTGCTATATTGCATTTTTACTGCTAAGAATAATCTGCTCCTCATGTTCTACACTCTTTGAAGCTTCCAGTTGACCAGTTTCCTTTGTGTGGAAGTCTTCCGAGTGCACGATATTGTACTATTAAAAATTGGCCTGCATACCTTTCTATTATTTATTGGGTTGACACGGAGGTTAGGTTGCACCCTGTGCTGACACTCAATTATTGATATTGGTCTGTCTCCTGCAGGTGTTGCGCTGTACAGTTGATGTCTGTTCCATAAAAGAAGAAAATCACAGATTAGCAAGTGTGCTTTGTATTGCTCAGAGAGCTTAAGGAAAGCAGTTTTAATTAACATACCAAAATCACTGTCACATGATGAAAGAATGGAGCGACTGGGCTTGTATCCACTGGAATTTAGAAGGATGAGAGGGAATCTTATAGAAACATATAAAATGATTAAGGAATTGGACAGGCTAGATTCAGGAAACATATTCCCGATGTTGGGGTAGTCCAGAATCAGAATCTACAGTTTAAAATAAGGGGTAGGACATTTAGAACTGAGATGAGGAAATACTTTTTCACACAGAGAGTTGTGAATTTGTGGAATTGTCTGCCTCAGAAGGCAGTGGAGGCCGATTCACTGGATGCATTCAAAAGAGAGTCAGATAGAGCTCTCGGGCATGCGGAATCAAGGGACATGGGGAGAAGGCAGGAACGGGGTACTGATTGTGGATGATCAGCCATGATCACATTTACTGGCGGTGCTGGGATGAAGGGCCGAATGGCTTACTCCGGCACCTATTGTCTATGTATCTATGTGTACAAATTTCGAACTTGACAAACTTATCTCACTGGGATTGGAGGAGGTAGAATGATAATTTCCTAATGCAGCTGATACTACAGAGTCCAATGACACATTTGAACACAAAGTTTTGGAGAGTAAAAGCAAAAACATTTCTCAAGCACATTCCAGAAATTCCTCTTTATGGGAGTAAATATGGATGTTTTGTAAGATGGCAAACAGCTGTGTTTCCATCACTTTCAGGCTTATAAAGAAATGGCTTCCTCTGTGTATTGTGTTGGTGGAATTGTAAATCTGTTTATAAACAGTGGCCCTGTGAAATTGTTCTATGTAGTATAAAATGTCTTATGTAAAAAACACAGAAAGAGCATCTAGACTTTTAGCAGTAGGGTTAATTTGTACACAAACATGTCCATGTTGCTCTTGTAAATTAATTTGGAGTGGTTGATCAATGATGAGACAAATTGATTCTTTACCTGATTCAAATATTGTTTGGGGTGTTGTGCCCTTGGCTGATCAATTGATCAGAGCAATGGTGGTGAGACAGCTAGGATAAGACGTATTTGGTAATGGCCTCTAGGTATATTATTGGTTTTGGAGGAATGCGTGGAATTGGTGTTTGAAGCACCTGTGGGTAAAAGGTAAGTGTGGAATTGACTTTAGAGAGTTTCTAATCCAACAGTTCCCTGAAGGCAGAGGTTTTCTGGGAGCTGCTAATGATGACCCATCCTCGTCTAACTTCCCTCAAAATTAAACAAACAAAGCTTTACCATATAACCATATAACCATATAACAATTTCAGCATGGAAACAGGCCCTCTCGGCCCTTCCAGTCCGTGCCGACCATTTGTTTTCCCCTAGTCCCATCTACCTGCACTCAGACCATACCCCTCCATTCCCTTCACGTCCATATACCTATCCACTTTACTCTTAAATGTTAAAATCGATCCTGCCTCCACCACTTCTGCTGGAAGCTGATTCCACACAGCCACCACCCTCTGAGTAAAGAAGTTCCCCCTCACGTTACCCCGAAACCTCTGTCCCTTAATTCTCATGTCATGCCCTCTTGTTTGAATCTTCCCTACCCTCAATGGGAAAAACGTATCCACGTCAACTCTGTCTATCCCTTTCATCATTTTAAAGACCTCAATCAAGTCCCCCCTTAACTTTCTGCGCTCCAAAGAATAAAGACCTAACTTCTTCAACCTTTCTCTGTAACATAGTTGCTGGAACCCTGGCAACATTCTAGTAAATCTCCTCTGTACTCTCTCGATTTTGTTGACATCCTTCCTATAACTAGGCGACCAAAATTGTACACCATACTCCAGAATTGGTCTTACCAATGCCTTGTACAATTTTAACATTACTTCCCTACTCCTATATTCAATGCTCTGATTTATAAAGGCCAGCACACCAAAGGCTTTCTTTACCACCCTATCTACATGCGATTCCACCTTCAGGGAACTATGCACAGTTGTTCCTGGATCCCTCTGTTCCACAGCATTCCTCAATTCCCTACCATTTACCATGTACGTCCTATTTTGATTTGTCCTGCCAAGATGTAGCACTTCACACTTATCAGCATTAAACTCCATCTGCCATCTTTCAGCCCACTTTTCCAAATGGCCCAAATCTCTCTGTAGACTTTGAAAATCTACTTCATTATCCACAACACCACCTATCTTAGTATCATCTGCATACTTACTTATCCAATTTTCCACCCCATCATCCAGATCATTGATGTACATGACAAACAACAGTGGACCCAACACAGATCCCAGAGGCACCCCACTGGTCACTGGCTTCCAACCTGATAAACAGCCATCCACCATTACTCTCTGACATCTCCCATTCAGCCACTGTTGAATCCATCTTGCTACTCCGCCATTAACACCCAAAGATTGGGTGTTAATGGATTTACCTGGGGAGTGATTGATGCATTAACCATTACAGACAAGAATGGGGTTACAGAATGACTGGAATGATCAGCCAAATTTCTATTGTACTGCAAAGAAATATAAGTATCCCTTTCATATATACTTTATTTTATTTATTTTCACCAGTTTTGCATCTGCTGGTCTTCTCTTTTTCATTTTGTTTTATATCCTTTTACCATGTAGCCTCCTATAATAATTGAACTACAGGTAAACTCCAATATTCTGCCTTCTGATTATTCAAAAGTCTTGATGTTTCAGCATGCGGTTCATTGGGGAATGTATGTCATGTTTCCTTTAGGTAAGGAATAAAGTTAAGCTCCTGTATTCTTTTTAAATACCTCATGGCCCTATTTCCCTTGCTTCCTTTAAACTTAATGTGTTCATGGAAGAAAATTATCAGGCTACTGTTTGTTTAAGAGGGAACTGCAGATGCTGGAAAATCGAAGGTGGACAAAAATGCTAGAGAAACTCAGTGGGTGAGGCAGCATCTATGGAGTGAAGGAAATAGGGTTGCACAGAGGGTTGTGGGTGCATGGAACATGCTGCCAGGTTTGGTGGTGGATGCAGACCCAATAGCAGAGTTTAAGAGAATGGAGAGATATGGATCATGTGCAGGCAGATGAAATTTGTTTATCTTGGCATTGCCTTCAACTCGGATATTGTGGGCCAAAGGACCTGCTACTGTACTGTTCTGTTCTATTCTATGAAGACGAATAACATTCCATCTGCTAGTCGATCGCCACCATTGAGTGTGCTTGATCCTTGGAGCTTACATAATATGCAATTTTGTTTTTTTTAATATATATTTTCTCCTTTAATTCTTCCTACAATGTGGGTAAAGAAAGGTCATGTAAAGTTGCTTCACAGCCCATGCATATTGGAAGCAAAATATTTTGAGTCAGACAATTAGATTTTTGTTTCCATTATTACTCATTTCTCAAGATTGAGATTGTGACCTATTTTGGTCGTGAGAGGAAATTCAGCAAGTTGAGCTTCCTTCACCATTCCTTCACCCTTCCTCCTTCTCCATCTGTCTCACCACTCCTCCCTTCTGTCTGCACAAGCATTCCTCTCCTCTCCACCCCACCGCTGATGCAGGGTTTTGGCCCAAAATATCAACCATTCCTTTTCATTCGTAGAAGCAGCTCGACCCACTGAGCTGTCTGAATAGATTTGTTTGTTGCTCCAGATTCCAGCATCTATTGTCTCTTGTGTCTCAATTTGTTTGCTCCTGGGTCAGAAGTGCGTTGTTGCTCTTTATTGAAACTTAATGCGCTCAGTAATTTAGATTTAACAAAGGTATTATCTGCATGTTAAGGAATAACTTCTTTATGGTATTATAAATTATATGAACATTTTTTTTATTCCCATGACTACAATTTTATTCAAATTAAATTACCTTCAAGCCTATTAATGTACAGCTCTATGCTGAATCTATTTTCTCCTTTAACTGTTCTTCCGCAACAATTAAGACCTGGCACACAAATTTATTGCGGAATTACTTAATGCCGTTAATGCTTGTTAATTTTTCCATTTAAAGCTGATTTTGATGGACTCGGATAGATTTAAGAATAAGCAGCAAAGGTGATTCATATTGGCTGCAACATGAGCTCCTGCAATGTTTGTTCATAAGTTCATACGTTATAGGAGCAGAATTAGGCCAGTTGGCCCATCAAGTCTATTCCGTCATTCAATCGTGGCTTTTCTATCTTTCCCTCTCAAAACCATTCTCCTGCCTTCTCTCCATAATCCCTGACACCCTTACTAATCAAGAATCTATCAATCTCCACCTTAAAAATATCCACTGACTTGGCCTCCACATCCTTCTGTGGCAATGAATTTCACAGATTCACCGCCCACTGACTAAAGGATGTGCTTCCTATCTCATTGGTGAGCGTTTCCTCTTGCACTGAAATGATGATCTCACATTTTTAGCACAGTTCTTACTGTACAGTGTATTATTTAGGGCCATGGCACTTGCTCCACTTTACATACCGAAGGATTTTATAGGGTGGCATCAGATCCCATACAATGGACTTGATGGGGGGACTGGCTTCTTTCAGTGCTAATTTTAATTTGGTGTGGCCAAACTGCACCTCAATCATCCAATTCATATTAGTTATGTGTAGAAAACGGCAGCATGTAGAAGTGGGCAGACTGTCTACATACATACCCCCAACCCCCCCCCCCCCCCCCCCCCCCCCCTTCACCAATCATTCAACATTCTTTTCCTGAGGCTGATCATTGGCCGGTGAAGTAACAAACAGGACAACCACATAATTGTTTTAGCTACTATATTAGGTCAGAGGTGATGCTCCGGAACACATGAGAAGCTGGACGCCATCAAGGTTAGTTGAGCCGAAGAGTTTGGCATCCTTTCCACCACCTTCTGTTGTGCTGAAGCAAAGCAAGAATTTCATTGCCTTATCTGGACACATGACAATAAACTCTCTTGAATCTTGAATCTTGAATCCTGATCATTTTTACTTTCTACCACATCATATACCATATGTAAAATGTACACTGCTTCTTTGATAGGTCCACTTAAATTCAGAATATCGACCATTTCATAAGACAAAGTAGCAAGATAACAAGTTCATGGTGTCACCACCAGTGTATGGTAGCATCGTAAGGCATTCATTAATTCCGTATGAGGAGCTTTTGAGACGTACTTGCATAATTAGTAAATACCTTATGAACCTTCACCATAATCTAACATGGAGCCCACAGGCACGATCATCAGTGTATATGTCTCAATCCTGGAAGCTACATTTCAGGGTTGAGTCTGACTGAAAAGCTCTAGTCTGCATCCCACAGAAAGACAAATTTAACAGTAAGGTGGAAAGGGCTACAATACTCTGGCAAAATGTGACTGGCAAGGAAGGGGGTGAGAGGGGTAACTTCAGCAAGGTTCTTGGCCTGATAACATTCTTGGAGCTTAGTCTTGTTATAACAAACTCCTTGCTTTGCCAAAGGAACAAGCACAATTGTCATGGTAAAATCCAGTTCAAAGCATTGGACCCGACTAGATTATGAAACATCACCCATGCCATTACAGGTACTAATGACTGCTTCACCTCCATCAAATTGGTCCCATAACATCAGTGACAATATAAAGATGTTTGCAAGAAAATTGATGCTGAAACCTTTAAGGACCACACAAAGGTAGCTCTTGAAAGCACCTCAGTTATAATTTGCAAGTCCCAGCCTACAGAAGCTACAAAACTAATAAGAGTTGCATACGAAGAAGAAGACAGGATGATTACTTTTTTCAGCGTATTGAAGGACTGATAATTGGGAGATTTAAGATTACATTCTATCATAGAAGGTTGAGAGTTTCAATTCAGTAAATAATCCAAAATTGAATGCTAATCTTAGTAACAGTGACCATAGATCTATAGAGTTGTTATTAAAAAAACGTATTCGCTGAAATCATTGCACAATAATATTTTTTTCAACTTGTAGGAAATGTTGTATTTTTCCTTATCAAAAGTTAAGTGAACACCGAATGAAGAAAGCAGTTAATGTGCGTTTGTCGGATGACATTCACAAAGCACAATGCATTCTTATGCAACTATGGGAGATGGCACAATACAAGCTTGATTGGTACATTCTACCACTTGGAATTGATTATATCTTGACTCTGTCCTCAGCATCAAAATGAAACAGAATTCAAACGTGAAATCAAGTTGTATAAACACAGAATTTTTTCTGGTTGGTACAATGGGAGGAAGAGTGACGCATCAGGTAGAGCTGATGCCTCACAGCTCCAATGACCCACTTCAATCCTGACTTCAGGTTCCATGTGTCTGATGTCTAGCACATTCCCTTTGTGAGCGTGTGAGTTTTCTCTGGATGCTCCAGATGTGCCAAAGATGTGCTGGGTGGTACGTTCATTTGCCAGGATACAATGCCCTTATTAAGGGTAGAATCTGTTTGATTCTATGATGCTATCATTAATTCTGTTCACTGATGGAAGAAAACAATTTAGTGGAAGGAAAGTGCTAAATGTGAAACTTATGGAATATATCCTCAGCCTTTTCAGCATGCGTTCACCACAGGTTTTACATTGCTTGACATTGAGGTGCCCGTTATCCTGTAATGGATATGCAGACTACTTAATCTGTTTAAATTGGACAATTCATGGTTTAGGTTTAGATGTATTATTGTCACATGTATCAAGGTACGTTGAAAAGTTTTGATTTGCATGTTATCCAAACAGATCAGATAGTGTACATAAGTACAATGAAAGTGGCATTACAAGTAGATAGAGTAGTTAAGAAGGCTTTCGATACATTTCCCTTCATCAGTTATGGTATGAGTATAGAAGTCGGGATGTTATGTTACAAAAGAAAGACATCAAGTGCTGGTGTAACTCAGCGGGGCGGGCACTATCTCTGGAGAAAAATGATGGGTGACGATTAATGTTGGGACCCTTAATCAGACTGAAAGTAGGGGAGGATTGGGTGAAGAGTTGGAGACGAGAAAAGACCAGGGTCAATCAGGTCCATCCACAAATGACCTCAGGCAGGGCGATGCCTAGTGGACCCATTTTTGTCTTGGGAAGGTGTTTTGTTACAGTTGTACAAGTTGGTGAGGCCACATTTGGTGTATTGTTTAAGAAGGAACTGCAGATGCTGAAAAACCGAAGGTAGACAAAAGTGCTGGAGAAACTCAGCAGGAGAGGCAGCATTTATGGAGTGAAGGAAATAGGCAACATTTGGGCCGAAACGTCTGAAGAAGAGTTTCGGCCCAAAACATTGCCTATTTCCTTCGCTCCATAGATGCTTCCGCACCCGCTGAGTTTCTCCAACACTTTTGTCTACCTTTGGTGTATTGTGTTCAGTTTTGGTCACCCTACTATGGGAAGGATGTTGTTAAGCTGAAAAGAGTGCAGAGAAGATATACAAAGATGTTGCCAGGACTCAAAGGTCTCTTATAAGGGTGACCTTATAAGGGTGTATAGAATCTTCAGTGGAATAGATAGTGTAAATGCCTAGTGTCTTTTACCAAGAGTAAGGGAATCCAGTACCAGAGGACATAGGTTTAAGGTGAGAGGGGGAAGGTCCAGCCTGCTCAGACCTAAGAGTCATGGCAAGATCCTCGTAGATCTTTTCTGTACTCTTTCCAGCTAAACTACATCCTTCCCGTAGCAGGGTAACCAAAACTAAACACAATACTACAAATGACGACATTGGTTTAAGGTGAGAGGGGAAAGATTTAATAGGAACCTAGGGAACAACATTTTCACACTGAGTGTGCTGTGTTTATGAAACGAGATGCCAGAGGAGGTAGTTGAGGCAGGTACAACAACAGCAGTTAAAAGACAATTAGACATGTACATGAATTGGAAAGGATCAGAGGGATATGGGCCAAATGTGGGCAAGTGGGGCTAGTGTAAGTGTGGAGTCTTAGTTGGCATAGACAAGTTAGGCCAAATGGCCTGTTTCCATTGCTATATGGCTTGATGACTCCATGACTATGACTGTCAAACTCATGAACAATAAATAGAATAAAGTGGAAGATACAGAGTGCAGAAGGTAGTTCACAGCTTCATAGCACATTGGCTCCATAGACAAAGTCCAATGTCCACTGGACCTTGGATAGTTGTGAAACCATAATCTGGGTTACAGAAGGAGCATTTAGAATCCTGATAACAGAGGGGATGAGGTGGTTCCTGAATCTGGTGGTGCAGGCTTTCAATCTTTTGTACTTTCATCCAAATGGGAACAGGGAGAAGAATGAATGACTGGGGTGGAACAAGTCATTGATTATTTTGGTTGCTTTTCTGAAGCCGCATGAAGCGTAGATGGAGGCAATGGTGGGAACCATGGTCTGTGGGATGGACTGCACTACATCTATAACTCTCTGCAATTTCCTGTGGTCTTGGGCGAGTTGTTCCCAAACCATGATGCAACAGTATGTTGTTACTGTACATCTGCAGACGTTTGTTGGAACCACTGGAGACATGCCAAATTTCCTCAATTTCCTCAGGAAGCAGAGGCATTGATGTTCTTGGCTGCTGCTTCAATTCAGTTGATGCACAACAGATTATCGGTGATATTAACGCCAAGGAACTTGAAGCCATTACCACTTCAGCACCATTGATGCTGATTGGCGCATGTACTCCACCATGCTTCCTGAAGTCGATAACTAGCTCCTCCATCTTGCTGACATTGAGGGAGAGGTCAATGTTCTATCTGAAATTTATCATTACTATACATGTTTCCAAGTGACTGGAATATCTAGAGAAGCAACAGAAATAGCACGGAATAATCAGAGCTAAGTGATTCCACAATCAATGGATCAGGTCAGGGCTCTCTAATGCTGATATATATATTTATGAAAGGTGGTGGATAATTAAACAGCTAAGAAGGGAAGTATCCAAAACATCAGCATTCTCTGCAGTGGAGACGCCCAACATAAGAGCCCTAACATTGAGGCTGAAACATTTGTGGCCTCATCTTTTGTGTTCCCACATTGGCTTTTCATCCAGAAGTGTCAACTGGGTGATTCTTTTTCACATCTTGAGATCTCCATGATGGATAGGACAATATTCAGCCAATTCAATTCACTCCATGTGATAACAAGAATTGGGTTAGAACATCGGAGGCAACAAACCAGCTGTGATGCTAAGGACCTAAGCTCCAAAACTAAACGTGCAACTGGCCAAGATATTCTAGTACAAGGATAACATTTCCATCTGCTTGACAATGTGGAAAACTGCCTGACTATGTCTTGTCAATAAAAATCGGAGCAAATACAATTTAGTTAATTACTGTTCCATCAGTCTATTCTCAATCATTGGCATGAAGATGGAATGTATTGTCAACAGGGTTATCATTCAACATTTACTCTCCCACAACAATGTTCAACATGAGTTAGCCAGGACCGCGCTCTCTGGAATTCCGCGCTTTGGTCCAAGGCTGTGATGAGATCTGGAGCCAATTTGTTGAACTTTTTCAGCCAGAGAATTGTGAATTTGTGGAATTCTCTGCCACAGAAGTCAGTGGAAGCCAATTCACGATATATTCGAGAGAGAGAGTTAGACATACAGTAGCTCTTAGGGCTAACAGAATCAAGGGATATGGGGAGAAAGCAGGAACGGGATACTGATTCTGGATGATCATGTTGAATGGCGGTGCTGGCTCAAAGGGCTGAATGGCCTACTCCTGCACCAATTTTCTGTGTATCTAAGTTAAAATTAATCATTCAGATCAATGATGTGTTCTGGTTTTGTTCAGATTTCCAGCATGAGTAGTTCTTTGTTTTTCCACGCCTTTGTAAATGGGGCTACATTTCATGTGCAGGTGAAGGATCATTGTTCATTTCTATTTTGCCCAGGCTTTATTGGAAATTCTCTCTCTCTCTCCCTTGGGATGGACTCACTGACAAGTAAACAATGAGTAGAAGCCCACTAGTCACATTCTGCCCCTTCCAAATGTGTATGATTAGATTTCCACTCTATTTCTACTCTATTGAATTTCACACATCTCTTCACATCACCATCATGATGTCGTGAGCCTTAAAAAAGTAACTGTAAATACCAATTACATAGAAGCTCAGGGGTGAACTGCATGCACCATCACGCTGACCTCTAGTAATGTACATACCATTGTACTGTGGAGAAAAGGAATAGGTGATGTTTCGCGTCTGACTGAAGAAGGGTCTCAACCCAATACGTCACCTATTTCTTTTCTCCAGAGTTACTGCCTGACCTGCTGAGTTACCCCAGTATTTTGTGTCTATCTTTGGTGTAAACCAGCATCTGCAGTTCCTTCCTACACATCCCATTGTACCCAGTTCCTTTGTCTGCATCACAATTGGAAGGTGAGCTGTGAGTTGTGAGAGGCATTACGGGTAGATCGCTGGAGAATTTGCATTTGATTCTATGGTACATGGGGTATCTTTGCATTTACAAATATAATATACATAGTCCTACATGTAGTCCCTAAAGTTTATTTCACATTAGCTATTTGGAATTTCACAGTTTGTGTTGTTTCAGAGTCGGGAAGTTACAAATTAATGTAACATCGAACATTCAATGTGATTCTTTCTTGTTTTTCTCACATAAGCTGCCAGCAAAATGCTGGTTGTTCAAATGCACAGTAGGTGTTGGTCTTGCTCTAAAATACTGAATAGTCTTCTCATGACAATGTCTATCTTTGAGCCAGATCGACATTCAAAAACCTTTAATTTATCAATGTCTGAAGCTCACCTAGGCAAGCATCCTTGACATTTGTTTGTATTCTGCCTAACTGAGATTTTGTGTGTCGATTTCCGTCGGAGTAAAAACACAGTCTCCAAGTCAACCACATTTAAATGCCGTTACTCAGCTAAATGTAAGAATCTGATTGATTTCCACTGTGTCATGTGGTTCAATGGATTATATTTATGAGCTCATAACCTTAAATTATTCTTATTGAATTGACGAAGATTATTGAAATTCAATTGTAATTCTCTTCCCCTGGCTTCTCAAGCTTCCATATAAATAGGAAACTGGCCCAATCTTAGTAGTCAAATCAATTATTTTACCCATTAAAATGCTCAACATGTCCATCCAGCAAGGTTGCACACTTATTTCGGACATCAGTCTTGGACATCTGCTTCATAGGTGAGGGTCTGCAGATCATTATCAATGCTGAGGATGTGGAACCTTGTATCCATGGTTCAGAAGGACATTGAGTTGTGAATTGCAGATCAGATGGGCATCTGTGACATTTGATTTATATCTTGAATGCCTTCAAGAATTGTGTTTTCCATAACTTAAAACAGTTATGCAAAATCATGTCTATTGCAGAAAAGAACATGATAAAATTGGAAGAAAATGAAAATGATGAAGATCCGAAATAAATTTTATTGGGAAACATTAAATCAAATGTATAGAACATGAAACATTGAACAGTATATGAACTTGAACAGGTACTTTGGCCCACGATGACTGTGCTGACTATGGTGTCAAGTTAGATTAATCTCATCTGCCTCCAAATGGTCTATATCCCTTCCTTTACTTTCCCTGTCATGTGTCTGCCTAAATGCCCCTTAAAAGTCACAATCATATTTGTTTCCACAACTTCTCCTGGCTTCCAGGAACTTATCAATTTATGTGCAAACATTTTGCATCGTATATAAACTTTAAACTTTAAACTTTCCCCCCCTCACC
Source organism: Okamejei kenojei (assembly GCA_035221665.1). NCBI lineage: Eukaryota > Metazoa > Chordata > Chondrichthyes > Rajiformes > Rajidae > Okamejei > Okamejei kenojei. Next base: position 31,955,858 of record CM069150.1, read on the forward strand.
CCAAACATACGTCATCCAGTATTTGATATTTCCATCATGGGAAAAAGACTATCTATACCTCACATTGTTTTATACACTTCTACTAGGTCATCGCTTAGCATTCGACACTCCACAGAAAATACCCAGGTTTGACCAAACTCTCCTTATAGCTCATACCCTCCAATCCAGGCAACATCCCGGAGAATCCCTATATACTTTTCTATATAGCTTTAATATTCAGGCTAAACGTTATATTCAATACCTTGACAGATGAAGGCAAGTATGCCATATGCCTTCTTTACTAGCCTATCCACTTATGTTGCCACTTTCAGCAAGCTACAGGCTGGAAATCCAAGATCCCTCTGTATATCAATGCCACAAAGGGTCATGCCATTTATTGTACACGTTCCAATGTAAGGGATTTGGAAAAGCTCAGTTGGTCAGGCAGTATTTGTGGGGAAAATAAATAGTTAATGTCGTTTTTTTACCAATAAATATTCTCCAAGTCTCATTATTCTGTAGTGACAATCGTAACAGTCCTAGACCTAATGTAGATATGGTGGTTACAAATCCACTGCTCCTTGTTACAAATGCTGGCCTTGTCCTTCGATTCCAATATATGGAAAATTATGAGGATCATGTAATATTCAGTGGTACAATGTGAGGTCATGCCAATGGCACGGGACCTCACAAAATTTACAGTACACTCACTCATTACACAGCAATAAAGCCAGAGTCCCTGTCTGATGCAGCTGTCAAACCTGTCAAAAAAGTAATTCCTCAAATTAATAAAATCCAACATAGAAACTTAGAAAATAGGTGCAGGAGTAGGCCATTCGGCTCTTCGAGCCACCACCATTCAACCATTCAATATGTGACGGTTGATTATCCAAAATTAGTACCCTGTTCCTGCTTTCTCCCAATACCCCTTGATTCCGTTTGCCCTAAGAGCTATATCTAACTCCCTCTGGAAAACATCCAGTGAATTGGCCAGTGCCATCTGTGCAGAGAATTCCACAATTAAAAATGTTTCAAATTATTAACTCCATAAAAATGAACAACACTAAAATGCCTCAAAAAAGTTCTGAATGTGATACAAATTGACATTATTCGCTACACTCAATGCAAAACAATGCGAATGTTTCTAACTCAAGGGCCTGTCCCACTGCGGTGACCTAATTGGCGAGTTTAGAAGAGTTTAAGAGAGTTTGAAAACGTGTAATGTTGAAGACCTCCTTCGACATTGTAGAAGACCTCCTTCGACCTCCTTTGACTATATTCAAGACTAGCTTCGACTAGCTTCGGGAAAATTGGACACGGAATAGTGGAGAGTGAAGACGACTTCCTTCGATCTCCTTCGACCTCCCTTCGACTATGTTGAAGACTATCTACGATTACCTTCGACTATCTTCGATTACCTTCGACTACCCTCGATTACCTACAAATAACATACCGACCTACTACGACCTACTTCGACTAAACCTAAACCTATCAGTCTGAAGAAGGGTCTCGACCAGAAACGTCGCCCATATCCTTCGTTCCTTAGATGCTGCTGCACCCGCTGAGTTTCTCCAGCCTTTTGTGTACCCTCGATTCTCCAGCATCTGCAGTTCCTTCTTTAACAGTAAAAATAATATCTATTTTTTTCATGGCGACCTTTTTTAACTCGCGGGCATTTTTCAGCATGTTGAAAAATACACCGCGACCTAGCTGAGGCCTCGAGAATGTGGGGACTACTCTCAAGCACGAAGGAGAGTTACAAAGACCTTCAATGACCTCGTGGCGACCATGCTGTGAGTATGAGTCGAGGGCAAACTCTTGTAAACTCGCCAATTAGCTCGCCGCAGTGGGACAGGTCCTTCAGTATTTCCCTCATAACAGCTTCCCACCATTTAAATGATTGATTGATTCAATTGATTGAAAGATACAGCGTGGAAATAGGCTCTTCAGCCCTCAAAGACCTTGCTGACCATCGGTCACTTGTTCATGCTAGTTCTGTTTTTGCACGTTTTCCATCCACTCCCTACACACCAATTTACCGTGGTAGTTCACAAAGGCAATTAACCTACAAACCCACAAATCGTAGGAATGTGGGAAGAAATTGGAGCACCCAGAGGAAAATCATGAGTTTACAGGGAGAATGTGCAAACATTGAGCACTTGAGGTCAGGACGGAAGCCAGACCTCTGCTGCGAAGAGGCAGCTCTACCAGCTGCGCCATCGTGCTGCCTGTGATGCTTTTGGAGATGCTGTTACAGGTCTAATTTGGCACAGGTTCCGGAAGCTATCCCTGCAAAAATGCCGTGGGATTACAATCACTTTATGTCCTATTGTTCGGGTCCGTGAGAAATCTAATATCAGAGCATTGTTTGGAAGAGGCTGGCAAAGAACACTCAACAAATTAAGGGCTTCTACATTGGCAGGGAAACCAAAAACTGGTACCACTCACACAGGGAAATACCAGCATGTCCCTGCAGATTCTGGTTCAGTCTCTGCACTGGAGAATTTCACCTACATAGTGCCCCAATCTGAGATTCCCTATGGCACGGGGATTTATTTGCTTCATACACCACATTCCTGATTACATCACACCTGCTGTCCACGTTATTCGTATGGCTTTGATTGCACTTTTGCAAATAATTCTGTTGAACATATTATTTTTTACCACATAGACATGAATAGAACTTGGTAATACTTTGCTTGCTAACAGTGGTAAATCTGTGAAGATATTTTCTTCTTTTAGAAAAGAAAACAATCTCTCTCAGCTGTTTAAGTGAGCCAGAATGATACCAACCATAACAGTTTGGAAATATCCTGATATATCTTCCTTTCATACTCCTATTCCAACAAGTGATACAATTAATTTGGATCCAGCAATAATAATGAAACACCTCAACAACCATATCTATGTTATAGAACTGATAAATATATAGCAATGAAAAGTGATACTTATATCTATTCATAAAGGAATGTGAGCCAAGGGGTCATGCTCCAGGGATAGGTATGTGGTGTCCAGGAGCTGATGCCTGGACTCAGCAACTCCCTTGCCAATGGTTTTGATGACAATAATGGGATTGTTAATGTGGATAAATGTGAGGTTATCCACTTTGGTAGCAAAAACAGGAAGGCAGATTATTATCTAAATGGTGTCAAGTTGGGAAAAGGGGAAGTACAATGGGATCTGGTGGTCCTTGTTCATCAGTCAATGAAAGTAAGCATGCAGGTACAGCAAGCGGTGAAGAACGCGAATGGCATGTTGGCCTTCATAACAAGAGGAGTTGAGTATAGGAACAAAGAGGCTCTTCTGCAGTTGTACAGGGGCCTAGTGAAACCACACCTGGAGTATTGTGTGCAGTTTTTGTCCCCTAATTTGAGGAAGGACATTCTTGCTATTGAGGGAGTGCAGCGTAAGTTTACATGGTTAATTCCCGGGATGGCGGAACTGTCAAATTCTGAGAGAATGGAGCGGCTGGGCTTGTATACTCTGGAATTTAGAAGGATGAGAGGGGATCTTATTGAAACATATAAGATTATTAAGGGTTTGGACACGTTAGAGGCAAGAAACATGTTCCCGATGTTGGGAGAGTCCAGAACCAGGGGCCACAGTTTAAGAATAAGGGGTAAACCATTTAGAACAGAGATGAGGAAACACTTTTTCACACAGAGAGTTGTGGGTCTGTGAAATTTTCTGCCTCAGAGGGCGGTGAAGGTCGGTTCTCTGGAGAGCTAGATAGGGCTCTTAAAGAAAGCAGAGTCAGGGGATATGGGGAGAAGGTAGGAACAGGGTACTGATTGGGGATGATCAGCCATGATCACATTGAATGGCGATGCTGGCTTGAAGGGCCGAATGGCCTACTCCTGCACCTATTGTCTATTGTTACTTAGTGAGCGGAGTGCTGTGCATTTGGAGAGTGTGAGATTGGAGTGGGTGAGAAGGGTGGAGGTCAAGATGAATGATTTTGTGGCAATAGTTGGAAATGAAAGGTCCAGAAGAGTTAGAATGCCGGAAGGGGGAATAAATAGGCCAAGAGTCGATGGATGCGGAGCACGACATCAAGGCCTTTTTGTGTGCTGTCGCTGGCTAGGAACGTATGTTTGAAACTCAAACCATATGCCATCAGTGCACTGCACAGGGCTTTTATTAAGCATGTTTCTGGGTGTAAACCACTTCAAAGCTGTTTCACAGATTTTTTATGGCATACAGGTGTCGGTCATGTACATAGTGCCAGTCTGCAGGATCAAAAATGTTGTGATTTAGTTCTTTGCTTCATTGATTTCAGTTTTAATTTCAGGTCTCAAGTTTTTGCATTGTTATTTTCTTTCACCTATCCCTAAATATGGTATATCGTCAGAACTTCCAGAGCAAATACATTTTCCCACGAAAGATAGATAGGACTACCCTTTTGACATAAAGATTAGGTTTCTCTAATTTAGTTTTGGTGAAATTCACCCCCTCCAAAGGAATCTAACATGGAGCAGAATTATTCTACATTTGGGTTGAGAAGATTCTGTGCCATAAGGTCTCTGTGGCTCTACATAATTCCTTGGACAGACACAAAATGCTGGGGTAACTCAGCGGGACAGGCAGCATCTCTGGATAGAAGGAATGGGTGACGTTTTGTGTCAAGACCTGAAGAAGGGTCTCGACCAACAACGTCACGCATTCCTTCTATCCAGAGATGCTGCCTGTCCCACTGAGTTACTCCAGCATTTTGTGTCTATCTTCGGCGTAAACTAGCATCTGCAGGTCCTTCTTACAGTTCCTTCACCCTGGGTTTCCTCTAGCTGCTCCATCTTCTTCCTCCACCATTGGATTAGTTGGCCAGTGTAAATTGCCCCTAACCTGTAGTGAATGGCAACATGCCAGAGGACGTAGTTCAGACAGTTACCTAACTACTATTAAAATACATTTGGACAAGTACATGGATAGAAGTTTAGAGGGATAAAACACAGGCAAATGGACTAGCATATATGGACCCACTGAGTTACTCCAGTACTTTGTCATCGTGTCATAGAGTATGATACAGTATGGAATAAAAGTCCTTTGGCCCAACTTGCCAACATGTCCCAGCTATGCTAGTCCCACCTGCCCACACTTGGTCCTTATCCCTCCAAACCTGTTCTATGCATGTACCTGTCTAACTGTTTCTTAAATGTTGGCATAGTCCCTGCCTCAACTACCTCCTCTGGCAGCTTGTTCCATTCACCCACCACCCTTTGTGTGAAAAGGTTACCCCTCAGATTCCTATTAAATATTTTCCCGTTCACCCTTATGTCTATCTCTGGACTAGCAAATATGGGTATCTTGTTGACATCGATGAGTTAGGTCAAAGGGCCTGTTTCTATGCTCTTTGACTCTATGACTCTATTTGGGGCGAGTTGATAGAGTGCAGGGAGATGGATTAAAGTAAGGTTAGAGTAAATGCATGCTTGAAGGTCAGTGTGGATTTGGTGGGACAAGGACCCGGTTACCGTACTGTATTTCTCTAAGATTCTATAGAAGGAGGTCATTCAGCCCATTGAGGGTGCTAGCTCACAGAGCATTACCCATGTCCCAATTTATATCCTTGGTGATCAGAGCATTACCCATTTCCCCATTTATATCCTTGTTTCTACCTCACAAATATCCAGGGTTTATTTATGGAACAGAATGCTGTGTGTGTCCTCATAAAAAGTGCAAACAATACTGGCTAATTGGCATGCTGATCATTCTTCATGCCATTTATTAATTTAGCTGCCAATTCAGCAATAATATTATTTTTTTTGCTTGTTTGTTATGATTGACTACTCAACTTTGCTTTACTTATAACTCAGCAGACTACCAGGAAAGTGTATTGGATAAGCGTGATTAATCCTCTCAGTGTACTTTAAAAAAGATCTTAATTTAAGTAAAGACAGCAAAGTAATGGCAAATAAAATTCTCACAAGGTTTTAATAAGGAAGGTTTTCTGTATCTAATTAGAAATGTATTTCTCAATGTGCCAATTTCGCCATGGGAGTACACCGAGCAAATGAAAAACCAGCACAAAAGGGAAGATTAAAGCAATAAATAAAGGTAATTAAATCCAATTAAGGTACATATATACTGTAAAAGACCGTTTGCCGTATTTTACTCAGAATGTTGAATTTCAAATTTGCAGCTTGAAAATTTTGTTTTTAAACAGTGCTAGTTATCTTAAGGTTGGACATAGCATTAGCAGAAGGGTATTTCAATAATTTAGCATAACATCTTTAGTTATGCTACTTTATGCACATGTGCACACATGCACGTGCACGCACAAAAAACTGAAAAATCTTCCACTAGGATTTCTCATTGAAATTACCGACATTCACTTAAGCCACATAAATTATATAAAGAAACTGTAGTTATGCAATAAGGTTCCTATTTCTCTTATGTACAATGAGGGATGTCTACACTCACTCCAAATTGGCGCGCTCTCAGCCAATATTTGGGAATTTGTATGTGTGTGATTATATCCTGTTACTCACTGGGACCATGTATGCTGCCCTAAATAGTATAGGTTTGGAAATGGGTGCAGGAGTTGTGAAAATCAGAGAATACACAGTACATTGGGAAGTTGAATCCAACCCATTGACTTCTCCTTTTAACTGCTATGCTTTGGGTTAGTTTTGTCAAAACTTCTTGGGAGTTGCAAAGCATCAATTTCAGTCTGCTAATTGGGCAAGGACCCCATTATTTACACAAACAGTGAAATTTAACTATGAATTTGCAGTTTTTCTGAACTTTAGAGAAAAGGCCAGTGAATGTGGGGTGACAATGAAATGGTTGTTGAGTAGTTGAAGAAGTGATAGGGAAGCATGGCACCCAAGCTCCCAATGCTTGTGGAGAAAAACCTTTGCTAACAGATGCCAGCACAAACCTTCTGTGTCACCAGGACAACTTGGAAGCGCCATCTTGAATTTCCATCTGCACTTTCATGTCATTTTGTGTCTCCTTCAGGCAATTTGTTTGGCCTTGTAAATAAGGGCTGTGAAAGACCTTTATCAGTAGCAGAACCAGCTGTGGGAGTTGCAAGGCATCTGTCAGGGTCGACCGCCAGTTGCTCATAAACCTTCAGTCCCATTGAGGAAGAGAGAATTGGAGGAGCAGAGAACATTAAAGGAGGCAATGGAAGGAAGCAACTGAAGTTGCGGAGCTTGCAGAAAATCTTAGGGTAAAACAAATAGTGGAAAACTGCTTCAAAGTCCCAGCATTACAACAAAACAACAATTGGCTTCTATTTATTGATCTTGTAATTCTGTAGTTAATGTAAGTGTCTAATGTTGTATTATGGTGTGCTTCTGGAAATGATAGTTTAAGGTACAGATTTGTTTAAGCATTGATGCACAGAGCTGTGAGTCGTATCATTACTCCTCTTTTAATGCTATCTGTCCCAGTGCCAATGCAATAGACAATAGACAGTATTGTATAGACAAATGCAGTTTTCTTTTTACTTAAGCAGTAATTCCCTTTCACTGATGCAGTCATTGCTTATATCAAATAATTCAACTATTATCAGCAGACAAACCTGCCACTCTGTACATCCCAATGGCCTGGTGATTATTCAGTGAGTTTGGCAATACTAAATCAAAATGAACAGAGCCGCTTTCCCCATGAGAAAATCTCACTTTACAGAATTATTGAGAAATGATACAAGCTGCCACAATTGAAACTTAAAAATCAATGCCATATAGATTGCAAGGAGTATATTTGTCACAAAACTGGGTTGCTTTGATTAAAGTGCAATTCCCATTCCTATGAGAAGAGAAATTTCATTTGGCACATCAAACCCCTTTACTCAAAGAGTGACAGTATTAAGCTAATCAGGAAATCAAATATACAAAATCCCTCTAATGTTTTAAGGTTTTTGTTATATTTTCTTGCAATATCTAATGATAGATACTATCTTTAATGTTGATGTTTTATAGCTGATACAAGCTACAATGATATACTTAAGAAGTCTGAAGAAGGGTTTCGGCCCGAAACGTTGCCTATCTCCTTCACTCCATAGATGCTGCTGCACCCGCTGAGTTTCTCCAGCATTTCGTGTACCCACAATGATATACTTCACAAGTATGATAATCGCCATTTCAGTCCAATACATTAAAGGCCATTAAATAGACAGTAGACAGTAGACAATAGGCAACAGGTGCAGGAGTAGGCTATTCGGCCCTTCGAGCCAGCATTACCATTCACTGTGATCATGGCTGATCATCCACAATCAGTACCCCGTTCCTGCCTTCTCCCCATATTCCCTGACTCCGCTATCCTTAAGAGCTCTATCTAACTCTCTCTTGAAAGCATCCAGAGAATTGGCCTCCACTGCCTTCTGAGGCAGAGAATTCCACAGATTCACAACCCTCTTTGTGAAAAAGTTTTTCCTCATCTCCATTCTAAATGGCTAACCCTTATTCTTAAACTGTGGCTCTGGTTCTGGACTCCCCCAACATCAGGAACATGTTTCCTGCCTTTAGCTTGTCCAAACCCTGAATAATCTTATATGTTACAATAAGATCCCCTCTCATGCGTCTGTATACAAGCCCAGCCGCCCCATTCTATCAACATATGACAGTCCCACCATCCTGGGAATTAACCTCGTGAACCTGCGCTGTACTCCCTCAATAGCAAGAATGTCCTTCCTCAAATTTGGTCCTTCCATCTGATTATTATTTGTGGAAACTACCTATCCTCAAATTGAAACAAGGTATTGGAGGAACCCTGTGGGCCAGGCAGCATATGTGGGGGGAATGGACAGAAGAAGGGTCCTGACGTGAAACATTGTCTGTCCAGTCCATTTACAGATGGTGGCAAGTCCACCAAGTTCATTCATCACTTTGTTCTTTGTTCAAGATGCCAGCATTTGCAGTTTCTTGTGTCTCCATCACCCACAAATTAACTGTTATGTCTAGTTTAATTAAGTTTATTATGGTTACTTGTAGCGAGGTACAGTAAAAAGCTTTTTTGCTGTCCTCATATTACAATAGTGATAGAACATCAAAATTATTTTATTAATTTTTAAATATATAGTGGTCTTGAAGTCTTCATATGAATGAAAGGCAGACTCCTCTGTGGGATGTGATGACTTCCTCCAGTACTGCAAGTAAAGACTAACACACTGGGGAAAGTTTTGTAATATGATGTGGAAGCAGACCCTCGGGACATAAACATGCAGAAGAGAGAGTAAATTGTGATTAGCCTGATTGGTATTATGGTACAAAATGTTCGATCTATCTGAAAAAACTGAGATTGACAAAGTCAATTTTGATGGCAAGTATTCTCAATACAACACCCATGTTTGTGATAAGTATATGGTTTATATGGTAAACGGAGAATGTTTTAGGACAATTTAGGCAAATTGTCCTAAAACATGAATATAAGCAAGTATAGAAAAAAATGTGTAGGAAGGAACTGCAGATACTGGTTCTGAAGAAGGGTCTTGACCTGAAATGTCATTACTTCCCAGAGTTGTGGCCTGTCTCATTGAGTTACTTCAGCATCTTGTGTCTCTATTCTATAGAAAAAAAATATGGTGGTTGTTTCGTTGACTTCCCACATATGATCACTCCATCTTACCCATATTTTAGTAATATCTCCAAGAACAATATTAACAGGCTATAATAGTAATAGGTTATTTTTTATTGGACTTTCTCATCTGATACGATATTCACTCCACACTAGCTACTCACCGGGATTTTTCAAATATGTCTACTGAATAAACGTTACTGGGGTTGCAACTATAGATCAAGGATTTCAGTAGAGAGCAATAAAATCATGAAAGGCAGACAGAATTATATTCAGCAAAGAAAAAAAATAGAAAGCACTTTTAAATGTATGTTTTTCAAATGTATTTTTAAACTTAAATAAATGAAAGGATAAGTCATAATGTAAAAAAATCCTTAACTTGTCACAATTAAACACCATGATTGCTGTAAAAACCCACATTAATTATGTTACGTTGATTAATCCTTTAGCATGAGTTTGTATGGTCTCCCCGTGACCGCATGGTTTTTTTTTTCTGGGAGCTCCGGTTTACTCCCACACTCCAAAGACATTCAGGTTAGTAGGATAATTGGCTTTGGTAAAAATTCTAAATAGTCCCGAGTATGTAGGATAGTGCTTGTGTACGGGGATCACTGGTCAGCGCACACTCGGTGGGATGAAAGGCCTGTTTCCACTCTAAACTTAACTAAACTAATATGCAAGCATGTCATATTGAAACCAACTCAATCACATAATGCAGCTTAACTTGCATCTGCTTTTCCATCTGACTTTCTATCTTGCCTTTTCCGAGAGTAGTGACAATTTATTGCTGTGGGACTATTTTAGGAATTGGAAGTTTTGAAATCTAATATATTTTATGCCATTTCTTTTGAGCTTTACCAATCACTTGTAAATTTGTAAATTGCTCGTTCTAAGCTTCCCCCCCAGTCTAGTTTCAGTCAAAAACCACTGAATCAAGCACTTGATCAACTCATCTACTGCATCCGCTGCTCCAGATGCCAGATGATCTATATCGGTGAGACCAAGCGGAGGCTTGGCGATCGTTTCGCCGAACACCTCCGCTCGGTCCGCATAAACCAACCCGACCTCCCGGTCGCTCAGCACTTCAACTCCCCCTCCCATTCCGTATCCGACCTCTCGGTCCTGGGCCTCCTCCATGGCCAGAGTGAGCAACACCGCATGTTGGAGGAACAGCACCTCATATTCCGCTTGGGGAGTCTGCATCCTTTGGGCTTGAACATTGAATTTTCTCAATTCTGTTAACCCCTGCTGTCTCCTCCCCCTCCCACCTCTCCCTCAGCCCTCGGGCCCTGGCATTCCCTCTATCTCTATCTCCCTCCCCCACCCTAGTCGCACTAGCTTCTCATTTTCACACCACAAACAGCTTACAATGGCTTGAGGGTACACAAAAAGCTGGAGAAACTCAGCGGGTGCAGCAGCATCTAAGGAGCGAAGGAGATAGGCGACGTTTCGGGCCGAGACCCTTCTTCAGTCTGAAGAAGGGTCTCGACCCGAAACATCGCCTATCTCCTTCGCTCCTTAGATGCTGCTGCACCCGCTGAGTTTCTCCAGCTTTTTGTGTACCCTCGATTCTCCAGCATCTGCAGTTCCTTCTTTAAAGCTTACAATGGCTTGTTCCCTTTATCATCGATACTTTTTTGCATATCTTTCATTCATTGTTCTTTATCTCTCCACATCACCGTCTATATCTCTCGTTTCCCTGATCCCTGACCAGTCTGAAGAAGGGTCTCGACCCGAAACGTCGCCTATCTCCTTCGCTCCTTAGATGCTGCTGCACCCGCTGAGTTTCTCCAGCTTTTTGTGTAACACTTGATCAACTCATCTTTATTTTAACAAAACACAATTACAGTTCCCACCACTGTACTTAACCACCGCGGGTTCGATCCTCATATCTGCCTGTTCAAGCCCTCTAGGCCTTGCTCAAAGACACACACTCCAGAAGGTCATGCAGTCCGAAGCACTCTCCCAGAAGATCGATGCAGGACCTCGTGGCAACAAACTTCTATAAGTCCCCGGACCTTGAGGGGCCGAACCACATGGGGGTGGTCTCTTTACAATCCAATTACAGATATCGATTAACCCTATACATAACCAACATTTCCCTAACCTAATAATACAGTAGCTAATACATTGTATTCAAACAGGGCCTCTCAGAGGAAGCAAACATAACAACATTTACGCTGATCTGAAAGAAAACCAGATAAGGATCAATACCTTATCCAATCAACACTCGGCAAAGTGAAACTCTGCAACATTATTTACAATTATTTACAAGGTGTATGCCTGGTTTTCAGTCATCATTCTATGCATTTTGCACCTAATTGACAGGTCTGCATATGTTCTTATTCCTTTCCTGCAGCTTGGATCTAGGCTCTAGACAAACTGGCACCACTCTGCAGCTTGTCCCAGTTCCACAGAAAGCACTTTCAAATTGACCAAATCTCCCAGCAGCCCTGAAGCTTTTACCCCATTTTAGAGTCTGAGCCCCTTCAATCTGAACAGGATTAACAAATTGACATGAATATCACTGTTTATTCCCACACAATTGAAAATGATGGGGTGCAAAACTAAAATATACATATTTCTTACCTTACTCGAAAACTTTTTCAAACTAAATATACTCTGCATTATATCATTATCAGAACAAAAGTTATTATTTTGTAGAGAGCTCAAAGTGAAAGTATTAGAGTGAGTCACAATTTTGAACATGGGTTTAATATTAAAGAAGGAACTGCAGATGCTGGAGAATCGAGGGTACACAAAAGGCTGGAGAAACTCAGCGGGTGCAGCAGCATCTAAGGAGCGAAGGAGATAGGCGACGTTTCGGGTCGAGACCCTTCTTCAGACTGGTCAGGGATCAGGGAAACGAGAGATATATCGAGTCTGGTGAGGATGTGGTCGTAGAGTTGGAGGGAAGGGGGTATCACAGAGGGGGAGCAGTTAGAGAGGAGGTTGTGAAACTGTCTTCGTAGGGAGGAGGAGAACTTCTTCAAAGTAGGCATACCTTGAGGAGATATCGCAGTGGAGTAGACAAATTGTTAAAGAAGGAACTGCAGATGCTGGAGAATCGAGGGTACACAAAAGGCTGGAGAAACTCAGCGGGTGCAGCAGCATCTAAGGAGCGAAGGAGATAGGCGACGTTTCGGGTCGAGACCCTTCTTCAGACTGGTCAGGGATCAGGTAAACGAGAGATACACTTGGACCATTTCCGACATTTCCGTACCATTCCTTGACCTCACCATCTCTATTGCAGGTGATACACTCCTGACCGACATCCACTACAAACCAACTGACTCCCACAGCTACCTGGACTACCCTTCCTCCCACCCTGCTTCCTGTAAGGACTCCATCCCCTATTCCCAATTTCTCCGCCTACGCCGCATCTGCTCCAAGGATGAGGTGTTCCACACCAGGTCATCACAAATGGCCTCATTCTTCAGAGAACGAGGATTCCCCTCTCCCACTATAGATGAGGCTCGCACCAGGGTCTCCTCCATACCCCGCAACTGCCCTCTCTCCCCATTCCCCCATTCACAAACAGGGCAGAGTCCCCCTGGTCCTCACCTTTCACCCCACCAGCCGGCAAATACAACACATAGTCCTCCACCAGTTTCGCCACCTGCAACGTGACCCCTCCACTCGCCACATCTTCCCATCTCCCCCCCGTCTGCCTTCCGCAAAGACCGCTCCCTCCGCAACTCCCTTGTCAATTCTTCCCTTCCCTCCCGCTCCACCCCTTCCCCGGGCACTTTCCCTTGCAACCGCAAGAAATGCTACACTTGTCCCTTCACCTCCCCCCCTCCACTCCTTTCAGGGACCCAAGCAGTCCTTCCAGGTCCAACAGAGGTTCACCTGCACCTCCTCCAACCTCATCTACTGCATCCGCTGGTTCAGATGCCAGATGATCTATATCGGTGAGACCAAGCGGAGGCTTGGCGATCGTTTCGCCGAACACCTCCGCTCGGTCCGCATTAACCAACCCGACCTCCCGGTGGCTCAGCACTTCAACTCCCCCTCCCATTCCGTATCCGACCTCTCGGTCCTGGGCCTCCTCCACGGCCAGAGTGAGCAACACCGCAAGTTGGAAGAACAGCACCTCATATTCCGCTTGGGGAGTCTGCATCCTTTGGGCTTGAACATTGAATTTTCTCAATTCTGTTAACCCTTGCTGTCTCCTCCCCTTCCCACCTCTCCCTCAGCCCTCGGGCCCTGGCATTCCCTCTCTCTCTATCTCCCTCCCTCACCCTAGTCACACCAGCTTCCCATTTTCACACCACAAACAGCTTACAATGGCTTGTTCCCTTTATCATTGATACTCTTTTGCATATCTTTCATTCATTGTTCTTTATCTCTCCACATCACCGTCTATATTTCTCGTTTCCCTGATCCCTGACCAATCTGAAGAAGGGGCTCGACCCGAAACATCGCCTATCTCCTTCGCTCCTTAGATGCTGCTGCACCCGCTGAGTTTCTCCAACCTTTTGTGTACCCTCATGGGTTTAGTAGTAATGTTTTAAATTCAGAATATGTACTTTTTTGCAATTTTCACCAGTCAATGTTTTGTCTTTGAAGTTCTCCAATATATTCTATTACTCCTATTTTATAAAGATAGCCCTTACTTTAATCAGTCTGAAGTAGGATCCTGATCTGAAACATCACTGATCCATTCTCCAGAGATGCCGACCAATCCACTGAGTTACTTTTGTAAACCAGCATCTGCAGTTCCTAATATCGCCCTTTACTTCTCATTTTTAGCATCAGACAAGATGTATATGAAAAGAATATCAAGAAGATTCCGTTTTAGGCAAAAAAAATTGAAATTGGCTAATTAAAGTAATAACTCGCAGAAGGTGGTGAATTCCTAGAATTCTTTATCTCAGATGGTTGTGAAAACTAAATAATTGGAGGTAGTTAAAAAGGAAGAAGACAATTTTTTGATACATCAAGTAATTAAAACTCTGGGGAATGAGCACAAAGTTGCAGCCTTGCTTGGATCAGCCAACAGTAGATGATCAAGCTTGAGTAGCATATACCTACTCTTATTATCTGATGTATTATATCATTATAAATTGGCAACATAAAATAAGACCCCTACCACACAGACTTTTACTGAGATAAAACATTGTTTTATCAAAGTCACCGTTGAATATATTTATTGTTCAAATACTTTTTTAAGTAAATACTATCATAATTAGACTACGCAACTTTAGAGGCTATAATTGAACAGCAAAAATTACTCAATTACATATTCATGGCACATTTTCAATCTTCAATTGAAGGTATTTTCTTGCATCCTATTTTTTGATTAGGGAACTTCACTTGCTGTGGTTTTCTTTCTTTTGTACCATTCTCAAAATTCTAGAAAGAGGCCATTTGGTACATTAATTCTATGCTGATTTTTGGAGCAATTCCATCAATCCCAATCTTCCATTTTAATCAGAACATTATTTAAAGTGGATAAAAAGAAAACACACTTACATAACTTAATACTTTTCTTTGCTCAGTTTATAATGTTACTGCAGTTCCTTCTGACACAGTTCAATAGTTATTCCAATAAAGGCAATGTCTTGGAAAAGACCAGTTACTGTGCCAGAATTGTTGAAAAACAGAGATTGGGTAACTTAGTTATAGCTGAGGTAAAGCTTCATCCAACGCATGAAAGTTCAGAGAGCAAATAAAATATTTGCTGGAGGAACTGAATGAATGAATACTTTATTGTCACATGTGAGAAGTTACAATGAAATTCTTTGCTTGCATACCCAAGGTATGCAAATAGTCTCTCATAAAGGGTGATTACAAAGCTACAGTATGCCGCGTCATGTCCCCCCTTGTTCCCCCCCCCCCCCTCCTCATCACGACGGTCCCCCCATGCCGGGAACCTGTTATTGTCGCCCCTCTTGTACCTGTGGTAGTCCCCCCCACACCGGTTTTTCCATTGTTCATTGTTCTTCCCCCTCCCTCATGGTAATGCCCCAAACACCGGGTCCTCCTTTGATCTTTCCCCTGGCAGCATTGTCCTCACTTGCACATGTCCGTCCTCATCTGTCGATCGGTGCTATCATCGACCACAGCACGGACCTCTCCAGTATCGCCGCCAGGTCCTCTATGGATGCCTCCATGGAGTCGAACTAGGCCCAGGGGCCATTGGCTGTGGGCTTCATCAACTCATCAGAGGCTCCACTTCCGACGCGTGAGGCTCCGGCCCGCGAGGCTCCTACCTCGGCTTCTCAGAGGCCCTTCAGTAGGTGTCTGCCGCTGCGGCCATCCGGAAGGCATCTGCTGGTCAGGCAGTATCTGCAGAGAAAATTAGACAGATGGTATTCAATGTTGGGACCCTCCTGCAAACTGAGCGATGTCTGATAGGAGAGCATAAAGATAAGGTACACTAAAAACCTTAAAAATAGATGGGTGCAGGGAAGATGAAAGGGTAAACAAGAAGTCATAGCTGTGAAACTAAAATGGATAAATTGATGGTTATAAGCATCCAACACCAAGAGTTATAGATGAATATAGGCATGAGAAAAAGTAAAGTTGGATGGACAATCTATAGTGGAGATGGCAATTTTAATTTTGTTATCATCAGTTTGATTTTGCTTAAGAGGGAAAAGCCAAATCTGATAGCGACGGATAAAGTTAATCAAACTGCATTAAGGCATCATGGTTCAGATGAAATCCAGGGGTGTTATTATTGTACCGCGGTGGAAAGTCCACAACTGTGAGTCTAAGCTGTGAATCAACTAAACTGTGAGTCTGCAATGCACTTGCAAAAAATGATTTGTTAGACCTTAATGACAATGCAATGAGTTGTTTGGCAATTTGGTGGCCTGCACTCTGCTTGAAATGCTATGAAATCGAATTTGCTGGCTGCACTCTGCTTAAAATGCTGTGAAATCGAATTTGTTGCCCTGCACTATGCTTGAAATGCTATGAAATTGAATTTGCTGGCCAACATTCTGCTTAAAATGCTATGAAATTGAATGTGCTGGCCTGCACTCTGCTTGAAATGCAGTGAAATTGAATGTGCTGGCTTGCATTCTGCTTGAAATGCTGTGAAATTGAAGGAGCTTGCCTGCACTCTGCTTGAAATGCTATGAAATTGAATGTGCTGGCCTGCACTCTGCTTGAAATGCTATGAAAGTGAATGTGCTGGCCTGCACTCTGCTTGAAATGCTGTGAAATTGAATCTGCTGGCCTGCACTCTGCTTGAAATGCTGCAAAATTGAATGTGCTGGCCTGCACTCTGCTTGAAATGCTGTGAAATAGAAACATAGAAAATAGGTGCAGGAGTAGGCCATTCGGCTCTTCGAGCCTGCACCGCCATTCAATATTATCATGGCTGATCATATCCCATACCTGCCTTCTCTCCATACCCCCTGATCCCTTTAGCCACAAGGGCCACATCTAACTCCCTCTTAAATATAGCCAATGAATTGGCCTGAACTACCTTCTGTGGCAGAGAATTCCAGAGATTCACCATTCTCTGTGTGAAAATTGTTTTTCTCATCTCGGTCCTAAAGGATTTCCCCCTTATCCTTAAACTGTGACCCCTTGTCCTGGACTTCCCCAACATCAGGAACAATCTTCCTGCATCTTAGCCTGTCCCACCCCTTAAGAATTTTGTAAGTTTCTATAAGATCCTGAACATGGTGATCTGCACGCAAACATTGAACATGGTGAAATTGATCATGGTGACCTGCACTATGCTTGAAATGCTGTGTAATTGTAGGTGCTTGCCTGCACTCTGCTTGAAATGCTATGAAATTGAATGTGGTGGCCTGCACTCTGCTTCAAATGCTATGAAATTGAATTTGGTGGCCTGTACCCTGCTTGAAATGCTATGAAATTGAATGTGGTGGCCTACATTCTGCTTGAAATGGATTTTCAAGGAATAGCCGTGAGTAAACTGCCAGCCCACCAGCCCTGAGTGACTGATCTTCCAGCCCACCAGCCCTGAGTGACTGATCTGCGAGCCCACCAGCCATGTGACTGAGCTGCCAGCCTACCAGCCTTGAGTGACTGAGCTGCCAGCCCTCCAGCCCTGAGTGACTGAGCTGCCAGCCCACCAGCCCTGAATGACTGAGCTGCCAGCCCAATAATCCATTTGGCCCACAATGTCAATACTAGTCCTCTGGAAACTAGTCCCTTTGGCCCACAACACACAGAATAGCGCTCGAGAAAGCCCCCTCCTCACTGACCACCAATATTGGAATTAGTGGAGTGGTGGATAATTGCGTTGGGGGAACCAGCCCTCCCGTGTGACCATGGTACCCAACGGGTCCCACTTAGTCAAGTAGTCATTATTAATAAACTTGAACAAGAATCCTGACAGAGCTATTCACCACCTCAACTAACTTTAGTTGAAACAAATCACATTTACAAATGGATAATCATAATTTGTATAAAGCAGCTGTTATCTACTTGATACTGTTCCCTTTTTATTGTAGTTCATTGCCACCTTTGATCTAAAGTTTGCTTCATCCAGTATTCAGGTGGCATCTAAGTACAAGCAACACTTATGCTTTGTTGCACTTTTTATGTTGCAGTCTAAATGTGTTTATTTTCTACCGTGTTGTTTACTTGGAAAATTTTATTTCCTCAGGCCTTTATTTTCACAGATTCTCTTGTGAATGAAATATGAAGGTCATAAACTATAGGTTTAACTTATAAACAAAGTGAAAGGACAGACACGCACTTCTGAGTTTATTATTCGTGTCTTTGAGAACAAAGTAAAACTTACCCTATGTGGAAATCTCTTTTAAAGTCCGCTTTTAACGTTATAATCCTCTCAGTTTATAGTCTGGATGATTCACCAAGGGTGGCTCAAATATTTCATTTCACTCCAGTATTAGCAACATCTTTAGCCTATAAAATGTTAATATGCACTCATATTCTTGCAGGGATTATAGCAGAGAAATGTAAAAAATTGTGCTTTCATTTATAGGAATATGGCCAAATCTTTGCTGCTGGCATATATAGTGCATCGTCAAAGGAGTGCAAACCAATTTTCAAACTACTGTGTAAGCATTTATGCAGCTTTAGTACCAGCTGGCAACTTTACAACAGTGGGAAGTCAATAGCTGTCCTATCACTGTGTAAAAATTACAGTATATTATCAGGCCTCCTTCCAGCTTCCAATTATTGAGACAGAATGACTGCAAAGTCATTTTCACCTGCTTCATTGACGTCTAATCTTTTGTTTATTTTAGTTTAATATTACTTCTTCCCTTTTTTTCTTATTTGATACTGCTGGCATTATTGTTGTGACATTTTAGATGATGTAAATGCGATCATAATCTCTATCAGTAATAACATAAATTTTTCAGAGTTTTACTCAATCAAATTGAACGCCTCAGGTTTTTTTGACATATATATCTTGCAATGCTTGAAAAGTATAATCGTAATATTACACCAAACCATCAAGCTAATAATGTGGCATTAGCTTTTTCGTCTGGAGCTATTCCAGAACATGGTTAGCTTTCTCTATATAACCACTGAATCACACAGAACAGAATGAGGCCATTAAACCAATTGTGCCTTTGATGTTCTATGAAAAAGTTATCCAATTTGTTGCCCTGCCCTTTTATTTCCCCATAGAAGAAAAATAGGAAAGTCATAAGATTAAGTGCGTGTTTCTATATTCTATTTTAAAAATTATGCTACCCTAACACAAATTATGTCAGCCTATTTTAATCATGATTAAATTTATACCAAACTGATCCTGTTGTGAATGATAAATGCTTTATGGAGATTACATTATATTGTGGAGAGAAATAACTAAATCAAAAGTCCTCCTACAATCTAGTGACTTTTACACTGGGGTGTGTGACTCAACAGGTGATATCAGATCCATCCTCTCTCCTCTCCTCATTCCTACACGAATGAGGGCACACTTTGGCACACTTGGATAAAGCCATGACAATGACTGATTCAAATAAGCTGGTCTTATTTATAGTAGCAAAGAAAATGGAAATTAATACAAAAAATAGAATGAAAATTATACAGTCCACTGGTGGGCGGGCAGCTCAGTCACTCAGGCCTGGTGGGCTGGCAGCTCAGTCACACAGGCCTGGTGGGCAGGCAGCTGTCACTCAGGCCTGGTGGGCTGGCAGCTCAGTTACTCAGGGCTGGTGGTCAAGCAGCTCAGAAACTGCCAGAAATACTGCCGAAAACAGGTGAGAGACTCTGTGAGAGAGAAGGTGGAGAGGCTGGAGAATCAATTTTAGACATTTGTCCCCCTTTTTTACAGATCCCAGCAATGAAGGAGGAAAGTCTATCCTGGCCTGGATCTCACAGGGAGCCAATGAAGGGAGGGAGAAATATACGGGGGTGAGGTTTAATACTTGCAGGGGGTATACTTACAGATGGGCCGAAGGGACTCCTCCTGGGCTAGTGCAGGCCTGATGGGCCGAAGGGACACAAAAAAAAATCTGAGTGAAATTTCAGTGAAAGGCACTTTTTCTGGACTTTTCCTGGCTTGGCATGGGCCTTTTGGGTCAAAATGCTCCTCCTGTGCTAATACGGGACTGGTTTATCTGCTAATAAGGGCCTTGTGGGCCAAAATTAGTGGTTTCAGGCAGGCCAAACAACTCATTTCATTTCATTTCCATTTCAATTTCAGTTTCAATCACAGGGCAGGCCAAACAACTCAATGCACTTTCATTTCAGTTCCATTTCAATTTCAGTTTCAAGTGCAGGGCAGGCCAGACAACTCATTGTATTTTCATTTCATTTTGATTTCCATTGCAGTTTCAAGCACAGGGCAGGCCAAACAACTCATTGCATGTTCATTTCATTTCCATTTCCATTACAATTTCAAGCACAGGGCAGGCCAAACAACTCATTGCATTTTCATTTAATTTCCATTGCAGTTTCAAGCACAGGGCAGGCCAAACAATTCATTGCTTGTTCATTTCATTTCCGTTTCCATTGCAGTTTCAAACACAGGGCAGGCCAAACAACTAATTTTATTTTTATTAAGGGCTAACAAATCATTTATTGCTAGTACATCACAGACTCACAGTTCAGTTGACTCACAGCATAGAATCACAGTTGTGGACTCTCCCTCACGATCTTCCAGAGTGACTGACTGACATCCGGCATCCGGGGCTTTAAACTCCTGGCAACCCCCGGAATGGGCGTTACCTTTATCATGGTGACAAGTGAGAGGACCAATAAGCTGATCTCACAATTTTTGAAACATTCATAATTTTTTTATTTTTAAGTGATCGGAAAAATCCTTGGGGCTGCTGCAGCGGAGGAGGACTGTGAGTAAGATGGCAAAAAATCATAGTGATATAGGGTAGCGGTTTTTCTAAAATCAATTAAAAACGTAGATAAGAAGTGGTAAGATGAGACTTTTAGTATAATAATAGATATCACTGGTGTTCATTGAACTACAGTGCAATTGAACTAAAGTTGCTGGTAGATTTTGTGTACTGTAACATATGTTCAGATATTTCTGTGTTTGATTTATTGGATACCAAAAACAATTGCTAAATCATTTTTGTCCATTACATCTGAGTGCAAAGTCTATAATGTTCATCCTAGGAACTATCCTCTTATTCTAATAAGCATTAGATATTGTAACATAACACACCATTTCACTGTTTCTGGTTCATATTGGTTAAACATATTTTGCAGTCTGGGCCACAGTTGTGGTGTAATATAAAATGAGAGAGAATTGAATTTCTAAATAGGTCAAATGAACCCATTGGGCAAGTCAGGGAAAAGCAAATGTAAATAACTTGCCTAAATTATTCTGTGACTTACTAGCATGTTGCTTGACAATGTTATGTATCAACTAACAGAAAACAAAGAACAATTTAACATTCCCCGTGCACTAAAACAAATTCAAAGTAAGATTCAAATCTTAACATTTTGTAAGCAACATTATTATTTAATAGAGAGCTATGCATATCACCCACCTTGGGAAGAATTTCGAGAAACCATTGCAGGTTGTTGCCGTTTGGTGAGCAGTGCTTACCATTGAACAATAGTGAAATTACATTGTATTTGCAGGTGTGAAATTTGATGAAGATATAATAAGCACAGAGTTGATGGGAAGATTGACTTTCTACTGTGCTGTAAAGTTCTATGATTGAATTTTACTATTTCTGTACAGATCCCGGACAGGGGAAGCACAGTGGCACAATGGTGGAGTTGCTGCTTTACAGCACCAGAGACCCTGGCTCAATCCTGACGATGTGTGCTGTCTGTACATTCTCCCTGTGACCACACAAGATTTCTCTGGGTGCTCTGGTTTCCTCCTACACTACAAAGACGTACGGGTTTGTAGGTTAATTGGCTTCTCTAAATTATAAATTATCTCTCATGTGCAGGCTAGTGTTGGTGGATGTCGTAATCGTTGGGATACACAAAATGCTGGAGTAACTCAGCTGGACAGGCAGCATCTTTGGAGAGAAGGGATGGATGACGTTTCGGGTCGAGACCCTTCTTCAGACATAATCGTTGGTCTGTGTGGACTCGGGCTGAAGGTCTGTTTCCGCACTGTATCTCTAAACTACACTAAACTAACTTAACTTTCCGTATATTAATCAAATGCAGAACTATTTACTTAATACTGTATTTTTGCTATTTTCAAGTTATTATATCCTCCTATACCACTTCGTGAAAATGAAATCTATCAACTGCATCAGGAAATTCAACAGGCAAAGATTAAATTTTGCTTTCAAATCCTTCTAAATTTATTATAACCTTTTGTGAAAAGCCACCAATTGACCTGAAAATAAAAATACATACTTACAATAATGGCATGGTGATTACAGATGCTCAAGAACGCTCTACAACAACATCCCTTTCTTTCTGAATATGCAGTGTTTGAGATTTTCTCCGTTTAATAATGTTTTATTTGTACAAATTCTTGACTGGCAGCTGTTCGGTGAGCTGTACTTTCTTTTTGATTATCAGTAAAGACCCTGGGATTTGCTGGATAAGAACCTGTAGTTCATCAGCCTTCTTTTTGCCTTTCTTCTCTCTCACAACCACATCATGGAAAGTAAATGAAATGTTAGATATTAAGGCTGCAAGAATTCAAAGTAAAAAGTAATGAATCTTGGTGCATCAATAATGCATTATTAAAAGGTTAAGAAATAAAATTAACTGGAAGCAAATCAACAAAACCAAGCAAGGTTATAATATTTTATGGATAATCCTAACAGTAGGAAATGTTTATCCATCCATTGGTTTTCATTGTGCAAACCTTTTACAATGCCAGCATTTAATAACTTGATCAGTTAAGGACTCCTTTCTAACTTTTCCAATGAAGTAACTATTCCTATTACAGTCAAAGTGCAATAAGCAGTAAAACTTGCTGGGTGGGCTTTGTTTTAGCTCCATCTGTTCTTAACATCCAAGAAAATTGTATAGACGAATGGCTTATACAAATGCAGTATAGATACTGACCATTGGCTACCTGGGGCAGTAAAGTCGACAACCAATAATGGATGGCTGACTACACAGTATCAGGGAATTGAGGTTATGCAGGTTAATGTAATAAACAAGTCTGCAGGCCAAGCCCTTGAAATGATTTGCTACTTGCTTTACCTTAGAACAGCAAAATGCTATTTGATGAGGTCTGTATCACTGTTTATTTTTCAATTCTTTAGTTACTTCCCAACATAATTATCTGAGCTAAAGGACGATCAAGGTCACCTCATCATTGGTGAACAGAAACAATTGTTGCTTTTGCTGGCCGTGTGTGATTGTGTTGATTATTCAATATTTGTTAATTGGACAATCACTATTTTGCAAATATAAACATCGCCATCGACATCCTAAAGATGGTTATTGACCAGAAACTTAACCGGACCAGTGAAATATATATTACCACATCGACAAAGGCAGGTCAAAGTATGGATATCCTGTAGTTATTGGTTGTGGGTAGCCTTTCCAATGCCTTCCCATCACCTGTAAGTAAAAATCAGAAGTATGATCAAATCCTTTGTGCCAGAACAGGTGCACCCACAATAAAATATCAGCTGGAACAAGATACATTCACACTCCATTCAGCATCTTTGACATTCACTCTGTCCATCACTGACATTCAGTGATTGCAATGTTAATCCTCTAAATGAAAAACAACAGCAACTTTTATGAACTTCCTCACAGCAGAAGAAGAAGCCTGTGATCTCCATCACCTGTAAGAACAAGGATGTCAGTCATACTGAATACAGCCACCTCCAAGTCCCTCTCCATGTCTGACACCATCATGACATGGAAAACATGAACCAATGTATCTTTCAATATTAGACATAAAGTGCTGGCGTAACTTAGTATGTCAGGCCAGCAGGTCAGCATCTCTGGAGAACATGACTAGGCAATATATTGGGTCGGGGCCCATATTCAGTTCAAAACACACAAACACACCTTATCTAATGTTAACCAGGATATCATGTTCATGATACAGGATATAGTGGCTGCAGAAGACTTCCACAAGGCCATTTAGGGATAGATGCTAAATACAGATTTTATTTGTGCTATGAAGACGCTATGAATGAATTAATACAAAAATACCCACCAAGTTACTTCAAATACAGCATCAAGTGTACAATTTCATAAAATAACATTATTCCTAGCAGTGGAAAAAAAATACTATCTGTATCATGGTCACTTATGTATTATGCTTGTTAATTAACCTGTGTTAATTAAGTTTGAAAACATATTTTTTTGTATTATGGGCCACTAATCTAAACTCCAGTTGCTTTGGTTCCAGCTTCAGAAGAACACCAAGCTGTGAAGGTAACTGGAGGCTCTTGCTGAGCAAAGTTGACTTAATCTTCGACTTCCCTGCTTGAAGTGACAAAGCTGTTAAGACATCGAGTGACTACATGATTACATTGGTAGGACGATCTTGTGAAGCACTCAATATATCAGAGCAAATTTGTGGTGCTGACTCAAGCCCAAGGAACAAAAATAAGGTACAGGGAAATGTGAATGGGAATAAGTAGTTAAGATTAATAATTAGAGATATACAGAATGAAACAGGCCCCTCGACCCACAACATCTACAATAAGCATCAATTGCCAATCGAATTTTATGCTATTTTATTCGCCCCATATTCCCGTCAAGTCCTCCCAGATTCTACTACTCATCTAAACACCAAGGGCAATTTACAGTAGTAAATTAACCTGCTAGCCAGCTTATCTCAGAAAAGTGGAAGCAAACCAGGGGAGTCAAAGGGAAGACATTCATAGGGAGAATGAACACACTTCACAAACTCAGCCCAGCGGTCAGGACTGAACCTGGGTTATTGGAGCTGTGTGGCTGCACCTTAATTAGTTATGGTCCCTAAATTGTCAAAGGGGTGTACAGTACAAAATGACATGCCAATCACAGTGGTTACAACAGGATGAAGAAGCCTTTCACTTTATATATTCAAAGAATAGGATTTCCTTTTGGTTGAAAAATGTTTTTGCAACAGATGTTGAGATTGAAGCTGCTCAGAATAAGGCCATGGAAGAGGTTGATCAGGCCTTTAGGCATAGGGCACATAACTTGCAAGATGTTGCTGAACATGCTTGTATCAATGGAAAAATTAATGGGGATTGTTGAAAGTTGTAAGTTTGGGACCTGTAACCAAATGCAGAGAGAGACATGTAGCAACTAAAAGATTTGTTACGGTATTAAGAGGTGTTTTCATTTTAGAAACCTGGGAACATAGAAACACAGGAGCAGGAGAAGGCCGTATGGCTCTCCAGCCTCTTCTAATATTCAGGGCAATTAGAGCTGGTCCTCATTCTCAATACCACTGTCCTGTTCTACACCCATACTTTCTGATGCCTATTGCTCTGCAGGATCAATGGGTGAGCAGCAGTTAGTTACTTAACAGTAAAGATTAAAATCAGAGTGTGCAAAAATGAGACAGGATTTCAGATGGAGCAAGGTTACAGAATACCACAATGAACTTATGTGTTGGTGTGTGATATGGACCCATGGCAGGAGTAGTAGCACATATTCCAACTTTGATTCCTGGTCAGAGCAGGAAGATACTTCAGGTTCAGAAAGCAAAGGCACACTGGCTCAGTCTATTCAGCAAGCATAAATAGTACAATGCCAATCATACTGAACAATGCTACATCAAAGTTCCTCTCCACATCTGACGCCATACTGACATGTAAAACATGAATTAATATACCTTTCAATATCAATAAGTTCACAATGGAGTCAAATGGAGGTCTAAAGGAAAGGGGGAATCATACTAGTAAACCACAGAAAGGAAATGTATGTAAAATCAGAGAGCACATTTTAAATTCACTGTGAACATTTAAAAAATAGTGATTTCACAGCTGGTGAAGATTAATAATCAAGACTTTGACACAAATCTTGACACAGCAGCAGATTATTCCATCACAGGAGTGGACATATAGAATTAGAAATTTTGTAAAGGCAGACACAAAAATCTGGAGTAACCCAGCAGGCCAGGCAGCATCTTTGGAGCGAAGGAATAAATGACGTTTTTTGTCGAGACACTTTTTCAGACTGAAGGATCTTGACCTGAAAGGTCACCCATGTATTTTCTCCACAGATACTGCCTGACCTGCTGAGTTACTACAGCTTTTTGTTTCTATCTTCGGTTGGTGTAAATCGACAGTTCAGGCAGCATGTCTGGAGAAAATAGGTGATATTTCGGGTCGGGATCCTTTCTCAGACTGAGAGTCAGGGGAAAGGAAAATGAGAGATATACTGTAGATGATGCTTAGGAGAAATAAATGGAAGATATGCAAAAATCAAGGATAATCAAGGAAACATGAGTCACACAACAGGCCATAGTTGGCTGTGCGATAGATGATAACGAGTATAGAGGCAAAGGAACTCAACGGGACTACAGTAAAACTAGTATGGACTAGGGTGGGGGATGGACGGAGAGCGAGGGGATGCAAGGGGTACTTGAAGTTAGAGAAATCCAGATTCATGCCGCTGGGTTGTAAGCTGCTCAAGCAGCCCAGGAACCATTGCTCCTCAACAAACTTCAGTTGGCTTTCCAGCCAACCAAGCCCTGCTCCAGTTTTTCTCCAGCGATGCTGCCTGCCCCACTGAGTTACTCCAGCTTTTTGTGTCTATCTTCGGTTTAAACCAGCATCTGCAGTTCCTTGCTACACATACCGCTGAGGTTCTCCAGCACTGTGTATCTTTGGCTTGACATGAATTGATTTGGCTTGAAATGACTTGATTTGATTTAACTTGATTTGACTTGACTGGACTTGACGTGAATGAGCAACGATGAGGTTTAACTCCAAGCGATGGATCCAGTGAGAGTGACTATGAAGCTGATGAATCACATCACATTAGGATCAGGGTGTTATCATAGGATGGATAAATGAGGAACAGTGTTGGAAGTGCTACTACTTACAGGAAAGTTTATGTACAGAAGGATGCAGTGGAGATGACCCAGCAAGAGAGAGTGATAGGAACAGTTTTATACAAACTTAAAGCATACGGTATTAGGGGTTCAGTATTGATGTGGATAGAGAACTGGCTGGCAAACAGGAAGCAAAGAGTAGGAGTAAACGGGTCCTTTTCACAATGGCAGGCAGTAACTAGTGGGGTACCGCAGGGCTCAGTGCTGGGACCCCAGCTATTTACAATATATATTAATTGATTGGATGAGGGAATTGAAGGCAATATCTCCAAGTTTGCGGATGACACTAAGCTGGGGGGCAGTGTTCGCTGTGAGGAAGATGCTAGGAGACTGCAAGGTGACTTGGATAGGCTGGGTGAGTGGGCAAATGTTTGGCAGATGCAGTATAATGTGGATAAATGTGAGGTTATCCACTTTGGTGGCAAAAACAGGAAAGCAGACTATTATTTAAATGGTGGCCGATTAGGAAAAGGGGAGATGCAGCGAGACCTGGGTGTCATGGTACACCAGTCATTGAAAGTAGGCATGCAGGTGCAGCAGGCAGTGAAAAAAGCGAATGGTATGTTAGCTTTCATAGCAAAAGGATTTGAGTACAGGAGCAGGGAGGTTCTACTTCAGTTGTACAGGGTCTTGGTGAGACCACACCTGGAGTATTGCGTGCAGTTTTGGTCTCCAAATCTGAGGAAGGACATTATTGCCATAGAGGGAGTGCAGAGAAGGTTCACCAGACTGATTCCTGGGATGTCAGGACTGTCTTATGAAGAAAGACTGGATAGACTCGGTTTATACTCTCTGGAATTTAGGAGATTAAGAGGGGATCTTATAGAAACTTACAAAATTCTTAAGGGGTTGGACAGGCTAGATGCAGGAAGATTGTTCCCGATGTTGGGGAAGTCCAGGACAAGGGGTCACAGCTTAAGGATAAGGGGGAAATCCTTTAAGACCGAGATGAGAAAGACTTTCTTCACACAGAGAGTGGTGAGTCTCTGGAACTCTCTGCCACAGAGGGTAGTTGAGGCCAGTTCATTGGCTATATTTAAGAGTGAGTTGGATGTGGCCCTTGTGGCTAAGGGGATCAGAGGGTATGGAGAGAAGGCAGGTACGGCTGAGTTGGATGATCAGCCATGATCATATTGAATGGCGGTGCAGGCTCGAAGGGCTGAATGGCCTACTCCTGCACCTAATTTCTATGTTTCTATGAACAGTTTTATTATAAGCAGTTTGAGACCCATATATTCGAGAGGGTACAAAGGAGGTTTACGAGAATTATCCCAGGATCATTCTCGTAAACCTCCTTTGGACCCTCTCCAATGCCAGATTGAGTTAAAGTATGATGAGCATTGGCAGCGCTGCCCTTGTACTCACTGGTCATCGTCATATAGTCATTGTGATACAGTGTGGAAATGGGGCCTTTGGCCCACACCGGCCAACAATGTCCAGCTAGGGTACACAAAAAGCTGGAGAAAACTCAGCGGGTGCAGCAGCATCTAAGGAGCGAAGGAGATAGGCGACGTTTCGGGTCGAGACCCTTCTTCAGACACGGAGACAATGTCCCAGCTACACTAGTCCCACTTGCCAGCGCTTGGTCCATATCCATCCAAACCTGTCCTATCCATGTACCTGCTTAACTGTTTCTTAAACAGTGGGATAGTCCCAGGCTCAACGACCTCCTCTGGCAGCTTGTTCCAAACACCCACCACCCTTTGTGTTACCCCTCGGATTCCTATTAAATCTTTTCACCATCTTGAGCCTATGTCCACTGGTCCTCAATTCCCCTATTCCGGGAAAGAGACATCTAGCCGATCTATACCTCTCATGATTTTGTACACCTCTATAAGATCACCCCTCTTCCTCCTGCATTCCATGGAATAGAAACCCAGCCTACTCAACCTCTCCCTACAGCTCACACCCTCTAGTCCTGGCACCATTCTTGTAAATCTTTTCTGAACCCTTTCAAGCTTGACAATATATTTCCTAGTAAGTTTGCTGATGATGCACCTGTACTCCTAGATCCCTCTACTCCACAACACTATCCAGAGGCCGACCATTTACTGTGTAGGTCTTGCCTTTGTACGACATCCCAAAATGCAATACTTCACACTTCTCTGTATTAAATTCCATCAACCATTCCTCTGCCCACCTGGCCAATCAATCCAGATCCTGCTCTAATCTTTCACAACCGCCTTAACTATCTGCAAAACCACTCACTTTTGTATCATCAGCAAACTTACTAATCATGCCCTTTATGTTCTCATCCAAATCATTGATGTAGATGACAAACAATAATGGGGCCAGCACCGAACCTTGAGGTACACCACTAGTCACAGGCCTCCAATCCGAGAAGCAACCTTCCACCATCACCCTCTACTTCCTTCCATGGAGCCAATTTACTATCCATTCAGCTATCTCTCTTTGGATCCCATGCAATCTAACCTTCGAGTAGCCTACCAAGCATAATCTTGTCGAATTCTTTACTGAAATTCGTGTACAC
Source organism: Okamejei kenojei (assembly GCA_035221665.1). Classification (NCBI taxonomy): domain Eukaryota; kingdom Metazoa; phylum Chordata; class Chondrichthyes; order Rajiformes; family Rajidae; genus Okamejei; species Okamejei kenojei. The sequence goes on from CM069150.1 coordinate 31,985,227, forward strand.
AACAGCTACAGCTATTGAAGAGAGGGGTAGAAGGTTCTTGTGAATTTGAATGAGAAATTAATCTCATAAATTTCTTCTGTATGATGAGTAGCTTAGAAAGATAGGAAGGATAGGTAGAACCCCAAAGAATATTACAATAATTTAAATAAGGAAAAATCAAACTGTAATATATTGTTAGATGGGAAGACGGGTGAATAAATGCACAAACCTTTCTCAGAATACCAAGCATTTTCATTGATCTTCTACAGACAATATTGTAGCTGTTAGATAGATTGATAGCTGTTAGTTTAGTTTAGAGATACAGCGTGGAAACAAGCCCTTCGGCCCTCCGTGTCACCGCCAACCAGTGATCCCTGTACACTGACACTATCCTACACACTAGGGGCAATTTATAATTTCCCTAAGCCAATCAGCCTACCAACCTGCACGGCTTTGGGGTGTGGGAGGAAACCAAAGCATCCGGAGAAAACCCACGCAGGTCACGGTGAGAACTTACAATCTCCATACAGACAGTACCTATAGTCAGGATCGAACCCAGGTCTCTGGTGCTGTAAGGCAGCAACTCTACTGCGGTGCCACCACGCCCCCCCCCCCCCCCCCCCTTTGATTTTCTTTGATTTTATTACATTTATAGCCACTTGCCCTATTTGAAACAGGTTTCTAAGAAGGTGGTCAGAGCTTTGATCTGAAGTTCCCTGTATTCCCAGCCACTCAGCATTGCTCACCTGTTAGAACCATGTCTGCAAGCAAGACAACCTCCCTTTGCCCCACTTCTTGCAGAACCTTCACTGTTACAATTGGGAACTTTGATGCTCAGACTCTTTGCTACTCAATGTGGCACTTATATGATGCTGCAAAACACATATTCCCTTTTAGACAGGAGGTGAAAGTCCTTAATGCCTGGGGCATCTATTTAAAATTCGCCCTGAGAATTTAGAGGTTGACTTTTCAAAGAGATTACTGGGTGAATCCCAGAGTGTGACAAGGCGAACAGAGGAGGGGAAATGTGAATGAACCTTTAGCTGGGGAGGCTGGTTGTTGTCCTTGCTCAGTAACTAATCACAGAGATTTATACCTTATTGAGTGAGCAATTGTATTGCATTCACTTTGGAGTATGGACAGCATCCTATAAGATTTATAAATGATTGTGAAGGTCTCCAATAACTTTTACTTATTTAATCATTTTTTGGGGGATTTGGGCACTATTGCAAAGCCAATATTTATTGCCCAGTCCTAACTGAACAGAATAGCTTGCCACGTTATTTCAGGGGACATTTTAAGAGACTTTGCTGTGTGTCTGAAGTTACATATAGGTCAGAGCAGGTAAGGATAGCAGATATCATCCCCTAAAGGATATTGATGAACCAAGTAAGTATCTACAACAATCGATCAGATGGTTTCTTGGGCGACATTACTAAGACTAGTCAAAGAATCATATAGCATAGAAACATGTCCTTCAGTCCACCATGTCCACCTGACTATCAATTCCCACCGGCACTTGGGCCACAGCCTTCTGTGCCTTGGTGATTCAAGTGCTGATCTCAAAGAGTCATAGTCATACAGCGCAGAAACAGCCCAACTTGCTTACGTTGACCCACATGCCCCATCTACACTAGTCCCACATGCCCGCGTTTGGTCAATATCCTTCTAAACCTATGCTATCCATATACCTGTCAGTCTAGATGTTTCTTAAATGTTGCAAGCTGCAAACTTAACCTGCCTTAACTACCGGCAGCTCTTTCCATACACCCACCACCCTTTGTGCAAAAAAACTACCCCACAGGTCCTTCTAAAATCTTTCCCCCCTCATCTCCCTGCGCTCCAAGAAAATAAAGTCCTAAGGTCATCTGGATACTTCCTTCATGTTGCGAGCATATCACTTCCATCGCCCACTGATTCTTCCTTTGAAAATATTCTTAATAATTAACTGTATTTAAATGCCACAGCTGCCGTGGTATGATTTGAAATCAGCTCTCCTGGGTGTAAATCTGGACTTGCGGTCCATAATTTTTCTTTAACCACAGCACTACCACTCTACCCCCAACAACCATTGTCAAGCCTATGTGGTCAAGAGTGTATTATTACAGTTACACCGTCATCTCCAATGAAGGTTTCCCTGTCAGAATCCACTTGGAATATTTATTTTGAATGCCCAGGTCTTAGGTTCAACATGTTCTGGACTCTGTTGCCTGATTTAAAACTGCTGAGGGATTTAATGCTTTCAATGGTTACAGAAGTGCAAGAGATCCCAACCTTGAAGCACTGAACTCTCACTGATTGGCAGCTTGCACTTCAGGGGCTTGCTTTGAATGACGAACGATATCTGACCCAGAACCATGTCCTGACATCAGCCTGTGCTGTTCTTGTACATTTCCACTGCCTCCCAGCTCTGATTAAATAAAGAACCAATTTTGCTATCAGGTCAATGGACAAAAAGACTTGGTTTAATTGGTTGGAAAAGTTCAAATGATTCAGTCAAGTTTGAATGTAAAATAAATTATAAGCTATGTGCCTAGAGATGACAAGATGATCACGGTTGCAAAGTTCCTTTTGTAGGTAGGAAACCAATTTTCCAAGCGGTAGTCTGCAGTTGGAATGAGCAATGGCAGCAAAGATTATGATTTCAGCTGTGACTAAGATTTAAAACATTTGACGCAGGAGTGTGTTTAGAAGTTGACAGTCTATTCTCTTACAAAGGATGGTGTAGGCGGCTTAGTTGCTGAAAGACTAGGGCTGATTGAAGGAAACTGACTGTGAGAGAGACAGAATTAGAGCGTGGGTTGCAGGCAGCATTGAAAATTGATGGCAACTACTGTAGTTAAGGTCCTTGCTAAGGAAATAATGCAGTACAAGGTGAAACAATTTTACAGATTCCGAGTTAGTGCATGGAACCTGAAGGACAGCGCAATGAGTAAACTTAGTTGCCAAATGTATCAAGCATGAGTAATGAAAAATCAGGTCCCTGCAGATCAATGTAAGCAAAATAGTGGATAGCTGATTTAAAGATAGTTAATATCGAGTAGGCTAGAAGTTAGTCATTGTGGCCAAAATAAATTTAAAAAAAGCACCTGTAACTGTCTTCATTTCCACATATTCTTCCCTTGGTGTGAGGTAGTAAAATATTTGCAGTCTTGATTAGCAGTCGGTCCACAGTACCGATGTTTCTAGCATGAAGGAACCATCTTCCTAGACTACAAAAACCTGGCAAGATCTGTGCAGCAGAATAGATTTACGGGCTCTGAGAATTTCTTAAGAGGAAATGTTACCAACATTCAATGGATATAAATATACCTGTGCCCAGAATATTTAATCAGAGCTTTGGTATCTCTTTGTTCCGATTGTCCAAAGTCCTGATGGAAGATTCATCTCGGCACTTTCCAACTCAGGATCGGTAGGTTACCATGAAGCAAAAGGCTCACTCTTTTTCTATGAAAAGTGTAATGGTTTGTTACACATTTATTGGACCCATATATTAAGCCTGTCACAAACCAGAAGATGCTGAAAATACTCATCAAACCAGGCAGCATCAATAATGTAAGCAGTAGGATTTCAGGCTCCTAAAGCCGGGATATAGGGTGGAGCTGCTATGGCGCAGCACATTTCAGATACAAGCAATGATTAATTTCTAGTCCCCTATGTGACCTCTACTAGAACTGATGCAATTATGATTTTTAAAAGACATTTGGACAGATATACGGATAGTAAGGGTTTAGACTGCTATGGGGTAAAATCAAGCAAATGTGACTAGCCCAGTGTGTTAACATGGTTGGTATGGACGAGGTGAGCCGAAGGGCCTGTTTGCATGCTGTACTGCTCTATGGCTCTATGCAGCTGTAGAATAAAAATAAAAAATAAATATGATTATGATCTGAAACTTTTCAGCCCAACTTGCAAGGTAACGGAATGACAAATCAACACGTGAGGAGATTCCCTGAGGAGTTCCATCAGAACAGTGCATAAAGCCTAGGACAGGACGATCCATGTCTAATTGGAGCAGAAAAATAACATTATGCGATACCAGAGGCTCAGGTCATGCTTATTGACTGAAAGGAGTTGTACTGCAAAGCATGCATTAAAATCTGTTAGCTCAGACACAGTCAGTCAAATCGTAAATAACATTAAAATTGTTTTTGATTTTAAGCTCGATAGTAACTTACTTAGAAGTGTACTGAGAGATTTTTCTATATTCATACTCTGCGCAGTAATATTGCTTTAGAGATGGAGTTTGACAATGTAGTTTGCATTTTTTCTTTCATCTTGATTATGCTTGGTTTTAGAAAAAGGCTATAGCTCAAGAATAAGAAAAGCAGGAAAAAGGAGAAAAAAAAGGGCGGGACAGTGGCGTAGCGGTATAGATTTGCTGCTTTAAAGCGGCAGACACTCGGGTTTGATCCTGACTATGGTTGCTGTCTGCACGGAATTTGTACATAGGTACATAGAAAACATAGGTTTTCTTCAGGTGCCCTAGTTTTCTCCCGTAATCCAAAGTCATACAGGTTTGTAGTTTAATTGGCTTCAGTAAATTGGAAATTGTCCCTTGTGTGTGGAATAGTGCAAGAATACTGTATAGGGTGATCGTTGATCGGCGTGGATATGGTAGGCCGAAGGGCCTGATTCCATGTTGTATCACTGAAGTCTAAAATCTAAAGTTTAAAAACATGAACCTGTTACGTTCAGTTTAGAAACAAAATATTTGACTGCTTTAAAAACTACTATGAAAAACTTGCATTATAGTTCATGGAGTTGCGACATGTATAAGATTTGTGTTTTGGTTTGAGCTCAACCACACTTTTTTCATCCAAAGTAAGAAGGAAATAATAGATTGCATGCTTGCTATTCATAATAAAATAAAGGATTTATAGAAATTGGTGCACCTACAATACAATCAATGATATTTTGAGATACATTGAGATTAAGGACGGCATGGTGGCATAGCGGTAGAGCTACTGCCTTACAGTGAGGGAGATCTGGGTTCGATCCTGACTATGGCTGCTTGGCTATATGGAGTTAGTACGTTCTCCACATGCAAGTAAGAATTTCATTGTTCTATCTGGGACATATGACAATAAAACATTCTTGACTCTTGGCTCTTGACCTGCATGGGTTTTCTCCGAGCTCTTCGTTTGCCTCCACACTCCAAAGAGGTACAGGTTTGTGTAGGTTAATTGGTTTGGTATAAATGTAAATTGTCCCTAGTGTGTGTAGGATAGTGCACTGGTTTAGTGCACTTGGTGGGCCGAAGGGCCTGTTTCCAGGCTGTATCTCTAAACTCAACTAAACAATAAAAATCATCAATGATAAATGTTATAGGCATATTTCGTAGTTAATAAATTAGAGCAGAAAACAGAAAAGTAGAGGTAATTTTTTCAAACCCTGTGACCAATGGAACTACTCAGCCGGTACTGTGACATCAATAGACAGAGGAACACAGTTAATGTTTCAGGTCAGCAGACTACATTCACTACTGGGAAACATGACAATGTAGTTGATTTTAAGCAAGTACAGAAGCAGGGAGAGGAAGGCGAGAGTGAAAGTTCGAAAAGGAGGATCTGTAATTGACAGAACAAGACAGAAATGACAAAAGAAGAATACTAATGATGCAAGGTAAATGGGATGAATTTAGCAGCTGAAATAAAATAATAAAAGAGGGGATTGAAGTGGAGAAATGGCTGAAATCTTTAATGAAAACATTCTGGCAAAATTTGTCTTAAGTTTTAGTATGATTACTAAGGCATCGTAGAGGAAAGCTAAAAGGAGAAGTGAAAATCTTACCTTTTATTAACTATGTATAATCCATTATTTTATGGACTCTATTCATTTACTGATTTGAGGAAACGATTGAGGTTCTATGGAGGAACAGGAGAGTGCAGATGTAGGAATCTGCAGTCAAAAAAGGAGAGCAACATGAGTAATTCAACGGTCTGGGCAGCATCTGTGGAGGGAACTGGACAGTTGATGGTTTGGGTTAAGACCCATCATCTAGAGTTAAAAGTACCTTGCTGCTTACTGATAATAATTCAGAAACATCAAATCAAAGTTAAAATTCTGGATTAATCTTCTTCAATATTTGAATTGTGCAGGAATTAGATTCAATGAAGCATGCAATTAGCTCTATCTCGCCATATAATTGGAGTTCCTTTCCTTATTAGATATTTATTCAGGTGGTGAATGCAATGATGGTGTGCTGCTAAGTAACCTGTCCCAGTAAAATGACCAAATACATGATGTTGTCATAAAATTTTGAAAATCATAAGAAAGATGAGTACTTAGTAATGTGTTTAACCCACGAGCTGACATACAGTACTGGGGAAGCATGATCAGAAAAATGCCCAACAAACGAAACCTAAGGATGTTAGTGAGGCAATACATAGATGTATCATTGTGTTTAGGTTTCACAGCATAGCTAGTTTAGTTAAAAAGCATTGAGGTTTCTAAACTAAGCTGGTGGTAATAGAAGCGGTCAAGGACACTGACATTTATTGTGTTTATTTGTTATAGAAGTGGGAGAGTGACTTTGTAAGTACCAGGGAGCGTAAGGTTAAAGATCACTCTGGGGAATGACAAAGATGAAAGGTTACAGAGACATTGGTCAATGATGCCTTATTTCAAAAATATAGAATCCACCAGTAATTATTGTGCTGCGAGAATATAAAATTGTTCTGAGTGCTGTGGATCTTTGATACAATTTGGGTTATCTCAGAGTGTTTCCCAGTGCATACTGATAAGGCCTTCAATAATCTGACTTGTTTGAGAAACTCACCACTGATCAACATGTTTTATTTTGTGAATGTTCTTATCTAAGCTGGGCCCCACGTAAAGCCAGATTCAGGGTGCAGGTATAACACAGAATTCCCTCCCACCTGTGCCACCCAGCAATTATTCACTGAATGTCAGTAAACTTTCCGTGTGCAATCAGAATGAGTTACATAATATCAGGAGTGCAGATTGGGAGATGTTTCATACAGTCTCCCCCATAAATAAAATGTGAGAAATCTTTGCAATCTCTTTATTCCATGTATCTTGCCATTTGAAACAGTATTGCAATTATTTGTTTAATTTCAATAAAATAGTTTCATTGCATTTATATTATTTTGTTAGTTTAATTTATTGCCATATACATCAGGGTGCAATGAAATCCCATTATTTACATGCAGCTCACATAGTATACATGGTAATGAGAACACAACTTTGAATACAACAGAGTGCAAAAAATGTAGTGCAATCTGACGTAATGCAAAAATATTAAAGTGCAATAACAGAGTAAGCAAAGGAGGTGGATTTAAGAGAAAGAATACGTGGCAGCACCTCCGAGAAAGGGATTTGAAAGAAGTTATTGGTTCAGGATAGTGTGTAGGATAGTGCTAGTGCATGGGGTGATCGCTGGTTGGCGCAGACTTGATGTGCCGGTGAGCCTGTTTCCACACTGTATCCCTAAAGTCTGGTCTAAACAATCACCCTCAGCTTGATTTCCTTTGTTATCAGTGATTTTGAACACACTTCATCATCATCATCATTGATGTGTCTGCAACAACACATCCAACTAACAACCACATTGTCTATAATATTATTTCTGCAGATCCTCATTTTCTATCTCATTAGGCCTCGCTTCACTCAGTACAGCAATAGCCACACAAACTCTGGTCTGATCCTTCGCCGCTTCGTAATGTATGGCTGGAATTTGGAACAAGCATCTTCCCCTTCCTTTCTGCTGGAGTGTTCCTAACCTGTATTTCAATTTAATAAGACTCAGCTGGACAGATTTAAAGAGAAATCCAATACAAAAAAGTTTATTTGGCATAGCCTCACTCGCCACAATGACTGGCACACTGCTATTTCTGCTAATAGTAATTTACATCTACTTTTAACATACTGTAAGCTACATATTATACAGTAATAAGAACTAAACACTAAATTACTGGACACAATGATGAATGCGTTTTGGGCTGACATGAGTCACTATAAATGTTGGAAATTAAAAGCCACATATTCTATTCTGAACCATGTCTAATTTATTTCAGAGATACAGTGCGGAAACAGGCCCTTCAGCCTACCGAGTTTGCGCCGATCAGTGATCCCTGCGCACTTACACTATCCTACACGCACTATGGACAATTTGCAATTCTACCAAGCCAATTAACCCACAAACTTGTACGTCTTTGGAGTGTGAAAGAAAATCAGAGATCCCTGAGAAAATCCACACAGGTCACAGGGAGAATGTACAAACTCCAAACAGACAGCACCTATAGTCAGGATCGAAACCATGTCCCTGGCACTGCAAGGCAGCAACTCTACCGTTGCGCCAGATTCCACGCAGCCCATCTACACAAAATTTCAACTATATAGCCTACATTTATAAGGTCATTCTATGTGGGCTATTTTCACCAAAGTTTTAAGATTTAGGCCTTTGGGATTAAAACACAATAGGTCCTCACATGTTTTGATTTCTTGATAACACCATGGACAGCTAAAGAAAATGTTGTTTTGGTCAACTTTAAGGTGATGGAGCCAATTAAATTAAAAGGGTCTCGACCCAAAATGTCATCAATTCCTTCTCTCCAGAGATGCTGCCTGTTCCGCTGAGTTACTCCAACTTTTTGTGTCTAAATTAAAATAAAGTGGATTAGCTCAATAGGATACCAGAGATTTTATTTCGGAGTCACATGAGTGATTCCGTGAAGAAGACCCGCCAGGCCGCATGCGCACCAGTACGTCAGCCGCATTTGACGCACGGAGGCTGCGAGGAATGGAGCTCCTCCAGTGCTAAGTATGCAGACTCCAGGTAAGTTTTAAAAACTTTCCACTGGAGCTTGAATCCGTGCTGGCAGGTACGTTATACCGAGTGCTAGCATGGAAAAAACAGGGAAGGGAAAGTGGCGCATTTCAACCTGTTGCATACAGTCCTCCAAAGAACTTCACTCCAAGAGAAGGTGTGTTAGCGCTTAGAAAAAGAAGCGCCAGCAGCAACAATGCTGCCAGAGACTCCTTATCAATTTGATGAGAGTGCAATGGGCCAGATTAGTCCTGTTGGGGAAGTTCAGCCAGGAGAAACAGATGTTCCACCACTGGCACTTCCATTTGCTGTACCATCAGGAGCAGGTGAGCCACTAGGTGAAGAGCTGGCTACCACAATTAATTGCATGGTGTCTCATCAGCTTCAGGAGCTTACTATGGATGAGACAGCCAAAAAACATGAGCCTCCAAGCAACTGTGAAGTATTAAGAGTTCCAACGGTGAATCAAGTCATCTGGGGTCAGATGGGACCCGGTATGCGAAGCCAAGAAATAAAAATGCAAAGAATTTTAAAATTATTGGCTGCTGGTATTACAGCGTTCGCAAGAACAATGGATGGTGGTTTTGTGACCAGAACACACCTCTAGGGTTGTTAGTCAACACCTATTTTGAGATCAATGGTCTCAGGAAAAGGGCTATAAGGCCCACCATTAATCCTCGATATGCTGCGCTTTGTAAGCCAGCAAGTATTCAACCACCTGATCTGATGTTTGGCGCAGATCTAACCAAACAAGTCAAAGAAATAAATGAAGATGCTAAAACAATGACTCTGATGAGACCAATGATGCCCGGCAGACAGCTGAAGAGAAAGTATCCCTACAAAACCACCTCAGCATCCGGAGCTACTCCAGTGACAAGCCGGCCTTCAACACAGGGACGTGGATGGTATCCCTCGGTGGGAGCACGAGCGACTATGGGAGCTACTGCCAGAGGCTGGAGTCAGCAGGGTGTACCAGTCACCAGGGAGGTAAGTGGACCTGGTTTTCATAAAAACATATTAAATATAACTCAAGAGAATATTGGTGGTAGAATACTGTTTCTTTTATAACAAATGGAAGTAGCTTACTTCAGATCTATTTATCAGGAGTGTAATTCAAGGGTTTCGGATTGAATTTATTCCAAATGTTACTTTACCTTTCCAACATGTTCCTGTTAGAACACTTTATTTTTCACAAACAGAGATAATAGAGGTTCAAGCTGAATTCACAAAATTATATAACAAAGGTGTAATTGAAAAGATGGACCATAAAGTCCATCAAATTGTGTCAAATATTTTTCCCCGTCCTAAGAAGGACGGACGATGTAGAATCATTTTGGATCTGACAAAATTAAATACATTTGTACTCTATAGACACTTTAAAATGAAAACATTGGTTACGGCCAAGCAACTCATTTCTAAAGGTTGTTATATGGCTACAATAGATCTGAAGGACGCTTACTATTCAGTGCCTGTTCATTGCGAGCATAGAAGGTATTTTAAATTCATTTGGATGAATCAATTATGGCAGTATAAGGCACTGCCAAACGGATTGACCTCAGCCCCCAGAGTATTCACTAAATTGTTAAAACCAATTTTGGGGTTGCTTAGAGGTCAGGGTCATGTGATTATGGCCTATTTGGATGATATTTTAATAATTGGACAAACAAATGCTTTAGCCGAAATATCAGTGGCAGTTTTCAAATCCACATTTGAAAAACTGGGGTTTGTCATTCATTTGGAAAAATCCAAACTTACGCCAATTACCACAATTGATTATTTGGGGTTTTCAATTAACTCTATCAAAAATGGTAATTACCTTGCCAATTGAAAAAAAGTACAGAGCTAACTGAGGATTGTGTAACACTTTTAAACAAGTGTAGACCTTCAATTAGGCAAGTGGCAAGGCTTCTTGGGAAAATGGTAGCAGCCTTTCCAGCAGTCCAATTTGGGCCTTTGCATTATCAGCAATTACAAATTGGCATTATGATAGGCCCATGCAGTTATCAGCTGAAGCAATTACTGATATTTTATGGTGGGTTCAACATGTCTCCAGTAGTTTTAGCATAATAGAGCTGGAACAACCTTCCATGGTTTTGCAGACTGATGTAAGTGCACTTGAATGGGGTGCCACAGACACAAATTCAAGTTGTGGAGGAAGATGGAGTTTAGAAGAAGCTGGGCTTCTGCAGACATGGGGAATAAGCCATTTAGAGCTTTTAGGGGCATTTCACGGGCTCAAAGCTTATTGTTCTAACAAGAGCAGTCTGCATGTTCAGCTCCAGATTGATAACACCACGGCAGTGGCATATGTCAATCACATGGGTGGTATCAAGTCGGTATCTTGTGGCAGACTGGTAAACCAAATCTGGATCTGGTGCATTGATAAACACATTTGGCTCTCAGCTATTTATCTGCCAGGAAAACTTAATGCAGTGGCAGACACCAGGTCACGGAAATTCCATGACAACATAGAATGGATGCTGAATCACGATATGTTCAGAGACATCATTGCCAAATATGGAACACCAGATGTTGACTTGTTCGCATCAAGACTAAACCACCAGCTTCCCAAATATGTGTCATGGGAACCAGATTCTGGGGCAGTAGCGATTGACTCTTTCCCGCTGAATTGGGGTGGTATGTATATTTATGCATTTCCACCTTTCTGTCTCGATGTCTGCTTAAAATCAAGCAGGATAATGCTTCAGGGGTACTGGTAATACCCGACTGGCCTACTCAGCCATGGTATCCTTTGATCCGACAGCTGATGATACAATCTTTGATAGCTGTTCCTAAACGAAGGAATTTATTGGTGAATCCAGTGACTGGTGAATGCCATCCGTTGTATGACCGTATTGATTTGTTAATTTGCAGATTCTAAGAAGGCCATATCTGGGACAAGGATTGTCGGGTCGAACTGTTGACATGCTTACTGCATCTTGGAGATCGAGTACTCAAAAGCAGTATTTTTGTTATGTAAAGAAATGGGACATTTACTGTGTACAAAATTATATTGATTATTGTACGGCACGTATTTCACATGTTTTGGAATTTTTGTCAACTCTTTACTATGATGAAGGACTAAGTTATAGTGCAATCAATACAGCAAGAAGTGCTTTGTCGTCATATTTAGTGATGAAATCAGACAATTATGCAATTGGATCTCACCCTCTTGTGGTTCGATTTATGAAGGGCATTTTTAATTCCAGACCTCCCAAACCTAGATATATGGCTATTTGGGATGTAAGTGTAGTCCTTAAGAAACTACGTGAGTGGTTTCCTATATCATCTTTGACGTTGACCAAAATTACCATAAAATTGGCCATGCTTATGGCGTTGGTTTCAGCACAAAGGGTACAGACGTTACAAAAATTACAGTTAGACAGAATGGAAACTGCTGTGGACAATGTTACGTTTTACATTTACGACCTCCTCAAACAGAGCAGGCCAGGTGTCACAGGATTTAAAATAGTATTTGCAGCATATCCTACGGATCCAGCTTTATGTGTAAAAACACATTTGATGCAATACATTGCAGTGACAGAGAATTTACGTAATATGGAGACAGGATTGTTTATCAGTTACAAAAAAACACATATAAGAGTGTCAGTTAACACTATTTCCAGGTGGCTGAAACAAGTTTTGATTGATGCAGGTATTAACACAGATGTGTTTACATCTCATTCCACTAAGGCAGCAGCTACTTCGGCAGCCAAAGCGAAGGACGTGCCCGTCGACCATATTCTGGCGGCCGCCGGATGGGTTAATGAGCTGATGTTTCAGAATTTGTACCATCGCCTGATTGTTGATCCAGGGCTGTTTGCTAATGCCATTTTAAGTTCTGTTTAAATGCCCTGGTATTGGGGCTCACGTTGTCGACCTCCCCGTGGTGAGCCCTGTCAAACTGACTTCAGTCAGGCGAACGACAACAAACGGAGACAGCAGCAGCGCCGTAGCTTGGCGCCAACCCGAAGCATGCGCCCTTTTTAGGGCGGGCACCTACGGATGTCGAACCGGATGGCATCACCTGCTGCGGACTTCTGTTGCCTCAAACGCAAGAAGAAGAAGAAGCCCTGGTATTAAAGAAAACTGTTGTTTGTTTATGTTATTAAATAAACCCTATTATTACATTGAATGCAATGTTACTACTAATGCATTATTTTTCATTCGAGTCAATCAATGCAGTGGGATGCCGAGTTTGTAATCTGCGGCATGAAATCACAGAGCTTTGAACTCTTCACGGAATCACTCACGTGACTCTGAAGTAAAATAGTAAGATTAAATGAGAACTTACCAGTTTGAAGTTTGATCTTGATTTTATGAGGAGTTACGTTGGTGATTACGTGCCTGCCACACCCAACCTTCTCTCATAAAAGATCATATGGTAGTTCTCGAGTCACTGATCTTACTATGTACTTCGGTGTTGTTTTTTGTGATTTCATACGCTTCTTTGAAGATTGGTGCACATGCGGCCTGGCGGGTCTTCTTCACGTAATCACCAATGTAACTCCTCATAAAATCAAGATCAAACTTCAAACTGGTAAGTTCTCATTTAATCTTACTATTCTCATCACTGGCAGAGAGGGTGCCCCCAACGCCGGAGCATCATCACCCGGCGAAAATGACCTGGAACATCGGGCCCCATAGCAGCGACTGCGGAGGCCTCAATAGGCCCGACTATGGGTGAACTGGGGATGGGGCAGGACTTTGCTGCCTTCCCCCACAGTGGGAACCATTGTGGGGGGATGTTTTTATGTCCACTGTTAAATCCTATGATGTTGTGTCTTATCTTTATTTGTGTGCTGCATGGCAAATCAAATTTCACTACACCAATTGGTGTATGTGACGATAAATGTCCTTTGTCCTTTGTCCTTTGTCTGGATAGATAATTTTACTGATTTACAACCTCTGCCAATTAAGGAGCCGGTGAAGTAAATGCAATGGGCAAAAATGACGCCAGAATAAATCACAACATCACATTAGTTGGCTTTGTCCTTAAGGTTGGTGGTATGTTGTTGGGGATGACCAATCATTTTATACTGCTTGTCATATCATGGTTTGCTTTCTTTCCTGCTGTGCTTATGGAAGCAGGAGACACTGTCATTATTCTGCTTCTGTGAGCATATTCAAAAGCACTGCTGGCCTGATATTCACAGTGTGGCTTTACACCTGTTGTCTCGGATCCTTTTAAGAATGGCAGTTTCAATCAGTTCTAAATTTTTGCCAAAATACAGTGCATTTATTTCTACAAACACAGTCATGTTTTAACTCAGTTTAGTTTAGAGATACAGCATGGAAACAGTCCCTTCAGCCCATCAAGTCCACGTCGACCAGCGATTCCCGCACACTTGCACTATCCTACATGCACTGGGGACAATTTACAATTATTCCATGCCAATTAGCCTACAAACCTGTACGTCTTTGGACCGTGGTAGGAAACTGGAGATCTTGAAGAAAACCATGCTGTCACAGGGAGAATGCACAAATTCCCAGACAGCACCCATAGCCAGGATCAAACCCGGGCCTCTGGCACTGTAAGACAGCAAATCTGTACCACCATGCCACCCTGTTAATTTCTTAGACAATCTCTACTTAGATTCCTTCACCGTTTTCTCCATTTCCTCAGGATGTCAGGATTATTACCAAGAAAATTCCTAACTACAAAAGCAATAGGTCCCAAATTGATCACTGGTTGCCTCACATTGTGGCAAGCATTATTTGTTCCAATATTCTGGGTAAGGAACAATAGTCATTATTATTACTTGCTGGTACACAAAAATGCTGGAGAAACTCAGCGGGTGCAGCAGCATCTATGGAGCGAAGGAAATAGGCAAAGTTTCGGGCCGAAACCCTTCTTCAGACTTGCTGCACAGACATCCTGATGAAAAAAGTAATAAATAATTTCAAAATCATCAGGATAAGAAATATAAATCAGAGACATTGCCAGACAGAGTTAATAAAGCAAACCAAGAATAAAAGCAAATAACGGGTGAGAATTATTTGCGGATCAGGTCTCATATTGGAGAAGAGAAAAATAGTTAACATTATAGGTTGTCTTAGAATAATAGAAACGTACAGCACAGAAACAGGCATTTAAGGTCCATTACATCCTAGGTTACCATGATGATTATTCATGCTAATCAGTATACCTATATTGAGAATACATGCTTCTACTTCTTTCCTCACCAGGTTCAGTATGTATCCAAATGCCTTTTATGTATTGTAATTGAATACTGCCTTATCTGGCAGATCATTCCAAATGTTCACTGCATCCTCAGGAACTCTCAGATCTCTTTTATATTTTTCCCACATCACCCAAAATCTGTATCCTCCAGATTTAGATTCCCCTATGAAAAGATTCCCATGATCTATCCTGATCTATCCTATCTATAACCAGCATAATTATCTTCATCATCATCATCATCATCATTATCATCATACTTTATTAGCCAAGTAGGTTTCGCAACATACGAGGGATTTGATTTGTCATACAGTCATACTAATAAAAAGCAACAGAACACACAAAATACATTTTAACATAAACATCCACCACAGTGACTCCTCCACAATCCTCACTGAGAATGAAGGTGAAAAAAAAGTTGAATCTCTTCCCTTCTTTGTCCGCCAGCGGTCAGGGGCCCGTTGATGGGACAAATTTAGTCCCGTAGCTGATGGCGGGGCCTCCATGTCGGGGCAAACAAGCTCCTACAACGGGGGATGTCAGCTTACTGTGCCGGGTGATCAGACCCTAAATTTTCTGCCTCGTTGGAGCCTCCCGACTCGTCTTTCTCCGAGACTGCGAGCTCCGTGATGTGAAAATCTGCAGGCCATGATTGGAGCATTGAACCCAGGCAAGGGATCGGCTCTGATGAAGTCCACGCCCGCGATGGGGCTCAAAGTCAGTCCCGAGCAAGGCATCCAGCTCCACGATGTTAGGCCGCAGAGCGACCGGAGATATGAACCGGAAAAACAATCGCATCTCCGACCCCCTTCCCCACACCCCACATAAAACAAACCAGAGATCATTAACACAAACTTTTAAAACATACTAAAAATAACAAAAAAAAGGTGAAAGAGACAGACTGTTGGCGAAGCTGCCATCGCGGCGCCACCCAGTGGAGACCTCTATATTTGTAAACCTCTATAAATTCACCCCTCAGTCTCCTGATTTTCAGTGGAATAAACACATTCTATCCAATCTCTCCTTATAGTTGTGTCGGAAGGAACTGCAGATAATAGACAATAGACAATAGGTGCAGGAGTAGGCCATTCGGCCCTTCGAGGCTGATCATCCACAATCAGTACCCCATTCCTGACTTCTCGCCATATCCCTTGACTCCGCTATCTTTAAGAACTCTATCTAACTTTCTCTTGAAAGCATCCAGAAAATTGGCCTCCACTGCCTTTTGAGGCAGAGAATTCCACTGAACTCCGCCCAGTTGTATTGTCCCTGCTACAACTTATCTTTGTTTGCTTTGTTATTACTTTCTCCCAACTAACAATGATCTATTCTACATTTTCCTTTATCCCTATTCCCTTTGTCCTGTTTTCAGACCATACACTTTCTTATCTATACACTTCCTTAGCTATGCACCGCCCACATCAGTCTGAAGAAGGGTCTTGACCAGAAACGTCACCCATTCCACCTCCAGAGATGCTGCATGTCCCACTGAGTTATTCCAGCACTTTTTGGCTCTCCTTATAGTTATTGCCTTCCACTGGCAACATCCTGGTGTATCCCATATGCATTTTAGCATTACTGTAACCTTCTTGTATTCTGGCAACCAGAACTGTACACTATACTCTGACAACTGCAACTTGACACTACAGCTCTAATACTCAATGTCTTATGTAGGCAAGCAGACACGAAGTTTCTGTTCCTACTCTATCCACTTTTGTCACCATTTTCAGGTAGCTTTGCACTGCTCCTCAAGGTCTTTCTGAACATCAACATTCCTTAGGTCCCTGCCATTGAGTCTATATATTCGACCAAAATTTAACCTTGAAGAATTGCTCTGAATTGCTCTGAATTGCCTTTGATGTGGGAAATTCTGGGAATCAGAAGAAAAGTGGGGCACATTTGTAATATGCTTAACCCATGAGTTTACACACCGGGGAAACATGACAGGAAAAGAGGCCGGTGCAGTGAAGTTAATGTAAAGGTCATATTAGAAGAGGCAATAGATAGGTTTAGGAGGTTTAGATTAGAAGGCATAGCCTGTTGAAGTAAATATGAAAAATAGCAGATTGTAAACCAGGCAGGGGCAATAAAACTGTAGAGATATAAGAGGGATACTTTATTACACCCATTTACCTGACAAATGAAAGAATTATATATTTAAATTAATTAAGAAGGTACTGAAAGTTGAAGGTTACTCGATGAGAGAAAAAAAAAGGATGAAAGATTACAAAGAGACATTGATCACTGATGAATCATTTCAAAAATGCAAAACCGCATGAAACCATTGAATCAGGGTGTTAAGGCTGTGGATACCGTGAACCATTGAAATACTTTGGTTTCTCTCAGAGCTTTACCCAGTATATACTGTTAAGGCCTTGAATAAAGTGACTTATTTGATTAACTCGCCACTGCTCCGCAAGATTTCATTTGTGTGCTGTTCCATTCTGAGTCATAATTAAGAGGTGGACAGGGCCCCGTGTAAACGTCAGATTCAGGGTACATGTCAAACACACAATTTGGGGTGGCACAACGGTGGAGATGCTGCCTGACAGTGCCATAGACACATGTTCAATCCTGACTACGGGTGCTGCCTGCATTGAGTTTGTATGTTCTCCCTGTGATCGCATGTGTTTTCTCCGGGTGCTCTGGTGTCCTCCCAAACTCCAAAGGGGTACAAGTTTGTAAATTAACTATTCCTATTGTGTAGGATAGTGTTAGTGTATGGGGATTGCGGGTCGGCTCGGACTCGGTGGGCCAAAGGGTCTGTTTCCGTGTTGTATCTCCAAACTCTAAAGTCTAAATTCCCTCCCAAAGCCATGTTAATTAATTTGGTTTCATCCTATTGGAGATGTTCGCTATATTCTACCCTTCAACACCTTCTCTGCTACTGAACATTAACATGTTTTCTCTCTTTTCAAGTTCTTCATGTAGCTTACTCAAAGTCCATCCATTTTCAATCACAGTTTATTCTTCATTGAAATTCGATCATGCTGTACACTACAATATGGTGTTATGTGCTCTAATTTCCAGGCTATCATTTCTGAAGTATTTTGGTTGACTCATAGTCGGTGTCAAATAGTGAGCGGAAGATACACATAAATCCTTGGATTGGTTATATTCAGTGTAATTCTATAGCTCAAATTGAATCAAAATGAAAGCAAAAAGATAATTCCCTCAGGTATTGGGATTATCTATCTCAGCATTCTAAATTCCTCAAGCTTCTTTTCGAAGACTAAAAGAAAGCATATTTATCTTGCTCAAGTATTAAGCATAGAAGATAAAAAGAGTGCAGCCAAAAATATCCTAAAACCTCAAACCCCTTTAAACAGGTTAAAATATGATTAATGTACATCATATTTTCATCAAACATTTGGCAAATATTATAAGGACATTTAAACACATTGGTGTCTATTTAATAGAGCTTTTATGCATTTTGATTGGACAAATGGGATCAAAAAGTTTGTGATGTATAATATTTTAAACATGTAATGCTAATCTAATTACATGGCCATAAAAGCAATGCAAAAAGAGCTTGGTTATTTTTTTGTTGCTGGATACATTAAAAGATGCTGCTGGAATATTAAACCGTCAGTAAAACCTGCTGCCAGAGGGCTATGGGATTAAATTCTAAAACTAATAAGAGCAGTTTCTTTTTCCACTTTCGAGACTGACTTTTTTTTTTTGACTTCATCAAGCTTAATAATTCAGAAAGGGTTTGATCATTTTAAGCTTCTGTGCATTAATCTGTGGTTTATTGAAACCTCCTGATTTCTTTGTTGGCTTGAGGTGACCAGACCAGAATTTGTGTTATTCATGTGCACGAGGGCTGTTTAAAAATTAGATGTCTAAAGAAACCTCTGGAGACTTTGTGCCCCACCCAAGGTTTCCGTGCGGTTCCCGGAGGTTCCCGGTGGTTTTTGTCCTCCGGCAACCACCTTCAACTAGCATCGCAACCGGCTTCGACTACAAAATTACTTATTTTTAAAACGGAAACCATTTCGACCATTAGAGAGACTGACAAAAACCTCCGGAAACCTCCGAGAACTGCATGGAAATCTTGGGTGGGGAGGCAAAGTCTCCAGAGGTTTCCGGTCAGGTATCCTAAGTGGGACAGGACAATTACTCCTGCTTTTTGAGTCTATCTTTGGCTTAACATCTGAGTCTGCTGGTGGTATTCCATGATTGTTTCCACCAGGTGTTTTTTGTTTGTGTGAAACCTCAAAAATATCAAGACCTACGTCATTGTCCGTTACTGAACCATCATTCCACACTATCCTTTGATGTCTGTGGAGCATAAAATTAAAAATACCATATCTAGAATGAAATGCAAAGGTGACGGATGGAGAACTTGAAAAATGACTCGACCTGTAGCTGGGAGAAAATGTGAGGGCGGTATTTTGTCTGACATCTTAAAGATGTGTTGGTTGGTATGTTAATTGGTCTCTGCAGCTTAGTATGTAGGTCTGTAATCTAATTAGAGGATAGTTAATGGGAATGTGGGAAAATAACATTTGATTTGTGTTGAATTCATGTAAATTGATTGTTGACATGAACTAGATGTTGAAGTGCTTGTTTCATGCTATACGATTCTGTTAACCCTCTGAGCACCATACTGATGGTTACGTCAGAAAATATTATGATCCATACAGATAAGGTTATTTTCTTTTAAATAAAAGCAGAAAGTGAGAAATTAAATGAGAACTTACCAGTTTGAAGTTTGAACTTTATTTAATGAGGAGTTATGGTGAGCGATTACGTGAAGAAGCCCCGCCAGTGTGCATGCGCGTCAATCTTCAAAGCAGCGGCGTGAAATTACAGTAACTATAGTCAAAGTGATATGTAAGACCCAGAAAACTAGAACTACCAGATGATCTTTGCGATTATGAGGGCCGGGAGCAGAGGACACGTAATCACTCACCGTAACTCCTCATAAAATAAAGATCAAACTTCAAACTGGTATGTTCTCGTTTAATCTTACTATTTTACTTCGGAGTCACGTGAGTGATTCCATGAAGATTTCAAAGCTCTGTGATTTCATGCCATAGATCCAGTTCCATTGGACACACTGCTTCGGTTGACACAGGATAAACAAATAATGTATTGAATATTGTTTAAATTATACAATGAACGTTTTTAATAATAAAAACAGTATTAACCCCTCTCTCCCAGGGGGAAATTACAATGAAAACTCAAACGGAACCCAAAACAGCATGCCCAAATCCTTCCACTGCGAGGACAGGTTTATCATAGAATCGTGAAAAGGTTCCTTCACGAGACCATCCTTCGGCCCCGAGGATTTGGTCTAAAGGCATGTCCTGCGCCTTCACTGCGGATGTTGATGCCGCCCTGGTGGAGTAAGATTTAAACACATCAGTGTCTACTCCAGCACAATCCAAAACCTATTGCAACCACCTAGAAATAGTTTGTACTGACACCTTTTTATGATTTTTTTTGTGGCTGATGAGCATCGCTGTTTCAGAGCCTCTGAGACTCTTGGTGACCTCGATAGATTGACTCAGGTGCATAACTACACATAGCCTCAGGTCAATAGGGTATGCTTTAAAGCGTATTTTGGTTCCAGCCGTCCCTGGCCTGCTTTGTTTGATTAAATCATATACATAAAACGTAATATTATCTACAGAAGAATGCATGCTGTCCAGTCGTAGCTTTTGCAATATCTGACACTAGCGCCATGAGCATGATCACTTTGAGCGTTAACTTCTGAATAGACAGATGTAATTGGGGCCCATGGCCAAAGCAGTGTGAGAACTATGCTCCCATCCCAGATTTCCATATATCTAAGCCTGGGATGGTTTTTGTTAAAGATACCTCTCATGAATCGGGACACTAATGGATGAGATCCGACTGAATGTTGTCCTGACCCTTGCCCTAAATAGGAGGACAAAGCAGTCCGAGCACTATTAATGGCACTATAGCTCAATTGCTCGTCAAAATGCAATGTAGCAAGGAACTCCAATACATCCGGTATGCCTGCAGTATGATAAGATATATCTGACTGTAAACAAAACATCTCCCATTTCTTAATATGAGATACATTTTGCTTTTTACTACTATCTCTCCAGGCCAACAATGTTCAATACATTATTTGTTTATCCTGTGTCAACCGAAGCAGTGTGTCCTATGGAACTGGATCTATGGCATGAAATCACAGAGCTTTGAAATCTTCACGGAATCACTCACGTGACTCCGAAGTAAAATAGTAAGATTAAATGAGAACTTACCAGTTTGAAGGTTGATCTTTATTTTATCACATCCACGGTCTACTCGATAGTCCGAGCCCCTGGAACGGTCTGGTCAGAATCTGCAAATGAACAGATTAATACGATCATGTAAAGGGTGACTCTCTCCTGTCACAGGGTGAACCAACAAGTTGCTGCATTTGGGGATAGTCATGAATGGCTGTGTCATCAGTCTCGGGACCAATGGGAACCATGGCTGTGTGGGCCAGTCAGGAACTACCAAAACGCCTGAAATGGAGTCCTGCTCTATTTTGGTGAGACATTGACTGATGAGGCAGAATGGGGGAAAAGCGTAAAAGAACGTACGTCCCCAATGTAGCGAGAATGCTACTGCCCCTGGATCCGGTTCCCATGAGGCGTATTTAGGTAACTGGTGATTTAACCTGGATGCAAACAGATCTATGTCTGGCGATCCTTACCGCCTGACAATCATTTTGAAAACTTTTGGATTTCGCATCCATTCTGTGTTGTCATTAAATCTCCGTGACCTGGTATCTGCCACCACGTTATATCTGCCTGGTAGGTAGATAGCTGAGACCCAGATGTTTCTTGTAATGCACCAGTTCCAAATGAGGTTAGCCAGTTTATCACATGATACTGACCTAATTCCTCCCATGTAATTGATATATGCAACAGCTGTGGTATTGTCAATCTGGAGTTGAACATGTAAATCATACATTGTTGAACAATATGGTTTTAGGCCATAGAATGCACCCAGCAATTCTAAGTACTTTATCCCATGCCTCTGCAGGATTAATGCCTCTTGCACACTCCATCTGCCGCCACAGCTAGACTCGGTATCAGTGGCTCCCCATCCCGAAGCACTCACATCAGTTTGTAAAATAACTGAGGGTTGTTGAATCAGAATGTCTCTAGTACATCGTGAGACATTAATTATCCACCATTGCAACTCGGCGATAGCTTCGGCTGGCAACTGCATTGGTCTATCGAAATGAACTACATGTTCTTTTAGTGCTTGTTCTTTAGCTCGTTGTACATTCTGATAGTGCAGAGAACATAACTGCACTCCAGGGAAAGCCGCCACTAATTTACGAATAACACTGGCTACTCACCGGATGGAGGGCTGTTGTTCCTCTACCAGATTGCTACAGGACTTCATAATTCAGACAGTTTTGGCCATTGGCAAAGTCACTGACATGTTAGTTGAATCAATGACGAACCCCAAATAGCCAATCATTCTAGATGGTACTAATTTGGATTTAGTTGGCTGGATGAGAAAACCTAACCTCTCAAACAGGTGTTTGGTCACTGAAACCGATTCCTCAACTGCCTCCTGAGTTTTGCCTATAATCAGAACATCATCCAAGTATGCCATCACAATGTGATTCTGGGCGCGGAGTAGCCCTAATACTGGTTTCAACAATTTTGTAAATAACCTAGGTGCTGAGGTTAACCCATTGGGCAAAGCATTAAATTGCCACAGCTGTTCCATCCAACTAAATTTAAAGTACCTACGGTACTGGTGATGAATTGGTACTGAATAATATGCATATTTCAGATCTATGGTTGCCATGTAGAAACATAGAAACATAGAAATTAGGTGCAGGAGCAGGCCATTTGGCCCTTCGAGCCTGCACCGCCATTCAATATGATCATGGCTGATCATCCAACTCAGTATTCTGTACATGCCTTCTCTCCATACCCCCTGATCCCTTCAGCCACAAGGGCCACATCCAACTCCCTCTTAAATATGGCCAACGAACTGGCCTCAACTACCTTCTGTGGCAGAGAATTCCAGAGATTCACCACTCTCTGTGTGAAAAATGTTTTTCTCATCTCGGTCCTAAAAGATTTCCCCCTTATCCTTAATCTGTGACCCCTTGTCCTGGACTTCCCCAACATCGGGAACAATCTTCCTGCATCTAGCCTGTCCAACCCCTTAAGAATTTTATAAGTCTCTATGAGATCACCCCTCAATCTTCTAAATTCCAGCGAGTACAAGCCAAGTCTATCCAGTCTTTCTTCATATGGAAGTCGTGCCATCCCAGGAATCAGTCTGGTGAACCTTCTCTGTACTCCCTCTATGGCAAGAATGTCTTTCCTCAGATTAGGAGACCAAAACTGCACGCAATACTCCAGGTGTGGCCTCACCAAGACCCTGTACAACTGCAGTAGAACCTCCCTGCTCTTATAATAACCTTATATAATAACCTATATAATAACCTATATAATAACATATAATAACCTATATAACAACCTTTTTATACCAGTTGCTTAGCAATACTGAAAGTTTCCATTTTAAAATGTCTATACTGGACATAAGAGTTAAGTCGGGTTTGGTCCAGAATGACTCGGCACCCACCACCCTTCTTCTGCCTGGGGAATATATTGGGCACAAATTGTTGAGGCTGATATGTCGTCCTTTCAATTACCCATTTTTGGAATAAAATCCCAATTTCTTAATTCACCTGCAGAGTTTCTGGTCTTGAAAAAAACAATAACTGACTAGGTGTATTTTGTGCGGGTGGATGTACTTCTGAAATAAACTCGATTCGAGACCCCTGGATACTGTCCAGTATGAATAGATCTGATGTTATGCAGCACCATTCATCATAGAACAATTGTAACCTACCCCCAACTGGTGGCTGATCCCCAGAGGATATATCCTGGACTGAACCAGTTACTCGTACCTCCATCATTGCTCTTGGATTCCGCAGTCTCCTGGCCATGTTGGGGGTGTGCAGTGATGCTTGCCAGCGGCGTGTAGCTGTAAACCCCCAGCTTGGTTCTTAACCTGCTCCAGCGTCTGTAGCTCGACTGAAGGGGTATGGCTTGTGAGGCAGCATCCTTCCCCCGGGATAAGTTTTGATGAGGCAGATTGTTTTCGCCTCCTCATCCAGTTCTTTTACTTGCTTCACCAGATCCTCCCCAAATAGCAAGTTGGGTGTCTGGACACTAGAAGATCTGCATAATGCCGCAAAGCATGGGTTGAGGGTTGGTTTGATGGCTATCTTCCGTATACAATTAAACTCAAAATGAGCATTGCACATCAGGGCCATTCGCCCAAACGTCGTTATTCCTGCACCCATCAATTTGAGGACTTTCTGAAACTCCTGCCCCCGTATGAATGCGCTCATTTGCTCCCAGATGGCCGAGTTCACGGTGGGCACTTTGAGCGATGCACAGTTAATAGGTGTTTGATATTGTAGGGACGTTTCCTCCATTATGGAATCCTGGAGCTGGTGAGAGGCCATATAGTTAATATTGCTGGCCAGATTTTCATCCATTGCTCCACCAGTTCCCGCCGGTATGGCAAAATTGCTGGCCACATCCGGCACACCTGGAGCATAGCTCATGTGCTTTGGTGCATGCTCTTCTGTAGTGACACCAACTTCAGGGTCAGATTCAAGGGAGGTATCATGCAGCCCTTGAAAAGGTGCTGCTGTTATGGGTTCCCATTCATACTCGTAGGCATATTGTTGTTCGTGCCTGTACTGCTCCTCGCCATACGGATCTCTGCTTGTGGTTGCTCCTGAGAGTTGTTGGGGAACCCTGGGGGTATGCAACCCCGATTGGAACACCTCATGGTTGAGCACTTGTTCTATGAGGTGTTCCATTTTGTCAAGACATCCCCAAACCTTTTTATTTGAAGGAGGGGAGTCTTCCTGGCCTGACTCATCAGAGTCGACAGGCCTGGCATAGGCAAACAGTCCTGGATTGACAATCGGCCGATGATAAAAATTCTGAAACATCAGCTTATTTGCCCATCCGGCGGCTGCCAAAATATGGTCGAAGGGCACGTCCCTCGCCTTGGCTGCCGACGTAGCTGCTGCCCTAGTGGAATGAGATGTAAACACACTGTCTAAATGATATGCTGACGTTGATACTGACCTGGTGGAATAAGATATACAATAATCAGTGTTAATATCTGTATAACCCAGAACCTGCTGCAGCCACCATGAAAAAGTCTGAACCGACCTACCTTTGTGTAGTTGTTTGTTAACTAATAAACAATGCTGATTCCATACTTCTTTGGATTCTAGTGGCCTAGATAACATAGAAGTGAGACCGTGGGGTGTTCAAATGATCTTCAATCATGCTACCCCTAGTTTACTGTGGTTGTGTAGACCAGAATGTAAATGTAATGGCACCTGCAGCCAATTCCATCCTATCTAGCCACAACGTTTGCAATGTTTGCCGTTGTTGTGCTGATATGTGTCATAACTAAGGATGTAGCTGGAACCCCTTGGTGAAGTAATGTTCACACATTTTCAATCAACTGCATAATCTTGTAGTGGGAGAACTTGTGTCAAGATCTTTTAACAACTCGATATCCGGGTTGGACCCGAGAGCGTAGTTCCCTTAAGTTGCAGGTGTAGTGTCTCTATAACTGAATTATTGTCAATTCCATTAAAAATGAGCTGGAAATGTCAGTAATTTGTATCGTATTAAATGTAACATTAACATTTAACAAAACACTTCTGAACCCCTCAATAGGAATGTACTGTTTTTTTGGGTACTGTCCCTGCACACTGCAGTGAGCACCTTCATGGCTTGATGTGACAACCTGAGGAAAAAGTCAATCCATTCAAAATGTGTAGGTCATTAATTGTTTTACTGTGCAAAAGCCGGTCTCCTGAACCACAGTTTGAACAGCAAGTTCTTGTTTTTTGGCATAACCGTATACCGTTGTGCCATAATGTCTGATGAAGCAGGGAACATGGACGCTTGGCCAGTCCAACAGTACAAACCCAAGCAAGGTCTTGCAGATGTTTTAAGACCCGGCTAATGAGGAAAAAATGAGGAAGACATAAAGACCATTCCTCCTATTAAAGCGAGAAAGTATTTCTCCGCACTGTTGTGCCACATATTTTTTGCAATGAATGAAAAACATGCATTAACATGATGAATATTCAATGAAGAATTGAACCATGCTTTCATCATACTTCGAGATCCAACACTTATTCTGTGTTATCATCGATCTGAACTGGATGATACACCAGTGGCAAGGAGATTAATTACAGGATATTTTTCCCTTGATTACCATTTGACTAACATATGTCACCATCGTAGAGTAGCAACTTGAATTTGAGCATGTAAAATATGTATATTCACTCAAAACCCCTTACTCATGGGTGCATTTAGTGTATATATTTAGTTGATACCAACAACTAAAGAATTGGTAACTCATGCAATCTCCACTACCTTTGAGTAGGTGATGGTATTTGGAACTTCTCATCTTAGAGTTCTAAACATCAGTTCATGATAACTGAATTCAACCGACCACACTACTGTAGCGAGTTTCAAGTTCAAGTTCAATGAGTTATTGTCATGTTCAGCAATGCGAATACTGTTACTTCATCACTGTGGCTGAAGTAACCTCAGTTGACAATAGCACAAGGTTGTTAGCAACAATCTAATTGCTACTTACACAATATTAGTTCCTTGATTTGCTCAGCTGCAACACAGCTGCTATATTGCCAATTACTCTTAATGAACATTACTCAGTTTTGTAACAGATTGCTATAGCCCCAATCTCTTGCCACAAGGCGGAGACAAGGCTAATAATAATTAAAGGTAAATCCCAATGACCAACAAACAGTTCATCCCACACTGCAAAGCTTTACTGTTATAGTACAGTTATACTGTCTTTGATAACCTTGTAATGGGATTTGTATAACATGTATCTCTTACCTTATGAATCTGTTGTAGTCAGGAATAAGTTTTTACATTCGGAAACTTCATATGCCTGATACTCTCCATTCTTCATAGTAACATGCCAATCCTGCCTTATTGCATGGTTGGTTTGCATGAGAACTTTTGCCCAATTTCCAAACCCTGGCCATGATCCAAACTTACTCGGAATGCTCCGGCTGTGCCTCAACCAAATATTTTTACCCTTTGTGTGTTGTACAAACAAATGTAAATATTACAACTTGTGAACGGTGCACTACCCAAATTTTGGAAGTGCGAGACCCATTTAGTTGAGCATGATTGGAAGGTGCATGGAATTTCTGAGCTATCATGCTGCCCCCAGCTCCAGTGAACCGCTACTGCTGATGAGCACCTGGGGTGCATTCAGAACGATGACTTTTGCCCGTCGTTGGTCGAATTAATTAGTCTACCAGGCTTCTTCCCCTGTAGAATAGACCTACCTGAATAACCGATTCATCGGCTGTCTCTCACGTTCCCCCTGTTGGCGTTGTTCACTGCTGGCACATATGTACTTGAGTCTGCTCTATTGACATCTTTAGAGCCCGGAGTCATCTTGACCTTTTGCTCTTCCCTCCTCAGAGAGGGTGATTCGTAGGCAACTCTAACATGTGCTGCTGCAGGCCGTTGGATACAAATACTGATACGAACCCATTGGCCTTAACCCAATAGAATATTTTACTGGGATGGCAACTTTATTGTCAGGAAAGGTACCTCTGACACATGCCCTTCATCCCTTTGGGTATGCCCCACGGCCATACCCTGAGACTCAGTGTCAGCAGGATACTGACCCATCTTGGCCTCTGCCTCCGAGAGGGAGAACTTTGCTGCACTGTATACAACAGTTGCTGTATTTAGGATAGTTGTTTCAACGCACTATCCAGCCCCGGTGAGGAATTCATCCCCTCCTCAGTGGGCCTTGCTCTCTAGCTCCGGTGGAGAATCATCTCCCGACTCCATGGGCGACCAGGTATGTGTGAATTTGAGCAACCCTGTCCCAGGCATTGCTGGCGCCACCTTTCATAAAGGCCGGTGCTTTTTGAAATGAAACAGCCCTGCATCAGGCGCTGCTGGCACGAATCTCCCGTAGGCTGGCACTTCACACATGAAGCAGCCCTGTCAGGCGCTACTGGCATGGCTCTCCCGTAGGCCGGTAATGTTACAAATGAAACAGCCCTGTATCAGGTGCTGCTGGCATGGCTCTCCCGTAGACCGGCACTTTCATACATGAAGCAGCCCTGTCAGGTGCAGCTGGCGCGGCCTGTCCCATAGGCCCGCACATTTTAGACATGAAGCAGCCCTGTCAGGCACTGCTGGCATGGCCTGTCCCATAGGCCCACACATTTTCCACATGGAGCAGCCCTGTCAGGTGCTGCTGACGCGGCCTGTCCCATAGGCCCGCGCTATTGCTGTGTAAGCTCACTAAATCAACATTTAGTGTACATCTTTACCTGTGAAGGTAAAAATAATTCATAGCAACCTGTGCTTAAAGAATTACAACATTGTCAGAACATATAACAATAACTTTTTACTTTGCCTTTAGCTTTTACTTAAAGAAAAAACACTATAAAATACATACTTTTTATTATAAGGAGAAACCCTTTATAGCCCGACTCACCCGAGTCCAAATAGGGCTGAATGAGTCCCAATAATTTCTTGACTGGGGACCAACGTCTGTGAGCCACTGACCCCACTGTCAGTGGCTCCAGCTTAGCTTCCTTGCCGTTCCAACGGCATCCCACAGGCTGGGAGCCGCTGACCCCCCCCCCCCCCTGTCAGCGACTCTACTTAAATTTCCTGCCGTTTTTACGGCATTCCTGCAGGCTGGGAGCCCCTGACTATACTGTCAGCGGCTCCTTATCTCGCAACCCAATCAATTTTGCCGGTTTATCCGCATTTGCGGTCAGACTGGAATTTCCCCACAGTCCATAACTGGCAAATTGTCGGGCTGTGAAACTGGCAGGAAAAACCTCTGTAAAAAGAGGCTCCTGTCTAAAAACCCCTGGTAAGTAAAAAACCAAACTTACCTTTTAAGTTTAACTTACCACCAGCAGGAGCTCTGTCCTGCCAGACTGGTGCTTGAGCCAATGCGGCTGACGTAATGGTGCACATGCGGCCTGGCGGTCCTTCTTCACGGAATCACTCACGTGACTCCGATGTAAAATAAATATTAGGATGAGAGTATACATGGCATGATTAGCAAATTTGTGGATGGTACAAAAAATGGTAGCGTGGTCATCATTGAAGGAGGCTACCTAAGGCTACATGTGGTTCAAGTTCAACCAGTAAGGCGGGCAAGAGAATTGCTGATAGAATTTAACAAGTGCTGAGTGATACATTTTGGAAGTTGAGCCAGGGCATGATGAACGTAAAAGGCAGGGCTCTGTAGTGTTGTAGAATAGAGAGAACTTGAGGTATGTGCATATAAGTATATAGTTCCCTGAAAGTGATGACATAGGTAGAAAGAGTGCAGAGGAAGGCATTTGGCACACAGTCTTTCATCGGTCAGGTCATTGAGTACAAGAGTTGAGGTGCCATGTTACTGCTATGCAAGACATTAGTGAGACCACACTTGGAGTACGGTGTGATCTGGTCACCATGCCGTAGGAATGATGTGACTAAGCTTGCAGAGGATGTTGCCTGAATTAGAAGCTTTGTGATGTAAGGATATAGACTGGATAGGCTGGAACTCTCTTCCTTGAGGTTAGAAAGACTGATGAGTGACCTTATTGAGGTTTATAAAATCATGAGGGACATAGATAAGATGAATGTTTACAGTCCTTATGGCAGGATTGGGGTGTCTAAAATGCGATAGCATAGGTTTAAACTGAAGGGGCAAGGCTATCTGCGCCAAAGATGGTGGGTAAATGGAACAACCTGCTGGAGGAAGTGTACAGATAGTACAATTAGAAAGTTTAAAAGCATTTGGACAAGTTTAGGGATAGAAAATATTTAAAATGATATATAGTGGTAGTAAATTGGACAAGCTCAGGTCGGCACTGTGGTTGGAATGGACGAATTGGTCCAAAGGGCAAGTTTCCATGGTGTATAACTCTATGACTATGAATAACTCAGCACGTCATAAGGTCAACAACCTAAAACCTTAAATCTGTATGTTTTTCTCAGATGTAACCAGATTTGGTGAGTGCTTCTCATATTTTCTGCTTTGATGTTGGTGTGGTGAATGAAATTGCTCCATTTGCAATTGGCTGTTAAAGCTGTTCTCTGAGTACCGCTGGCTGGCTGTACTGGGCAGCCTCTGAGCTACACCCAGGTGTGCTGATACACTGGAAGTTGGGCTACTGTTGGAAGTCTGTACAAGGGGCCATGCTGGAGATAACAGGTCCATGTGGGCCTGATAGCACAGATCATTCTTGCATTCAGTTTTGGGATTTACCGCTGACCCCTAATTGATTTCCCTGATTGAATCCCTAAGAGACCACTGATAGTGAGGATGGGCTGGACAAGAACAGACAAGGAACACCGAGAACAAGGACGGGCCCGGCGGCCGACGAGAACAAAGACCTGTTGGCTGCCAAGAATTAAGAACTAATGGCCACATGCAGCGGATGCTTGGAAGCCCCGAAGACAGGAGTGTCAAGGAGGGAGCTGCATGCAGCGATGGATGCAATGAGTGGGCTGGCCAGAGATGGACCAGGGTGTTACCTCCAGCGCATTCACAGTCAGCTGCAGGAGACACCCCCCCTGGGACACAGGGGCAGTCAGCAAAGGAGAGGGACATTGGGTCGCGGGCCTGGATCGGAGTGGTTCCAGAACTACAAACATGTGGACTGTACTTTAGACTGTTTGTGTTTCCTGTTTTTTTTTACTTTAAAAGGTGCCAAAATTGTGGCAACTGTGCATTTGTGGTTGTCCAAAACAATTTCACTGTGGTGTGCATACGTGATAGTAAAGAACCATTGAACTGTTGTTACTTCTATATAGATGATCCTATATGTGTAACAGAGCATATGAGAACTCTGGTCATTGGGATGTATCCTTGATTGCACTAGTCCTGATTCATTTTTGATATCATGACTATCAGAGTTTACATGACTATCAGAGTTTAAGTGCAGGTAGACACAAAATGCTGGAGAAACTCAGTGGATGAGGCAGCATCTATGGAGAGAAGGAATTGGCGACGTTTCAGGTTGAGACCCTTCTTCAGACTGATGTCAGGGGAGAGGGTAGGACAAAGAAAGAATGTAGGCAGAGACAGTGGGAGAACCAGGTTTGGGGGGGGGGGGGGGGGGGGGGGGAATGAAGAGAGAGAGCAAGGGCTACCTGAATTTAGGGAAGTCAATGCTCATACCGCTGGGGTATAAACTACCCAAGCAATCAAGATGAACTTGGGCATCATAAATTCCTGATCATCAGCTTCATCAGTTAAGAATGTATTGGAAACATGTTTCCTCAACTTCATTGCCACTTGAGAGAGAAAAACCAGACAAGATTCACCTCAAGATGAGCTGCTACCATTTACTCAGGGTAACCTGAGCTGTATCGATTACAACAAGCAGGAAAATCACCAGGTGGGTTAAATTTGTGAACAAGGAAAGTGTTCATGAAAAAGAACAGAGCAATCTCTGTTAAATGATGATGATTAACAGTTCAGAAAGATCCATCCCAGGGATGACATTTTTTTTAAGCATGCTTTTGGACTCTTTGACTATTTTTAGCAAATCAAGAAAGGAAAGGTTAAATAAAGTTAGGGCACTGCATTCCCATGCACCGCCACTGAAATTCCTTTCTATTTAGAGTAGTGCCAACCTTTGCCTAGCGGGCTACTCAATAATAATTATTTAAAAAGTTGTCTGCACACAGATTTTGTATGTATTGTTTTGTATATAGTGTACATATTGTATACATTGTTCCACTTCATGATGAATGGGGCGGTGTGATTTTCTGAAGCATATTTGGATCAATTGAATCATACTATTAATAGCTGTTATAATATCTATCTATTTTTGTTTATGCCATCCATTAGAGTCATTGCTAAACAACCAGGAGCAGGAACACTGGATGAATTTTTCATTCCTTCGTAATCCAGAAGTACCAAAATCAAAATAAAGCCCCAACAGACCAGGAAATACAATGTAATAGACTGCAATGAAATTAAAGTTTGGTGCTTTGTGCTACACACGCCCTTTTCCACTATGCCTTCAGACAAATTCATTATGCTGATCATAAAGACAACATAGATCATGTGAACGTACATATCACTTTATAATAATAAAAAATATTTTGTAGAGTTGTGCAATTTAAAGCAAATACTGGGAGCCACTTAAGCCAAAGAAAAATGCATTACAAAACAGAGACCGGAAATTGAAAACTTAACATGTTTTATGGTCAAATGCAGTTCTAAATAAGAACTGAGAAGAAAATACTAAAGAGAAAATGAACTAATGCACAATTCTCCTGGATCTGTTATTACAATACACTGCAGATTTAATAATTGACTGTGCAGTAACATCATTATTTCAAATCCTCTATAAAAGAGCTTACTCTGCAAGCTTTTGGAATAATTGCCCAAGATATCATTTATATTAAAAACACACTGCTGCCTCTTTCGTCTTGCAAATCTATGACTAATGATCCTCACATCCCAAAACATTCTGGTTATGTCATTAATTATGAATGCACCAATAAGTTATAGTCATAATTTTTTAATATGGGAATTAATAATCTGACTCTGGCAGACAGCATAAGGTTTGCAGCAAATGTGAAAATGAACTTCATAAAATATCATTGGAGATTATGGTCTCCAATAATATGAGGTAGTAAGACATTACTGACTAAGACGTTGGGAGATAACAATCAATATAATGAAAGTAGGCCTTGTAAATTCCCGACCATACTATTTTAAATCCTAAATAATGCATGGAGCTAAATCTAAATCTATTTCAGTATCCCATTGCCATTGCTCATTCTGATTTTTAATAATAATCATTTAGGATAGAGCCATTTTCAGAAAAATCTAACATGACAATTTCTTCTGATGCCTGGAGGACTCAATCATTGCAATTGAATCTAGAAAAACATTGTGCACACTTTCACAAATATTGATGTGAAATTTCCCGAAGCTGCTCTGGCTGCGTTCTTAAACCATTAATTAGACATTTTGTGGCTTAATCTACTACTTTGAACTTCCTGGAAGTGCAAATAAATTGAATATGCTGCAGCACTCTAACCAGGAAATACTAAGCAGACCAGCCAATGGGTTTCTCCTCCCCCAACTGTAGCAGTGAATGTTTTTAAGCAAATCAATTCTGAAATTCAAAGCATTTCACATTGATGAATTTAGGGCTTTGCACAAGATTGCCTGTGATGATATAGCTTGCTGGAGATTTTCCAATGGAATATTAACAACTCCACATGCGATCATTGCAATGCCATAGATAAATTCTAGACCATTTATGGAGATGGTTACAAATGAATTAAATCAATGTAGTCACATGGCAAGGTAAGGCAAGGTGGCTTTGCATTGCAATGTATTCATATTATTATCATTTCATCTCCTTGATCTGGGTTTGAATCTACCCCACAGTGACCAGATCTAGGATCCAGTTTGAAGAAATTCACATAATTAGTGCTTCATTCTCTGGCACAATGACCAACTATACACATTATTGATGTTAGACACAAATTGCTGGAGAAACTCAGCGGGTCAGGCAGCATCTCTTGAGAGAACAAATGAGTGATGTTTTGGGTCAAGACCATTTTTCAGACTTAGAGTCAGGAGAGAGGGAAACGAGATATGGAAGGGTACAATGAACATGGAAGGTGTGAAAAGAACAGATCAAAGCAGACGATGAGCAAGGACATGTACAATGATTCATTATTGGGCGTGGGGAAGGTACACGAGGCAGACAAACAGTGAAATTAATCAGGAGTACAGTGAAACTAATAGGATTAAGGTGGGGGAGGGGCAGAGATCTAGAGGGAAAGCCAGGATTACTTGAAGCAACTTAGATCAATACTCATACCACTGAGTTGTAAGCTGCCCAAGTGAAATATGAGGAAATATATCATTGGGCCAATTTGGCAACAGGGCATATACTATACAGGAAGCACTACAGCAATTTGCCAAGTCTCCTTTGGCCACAGCTTGCAAACTTGGAGCTGCAATCAAGTGGAAGGCTAAGTGGAAAGTATCTGCATATCTATTTTCCTTCCAATATATACTGACCTGGCTCGGATATCCATTGCTATTATTTTTGGATACCAAGATGTGTTTGGAATTCCCTGACTTTTACTGAGTAAAGCACTAAATCTTGGAGGAAGACAGCGGATCAGGCAGCATCTGTGTAGAGAATGGAGACACAATGTTTAGACACAAAAAGCTGGAGTAACTCAGCGGGACAGGCAACAGCTCTGGAAAGAAGGAATGGGTGACGTATCCGGTTGAGACCCTTCTTTAGACTGGTTAGGGATAAGGGAAACCTATTTTTAGTTGAAATAATAGGGCCTTGGTAGATATTCTAACTACATTGGTGTGAATCTGAGGATCCAGATATTACATTTATCAGCCCCTTGTGCAAAATACATTACAGGGCAGCTGTTTTTGCTCAGTTTTGGGATTGTACCATTCATTATCTGACCTCCTGCTTGTAAGATATTTAGTTCTGCAGGTACAGTACACTGAATATACACTGAATTGCAGGTAGCTGGCTGTGTTTTCCAGGTTTAACTGTTTAACTGTTAGTTTCCACTTGATATTGGCCTTTGTAATATCGACTACATTTTACAAGGTATCTTATCATTGTAGTCATCTTGTTGATTTTTGAGTCATCTTTGTCTAGGACATTTGAGTCAATTGAAAATATTTTAAATGCATTTTTCTTGTTAAATGAAAACATGGTATATATACACAGCCATAGCAGAAATAAATAGCCCAAACATTTTCAGGTAAATATCATTTTTGATACTATAGCGTCCTTATAAAAGTTGAATCTCAATATTACTACTGCCCAAGGAGATATTTTTACAAAACCCAAATGAGACTCCTGTGAGTTTAATCAGATAAAATCAAAGCAAAATAAATTTAAGAGTGAAACTGGACACAAATGCATGTTATGCTAATTATGAAATTATCCAAAAATCTTA
Organism: Okamejei kenojei; assembly: GCA_035221665.1. NCBI lineage: Eukaryota > Metazoa > Chordata > Chondrichthyes > Rajiformes > Rajidae > Okamejei > Okamejei kenojei. The sequence continues at coordinate 32,020,217 of CM069150.1, forward strand.
TAATTGACAGTTTTGGTATGGCTCAAATAATGATTCCTTCAGCTTTGAAAATTGTTTCTAAGTTATGCAGCAAATTTTATAATCTACTTGGACATAAAACACTTCTTTGATTCTTCCATATTATAGCCAAAGAATTATGCAATTGTTGGACTGGCTTCAGTTCCAGCAAAGCTCATTACTAGTCAAATCTTTTCTAATGGCCACTTTTATTTAATGCCAAAGAAGGCTCTTACAGTCTTAGTACCTTTCATAATTTCCTTTCAGTAATAACGGAATAAAGAACTGTAGATATTGTCAATTAATATAATGAAGCAATTGATGACTCTTTGAAGAAAGGCGGCAGGAACACTGATCAATATGGTCAGAAATGGTATTCTCAAGAGTCAAGCATGTTTAGTTTTTAGACTTTAGAGATACAGCGTGGAAACAACTTTGGCTCATCGAGCCCACACCGACCAGTGATCACCCCGTACACTGACACTATCCTACGCACTAAGGACAATTTATAATTTTTTTTACCAAAGCTAATTAACCTAGAAACGGGGACACCCAGAGAAAACCCTTGTAGTCACAGGGAGAACGTACAAACTCCATACAGACAGAACCGGATCGGACCCGTACTCTGGTGCAATCAGGCAGCAACTATACTGCTGCACCACTCTGCTGCCACCGTGCCTTTATATTGTCATATGTCCTAGACAGAATAATGAAATTCTTACTTGCAGCAGCACAACAGAATACGCATGAATATATATATATATACACAGTGGCTTGCAAAGGTATTCGTACCCCTTGAACTTTTCCACATTTTGTCATGTTACAACCACAAACGTAAATGTATTTTATTGGGATTTTATTTGATAGACCAACACAAAGTGGTGCATAATTGTGAAGTGGAAGGAAAATGATACAAGATTTCCTAATTTTATTACAAATAAAAAACTGAAAAGTGTGGCGTGCAAAAGTATTCAGCCCCCTGAATCAATACTTTGTAGAATCACCTTTCGCTGCAATTACAGCTGCAAGTCTTTTGGGGTATGTCTCTACCAGCTTTGCACATCTAGAGACTGAAATTTTTGCCCATTCTTCTTTGCAAAATAGCTTGAGCTCAGTTAGATTGGATGGAGAGCGTCGGTGAACAACAGTTTTCAAGTCACACCAGAGATTCACAATTGGATTTAGGTCTGGACTTTGACTGGGCCATTCTAACACATGAATATGCTTTGATCTAAACCATTCCATTATAGCTCTGGCTGTATGTTTAGGGTTGTTGTCCTGCTGGAAGGTGAACCTCCGCCCCAGTCTCAAGTCTTTTGCAGACTCTAACAGGTTTTCTTCCAATATTGCCCAGTATTTGGCTCCATCCATCTTCCCATCAACTCTGACCAGCTTCCCTGTCCCTGCTGAAGAAAAGCATCCCCACAACATGATGCTGCCACCACCATGTTTCACAGTGGGGATGGTGTGTTCAGGGTGATGTGCAGTGTTAGTTTTCTGCCACACATAGCGTTTTGCATTTTGGGCCAAAAACTTCAAATTTTCTCCCAAAAATTTTTTCAAAAAAATTGATTCTATTATTAACAGCTTTATTTGGGATTATAAAAATCACAGAATAAGTAAAAAACATTTATGTAAATCCAAGATAAATGGAGGATTGGCATTACCTAATTTTTTATATTATTTTTGGGCGGTTCAGATTAAGAATATGAATTTTTGGCTGGTAAAAATGGACCAGGAACCAGCTTGGCTAAAGATGGAAATGGAAGACTGTTTTCCATTTGATATAAGTTCGATTCTTCTTGTTCCAAGTGAAGTACAAAAAAAAACTTATGGGGATAACCCTATAATTTATTGCAAATAGCAAATTGGAAACAAATAGTTAAGACTTTACATCTGGATAATATGTCACTCTGTTTACTAATTATGAATAATCCTTTATTTAAACCTTCTATATTGGATAAGGGGTTTAGACATTGGAAACATTTAGGAATTATAAGGAAAGGAAAATTTCTATCATTTCATGAATTAAAAGATACCTATGGATTACACCCAAATAACTTGTTCAGGTATTTACAAATTAGAGACTATATCAAGTCAAATATGTAAGACTATAAGAATAGAGAGCCAGGATTATTGGATGAGTAGCTTAACAAGCACCCAAATACAGAAAAATTAATAGCGTGCATATATAATACTGGTTTGGATAGGGAAGTCCCAACAACAGAATCAAACCGACAGATATGGGAAAATGAAATAAGTCTATCTATAATGAAAGACACTTGGGAAGAAAGTTTACAACGTATACACTGATGCTCATTAAATGCTAGACATACTTTGGTACAATTTAAAGTAATACATAGATTACACTACTCAAAAACAAAATAAAATAGAACTTTTCCTAACATTTCTTCTAATTGCGATAAATGTCAGAATTTAGAAGCCAACTTAACGCATAGTTTTGTAACATGCATAAAACTTAATAGTTATTGGGCTGATATTTTTGGAATAATCTCTGAGGTTCTTAAAACTAAATTGGACCCTGATCTAAAGTTAATAATATTAGGAGGCCCTGACTCAAGCTTAATATTAACAGTAAGTCAAAGAAATTTTCTTGATTACTGTTTGATAATTGGAAAAAAAATAATATTAAAATTCTGGAAGGGAACATTATCCCCCACAATCAAAATGTGGGCAGTGGAAATGTCGGAGACTTTGCATTTGGAGAGAATTAGGTTTATCCTAATGGAAAAATATGAACTTTTTGAACAAATATGGTCACCACTCATTGATTACTTAAAAGGATAGCTGAGCTCAGCACTGTAACTCAATATGTACCCTGGTGTCGGATTAGATGAAAAAAGTATTGGGATCTGTATACATGTCTCAAGAGATATTGTTATATGAAACTGTTCCATTCAATGTAAAGATTCTTTCATTTAATTTTTAATTATATAATAATTGTTTTTATTTTTTTTTATTTTTCTTGGTTATCTTTTCTTTTTTACTTTTTATTTTTTTATTATATAATCATTATTATTTAATCACAACGACTTGATTATATCTTTTTTATTTTTTATTTATTTATTGTTTTATTATATAATCATTATTATTCAATCACAACGTCTTGATTATTGATTTATACTTTTACTTTTTTTTCACTCCCTTACCTTCCCAAAAAAAAATCAAAAACAGTAGCATATATAAATTATCGCATAATATTTGTACAACATTTGTGATAAATCTGATTTGTATTTGAAGTGCTGTTGTACCTTAGATAATATGCAATTTTACTTCGGAGTCACGTGAGTGACTACGTGAATAGAAGCCCGTACAGCCGTTGGTGCGTCATGACGTCAGACGCTGGTGCAGTCGGGCGGGGGGAGCAGCAGCGCTCCTCCGAGCGGTAAGTTTTAAACCGCGGGTTACATGGAAAGCTGGAGAATTCAGCGGGTGCAGCGGCATCTAAGGAGCGAAGGAGATGGGCGACGTTTCGGGTCGAGACCCTTCTTCAGGCTTCACCCTCCATTCTCCAGCATCTGCAGTTTCGTTAACAAGTTTAAACGGAGGTAAGGTTTGTTGACGAAGAAACGAGGTAAGGTTTGTTGAAATACTTTACCACAGGTCCTTTTCTGCGACGGTTGGAAGTTTTTGTAGATATGTTGCAGAAAGGGAAGAAGGTGTCGGCGAGGCGCTCCGGGGGTAGAAAGGTAAAGTGGCAGGAGAGTGTTGAGGATGGAGGGCCCGTCTGGTACACCTGGTCCGGTGCTGGCTACACAGCCAGTGGTTGCGGACCCACTGCCGGGGGGCAGTGGAGGCTTGTCAGTAGGGGGCCGCTGGCAAGTCTCTGTGGCCCGTAAATGAGTCGGGCCTGGAGGTTATACCCTCCATAGGAGAGTCCGTTTGCTCACGGCTCTCCCACGTTGAGATTCTATTTCAAAAGAATGCTCGACAGGGACCAGCTCCGTGGGGAGGAGTGGTGCCCAAGCCAGGCTGATGGAGAGCTTGTGCTAGCAGCACCTGTTTCAGGGCTGCAGAACTATCCTGCCTGTGAGGAGGATGTTCCAGCTCCGTGAGGAGGAGTGATGCCCAAGCCAGGCTGATGGAGAGCTTGTGCTAGCAGCACCTGTTTTAGGGCTGCAGAACTATCCTGCCTGTGAGGAGGATGTTCCAGCTCCGTGAGGAGGAGTGATGCCCAAGCCAGGCTGATGGAGAGCTTGTGCTAGCAGCACCTGTTTCAGGGCTGCAGAACTGTCCTGCCTGTGAGGAGGATGTTCTATCAGGGCAGTTTGCTGGGGAGAGCAGTAAAGCTGTTCGGTGGGAGGTAATTCCGAACATTGCTGGGAAGTTTGCTGAGTGTAGAGAGGCAGGAAAGGCGATTGATGTAGAATTGGCTGAAACCATTCAGTATATGCTCTCCCACCAGTTACAGGAGCTAGCTATGGATGAAGTAGCAAAAAACTATAAAGCTCCTGTTAATTGTGATCTCCTGAAGGTACCGGTGGTTAATCACCAAATTTGGTCATAGATGGGTTTTGCCTGCTAGGGCCCAGGAGATGAAGTTTTAAAAAGTGCTTAAACTGTTGTCAGCAGGTATTACAGCTGTGTTGAAAGTTATTGATACAAATGATATGGTTGAAGCACAGCAGGATGAACTGGAACTCCTTTGTAATGCATTTTGAAACCAGTGTACCACCACGAAACCTGTTGTTTGGTAACTTTGCAAAAAGGGTCAAAGACTGTTATGAGGTTGTTATAACCATGGCCCTCATTAAGCCAGCTGGAAGCAAGGCAAAAAAGGTTCTCTACAAGAAGTTGAGGACAACAAGGCCGCAAGGAAAGATGCTGGTAAGGAATATACCATTGACAGACAATGAATTAACTGATGTTCCTGTTCAAATTGGGGAAGGTAAAAATTGTTTCTAAAAGAATGGCAGCAGTTGACATCAGATTGTTCATACTTAGTGTATTGAAGGGGTGAAAAATTGGATTTTACTATAAGGACAGTCTACCTAGTCAACATTTTCCTAGTAGTAAACTTATTTTCAGATGAGGAAAATGTGCTTATTCAAGCAGAGATTCAGTCGTTACATAAGAAGGGGTAATTGAGCCTTCTGTCTATCAAAGTCAACAATTTCTGTCAAGTATATTTCCCAGATCTAAAAAGACTGGGGGATGTAGAATTATTTTGGATTTATCGAATTTGACCAAATTTGTTTGTTATAGGCATTTCAAAATGGAGAACTTTACCACAGGCAAACATCTAGTGTCCAAAGGGTATTATATGGCAACCATTGGTTTAAAGAATGCATATTACGCAGTGTCTATTCATGGTGATGATAGAAGAAGATATTTGAAATTTATTTGGATGACTGAGCTGTGGCAATTCAGGACATTGCCGAATGGATTAACTTCAGCTCCTAGATTATTTACTAAATTGGTAAAACCTGTGTTAGCATTGCTTAGAGCTCAGGGGCATGTGGTAATGGCCTATTTAGATGATTTCTGATTGTTGGAAAGACTCACGCTGAAACTCAATCATCAGTTTCAGTTGTTAAAATCACTTTTGAACAAATGGGATTTGTTATTCACCCAGGTAAATCTAAATTATCACCAGTCCAAATTATTGATTATCTGGGATTTACCATTAATTCCAATCACATGTTGGTAACTTTGCCCAGGGATAAATTGAATCAGTTAATTGAGGACTGTGTTAATCTCGTTGGAGAACAACGGCCTCTGATTAGACAAGTAGCCAGTTTTATTGGGAAGTTGTTGCAGCCTTTCCAGCTGTGCAGTATTGTCCTCTGCATTATCAACAATTACAACCATCAAAGGAACAGGCACTGAGAATACAAAGGGGCTATTTTTTGATAGGCCTATGCAGTTGTCAGCTGGGGCGATTGCTGACATACAATGGTGGATAGTACATGTTTCAAAAAATTTAAGGAAGGTTTCGTGGAATCACCGTCACTGATATTACAGACTGATGTGAGTGCACTGGGTTGGGGTGCAACAGATATGTCTTCTAGTTGTGGAGGCAGATGGAATGTGGATGAGACATCGCTTCCTCAATTAAGAGGGACTGATTATTTAGAGTTGTTGGGCACCTGGTATGGGCTCAAAGCTTATTGTTCTATAAGGAGGGATCTGCATGTGCAGCTCAGATTCACAACACCACAGCAGTGGCATATGTAAACCACATGGGTGGAGTTAAGTCACAATCTTGTGATAGACTGGCTAACCAGATTTGGAGCTGGTGTATTGACCAAAATATCTGGCTTTCAGCACTTTATTTGCCAGGAAGAGGTCACGTCAGTTAATGACAACATTGAATGGATGTTAAATCAGGATGTGTTTAACCAAATGATTGATCAGTAGGCGTTGCCAGATATTGGCTTGGTTGCATCTCGATTAAATCATCAGTTACCTAGATATGTTTCATGCTAACTTGGGGAAGTAGCAGTGGATGCATTTTCGCTGCATTGGGGGAGGAATGTTTGTGTATGTATTTCCTTCATTCTGTCTCATCAGCAGATGTTTGCAAAAGATCAAGGAGGACTCCGCTTCAGGGGTATTGGTAGTGCCAGATTGGCCTACACGAGCATGGTTTCCCGTTGTATTACAAATGGCTAGGGAGCCTTACATGCTTATGCCCAAGAATAAAAATCTACTGGTAAATCCAGTCACTGGGGATCAACATCCTTTATAGGATCGTATTGATCTGTTAATTTGCAGATTATAAGGAGGCCATACCTGGGAGAGGACTGTCTCATCGGACGGTGGATGTTCTCACGTCGGCCTGCAGGGATAGTACACAGCAGCAATATATCACCTATATAAGGAAGTGGGAGCAATTCTGCCTACAGCAGGATATTGTATATCACACGGCAGGGATCACGGATGTATTGGAGTTGGTCAACTCTTTATTTTGACCAAAAAATTAAGTTACAGTGCAATTAATTCAGCCAGAAGTGCTCTGTCTTCTTATTTACCTATGAATGCAGAATTGCATACAGTAGGGACACATCCGTTAGTTCTCGATTCATGAAGGGAGTTTCAATTCTAATCCTCCTAAACTCAGGTATGCCGGTATTTGCAATGTGAGTGAGGTTTTTATGCTTCTTCGCCAGTGGGCTCCGGTTACAAGCCTATCTGTAGCCAAAGTAATTATGAAGGTGGTCATGCTTCTGGTGTTGGTTTCAGCCCAACGTGTACAAACATTGCAAAAGCTAACGGCTAGATAGAATGCATGTGTCGGCTGATGCCATTATATTTTATGTCTATGATTTGCTTGAACATAATAAAAGAGGCATGACAGGATGTAAGATGGTGTTTCAGCATACCCCGCAGATGATCGCTTCTGTATAGTCTCACATTTATCTCTTTACATTGAGATTACTAAACCTCTGAGAGGAACAGAGTTGGCTTTGTTTATTAGTCACAAAAAACCACACAGTAAGGTGTCGGTGCAAACGATTTCAAGGTCCTCGCGGCCGCAGGATGGTCCAGTGAGCTAACTTTCAGAGGTTTTGTCACAAGCCGGTTTCAAGGCTCGGGGTGTTTGCTGATTCTGGTGTCAGTACTGTTACATTTTTCCCCTGAGTTAGAGGGGTTTGTTATGATCTGTTTGTAAATAAACTGTTATTCCATTTAACAAATGTATTACTGATGCATGATTGATTGTTAACGACTTTTGAGTCAATCCAGGCAGTGTGAACGTCGGATTTGAGTCTGCGGCGTGAATTCACAGTGCTTTGAAGTCTTCACGTAGTCACTCACGTGACTCCGAAGTAAAATAGTAAGATTAAACGAGAACTTACCAGTTTGAAGTTTGATCTTTATTTTATGAGGAGTCGAGTTGAGGGACTACGTGCCCTCCGCTCCCACCCTCATAGATCTCATCTGGTAGTTCTAGTTTTATCATCTTACCGTTATACTTCGGTCATTGTTAGCTGTGAATTAATTCCGCTGCTTTGAAGATTGACGCACCAACGGCTGTACGGGCTTCTATTCACGTAGTCCCTCAACTCGACTCCTCATAAAATAAAGATCAAACTTCAAACTGGTAAGTTCTCGTTTAATCTTACTATTCTTCTAATAAAAATATTAAACAATAAAAAACTTCAATTTTGGTCTCATCAGACCAGAGCACCTTCCTCCACATGTTTACTGTGTCCCCCACATGGCTTTTGGCAAACTGCAAACGGGACTTCGTATGGCTTTGTTTCACCAATGGCTTTCTTCTTGCCACTCTTCCATAAAGGCCTGATTTGTGGAGTGCACGACTAATAGTTGTCCTGTGGACAGATTCTCCCACCTGAGCTGTGGATCTCTGCAGCTCCTCCAGAGTTACCATGAGCCTCTTGGCTGCTTCTCTGATCAATGCTCTCCTTGCCCGGCCTGTCAGTTTAGGTGGACGACCATGTCTTGGTAGGTTTGCAGTTGTGCCATACTCTTTCCATTTTCGGATGATGGATTGAACAGTGTTCCGTGAGATGTTCAAAGCTTGGGATATTTTTTTATAACCTAACCTTGCTTTAAACTTCTCCACAACTTTATCCCTGACCTGTCTGGTGTGTTCCTTGGGCTTCATGATGCTGTTTGTTCACTAATGTTCTCTAACAAACCTCTGAGGCTATCACAGAACAGCTGTATTTATACTGAGATTAGATTACACACAAGTGGTCCAACTCTTGCACTACTATGGACTTGTTCTTTTTTTCTAATTATGTTTTTGTACTAATATTTTGTTTGTTTGCTTGTATTTGTGCTATGACAACAAACTACTTGGCTTGCCATGAATTGATTTATCTCTGCATTCATGCATATGACAATAAGCTTGAACTTGAACTTGCACTGCGGAGGTTCCACATCTGCCAACATCTTGACTTCGAGATTGATGTGTTTGTTTTCAGCTTTCTCTGCTGTCTCTGTTATAAAATTGATGTCTTTATTTGTGCTTCTGGTCGCTTCTCCTGATATCACCTAATGTGACTCAATGCCAACTGGGACCGATAACTGAAGAGCATTTGAATATTTATTATGTTAAAACTGCCACAGAAATAAAAGTTAGTATGGCAGATAAAATACAAATATGGAATCCCCAATATGTCTCTGAAAAGTAATCTCTGTTCATTGCTGCACTGTTAGTAATGACTTCCTGTGTGATTTGCACTAAATTGAATTTTCTGTGATAAAATTGTTGAGCACTGAAGTACTCCTACCCATCTGGATACTACTTTGTTGTCCACGCAGTATTGTGCATTGGCATACTGACAGTGTACATGGACACATTAATGTAGCATATTGTGGAGATTGTAAAATATACGATGATTTAGCTGCCACATATAAATCTGAGCAGCCCTCGAACATCTGTGCTCTGAAGAAATGTGAAAGCCTCTATTTACATTATCTCCATACTTCCAATCTCATGTTCAACCTGTGATATCCACTGATGTTGTCCAACATCTGCTCCATGCTCTGCTGTGAGAGATTATAAAGGGCTTGACGTTCAAGAGGAGAGCCTTGATATTCATCTAGGACCATTACCGTGCTGAGAGTGTTCTTTCCAGCTGTTACTCTGATGTAGTCTCTAATCTGGCTTATCTTTTGTAATTAGCAGCATTTACCAATTGTAGGCGGGCGTTCAGGCTTTTTTCTTGTGTTACTGGTGTGTGGACCTCGCTTGTAGCAACATACTATAATTTCTGCACTTGTGTGAAACAGTGGGCCATTCTTTTTAATTTGCTTTTCCAGATGTATGTCTTGCTAACCTGACAAGCATTTAATGGCGACCTCTAAATGTCCTTGTGAAACTCATGATAAGCTGCCTGCTTGAACCAGTGGTGAAGAGACCTGAACAATGTTGTGAGGTTGGGATTTCCAAAACAGAGACCCATTGACGATAAAGGAATGGGACCAATCTCCAAATTACACTGTGTGTGAATAGAGGTGAATCTGCTAGCAGTCATGTTCTCATATGCACGCTGTCCTTTTTTCTTCTTGTCAATAAAACTCATTGGGAGGTTGGAATAATCCGGATTAGTAACTGCAGTGAATTCTGTAGCTGTCACACTACAGTCAAAGTTTGCCAGTGGTAGAGGGATCAATTATTAGAGCGGTGGAAGAGAGTTCTATTGCAATTGGTGAGCTCACTTTCCTGGAAGAGACTGAAGGACAAAGTTGAGACCATTCTTTTTTGTATGTTGTAGAATGTGGCTTTTTGTATTTTGAGTTGCTCTTCGATGCAACATTGGCAACACTCTGTGGAACTGATGCTGTTTACACTGAAGATAGACACAAAATGCCTGCGTAACTCAACGGATTAGACAGCATCTCTGGAGAAAAGGAATAGGTGACGTTTTGGGTCGAAACCCTTCTATCTAAAGAATGGTTTTGACAGAAAAGGTCAGCTTTTCCTTTTGTGTCTATACTCTGTGACCAATCTTGGGCTCCAATGTGTGGGCTAAATCGGTTTCCTATTTAATGCAGCTACTTAACTTCAATATTGTACCTGATAGAACATTTCCTTGTTCATCCATTGGTTTGCAGGCAAGTGGCAGCAGGACCAAGAGAGTGAGTGAACAGAGGGTTCTGCAAGAGGGGAGAAGTAAATTCATGGCAAGGAATGTGATTTTCCAATAAAACCATGGCATTTAATCCCATCCTCTGGAACAGTGGAAAGTTTGACTCTCAACGTGAAGGGCCACTTCATTATTCCCACCTCCTCGCTTTGGCCTGGTACAAAGCATGGGTGACGAGCAAGGTATGAGGAGTAAAATAGCTCCCCAATGTGTGTAACTCTTCCCACTTGCTGTTCCAGGTTGAAGTACCTGTTGCTGTCAGGTTCCTATTGACACTGTAGGGCTCTGATTGAACAATTTCTCTGGTATGTATCAAATGACAGCATAATCTTCCACAATGGACTACAACTGGAAACTGATGGGACCAGAGGATATATATTTTTGTGCCCAGTTTCAAATGTCAGATCTTGTCATTTATAGAGAGATAAAATTCTTATAGCCTTTCTCAAATGATATCCTTGGAATTGTAATGGATATCATTAGCAACCAGATTCTTATTTCACTTTTGCAACAGTTCACTAATGCAACAGAAAGCCTATTCATGTGTAGGAACTCAAAGCTTACTAATGCTAGCATACAGTATAACGGTGATATTGCCAGCTGTAATTTCTAGGCTAATACAAGCTCTGTTCAAATGACTGACCTTTGTTAAATTATCAAGGTGACCCTCCAGCTACAGTTTAACAATGAGAGATAAGGTATGTTTGTGACAGTTCAACACTCTGTTGTGTTCCAATTAGGTTATTTGCACGTATATCTGACATTCGGAAACTGCATACAAATGTTTCCATCAAATTACAATCTGCGTGCTTAACAATGAGAAGAATTCTTCAGATTGCAGGGAGGATGAGAGGATGTTTCCACTAGTGGAAGTATCTTGGACTGGAGGTCATAGCAATTAAAGAACTTCCTTTAGGGAGAAGATGAGGAAAAATCTATTTAGTCAGAGAGTGGTAAATCTGTGCAATTCTTTGTCACAGAAGGCTGTGGAGGCCAAGTCAATGGATATTTTTAAGGCAGAGACAGAGATAGATTCTTGATTAATGTGGATGTCTGGAGTTATTGGGAGAAGGCAGGAGAATGGGGTTCGGAGAGAGAGATAGATCAGCCATAAATTGAATGGTGGAGTAGACTTGATGGGCCAAATGGCCTAATGCTGCTCCTATCATTTACTGTATGCCTTATGACATTTGGTCAGAAAATGGCAAATGATTGAAATCCAGGGAAGTGTGAAGTAATACAAAGTGTTTGAAAGGGCAGTTATATTGGGTGAGGCATAGAGTAGAAGAGCAGGGAGAAAATGCTTGAACTGTATACAACTCTGATTAGGCCAGTGTACAGTTCTGGTTACAAGCATTATAGGTTACAAACAACACTTGCACCAATTATGTCTTTTCCACATCACCTGGGGGATGAAAGTGCCGACCTAGAAAATGCACTGAATAAAAATATAAGTTAGCACTCAATTTGAACTCTTTCAGAGCTGTTACGTTTTAGTAACATCACAGATTCAAAGCCTCAATTCATAACCCATCTCAACCTCCACTGTGAAGCAAAGATCTAAATCCACAACAGGCTTTTAGTGAGCAGCAGAGGTGGGAAAGAAAACCTTCCTCTAATATGTTTCAATGCATCAAGTAGTGTCAGTAAAATGGGTCATATGGCAGTGATGGTAGTGAATAAAACATCTTGGTTATTTTGTTTGCAGCTTTTGAAGGATTCATGGAGGTGGAAGAAATATTTATGCAATCACAATTAAAATGTTGATCTGGAGACACAAGGAACTGGTTTACGAAACACAACATCAGTGCTGGAGTAACTCAACTGGTCAGGCAGCATCTCTAGAGGACATCGATAGGAGACATTTTGGGACATTGACCCATGTCTGAAGAAGGGTATTGACCTGAAATATCACCCATCCAGTCTGAAGAAGAGTCCCAATTAGAAACATCCCTATTCATGTCCTCCCGAGATGCTGCTTGACCTGTTGAGTTACTCAAGCACTTTTATTTTATTTTATTTTAGTTTTGTTTCGAGATACAGCATGGAAACAGGCCCTTCGGTCCACCAAGTCTACACTGATCAACGATCCCCGCCAATTAACACTATCCTACACACACTAGGGATAATTTACAATTATACCAAGCCAATTAACCTACAAACCTGTACGTGTTTGGAATATGGGAGGAATCCAAAGATCTCGGTCACACAGAGAATGTACAAACTCTGTAGTTGGGATCGAACTCGGGTCTCTAGCGCTTCAAACACTGTAAAGGGCCTGTCCTACCAGCATCCGACTCCATGCAGTGAGCGCGATCAAACCGGCAGCGGGGGCCGCGCGGGGGTCGGGTGATCCCTGTACAGGGCCGTTCCCAACAGCATGCGCCTGCATGCGAAGAGCGCGACCAAACCGGCAGCGGGGGCCGCGCGGAGGTGGGGTGAGTGGCGCAACGCGGCGCAAAGTGAGGCGAACTTGGAGCGAAGTCTTAAAGGTAAGTTCGCCAGGACAGAGAGGGACACACAGAGAGGGGCACAGAGGCACACACAGAGAGGGGCACAGAGGCACACACAGAGAGGGGCACAGAGGCACACACAGAGAGGGTCACGGAGGCACGACGTCGAGGCGGTGAGTAATGTGTCGAGGTGACTGCGAGCCGACAAGCCATTGCCGCACGGAATTTTTGAGCATGGTCAGTTTTTCAGAGCCCCGCGCGATGTCAGGACGAACTCCGCACAATTCCGCACGGCTCCGGCGATCGAAGTGGGACCGGCCCCGCGACGCCGGACGGCTCAAGCAACCACGTTAGGTCGCGCTCATCGCATGGAGTTGCATGCTGCTGGGACAAGCCCTTAAGGCAGCAACTCTACTGCTGAGCCACTGTGCCATTAATTTTCTTAATAACAGTTGAATGGCTTGTGTTTGTTTCTTTATAGATCTTTTGGCTTTCATGTGTCAATTGTTGTACTTACACACAATTTATTCAAAATTATAGTTGTGTATTCTATTTCCTGCATAAATAACAATATCATTAGCCATAGTGTACCATTTTGTGTTTGTGATTTCTCCTCACAACTAGACCCTGTACTATATAATTAAACTAGTAACAGGAATAATTGATGAGAATGTACCCTAATTTGATAAGTGACAAGGTGGCAGTATGATGGGATAACACTGACATGCAATTCCTCTTGGAAGGTTTCAAGCAGAAGCAGAGCATTACAAATTTCCATTGATCATCCTGCATTAGAAACAAAACATAGAAAGCTTTTCTGGCTCTGCTTTCTCTTCCAAAGGAAATCCAAAATAGGGTTGTACAAATAGAGCGCTCCTGTAATTTAATAAATTATATTACCATCCAAAAATAGAACAGTTGTTCTGGTCCAGGAGTCAAGCAAGAATCAATGCTAAAGAGGAATTTGGTATCGTGTTCAGAATAGAGGACACACATCTGATCATCTGTAATTTTTTTAAATCCAAAAATATCTGTTTGGCTCCTGCCGTGCTGCATCTAAAGTCGACTTCTTAAAAAATTAAAAATTTCAGCTGCTGTTGAATGGTTCAGTAAAAGTACCCACGTTATGTATACAAAGAAAAGCCTGTTTCGGGAAAAAAACAGAGCCACAATGATCAAATGATCCTCCCTGGCAATCTGTCCTCCTCCTCCAATCTGCAAATGTTAATTTCCAACTATGTTTATCGGTTTAGAAGCAAAGTACCTTTGGTGCTGTTTCAGGAGAGAATGTATTACTTGTTCAGGGTGTTTGCTGAATAATATTGAATCCAATTACAGGCAGAAGTGACAGGCCAATGACAGAGCCTGTTTGGTTTAAATTAAGGGAACACAGAGGAGTTGTAGATGATTAGGTACATGAGCGTAGGCTACTGAATAGTGGGAAGTAGGTAGAGGAATATGTTACAGGAAAATTAAAGAAAGTTGAGAAAATTTGGGACAGCACAGTGGCACAGTTTTAGAGATGCTGCATGTAGCACCAAAGACCCATCCTGACTACAGGTGCTGTCCATTCTCCCTGTGACAATGGGGTTTTCTGCTAATGCTTCGGTTTCCGTCCAAACTCCAAAGACATGCAGGTTTGTTGGTTAATTGGCTTCTGTAAAATTGTAAATTGTCCTTTGTGTGTAGCATAGTGCTAGTGTATGGGATGATCGCTGGTCTGCATGGATTTGGTGGGTTGAAGGGCTTGTTTCAACACTATATCTCTGAAGTCTAAAGTAAAGCCAAATATTATAAAATAGATATATTGGGAGTTTTCAATTAATGACATCAACTGGAATAGTAAGGGTGTAAAAGGCAAAGAGGGAGAGGAATTCCGCAGTGTGTAGAGAAGAATCTTCCTCCTGGAACTTACTCTGGAGATGAAATTGGGCCAGTCGAGTACATTTCAGTGGCATTGGCTGTGTTCATAACATTAACATAACATAAATAAGATATTATAGAATATCTAAACTATATTATATGATAGAAATGGCTTTAAGAAGGAACTGCAGATGCTGGAAAATCGAAGGTAGACAAAAGTGATGGAGAAACTCAGCCGCTGAAGCAGCATCTATGGAGCGAAAGAAATAGGCAACGTTTCAGGCCGAAACCTTTCTTTAGACTGAAGATAGCCCTTCTTCTTCAGATAGAAATGTCTTTATCCCAGGAAGGAAATTGGTCTGCGAACAGTTATAAATACACAACAAGATACATGAAACATGAAATTAAAGTCACGTTGAAAGTCCAGGATTGGGGCTGTGCAAAGATTGGGGAAGGGCGGGGGAAAGGAGAGTCAGTCTACTCCACAACAGACGGGGGAGGAGTTGTACAGCTTCATAGTCACAGGGAAAAAGGATCTCCTGTGGTGTTCTGTGATGCCCCTTGGTGGAACCAGTCTATTCAGCTGTTGGTGAGTACAGCTCGCCCCCTGCCTTATTATGGAGGGGATGAGCTGTATTGTCCAAGATGCTCTGTAGTTTGAGGAGCATCCTCCTCTCCAAGACCACCTCTTGTGAATCCAACTCTGCCCCCAGGACAGAACCAGTCTTCCTAATGAGCTTGATAGGTTAAACCTATCTAGGTTTAAGGAAAACCCATGAAATTGTCAGCCTTTGCTCTGCAGTGGGACCCAACATTTCTTAGGTCTCCACTCATCTGACATGTGTTCTGGGCTTTTTCTTGTCTTAGGTCGTAGTCCATGATATCTGTACCTCAGTTATTGGTCTCTGGGTTATTGAGTCAAAGGTCTAAATGGTGGAGTTTTGTCAGACGTTGAGGTACAGAATAGATTTTGATTGCATCATATCATAGATTATCAGGTGAAGAACAATACATTAAGTCCAGGATTGGGGCTGTGCAAAGATTGGGGAAGGGCAGGGGAAAGGGGAGTCAGTCTACTCCACAACAGATGGGGGAGGAGTTGTACAGTTTCATAGTCACAGGGAAGCTGTGCCTGAAAAGTGTAACTCAGAATTAAAAAAAAAATAAGAATAGCATTAGCTGGAAAAGTAATGGTAGAATGCATTAAAATTAAAATAGTGCAAACATTGTCACAAAGACTATAAAGGCAGACTCCCTCAACTCCACCCCACCCGCTAGGTGGCTGTGAAAGACAATAATGGCCTTAGCTTTCTCATCACAACTGGCTTGCTTACACCCAGTAACCGAGCATTTGATGAAGATTTGATGAGCATTCAGTATGAAGAAGGGTCTCCACCCGAAACTTCGCCTATTCCTTCGCTCCATAGATGCTGCCTCATTCGCTGAGTTTCTCCAGCTTTTTTTTATCAACCTTCGAGCATTTGATGATGATGATTTTTCTCTGCTCAGTCAATCAGAATTGGCTGCTGCTGTTTTTGTGCCCTCCAGTCAACAGCAGTTTCCTTTGTTTGATGGTTGGTGGCCTAGATATGTATCAGAAGGCAATTGCCCAGCAAAGGAAGCTTCAGTGCACTTACACACATTGAAAGGTTTGACGCAGTGGGTATCAGTGATTCCGTTTCTGGGTCGAAGGTCATGCTACACAGGTGTCAGCGGTTATGGGGAGAAGGCAGGAGAATGGGGTTAGGAGGGAGAGATAGATCAGCCATGTTTGAATGGTGGAGCAGACTTGATGGGCTGAATGGTCAAATTCTACTCTGATCACATGACACCCTCATGACCTGTTTAGAATGTATTTATTTGCGTAGACCATTCAGCCCTTGAGTAGGCCATTCAGCCCTTCAAGCCAGCACCGCCATTCACTGTGATAGTAAGATTAAATGAGAACTTACCAGTTTGAAGTTTGATCTTGATTTTATGAGGAGTTACGATGAGCGATTACGTGAGAAGGCCGTCAGTCTGCTTGCACGTCAATCTTCAAAGCAGCGGTGTGAAATCACAGACAAGAGAGGTTGACCTGCTGATAGTAAGATTTGGAGAACTAGAACTACCAGATGACCTGATAATATGAGGGTTGGGAGTGGTGGGCACGTAATCGCTCATCGTAACTCCTCATAAATTCAAGATCAAACTTCAAACTGGTAAGTTCTCGTTTAATCTTACTATTTTACTTCGGAGTCACGTGAGTGACTACGTGAAGATTTCAAAGCTCTGTGATTTCACGCCAGTTCATGTCCAGGCGTCACACACTGAATGGATTGACCACGGATGAGTGAGAAAAAATTAATGCATTCAGACATAACGTAGTTAGGTAACAATACTGAGGCTTTAATGTGAAGAACAAAATAATAGTGACCCCGCCCAACCTGGGTAGAAACTATAAAACAGAATCTAAAATGGTACGTGCAAACACCCCTGGTCCGGCAATAGGTTTATTATAAAACCTGTGGAACATCCATTTATTGGCTCATCCTGCAGCCGCTAGGATGTTGTCGAGGGGCACGTCCATAGCCCTCGCTGCCAACGTTGATGCAGCCCTGGTGGAATGAGATTTGTAAGTGTCAGTATTCACTCCTGCACCCACCAGTACTTCCTTTAACCATCTGGAGATGGCTTGTGCTGATACCCTGTGGTGTGGTAATTTGTGGCTGATTAGGACAGCTAAATCAGTGCCTCTGAGGCTCCTCGTGACTTTTATGTACAGGTGCAAGTGTGATACTACACATAATCGTGGATCCTCGGGGTATGCCAGGAACTCAAGCTTGGGCCCTGGTACCCCCGGCCTGCTCTGTTAATTAAGTCATAGATGACGAAGGTTATGGTGTTAACATTGGTGGTCATGTTGTCCAGTCATAGCTTGTGCAATGTCTGGACTCGTTGTGCCATTACCAGCGCCATCAGCATGACCACCTTGAGGGTGAGCTTGGTTAAGGATAAGAAGGTGGCTGGTGCCCACTGGTGAAGCAGTGTTAGCACCACGCTAACATCCCATGAACCTGGTAATTAGGGGGTGTGTTCCTACCGGATGGTGCCCTGTTCCCAGCACTAAATATGAGGATAGTGCACTCCTGGCACTGTTGATGGCACGGTAGCCTAATTTATGGTCATGATATAAAGTTGATAGGAACTCCAGAACATCCGTGATGCATACTCACACTTCTCACACTTCTTGATGTGAGAGACGTACTGCCTTTGTGTACTGTCCCTCCAGGCTGCTGTTATGACATCCATTGTCCGGTCAGCCAGTCCGAGTCCCAGGTATGGTCTCCTCAGAATCTGCAAACCAATAAATTGATTCGGTCATGTAGTGGGTGGTTGCCCCCCGTTACTGGGTGTACCAGCAGATCCCTGCTTTTTAGGACAGCCATGAGAGGCTGTGTCATTATTCCCAGGACTAGTGGGAACCAAGATTGCATCTGCCAGTCTGGCATTACCAAAATGCCTGTGGCATTGTCTTGCTTTATTTTTTATCAAGCATCGGCTGATGAGGCAAAATGGAGGGAAAGCGTACAAGAACATTCCTCCCCAATGCAGTGTGAATGCATCTACTGCCACTGCCCCTGGGTCTGGCTCCCATGACACATATTTGGGTAACTGGTGACTCAATCTGGATGCAAACAAGTTAATATCCGGCATGCCATATCGGGCAACAATGTCGGTAAACACGTCATGATTCAACATCCATTCTGTGTTATTATTGAATTTCCGTGATCTAGTGTCCACCACCATATTGTATCTACCTGGCAGGTAGATAGCCGAGACCCAAATGTTCCTTGCAATACACCAATGCCAAAGAAGGTTTGCCAATTTATCACAAGATACAGACTTTATTCCACCCATGTGATTGACACACGCCACCACCGTGGTGTTGTCAATCTGTAGTTGAACATGCACATGATGCATATTGCTGCAATAAACCGTTAATCCATAGAGTGCTCGCAACAACTCTAAGTAGTTAATGCCATATTGCTGTAGAATTAAGGACTCCTGCACATTCCATCTACCCCCGCAGCAGGAGACGGTATCTGTTGCTCCCCAGCCCAGGCTACTTGCATCGGTTTGTAAGATTACCGATGGTGTATCAATTAGAATTTTCTTAGAGCAGTGATGTATATTCGTTGCCCACCAGTGTAATTCAGCAACGGCCTCTGGTGGCAATTGCATAGGTCTTCCGAATTGGCCTGCGTGGGATTTGAGAGCCTGTTCCTTTGCACATTGTAAATTTTGATAGTGCAAAGGTCCGAAGCGTATGGCTGGAAAAGCTGCCACAAGCTTGCCAATTACATTTGCTGCATGTCTGATTGTTGGTTGCTGTTGGACAATTAGCTTATTGCAGGCTTCCATTAACTCTGATTGCTTGCCACTTGGCAGTGTCACCAACATATGAATTGAGTTAATTGTGAACCCCAGGTAATCAATTACCCTGATTGGAGTCAATTTTGACTTAACTGGATGGATAAGAAATCCCAACCTCTCAAGCATGAGTTTGGTAGCTGAAACAGATGATTCAGCTGATTCCTTGGTGTCCCCAATTATTAGAATGTCATCCAAATAAGCCATCACCATGTGATTCTGAGCTCGCATTAGCCCCAGAACTGGTTTTAGTAATTTTGTAAATAGTCTGGGAGCTGAAGTCAGCCCATTAGGCAATGCTTTGAATTGCCACAGTTGCTCCATCCAGTTAAATTTCAAATATCTCCAGTGCTTCCTGTGAATGGATACTGAGTAGTATGCATCTTTTAGATCTATGCATGCCATGTAACATCCTTTGGAAACCAGTTGGATGGCTGTGCCAAAGTTATCCATTTTTAAATGTTTATACTGCACATGGGTATTGAGTTCCATCAAGTCTAGGATGATACGACATCCTCCATCCCTTTTCCGCTTGGTGAATATGTTGGATACAAATTGGTGTGATTCCTGGTGCGACCTCTGAATCACCCCTTTTGTATGCAAAGCCTGAATTTCAGCTTGTACCTCAAATCTTTCCTGTTATGATAACACATATGTGCTGTTTGGTAAATTTTGTGTGGGTGGTGATGAATCAAGAAGGAACTCAATTTTGAAACCTTGTATACTGTGCATTATGAATGGGTCTGCTGCGATCCAGTTCCATTCATTCAAGAAATGTCGCAATCTCCCCCCAACTTGTGAATGAGTGATGTGTAAGGTGGTCCACAAGGAACAAGTTCTCCTACCTTAGACGTTACTGCCGGTGTGGTCCTGGCTTCCGTCCTCATGCCTTTGGGAAGGGAGGCTGATGGCGGGTGCTCCCCGCGCATGGGGCCTCCCGGCGCTGGGGCCTACCCCTAAAAAAGACCTTGGTGCTTCCAGCTCGAGTCTTCCTCCTGTCCCGAAGCCCCGAGGCTGGTTTCGCCTGGTGTTGAAGGAGGCATAGGGGTGTGCCCGGTGTGATGAGCCCCTGGATGTTGTTTGGGCTCAGCTCATGAGGCGTATGGTCTTGGCCTCATCATCCAGCTCGTGGACCTGCTTCGGCAGGTCTGCCCCAAATAGATAATTAGCCGGCTGGACGTTGCCGGCCTTGTACAGCACAGTAAATTTAGGATTGAGTGCCGGCCGTATTGCGTTTTTACGCAGACAATTTAGTTCAAAATGGGCATTACAGAGAAGCCCCACAGCGTCCTGCTGTGTCTCCATCAGCAGCCCCTAATCTACGGACCTCGCAAAGGCCGTTATGCCTGAGGCCAATAATTTTCAAATGTTTTGGAGTTTGACCTCCTGGGTTCTTACCCCCGCTCCAATATGGCCCCAGATGGCGTGGTTGACAGCCGGCACATTGAGGGAGGCACAGTTGGCAGGTGTATGATATCTGATGTCTCCTCCATAGCCAGCTGATGAGACGCCAGGTAATTTATCATAGTGGCCAGCTCTTCGTCCAGGGGTGCTCCTGTTGGAGTTGGAATGGCAAATTTCGATGCCAGAAGAGGCACTTCGGCCCCATGCCCCCGGGAGTGTTCCCCTGATGTGCCTCCCTGCACTGAGTCAGGATAATACTGACTCTGTGCACTCCCCTCTCCAGAGAGGGAGACACTTCGCAGCCCTGTGTACGGTGCTGCTGGCGCGGGCTTCCGTGGAGACCCAGGCTGATACTGCTCCCTCCTCTGGAGCACATCAGTCTGGAGCCTCCTCTCCAATAGGTGCTCCATCTGGGAAAGTCGTCCGTAGACGCTTCCCAGTGAGGGAGGGGATCCCTCCGGCCTGGACTCATCCGAGTCTATGGGCCTGGCAGACTTGTGAGTGGCCTTGCGCCCCGGCAGGACTGCCACGGTGCTCTCCTGAGGCACCGAGTCTGCTGCCACTGGTTCCACCGCCAGCGGCCTGGATGCTGATTCGGACAGTCGCCCGCTACCCACAACTGCGCGGTCTTCTGTAGCCGGCTTCCCCGCAGACTGTCTCCTCACCTTCGACATGGTAGAGTTCTACTCGCTAGAAAGACAAGAAATAACGAACCTGCCAAAACGACCGCAGAGTCGTTTTTCAAAACACTTACCTGGGTTTTTAAAACTTACTGCTGGAAGGACGCGACGTGCCTGCCAGTCAGTCGTTGGCGCATGCTTCAGAAGTAATGACGCGCAAGCGGACTGACGGCCTTCTCACGTAGTCACTCACATGACTCCGAGGTAAAATCATGGCTGATCATCTACAATCAGTACCTCGTCCATGCCTTCTTGCCATATCCCTTGACTCCGCTATCGTTAAGAGCTCGATCTAACTCGCTCTTGAAAGCATCCAGAGAATTGGCCTCCACTGCCTTCTTAGGCAGAGAATTCTACAGAATGACAACTCTCTGTGAAAAGGTTTTTCCTCATTTCTGGTATAAATTGCCTACCCCTTATTCTTAAACTGTGACCCTGGTTCTGGACTCCCCAAGCATCGGGAACATGTTTCCTGCTTCCAGCGTGTCCAAACCCTTAATAATCTTATATGTTTCAATAAAATCCCCTCTCATCCTTCAATATTCCAGAGTAGACAAGCCCATCCACTCCATTCTATCAACATATGACAGTCCCGCCATCCTGGGAATTAACCTTGTGAACCTACGCAGCAATCCCACAATAGCAAGAATGTCCTTCCTTAAATTTGGAGACCAAAACTGCACACAATACTCCAGGTGTAGTCTCACTAGGGTCCCGTACAACTGCAGAAGGACCTCTTTGCTGCTATACTCAACTCCTCTTGTTATGAAGGCCAACATGCCATTCGCTTTCTTCACTGCCTGTTGTACCTGCATGCTTACTTTCAGTGACTGATGAACAAGGACTCCCAGATCTCATTGTACTTCCCTTTTTCCGAAATTGACG
Source organism: Okamejei kenojei (assembly GCA_035221665.1). Classification (NCBI taxonomy): domain Eukaryota; kingdom Metazoa; phylum Chordata; class Chondrichthyes; order Rajiformes; family Rajidae; genus Okamejei; species Okamejei kenojei. The sequence goes on from CM069150.1 coordinate 32,042,498, forward strand.
CCATTCAGATAATAATCTGGCTTCCTGTTTTTGCCACAAAAGTGGATAAACTCACATGTATCTAATATTAAACTGCATCTGCCATGCATCTGACCACTCACCAAACCTGTCCAATTCACCCTGCATCGTCATAGCATCGTCCTCACAGTTCACACTGCCACTCAGCTTTGTGTCATCTGCAAATTTGCTAATGTTACTTTTAATCCCTTCATTTAAATCATTAATGAATATTGTAAATAACTGTGGTCCCAGCACCGAGCCTTGCGGCACCCCACTAGTTACTGCCTGCCATTCTGAAAGGAACCCGTTAATCCATACTCAATGTTACCTGTCTGCCATCCAATTTTCTATCCATGTCATAACCCTATCCCCAATACCATGTGCTCCAATTTTGCCCACTAATCTCGTATGTGGGACCTCATCAAATGCTTTCTGAAAGTCCAGGTACACTACATCCACTGGCTCTCCATTGTGCATTTTCCTAGTTACATCCTCAAAAAATTCCAGAAGATTAGTCAAGCATGATTTCCCCTTCGTAAATCCAAGCTGACTTGGACCGACCCTGCTACTGCTATCCAAACGTGCGGCTATTTCATCTTTTATAATTGACTCCAGTATCTTCCCCACCACTGATGTCAGGCTAACTGGTCTATAATTCCCTGTTTTCTCTCTCCAGCCTTTCTTAAAAAAGTGGGATAACATTAGTTACCCTCCAATCCACAGGAACTGATCCTGAGGTACCCGGACATGGCGTTGAAGGACGAGAAGCCAAAGCGAAGAAGTGGGAGCCAAATAACTGAACGGAAATGATGCCGAAAAGCCAAATAACTGAAAGGATGCAACACCGAAAAGCCAAATAACTGAACAGATGCAACGCCGTAAAGTCAAATAGTTGAAAGTGCGCAATGCCAAAAAGACAACTCACCGAACGAACGCAATGCCGAAAAGCCAAATAACGGACATGATGTCGCCTTTCAGTCTTCAGGTCTGAAGAATGGTCTCGACCCGAAACGCCACCCATTCCTTCTCTCCAGAGATACTGCCTGTTCCGTTCAGTTACTCCAACTTTTTGTGTCCATCTTCGGTTAAAACCAGCATCTGTAGTTCCTACATACACAACTGTCACAATGAACTAATTGTGCTGAATATTGCATAAGACATGGTCAGAAGAAAGGGGAGGTTACATCTATACACTGCCTCTTTTATACATATTCTGGAAAAGGATTAAACATGTGGCAAATATGTTATGGCTGCCTTTGTGTCTGGGAAGGGGGAAAATTGCAGTTGAAGAATTTGCAATTTCCATTTCATTCTTTTCCACTCTGTGCGATGTGGGCTGAACGATACTGCGTCGCCTGGCTATCTTTCACTCGTGCTCATGAGATTGATTTCATGATGCTCAGATGATCTTCTAATGTGGTCATTGTTCTGAGCGCCAAATCCCTTCAGCTGTACCTGCAGGTGAATCGATGGGTGGATTAATAGACCTTGAAGAGGCATTGACACTTTGTTTATATGTAGAGGGGTAATAGACGTAAGGTGATTTGAGAGTAATGTATCATCTGCGGGGGGAAAAAAGTACGATTTACTCAACACCGCTGCAAAAATGGCACTGTGAAATGCGCAAAGTTCAAAAATACATATGAAATGCAAATAAACTGAAAAAATACAGATTATCTGGTGTTTTGTGCATGGAAGCTTGTTGTGTGTGTTATGCAGGCATTGTTTAAACAATATTAGACGGTATTACTGCGTTTAAACAATAAATAAAATGTGCTTCGTGTTGTCAAAAGGGGGGGTGGGGTGAGAGGAGATAAAATTGTTCGTTGTCATGCACACTTGTCATTGGCCCGCCAGGAAATTTGTGTCTCCCCCCACATTTTAAAAGCAATTTAATATGGCGGCCAGTGCCCCGGGCCGTCTGCCCACGCGGCCGGTGGGGGGGGTGAATCACCCCCTACGGGGGTCGGGGAGTGAATCACCCCGTGTGTGGGGGTCGGAGTTCGGTGGCGGTGGATCGCGGTCAGTGACTCTGGTTGGACGGAGGGACCAGACTGTCCCAAACTCAGCTGCAGCTGACGGGAACTTTGCCGGGTTTTCATCCCTGTGTGTTCGCGGCCCCGCTCCCCTGGCCCTGTGTGTGTGTGTGTGCCCAGAGCCCATCACAGTGCGGCCGCACAGGTGAGACGAGGTGGAAGGCGGCCGTGGCCAGGCAGCTCTGACCCTGGTGGGGTGAGTGAGGGCTGACATGAGGGATGCGCTCCTTCAGCCACTTACACCTTGGTGCTCAGGTTCAGAGCACCCAGTCACCCTTCAGACCCCGGCGGTCTTGTGTGGGAAAATTACCCCTTTCAGTTAGTTGGCTTTTAGGAGTCCCACCCTTTTGATTAGTTGGCTTTTAGGAGTCCCACCCTTTCGGTTATTTGGCTTTTTGGCGTAGCGTCCGTTCGGTTATTTGGCTTTTCGGCATTGTGTCCGTTCGGTTATTTGGCTTTTTGCTGTCGTACGTTTTCCGTTATTTGGTTTTTCAGCTTCGTTTTCATTCGGTTATTTGGCTTCCACTTCTTCGCTTCGACTTCTCGTCCTTCGATGCCACATCCATACATGGATTCTGAATCTGTAGAACATTGGAAAATTATCACCAATGCGTCCACGATTTCTAGAGCCACTTCCTTAAGTACCCTGGGATGCAGACCATCAGGCCCTAGGGTTTTTATCAGCCTTCAGTCCCATCAGTCCCTCGTTATCCTGCTGTTTTACTGTTTGTATCCCCTTGTTATCACCTCTTCCACAGCCAAAAATGGGCAATTGTGGGCTCTTTGGTCATCGGTGCCGGCTCTGATCTGTCCTGTACCTTTTCGTACCTCTAAATTCCTTCTCCCCTGACACAGTCTAATGAAGGGTCTCGACCAGAAACGTCACTTATTCCATTTCTGCAAGATGCTGCCTGACCCATTGAGTTACTCGTGCATTTTGTGTCTATCTTCGGCGTAAACCAGCATCTGCAGTTCCTTCCTACACTAATTTCCACTCAGGTTCTAGTAGAACACGGTTAGGCAGTATGTTGACCTATTACCTGTAACATTTTGACCTTTCACGCCCATTTTCCAGCTTTCTTCTTATAATCAGAATAAAGGTTGCATCGACTATCCATAACCTGCTGAGTTACTCCATCACTTTGTGTCATTTGTGTATTTGGCAGCATCTGTAGTTCTTGGTTTCTGCAACTCCAGTTATGACATTGTTCCATTTGCCACTATTTGAGCATAATTTATCAATAAGTAACTTTCTGTAGCTAGCTTATCTGTGTGAACACATGACAATGACTTATTGAGTTGACTAGTATCTGGTGAAAGTGTGTAAAAGAAAGGGGAAGCTATCTGCTAGAGCTTCTCTTGGGAATCCTTCAAGAACCTAACTCAGCAATGAAACTTAACTTTATATCTGAAACTATGTGTTACAGGAACAGAATTTCAATTAGTAGCAGTGAATGAAAGTGAATGTTGTAAAGGCATAGCCGTTGTATAAAATCTTCCCATTGATTGCCTGCACAAACATTTTTCTCAAATTATCGACCTACAGGTCTGGGCTCCAATTATTATCATGAGCAGACTTTGTACGATTGTCAACATTCAATACAAGCTTGGTAACATTATGAGTGAAACTAGGAGCTTTTAATTTTACCGTATAATATTTTAGTTATGTTGTCTGTATTAATTCTGCCAATTTTCTTTGAAATAACAATCAAGGTGTACTTTACAAGCACCAGTTAATTTGATCCTTCATAACATCAAAACGCTTGGCAGAATTTGATTTTTTTAAATAAAAAAAACAACCTGAATTTGGCAATTAATGACAAAGATCATCAAATAGTGGTCTGTCATATTTCTTTTGCCCTGCAGTTCATAGGAGAACTGTCAGCCACGTCTTTCCTCTGGGTTAATGCATTCTGAATGTTCTTGCCACGCAGAAGCATAGAAAGCACTCAGATCAGATGCTGGCTTTTCTAACATGTCTAACTGCTCGGCTCCCTATTGAGTACAGGGACTTTTCCAAATTGTCCTGAGATGTGGCTAAAATTGAACTTTTATCTGACCCATCAGGTTTACGTTCATCACAGCTGGAGCATCTAAGTACAGTCCTGTTCATTGGAATTGCAGGGTTGACCTTGAGTGGAAGCTCTTTCATGCAAGTGTTTCATAATTTACTTTATTGTTATCTCTTTAAATAACGCACAATTAATTAATGTATTTTTAAATTGGTTTATTCTAATTTTCCATATTAAAAAAAATATATTAAAATTCATCATATTAATCTACTTCACCTATTTTAAAATGTTTCTGATCAATAGAGCTGTTGGAAGACCATCAGGGCAGCATAGGGCCAAAGGCTCATGTTACGTTGCCTGAGGTGTAATCATCACATACAAACTGTTCCACTTTGTCTTCAAGGTCATTAGTAGCCATGGCATCATGAATGTTAAGTGTAACTTTGAACCTGGAAAACGACCTTGGACATGGAAATAACCCCAAATATATTTGGACTGTGGAGAAGTCCCAGTTTCTCTCCCTAGCACTGGCTCAGTGTACCTTCAGGAACTGGAGCACAAACAATCTCCCAAAAATACTAGGGGACTGAGGATCTAGTGGGAGGGAACAACTGAAGGGAATCCAAATTAGTCAGGAAATGGTGTTAGGTAAACTGTTGGGACTGAAGGCAGATAAATCCCCAGGGCCTGAAGGTCTTCATCCCAGAGTATTCAAGGGGGTGGCCCTAGAAATCATGGATGCATTTGTGATCATTTAAAAAAAAAATATATATATTTTTTTTTTTAAATCTATGTATTTATTTATTTATTTATTTATTTTCACTTAAATTGATTATTGATTTTTAAGAGATATTTTCAAAACAGTGCAACACCATCGCCATAAATAAAACAAAGTAAGAAAAATAACAATCAAATAAGAAAATAAGTAGATGGGGAAAAAAAGTAAATAAATAAAAAAATTGGAATAAGACCGTGTGGTTCACTTACCAAATTAAAAAAAGAAAAAAACATTATATTGATTAGTTATCTGGAGATAATTCAACATTCATACAAACATACCATCTAGTTCTATATAACGCAATCTTCCCATATCTAGCTCGGCATTTATCTAATTGGTGTCCTGGCTCAAATAAACAGTCCATTATTCCCAGATCTTCTCAAATGAATTCTCCTTGACTCTCAAGGAATATGTCAATTTCTCCATATTAAAGATGTCTCGCACAATTTCTAACCACTGTTCCTGTTTTGGACTTTTTCATTAAGCCACTGCCTGGTAATGGCCTTCTTACTTGCTGCAAGCAAAGCTTTAATCAAATATGTATCTTCTATTTTTATACTATCTTTAATACACCCCAGATACATCACAGGGCAGGTATTTGGGATTTTATAACCCAAGATATTATTTGCAGCTGCATTAACATTTTCCCAGTATGGCCTTATCTTTGCACAGTTCCAGAAAATATGCGAATGGTCTGCCTCCATACTCCCACACAGCCTCCAACAGTGTTGTTGGGCAGCAAGTTGTCTGCTTTTTATTTTGGGTGTTATAAAAAAGCGAGATAGATTCTTCCAGCAAAATTCTCTCCATACTAGTGAGCTTGTGGATGAACATTGTGTTTCACACATTTGATACCTTTCTTCTTCTGTTATTTGAATCTTTAATTCTGCTTCCCATTTTGTTTTTATGCAGAGCGCTGATTCTCGCCCGCTTTCCACCAGAGCTTGGTAGAAAGCAGAGATGACCCGAAACCCCTTCTGTTTGTATGCATCCACAATCACCTTGATCACATTATTTGAAGTTTCTGGCCTTTATCTCTTTTATAAAGTAGTCTCTTAATTGCAAGTATCTAAAAAAATCTTTGTTTTCCAGACCATACTTTGACTTTAAATCTTGGAAGCTCATAAACTCGCCATTTTCTGAAACTGTATACATTGCCGTTATGCCTTTTTGTGCCCATTCTTTGAATTTTGAATCATACACCCCTTTGAGTCATAAACTTTGAGTCATATGCGAACCACTTCAATGTGTGAACCCCTCTCTTTAATTTGTATGTTTCCACTATAACATTCCATATTTCTAATGTAAATGCTACTATTGGATCCATAGCAATGTCTCAAAGCCCCTCTCAGATATTTGTCTCCCACCAAAATCTGGGTCTGGTAACCCTGTATCTCCCTTTCCATTTCTTTTGATCGAGATTCATAATCAGGTCTACACCAACAAGCCAGAGGTCTGAGGTGAGCTGCATAAAAGTATTTCTTCAGATTTGGTAAAGTCATTCCACCCTTGCTTTTCAGCAGTTGAAATGTTGTTAGTTTTATTCTTGGTTTTTTGCTATTCCAAATGAATCTAGAGATCATTTTATCCCAGGCTATGAATTTATCTCGGGGAACATTAATTGGGAGAGATTGGAATAAATATAGTAGTTTAGGTAGGATATTCATTTTTACCGTTTGTATTCTGGCACTGAAGTCTAGAGGAAGGGTCTACCACCTCCCACCATCCTTTTTGATATTTTCTTCAATTTTGTTATAATTAGTTTCAAACAAGTTGGAAAGTGTTTTGGTTATAGTTACACCAAGATACTGCGTCGTTTTAGAGTTCCATTTCAGATTATATGCATCTCTAATTTGTTGGGATGGAGAATAATTGAATGAAATAATTTGTGTTTTTGTATTCAATTTATACCCAGGGTATTCAATTTATACCCTGAGTAGTATCCAAATGTTTCAAATAGCTTCATTAGATTTGGGAAACATATATCTGGTCGTTCAAGAAAAATAATGATATCATCAGCGAAAAGACCAATTGTATGTTCTTTTTTCAATTATCATTTTTCAATGTTCCGTAGACTCTGGATCAGTTCCTGTGGACTTGAGGGTTGCAAATGTATCCCCACTTTTTAAGAAAGGAGGAAGAGAGAAAATGGGGAATTATGAACCAGTTAGCCTTACATTGGTGGTGGGGAAGATGCTCGAGTTGATTTTTATCTCCATAAACCCAAAAAGTGTTGCGTATGTTATGACAAACTGCATCATCATCACATGTGTAACATTGGCATTGTGCTCCACATTTTAGCGAGGTGATGAGTGAACAGCCATCAACATTAATAATTTAAGCATGTCACCCAGCAGCTTCAGAAGAGGGCAACTGCATAGTTTGTTGTGGAAGTGTGCAATGTACTATTTTAGAACTTGTCAACCTATGTTAGATTCATATAAACTATGGCTTTGCATTCTCATTCACCACCAAAGGACATCGAATATAATTCATGAACTTGTCTGTTAGATATGAGCTAAACTCACCAGGTTATTCAGGCTTCCCAATAAATAAATGAGCGAAAATTAATTGTTCCATATCATTCCTTCACCTTTTTTTTATCTGTTGGATATTCTTTACCTGAAAGGTATTAAAACATATTTCTTGCCTTTTTCCTTCTGCATTGTTTATTCTTGTGTGAATCCAGTCTTTCTTTCCCTCCATTAGTTAGCTTCCTGGGTCTGACCTGATGCAGAATTTACTAATCTGCTATAAATATTCTATTCAGAAAAGCAAACATTAATCTAATTATATTGAGGCAAACAAGATAAATTGAAAATAACTTTTGATTTAAAGAGGGTACACAAAAAGCAGGAGAAACTCAGCGGGTGCCGCATGATCTAAGGAGCGAAGGAGATAAACAATGTTTCGCGCCGAAACCCTTCTTCAGACTGATGGGAGGTGGGGGGTGGGGGGGGGGGGACAAGAAAGGAAAAAGGAGGAGGAGAAGCCCGAGGGCTAAGGGAGAGGTGGGAAGGGGAGGAGACAGCACGGGTTAACAGAATTGAGAAAATTCAATGTTCAAGCCAAGAGGATGCAGACTCCCCAAGCGGAATATGAGGTGCTGTTCCTCCAATTTGGTGTCGCTCACTCTGGCCGTGGAGGAGGCCCAGGACAGAGAGGTCGGATACGGAATGGGAGGGGGAGTTGAAGTGCTGAACCACCGGGAAGTCGGGTTGGTTATTGCGGACCGAGCGGAGGTGTTCGTCGAAACGATCACCAAGCCTCCGCTTGGTCTCACCGATATAGATCAGCTGGCATCTAGAGCAGTGGATGCAGTAGATTGATGGGAGATTTAGATTTAAAGATGTCTTTGATGGAATTAATCAAAGGAAGTGAGTTGATATTGCATCTTTAATACTTTAAACAAAAGAGCAACAAACATTGAATCTTCCCATTAAAAATCCCACTGCATCCGTGAGCTCACATGTATAGTACTTTTTTGTTAGTATTACATTGTGCTTATTGACGGAAAGCCAAAATTTCACTTGGAGTTCCAGGATTAAGGATTTCCTTTTGAGAAGAGTTTGAAAGGACCAGGTTTATATTTCCTGTTTTTTTTAAAATAAATATTGAAGTATACATAACTCTTAAGAGACTTTCCAAAACAAATGTTGGTAGGATGTTTCCTCCTGTGGAGAATGTGGAACTAGTTGTTACAGCGTCTAAATCAGAGGTAATCAGTTAGGACAAAATGGAGAAGAAAATTTGTAAATCACAGAACTGATTTCAGGATGCCCTACACGATTTGGAATATATTCAAGGCAGATGCTGATCGATTTTGGGATATGAAGTGAATGAAGAATAACAATAATATTTGAGGTGACATTATCCATGATTTTGTTGAATGGCAGAGAAGACTTGAAGGGATGAATACATTGAAGGGATGTGTACACATGTTTCTTGGTTAGGTCCTGCTCTGTTCAATTATGATGTAATTCCTGGGATGGTAGAACTGCTCTGAGGAAAGATTACAGCAATTAGGTGTGCATTTATTCCACCATAGTAAAATGAGTGGAGATCTACTTGCAACTTGAAGAATTCTGGGAGAGTTAGACAGAGTGGAGAGTGGAAGTTTTCTTTTTCTCCGTGGATGGAACTCACAGTCTCAGGGCAAGAGACTTAAAACTGGCATGAGGAAAGCTTCTTCACCCAGAGTGAATCAGTGACATTCCCTGCCATAGAGGGCTGTAGAGACCAATATTCTTAAGAAGGAAATGGATATGTTTCCAGTTGTTACTTGCATGAGAGAGAGCAGTAATATATTGAGATACAATAATAGACATGGATATATAAACAGATCCCAGGTGCCCTGTAGAGCCCATTTTGCTGTTTGTTCAGCAAAATTAAACAGGCATGAGAAATTTTAGTTGGTCTAATAATTTTTCAGTCTAGTTCTTCCTCTTCATTAAGCAAACATTTTTTCATACAGGCTCTGCAATTTGACAAAAATGCAAAACAAGGACAGAACATGTTGCGAGCTCTCGGCAGGTCAGAGAGCATCAGCGGGGAGGAAAAGCAGAACTGATGTTTCAGGGCAAGGAACATTCATCAAAACTGGAAAAGTGTGAAAATAAGTACGTCTTTAAAATGCAGAGAGTGGAAGGGGGTGATGGAAATGTGATGGAGTGCTGATCAATGTTGTTCTGGTCACAATTACAAAAAAAAACAGCATTTCAAAAGATGAAATGCTGAAGAAATATGTAGCCACCTTTGTATTGAATGAGAGAGAGTGATGGCGTGAGGGTGAGAGAAAGAGAAAGACAAAAAGGAGTTTATCTGAAATTATTAATTTCAATATTAAGTCTGGTGGTATGAAACATGTCCAAGCAGAAGAAGAGGCATGGTTCTTTGGACTTACACTGGGCACTATTGGAGTAATATAACAGGATAAAGGCAGAGACCAGTGAGCAGGAGAGGAACTGAAAAGTAAAGTGACAGGCAACTGTAATACCTCTAGCAGAGCAAATAGTGTTGTTCTTTAAAGTGAACACCCAATTGGTATTTATTTTTGCCTGTGCAGAGGAGTTTCTTTCATTGGCACCAAATAAAAAATGCCAAATTAGAAAATTGAAAAGTGTGATTCGGCCCCCTGATTTTTTTTGGAAGTGAAATGTTATAGGGTGTAAGTGTAAACTTTTAAATTGCATGGATTTGCATGGGGAATGCCATTGAGTTGTGGAGGGAATGGTCCCATTTGAAATGCTGAAAGGGGGCAGGAAGAGAAGGGGCATTTGGTGGTGGACTAACATTGATGTGGCAGAAATTATAGAGGATGATCCATCAAATTGTGGAGGCTGATGGGGTAGAAGATGAGGATATGGGGAAGCTATCCTTCCTCCACTTAGGAGGGGAGAGATTGCAACCAGAAGTGTGGGAAATAGAAGAGATGGATTTGAGAACCTTGTCAATAATGGCAGGGGGTGGGGCACCGTTATAAATAAGGTATTTTCAAGATAAGTACATAAACATTTTCACATGTACACAATGGGTGATAGTGTTGATCAAAAGATACAAACTCAAATCAGTAAAATAACTTTGATGCAACAGTAGGCGGGATTCTTTAGCACCAGGTAACAGAGAAATTAGTAATGATAAATGACATTTGAAGGATGGTGCATTTCTAATGAAGGGCATGTGGAATGGTGGAAGTTATTTTTAACTTAATTTTTCATTGTGTGACTTTCAAGACATTGAATGGGGGAGAGGTTTGTCCTCCACTGTACTTGGTCAATTCACGATGTTGTCGCATATACACGTTGCGTTCTCCTTTTAAAACTTGCTTCCATTGACTTTAATGCACAACAGTGACACCTTATTGTATTGCATGTTTAATGACCTAGGACAAACCTCTTGCCTTTTAAAAGATTAAAAATAATCATATAAATGCATGATGGCAATACATTAGTACGAAAATAATAGGATGATGAAATTGTATTATAACCTATGTCAGTGCTAAACACACATTGGGATACTTCGAAGATAGGCACAAAAAGCTGGAGTAACTCAGCGGGGCATGCAGCACCTCTCGAGAGAAGAAATGGGTGATGTTTCTGAAGACGCAATTTCAGACCTGGAATTCATTGCCTTGAACAAAATTTCACGGTTGGGAAAGTAGATTCAGAAAACTATTTCAAATAAAATGTTGTGAATATGAAAGAGGATATGAATTGAAACTCAAAACAAATGTAAAATTGATATCAGAAAGTTAATCTTCACACAAAATTACTCACAGGTCAATAGAGACAGGCATAGCCATTTTACCCCTTGAGTTTGTTTTGTCATTCAATCATTTAACCAAAGCATCTGCTGGTCTGGGCACATATCTCAAAATTCTAGGCTCTACAAACTTTTGAATCTCTTCACTCCTCCATCTTCACATCAACACTGGTGGTTATATCTTTAAATTTACAGGCTCTATGCTATGATGTTCCTTCCTTGAACCTGTTTTATTCTCATTCCTTCTTTAAGCCTCTCACGAAAGCCTACTTCTTTTACAAAGCCTTTAGATGAATATCCCAGCATCAGGCACTGTCAAATTTCATTTACAACCGCTCCTGTAATGCACCTTACATTATTTAACATTACAGTTTGCTACATCAATAACATAGTTATTGTTATTGCTTTCAATTGCATAAAACATCAATAATCTACTTTTAGATCCATGTGTTTTTTATCTAAAATTTCCAAAGTACGATCTTTTGGAAAGTCTTCTAAAAGTTTGTCTGAACTACGCCTACATAAATTGTTCCATCCACAACTTTAAATTCCTCAAGAAAATTCAGTCAAGGTCTATAAGCATTGCTTTATCTTTACAAATCCTACATGTTCTAACCCTAAGCAGTTCAAAGTTCTCCACACCCTGTTACTCTGACATAAAATCAGACTCATACTGGCCCTTTGACACAACTCGTCTATGGTGAACAAATGGTCCATCTAAGCTTCTCCTATGTACTCACATTTGGCCCATATCCCCCTAAACCTTCCCTATCCATGTACCTGCCCAAATGCCCTTTAAATGTTGTACCTACTTCACCTATTTCATCTGGCAGCTTGTTTCATATACCCACCACCTGATGTGTGAAAAAGGTTGCCCCTCAAGTTCCTATTTTTTCCCCTCTCACCTTAAACGTATGCCCAAGTGTATAACTCCACATAATACTCCAAATGCGGCCTCACCAGCGTTTTGCACAACTATAGCATAATGCCCCAACTTCTATACTAAATTCTTAGATTGATGAAGGTCAACAAGCCAAAATCCTTCATCACCATTGTCTACCTGCAGTGCCATTTTCAGGGAACTATGTATTTTATTCCTAAATCACTCTGCTCTGCAACACTCCCCGTGGCCCTGCCATTCACTGTTACGTTCCTGCCCTGAATTACTTCCCAAAATGTATTACCTCATCCTTATCTGCATTAAACTCCATCAGCCATTTATCAGTCTAAATGCTCAGCTGATCAAAATGCTGCTGTAATTCTTGATAACCATCTTCACTGTCTACGATACCACATATTTTAGCGTCATCTGCAAACTAACTAATCATGCTCATCCAAATCATTGATGTAGTCACCTGAGGCACACTGCAGTCACAGGTCTCCAGTCCAAAAACAGCCTCTATCACTACCCCCTGCTCTCTACCATGAAGCGAGTTCTGTATCAATTAATTATCAATTGCGTATCTTTCCCACCATAAATATTAGTGATTGATTTAATGGTACAAAGCTAAATTTCCTGTCTAAACAGACAACTTCTGAATTATAGAGCTTCAGAAGAATAGGATCAATTCAGCTGCAGTTTCCACATCTGACCCTTTAATACCCATGAATTCAAACCTCATCCCAAAAATCATCTTGAACTGAAATAGTAAGATTAAACGAGAACTACCAGTTCGAAGTTGGATTTCTTATTTTATGAGGAGTGACGTTGAGGGATTGCGTGAAGAAGCCACGCCAGGCGCATGCTTCTTCAAAGTCATACTTCAAAGCAGCGGCGTGAAAACACAGAAAACAAATAGCCGAAGTAACATAGTAAGGCTCGTTTAGGGGTTGTAGACAAGGATGCCCGTTATCACCATTACTATTTGCTCTTGTAATAGAACCATTAGCTGGAATGATTAGATCAGAACCAGAAATATATGGATATAATACCAAAACTACAACGAATAAAATATATCTATACGCAGATGACATCTTAATTTATATTCCAAAACCGGAGATTAGTATTCCCAATCTATTTAATGTTATAACTAAGTTTAGTACATTTTCTGGGTATAGAATTAATTGGAATAAAAGTGAAATTATGCCTATAACTGGAATAAAATTAAATATATTGGAACAATTCCCACTTAAAATAGTCACTGACAAATTCAAATATCTAGGAATTAATGTACCTAAATCATATAATTGTCTATTAAAATATAATTACCCTCAATTACTAAATAAACTAAAAAAATATATTTTATATTGGAAGACACTACCTATATCAATGATCGGTAGAATAAATGCTATAAAAATGATTTTTTTTTTACCACAATTGTTATATTCATTTCAAGCCATCCCTTTATATCTCCCTAAAATGTTTTAAAAAAAAATAGATACTTTGGTTAATAGTTTTATTTGGGACTATAAAAACCATCAAATAAGTAAAAAACATCTATGTAAATCTAAAATAAATGGTGGACTAGCACTACCAAATTTCTTATATTATTTCTGGGCAGTTCAGATTAAGAATATGAATTTTTGCTTGGTAAATTTAGATCATGAACCAAGCTGGCTAAAGATGGAAAAGGAAGACTGTTTGCCTTTTGATGTAGGTTCGATTCTTTTTGCACCAAGGGAAGTACAAAAAAAAATGTATGGTGACAACCCTATAATTCATAGCAATAGATGTATTTGGAAACAAATACTTAAGACCCTACATATGGATAATTTGTCACTTTGTTTGCCAATTATGAATAATCCCTTGTTTAGGCCCTCTGTATTGGACAAGGGGTTTAAACACTGGAATGATTTAGGAATTAAAAGGATAGAATACCTTCACAAGAAAGGAACATTTATTTCATTTCAAGAGTTACAGGATATCTATGGATTGCAGTCAAATAACATATTTAGGTATTTATAAATTAGAAACTATATTAAGTCAAATACCCAAGATTATAAAAATAGAAAACCAGGATTATTAGATTAATTTTTTTAGTAAACACCCAAATACAGAAAAATTAACAGCGTTTATATATATATAATACTGTTTTGGATATGGAATTCCCAACTTCGGAAATATATCGACAAACATGGGAAAATGAAATAGGTTTATCTATAATGAAGGAAACTTGGGAAGAAAGCCTACAATGTATACATCGCTGCTCATTAAATGCTAGACATATGTTGATACAATTTAAGATATTACACAGATTACATTATTCAAAAACGAAATTAAATAGAATTTATTCTAACATTTCTCCTATTTGTGATGAATATCAGAACTTGGAAGCTAATTTAACGCATAGTTTTGTAACATGTATAAAAACTTAATTATTATTGGACAGAAATCTTTAGAGTTATCTCTGAAGTTCTTAAAATTAAACTGGACCCAGATCCAAAATTAATAATATTAGGAGTTCCGGATTCAAATCTAATATTAACAATAAACCAAAGAAATTTCTTGGATTACTGTTTGATAATAGGGAAAAAATTAATATTGAAATTTTGGAAGGGAACATTATCCCCCACAATTAAAATGTGGACAGTGGAAATGTTGGAGACGTTGCATTTGGAAAGAATCAGATTTGTCCTAATGGACAAATATGAACTCTTTGAACAGATATGGTCTCCATATACAGAATATTTGAAGGGGTAGCTGTTCTTGGCATCACAACTCAATGGGTACCCTGGCAGGATTAGATGAAAATAACTCTCTGTTTTTCTTTTTGATTTGTATACATGTCTCTATTGATATCGCTATTTTAAATTGTGTTATTCACTATTAAGATGTTTACTATAATCTCTCTTTTTTTATTAATATATATATAATACTTTGTTTTAATTAAATACATATAACAAGAATATATACATATATATATTTTTTCTCTCTCTCTTCTCTTTCTATATAATCAAAATTATTATTTAATCACTATTCTTATTGATTAAAATCTATTCTTTTCTTTTTCTACTTTCTAAAAAAAATAGAAGTTTATAAGAGTTACTCGTAACGTTCGTATACTTATTGAAATAAGTTGGTTGTGTATTTGAAAAGTTGTTATACCGTTGTTATGATGGATTACTTCTAATAAAAATATTATTACAAAACATAGTAAGGATTCGTAGAAGACTAGAACTACCAGATGATCTCTTAGATTATGAGGGTGGGAGCGGAGGGCACATAATCCCTCAACGTCACTCCTCATAAAATAAGGATCAAACTTCAAACTGGGAAGTTCTCGTTTAATCTTACTATTTTACTTCGGAGTCACGAGAGTGAGTACGTGAAGATTTCAAAGCTCTGTATTTTCATTCCGTAGATGCACACCATACGACAATCTGCTTCGGTTGACACAGTAGGGAATAAATAATATATTGAACATTGATTCGAATTATTCAATAACCATTGTTGACAATAATAAACACAGGAATAATCCCTGTGTCTCAGGGAAAATTACAAACAATGATAGAAAACAAAGCAAATGAATTAAATGTGACCCAAAACAGCATGCCCAAAACCGTGGCACGGTCTGTACAGGTTTGTCAGAAAATTGAGAAAATGTTGCTTCTCAAGACCATCCTGCGGCCTCGAAGATTTGGTCTAGCGGCACGTCCTGAGCCTTCGCCGTGGAGATCGATGCCGCCCTGGTGGAGTGAGAGTTAAAGACAGGAATGTCAACTCCAGCATAATTGAGAACCTGTTTCAACCATGTAGAAATAGTTCGTGCTGACACTCTTTTATATGTCTTTTTGTGACTAATGAGCAGTCCTGTCTCAGAAACTCTGAGACTCCTTGTTACCTTAATATATTGGCTTATATGGCGTGACTACATATAACATTTGGTCAACAAGATAGGCTTTAAACGTCATATTGATTCCAGCCAGACCGGGCCTGCTTTGTTTGATTAAATCATAAATATAGAATTTAATGTCCTTGACAGACAAATGCATACAAGGTATTCGTAAGAATTGTAATGTTTGTACACGTTGTGGTGAAACCAGCGCTATTAGCATAACCGCAGCAAGAGTTAATCTCTGCGTAAATAATGAAGTAATTGGAGCCCATTGGCGAAGCATTATGAGAACAGGAGTGATGTCCCAGATTTCTGTATAGTGAGGTTTCGGAGGGTTTTTATTAAAAATTCCTCATAAATCGGGATACTAACGGATGATACCCGATAGGATGGTTGTTCTGAAGACTGCCGGCAATAAGAGGACAACGCACGCCGAGCACTGGTAATGTCACTATAACGCAGGTGCTCATTAAAATGCAACTTAGCAAGGAACTCCAACACATCACATATGCTTGCATTATGATAAGACATATTGGATTGTACACAGAAACAGTTCCCGTTTCTTTATGTGAACCATATATTGTTTTTTGAGTGCTATTTCGCCAGCCTGCAGTGAGAACCACCCTGTTCAACAATCCAAGTCCTTGGAATTGTCTGGTCAGAACCTGCAGACCAACAATTAATACGGTCATGTAAAGGGTGACTTTCTCCTGTAACCGGATGCACCAAGAAATTACTGCAGCTGGGAATCATCATGAATGACTGAACCATCATTGAAAACACTAAGGGGAACCATGGTTGTGTTGGCCAATCTGGGACCAGCAAAACACCACCTGTGGCGGAGTCTCGCTTTATTGTGGTGAGACAGTTCAGGATGAAAAAATGGAGGAATTGCATAAATGTTAGTGTCCCCAATGTAACGAGACTGCATCCACGGCAACTGCACCTGGATCTGGTTCCCATGAAACATATTTAGGCAACTGGTGATGTAATCTGGATGAAACAGATCAATGGCTGGCAACCCAAATTGAGTGACAATTGTGTGACAAAGTTTAGAATTCAACATCCACTCTATATTGGCATAAAACGTACGCGACCTATGGTCGGCCACCTCATTAGCTATAGGTGGTGAATAAATGGCTGAACGCACATATGCCTTGACATTCACCAATGCCACATGATGGTACCCAGTTAACACATGATACTGATCGTGCTCCTCCCATATGATTAATATATGCCACTGCTGTAGGTGTTATCAATCTGGAGTTGAATGTGTAAATCCTTCATTGAGGAGCAATATGCCTTTACCCATAAAATGCCCCCAATAATGCAAAATAATTTATCCCGTGTGTGTGGCGAATCAACCCTTCGTGTTTATGTCAGCTACCCCCACAGCTAGACTCGGTGTCCATAGACCCCCCCCCCCACCCCATCCGAGAGCGCTGACATCAGTCTGGAAGACTAGGGAAGAGTCTAGTACCCAAAATGTTATTGGTAGCTAGATTAACATTAACAATGCACCACTGCAATTCTGTGAGAGCTGTGGTTGGTAACTGGATAACCCGATGAAATGGCCTGCATTCGATTTTAGTGCTAGTTCTCATGCTCTCTGCAAATGTTGTTAATGCAAAGCCCCGAATGTACTGCAGGAACCTGCTCCCCATTTACCAATGACCGTAGCGTCTTCTCGGATGGAGGGATAAAGTTTTGTGGCAGACATCATCATCATCGACAACCTTGGCTGTTGGTAATGTTACTGTTATAGCAACGGAATTAATAAGAAACCCCAAATACTCAATATTTTGGGTTGGCTGGAACTTGGACTTAGTTGGATGGAGCAACCCCTAATGACTCAAGCACCGATTCTTCAGCTGACTCATTAGTGTTGCTGATAATTATGATATCAGCCAAAGAAGCAATTACAATGTGATGATGGGCTGACTAGCACCAGCACAGGTTTTACCAAATTAATAAATAGCCTGGGTGCTGAACTTAATGCAGGAGTCAATGCTTTGTACTGCCACAGCTGTGCCATCCAATTAAATTTCAAGTACCTGCGATAATGAGCATGACTTGGCAGTGAATAATACACATCTTGCAAACCAATAGTTGCCACATAACAGCCCTGTGTTAGCAGGTGTTTAGCAGTAATGAATGTAAGTGATTGAGGACGAGAATTACTCTACAACACCCATCTTTTTGAGATCTGGGGAAATATTAGACACAATTGTGGAGGATGATTAATTGCTTTATCAATCACCAATCTGTTCAGGCTCTTGAGCAGAAAACACCCACATTTTATTAGGCTTGTGCTGTTTAGGTGGATCTATCCCTGAGATAAATTCAATGGGAGACGTGAGACAGTATTTAGTATAAACATATCATACTTTATACAGCACCATTCATTAGAAAACATTTATAATCAACCTCCAATGGGAGATTGGCCCCCAGAACTTTATCGTTAAGAAAAGTCCCTGTACCTCTACAGTTGACCTGTAAAGCTGTTGTCTGCTCATATTGGGATTGTAGCCGGTCTGTCTCGGTGGGTACCCTCGTTGCCCCACTGGCCTGCCACTGCTGAGCCCAACACCTGGATCTGACCTTCAGTATTAACCCAGGGTTGCGAATAGGTGGCCTCGAAATGCTTGACTACATTAAGCCAATTGCTTTGGCCTCATCATGAATTTCACGAATTTTCATGACAAGGTCCATTCCAAACAAT
This sequence comes from Okamejei kenojei, assembly GCA_035221665.1. Lineage (NCBI taxonomy): Eukaryota > Metazoa > Chordata > Chondrichthyes > Rajiformes > Rajidae > Okamejei > Okamejei kenojei. Next base: position 32,061,082 of record CM069150.1, read on the forward strand.
ATTTCAGGCATTTGTACATTAGTCGCCCTACATAGAGCAGCACATTTTTGGCGACATTCCCTGATGCAATTTCCTGACAAATGCATTGCATAAAATACCCAACATATCTGTTGTGAGTTTGAGGAATGATTGTCCCTTGGACCATAGTGCCGAATGCAGTAATTGCTGCAGCTACCTGTTGGAGGACGTGTTAACACCGAACCTCCTGTCCCATCAAAGAACTCGTGGGTGCCCAGAACCTGGGTCACCATAGGCACTTTCAGTAATGCACATTAAACCGGTGTCTCATATTTGTTTGCAGTCACTTGCATCATATCTTGCTGAAGCTGGTGAGGTACTACATAATTGATACCACTGGCAAGGGATTGTTCCATTAACTCACCAGTCCCCTCCGGAATAGCAACTCAGTGCCATTTCCCAGACACCCAGAGCGTGGCTCTTGTGCGCGCTGGAGTTTGCACATAAGCTGGGACACCAGCATCAGGGTCAGTTGCCATCTGCCCGTTTCTCCCAAATCATATAGTAAGGAGGCATCCTCCAGTCCTAAAGAAGGCGCTGGAAGGATCCCCAATATATGGACCCTCCATATGTTGATCTTGGTATGGCCCTCTTGGACATTACTCGCCCTTGGACCCTTATGTAATGAAGGTTAGAGCATCAGCTGCATGTTCCCAACCTCCCCCACAGTCTTGTATGATCAGGGGAAGAGTCACAATTGTTGTCAGAGAACCCAGGTCTGTGACTTTATATTTGCCTTTTCATGGCTAGGAACAGCCTCAGTCTGCTAGCACCCTTGGAAGATGGACCAGGCTCATTCTGAAGCAAATTCCAGTTGGCCTGCCTTTTGTCAATGGAGCTAGTGGGGAAAATTAGCGCGCTATTTTAACTGCTGCCGGTAAAACGGCACCCGGCATCGGAACCGGCATTACCATGCTTATCTCCCGACCCGATCAAATTGGTGAATCCCTGGACCCACGCTAAGACGGATCTTCGGAAGTGACAGCTCCAACTCCCCATTCCTTCTGACTGTTCGAGCCACTTAAAACACAGGTTAAAACACTTACCTTAGAAGTTCCTACTTACCCGCTGGTGGAGTTGTGCCCTCCAGCCCGTTCAGTGCGACATGCGTGGACGTAATGATGCGCATGCGCCTGGCGGGGCTTCTTCACGAAGTCACTCATGTGACTCCGAAGTAAAATTAGTTTTATTCTTTCCTGTCATTAATGTGAATGACTCATGATAATCATGGGACTATTTCCAATATGAGTGATATCATGAAGTGAGGGAGCTGAGTGTGTGAGCATTTTTTCATTTGATATAACTTGTGAGATGTATAGAATAAGTTTACAATGAGATGGTGTTGAAACAGCATTGGGTTATTGCATATTTCATTGAATGTTAGATTATGACTTTCATACATTATCCACTTCTCAATGTTAAACCTGAGCCTTGTTATGTATCTTGGGTCATAGAAATGTGCAACAGCAGCCCCAGAACAGGCTTGCCCTCCTGCATTTGAGAAACAACTGATGTCCTGCTATGCAGTCACATCCAGCAGGTGGAGCAGTATTCCAGAATGAAGTGGGTACACAAAAAGCTGGAGAAACTCAGCGGGTGCAGCAGCATCTAAGGAGCGAAGGAGATAGGCGACGTTTCGGGTCGAGACCCTTCTTTAGATGCTGATGCAGATGCTCCTTAGATGCTGCTGCACCCGCTGAGTTTCTCCAGCTTTTTGTGTACCCTCAATTCTCCAGCATCTGCAGTTCCTTCTTTAACACTTCCAGAATGAAGTGGTTCTGTATCGCTCAATAAATTGGATCAAAGTTGTCCCGCTCAGCTGACTAGAATCTGTGTAGATGGAGACGGATCCTTCTTTATGGAATCATTATGTCAAGAAAGGGAAGGCAGACCCACAATCCAATTAGGACATAACATTGGATTGCAAAGAGTCGAACCTTTCGTTCAAAACCAATGAGCCTGTGAAAGAGTGCCGATCTGAAACATCACCTGTCCATGTTTTATAGAGAAGCTGCCTGATCCGCTGAGTTACTCAATTGTTGTGCCCTTTTGTGTACAAACATCTGTAGTTTCTTGTTTCTACATGTTCAAAGTTTCTACTTGTTCAAAGTTCAATTAACTGATGCAATTTTACATCCTCCCGTTCTTCTAAGGTTTATTAAGCACTGCCATTTTGTGGGCACACATGGGGGATTATATGCCCACAGTGACATTCTATGGACACCAAATGAAGATCTGCTTATCACTGTACTGCCATTCCCCATATGCTGCCAAAGAATTGCTAACTTAAGGGCCTGTCCCACTTACGCAATTTTATTCGGCGACTTGCTGGCACTGCCATAGTTGCAGCAGGTTGCCGAAAAATTTAAACATGTTGAAAATCCAACGACGACCAGAAAAAGGTATGATTCTTTTGGCGACTACTCACGACCATACAGGCATCATCCCGTGACATGTCATCTTGCTAATTCTGATTACAGTGCTCACGAAGTGTATCCTGATGTTGTTCATGGTGCCAGGACGTGGCGTCGAAGGACGAGAAGCCGAAGCGAAGAAGTGGAAGCCAAGAATGGAAGCGTGCGAAGCCGAAAAGCCAAATAACCGAAAGCGTACGAAGCCGAAAAGCCAACTAACACGAATGCGTACAAAGCCAAAAAGCCAACTAACCAAAAGGGCGGGACGCCTAGAAGCCAACTCACCGAAAGACCGCTATAGCGAAAAGCCAACTTACCAAAAGGCCACGACACCTAAAAGCCAACTCACCGAAAGCCAACTTACTAAAAGGCCACGACACCTATAAGCCAACTCACCGAAAGACCGCTGTGCCGAAAAGCCAAATAACAGACATGACGTCGCCTGGGGGCCGGAACTTGTCGGCAATTGGTCCAGACCCCCGTCCATCACATCACTGTCTGGGGGAGACTGGAGTGGTAGCATCGTTTTCCCACACAAGCCATAAGTGACTGGGCACTCTGAACACAAGCACCAAAGTTTAAGCGGCCGAAGGAGCGCATCCCTCGGGAGAGCACCCACTCTCTCACGACCACGGCTGCCCTCCGCCTCGTCTCCCCCGTACGTCCGCACTGTGACGGGATGTGGGTTGGCAGCACACACACACACACATACATGGGGCCGGGTGGAGCAGAGGTGTGGGACAGTCTGGTCCCTCCGCCCACCCAGTCACTGACCGCGATGCACCGCCGCCGGACCCCGACCCCCACACCAGGGTGATTCACCCCCGACCCCGACCCGCACACGGGGTGAAAACCCCCCCCGACACCCACACCAGGTGATTCACCCCTCCCCCCCATGACAACAAACAATTTTACCTCCTCCCACTCCCACCTCCCCCCCCCCCCGACAACAAGAAGCATATTTTACTTATTGTTTAAAACCAGTAATACCGTCTGGTTGCCTGCGTAATGCACACAACAAGCTGCCACGCACAAAACACCAGATAATCTGTAATCTGTTTTAACCGAATGTGGACATAAAAAGCTGGAGTAATTCAGGGGAACAGGCAGCATCTCTGGGGAGAAGGAATGGGTGATGTTTCGGGGCAAGACCATTCTTCAGACCTGAAGACTGATTCTGAAGGGTCTCGACTCGAAACGCCGCCCATTCCTTCTCACCAGAGATGCTGCCTGTCCCACTGAGTCACTCCAGCCTTTTGCGTCTATCTTTGGTGTGACAGTTGTCTCATTTAATTGGCTTCATGTATTGCGCGCATGGAAGAGATGCTAGACGTTTACATGACGCTGGCATCTATTCTTCCAAGTGTGCTCTTAATGAAATCACACATCTTTGCGAGGGAGGGATGGAATGGATGTGTAACCACCAGCTAAAGCAAAGGCATAGTTTGGACAGGGAAATAATCCCACCATTTCCATGTGAAAGATCAGCACCTACCAACAATGAAGGCACTATGAAACCGACTGCCGCCAACCCCTCTCACAGGATGGGGTTTTAGCTCGGCATTAAAACTCAAAAAAGAGTGACATTGATTTAAAAACAAAAATGTTACATGTATAAATAGTGCTTACATTCAGGAACCTGGTTAATTAAGTGGTGGGATTATTTCCCTGTCCTAACTATGCCTTTTCTTTACTGTCGGTAAGATGTCAATAGAGTGATTTTTCAGTGTGATAATGTTCAGTATCAACAAAATCTAGGTGAACTTTCTGAATTCATGGCGCTGATAGATTATTGCACAATATGTAATATTATCAATTCTCACGTCAATTTGCTGGTTTATAACCTGCAACTGTACTTAATAGTCTGCGTTGCCACTACCGCTGATTGCTTAGGTACAGTACTTGCCAATTGCTCAATAGATGAATGAACTTGCAAACTATAAAGTCTTCTGTTCTATTGTCATTTTAAATTGCTACTGAAATCTGTTTTTTAGCCTCAGCCTCTCACTGCAAGCTGTCAAAATGAGACCTTGCTTTGGGCAACTGAAATGCTTGGCTGTTCCAAACAGCATGGCTAGTGGTGAGTGTTGGCCTTTACGATACAACACGATATGATATGAAACGATACGGTACGATAGAACTTCATTTATCCCAGGAGGGAAATACGTCTGCCAAGTCATAAAAACAACACTATGCATGAAATCCCAAATCAAAATGACGAGTGGAAAGTCCAGGATCGGGGATGTGCAAAGATTGGGGAGGGGGTGGGTGAAGGGAAGTTAGTCTACTCCAGGACAGCAAGGGAGGAGTTGCGGAGTTTGATAGCCACAAGGAAAAAGGATCTCCAGTGGCGTTCTGTGCTGCACCTTGGTGAAACCACTGTTGCTGACGTTAGACACAAAACGCTGGAATAACTCAACCTTTGAAGTAGGGTCTTGACCCATAATGTCAACCAATCCTTCTCTCCAGCCTGTCCTGCTGAGTTACTCCAGCATTTTGTGTCTATCTTTGATTTAAACCTGCATCTGCAGTTCCTTCCTCCACACACTGTTGCTGAAGTTGCTCCTCAGGTTGACTAGTGTGTCATCGAGGGGGTGAGCTGCTGTATTGTCCAAGATGCTCTGCAGTTTGAGGAGCATCTTCCCCCTCCAAGATCACCTCCAAGACCAATGTAGTAATAAATTGAACTAATTTCACCAATAAGCTTCTGACAATTATATAAATCTGCACTTTGCTATAATTGTCGGAACAAGGACGCATAGCTATGCCAATGGAGAAAATTCTCCAGCATTTATCAATAGTTCATTTTACATGCTCCATAAAATCGACTGAATTCATCCATGTGCCACTAACCCACAGTGAATCTAAAATCAGGCACCAAATTGTAATGCAAGGATGTTCCTTACCAAAACAACATGCTCATTAATTGTCGCAGTCTGCTTCTGCTTCATTGTCACAAACTAATGAACAATAAATTAGAAACAGGAATCAGACATGTGTTCGCTCGAGCTTGCTTCATCATTCGATAAGTTCATAGTTGATTGGACTTGTAACCTCAGTTCTGCACTCATAGCTACCCATAGTAATCTTCATGTCCCTTGTTTATCACAAATCCATTTATCCATGCCTTAAAAATATCCACATACTCTATTTCCTCCATCCTCTGGGGGAGTTCAACCTCACACAAGCCTCTCTGAGAGGAAAAAAATCACCTCACCTCTGTCTTAAATGGGCAACCCTATATGTTTAAACAGTGATCTTTGTTCTAGATTCTCCCAAAGGCGAAACCGCTTCTCCATCAGGATCTTATGTGTTTTTATAGTTTCAGCCATCTCTGGTAGATTCAGATTAATATAATTCTGCATTCCCTGAACAACGTGAAACAAAAAAAATATTTTAATTTGCATTCTAGCAAGCCCATGGATGAACCAGCTTGCATCTTCAGCTCAATAAATGCAACCTCAAGTATACTCTCATAAATGTAAATTTTCATGGATAGCCAGTCCTGATTGTTAAAACTGTCACATTTGTATTGTTTGTTATAATTCTATAAAGGCCCTACTCTTAAAAATAAATTCTGGTCACTGCACTGCACACCATTAGGTAAGCTAATCCCAGGTGTCTCATTAAGATACTCATTTTTAATGATCACGCCTGCCTCTGTCAGTGGCTGTCTCACAGCTTGGACAGGCTGCTTTCAGTTAATAAGGGACAAGAGTAAAATTAATCCAAGAAACACTTTTTTGCTTGAAGATTTCAAGTACTGTAACGAAATTGAGGGTTTAAATTCAGTGCCGCAAGTGCCCCTTATATTGGTTTGTGGAGAGTAAGCAGATTTTATTTTTTAGAATTTGCTTCAAAATCATTTGACTTCGAAGGAGCTCCTGAAGTATCAATTCACGATCCAGTTGAAATAGAATCAATAGAGACTATGGGAAGTCAAGATGAGATGGTGGTGCTGAGGATGTTTAAGAACTTCACACCATGCAAGTTGATGGTGGGTTTGTAATCATCACAGTCGAGTGAATGCTATTGAATTATGCCTTTGCAAGTTTTTCAATGGACTGAGCACCACATGGTATGGCCAGCACTTATAATCACTTTATAATAGTCAAAAATAAAGATCGAGAAATTCATCAGCCTTTACTGGAGTTTATTCATTGTTATGATGCAGTAAGCCACCAATTATGTAGTTCATAATGCATCCACCATGTCTTATGGCCTTATGGTCTAAAAGGCATTGGGCTCTATGGCTGGCACGGTGGCACAGCGGTTGCCAGCGGCAGAGATCTGGGTGCGATCCTGACTACGGGTGCAGTCTGTACAGAGTTTGTACATTCTCTCCATGACATATCTGGATTTTCCCTGGGTTCTCTGGTTCCCTGCCACACTCCAAAGACGGACAGGTTTGTAGTCTAATTGGCTTGATAAAAATTGTAAAGTGTGTGCAGGGTAGTGTTAGTGTGCTGGGATCGCTGGTAAGCAGGGACTCGGTGGGCCGAAGGGTCTGTTTCCGCGCTGTATTGCTAAATTAAACTAAACTAAACTAGTAAGATTAAACGAGAACTTACCAGTTTGAAGTTTGATCTTGATTTTATGAGGAGTTACGTTGGTGATTACGTGAAGAAGAAGACCTGCCCGGCCGCATGTGCACCAATCTTCAAAGCAGCGGTATGAAATCACAAATAACAACACCGAAGTGACATAGTAAGATGCGTGACTCGAGAAATACCAGACGATCCTTTATGAGAGAGGGTTGGGCGTGGTGGGCACGTAATCACCAACGTAACTCCTCATAAAATCAAGATCAAACTTCAAATTGGTAAGTTCTCATTTGAAGTAAAATAGTAAGATTAAACGAGAACTTACCAGTTTGAAGTTTGATCTTGATTTTATGAGGAGTTACGTTGGTGATTACGTGAATGATTCTGTGAAGAGTTCAAACCTTTATGATTTCATGCTGTAGATTACAAATCTCGGCATCCCACTGCAGTGATTGACTCAAATGAGAAATTAATGCATTAGTAGTAACATTGCATTTAATGCAGTAATAAAGTTTATTTAAAACATATAAACAAACAACAGTACCCCGCTATCCCAGGGCACTTTAAACAGAACTTAAAATAGCATTGACAAACAGCCCTGGATCGGCAATCGGCCGATGATAAAAATTCTGAAACATCAGCTCATTTGCCCATCTGGTTGATGGGCATGTCCCTCGCGTTGGCCGCCGACGTAGCTGCTGCCCTAGTGGAATGAGATGTAAACACACTTTCTAAATGATACGCTGACGTTGATGCTGACCTGGTGGAATGAGATATACAATCGTCAGTGTTAATACCTGTATAACCCAGAACCTGCTGAAGCCACCTTGAAATAGTCTGAACCAAACCTCCTTTGTGTAGTTGTTTGTTGACTAATAAACAATGCTGATTCCATACTTCTTAGGAATTTGGTGGCCTTGATAACATAGACGTGAGACCATGGGGTATCCAAAATGATCTTAAATCATGCCACCCCAAGTCTACTCTGCTTGTGTAAACCGGAATGTAAAATGTAATGGCACCTGCAGCCAATTCCATCCTATCAAGCCACAGCGTTTGCAATGTTTGCCGTCGTTGTGCTGATATAATTGTCATAGCTAAGGATGTAGCTGGAACCCCTTGGTGAAGTGGTGTTCACACATTTACAATAACCAACTGCATAATCTTGTAGTGGGAGAACTTGTGTCAAGATCTTTTAACAACTCAATATCCAGGTTGAACCCGACAGCGTAGTTCCCTTATATTGCAGCTGTAGTGTCTCTATAACTGAATTATTGTCAAATACCATTTAAATTGAACTGGAAAACGTCAGTAATCTGTACTGTATTAAATGTAACATTAACACTTAACAAAAAACACTTCTGACCCCCTCAATAGAAATGTACTGCTTTTATGGGTGCTATCCCTGAACACTGCAGTGAGCACCTTCATGGCTTGATGTGCCAACCTGAGGCATAAGTCAATCCATTCAAAATGTGCAAGTCAATAATTATTTTACTGTGCAAAGGCCGGTCTCCTCAACCACAGTTTAAAACAGCAAGTTCTTGTTTTTTGGAATAACCGTATACTGTTGTGCCATAATGCCTGATGAAGCAGGCAACATGGGCGCTTGGCCAGTCCGTCAGTACAAACCCAAATGAGGTCTTGCTGACTGTTTTTAGACCCAGCTAATGAGGCAAAAATGAGGAAGACATAAAAGACCATCCTCCTATTGAAGCGAGAATTTATTTCTCTGCATTGCTGTGCCACATATTTTTGCAATCAGTGAATAAACATGCACCAACATGTCAATATTCAATATAGTATTGAACCATACTTTCATTATACTTTGAAATCCAACACTTATTCTGATGTTATCATCGATCTGAACTGGATGATACACCAGTGGCAAAGGAGATTTAGGTAATTATTACAGGATACTTTTACTTGATTACCAAGTGACTAACATATGTCACCATCGTAGAGCAGCAACTTGAGTATGTATATTCGCTCAATAGCCCCTTACCCATGGGGTACATTTAGTTTATATATTTAGTTGATACCAACAATTGAAGAGTTGGTAACTCGTGCAATCTCCAATACCTCCAAGTAGTTGATGGTATTCAGAACTTCTCATCGTAGAGTCCTAAGCATCAGTTTGTAATAACTTAATTTGACCGCCCACACTGCTGTAGCGAGTTTCAAGTTCAAGTTCAATGAGTTATTGTCATGTTCAGCAATGCTGAATACTGTTACTTCATCATTGTGGCTGAGGTAGCTTCAGCTGACAATATCATAAGGTTGTTAACAATGGTCTAATTGCTACTTACACGATATCAGTTCCTTGATTTGCACGGCTGAAACACAGCTGCTATATTGCCAATTACTCTTGATGAAAATAAACTCAGTTTTGTAACAGATTGCTATAACTCCAATCTCCTGCCACAAGGTGGAGTCAAGGCTAATAATAATTAAAGGTAAATCCCAATGACCAACAAATAGTTTATCCCATACCCCAAAGCTTTACTGTTATAGTACAGTTATATTGCCTTTGATAACCTCTGTAATGGGATTTGCATAGCATGGATCTCTGACCCTTATGAATCTGTTGTAGTCAGGAAAATAAGTTTTCATATTCGGAAAGTTCATATGCCCGACACTCTCCATTCTTCATAATAACATGCCACTCCTGCCTTATTCCATGGGTGGTTTGCATGAGAACCTTTGCCCAATTTCCAAAACATAATTTTGTTTTTAAATAACCCTGGCCATAATCCAAACTTGCTTGTAATGCTCCGACTTTGCCTCAACCAAATATTTTTACCCTTTGTGTGTTGTACAAATCAAATGTAAATATTACAACTTGTGAATGGTGCACTACCCAAATTTTGGAAGTGCTAGACCCATTTTGTTGAGTAGGATTGGTAAGGTGCATGGAATTTCTGAGCTATCATATTTCCCCCAACTCCAGTGAACCGCTTACTGCCGATGAGCACCGGGGGTGCGTTCTGAAATGATGACTTTTGCCGCCGTTGGCCTAATGGATTAGTCTGCCAGGCTTTCTTCCCCTGTTGAATAGGCCTACCTGAATAACAGATTCAGCGGCTGGCTCTCACATCCCCCTGTTGGCGCTGTTCACTGCTGGCACATATGTGCTTAAGTATGTTCTATTGGCTTCTTTAGAGCCTGGAGTCAGTTATATCTTGACCTTTTGCTCTTCCTTCCTCAGAGAGAGTGATTCGTAGGCAACCCTAAACAGGCACTGCTGCAGGCCGCAGGATATCAATACTGATACGAACCCATTGGCCTTAACCCAAATAGAATATTCTGCTGGGATGGCAACTTTGTTGTCAGCAAAAAGGTACCTCTGACACGTGCCCTTCATCCATTGGGGTATGCCCCATGGCCATACCTTGAGACTCAGTGTCAGCAGGATACTGACCCATCTTAGTCTCTGCCTCCAAGAGGGAGACCTCTGTAGCACTGTATGCAACAGTTGCTGTATTTCGGATAGTCGTTTCAAACGTACTATCTAGCCCCGGTGAAGAATTCATCCCCCGACGCTGTGTGCCTTGCTATCCAGCCCCGGTGGAGAATCATCTCCCGACTCCATGGGCATAACAGATTATGTGTGAACTTGAGCAACCCTGTCCCAGGCTTTGCTGGCGCCGCCTTTGGTAAAGGCTGGTGCTTTTTGACATGAAACAGCCTTGTACCAGGTGCTGCTAGCACGGCTCTCTCGTAGGCCGGTAATGTCACAAATGATACAGCCCTGTATCAGGCGCTGCTGGCATGGTTCTCTCGTAGGCCGGCATTTTCATACATGAAGCAGCCCTGTCAGGCGCTGCTGGTGCGGCCTGTCCCATAGGCCCGCGCTATTACCATGTAAGCTCACTAATCAACATTTTTAGTGTACAGTTTTACCTGTGAAGGGTTAAAATAATTCACAGCAACTTCTGCTCAACAACAAGGATTACATTGTCCAAGACATATAACAATAACTTTTTATCACTTTAACTTTGCCTTTAGCTTTTAACTTTAAGAAAAACACTACAACATACATACATTTTATTATAAGGAGAACCCTTTGTAACCCGACTCACCTGAGTCCAAATAGGGCTGAATGAGTCCCATTTAATTCTTTGCCTGGGGACCAACATCTATGAGCCACTGACCCCACTGTCAGTGACTCTAACGTTACTTCCTTGCCATTCCAACGGCATCCCCAGAGGGCTGGGAGCCGCTGACTACACTGTCAACGACTCTGCTTGAATTTCTTGCCGTTTTTACGGCATCCCCGCAGGCTGGGAGCCGCTGACTATACTGTTTGCGGCTCCTTATTCCACAATCCGATCTTTTGCCGGTTATCCACTTTTGCGGTCGGACTGGGTTTCCCCACAGTCCATAACCGGCACACGTGTCAGGCTGCGAAACTGGCAGGAAAACCTCTGTGAAAAGAGGCTCTTGCCTGAAAAACCTGGTAAGTAAAAAGGAACTTACCTTCTAGGTTTAACTTACTGCCGGCAGGAGCTCTGCCCTGCCAGTCTGGTGCTTGCGCCGGTGCGGCTGATGTACTGGTGCGCATGCGGCCTGCCGGGTCTTCTTCTTCACGGAATCACTCACGTGACTCCGAAGTAAAATACCTAAGGGCTTCTACATAATTTTCCACTAGTGGGAGAGAGTAGAACAAGATGTCAATGCCTCATAATTAAAGGACGTGTTGTAGGAAGGAGACGAGGAAAAAATTATTTAGCCAAGTCAGTGGATATTTTTAAGGCCTTATAAATAGATATATTATTGATTAGTAAAGGCGTCGGAGGCTATGGAGAAAAGGCAGGAGAATGGGGTTAGGAGAGAGGCATAGAATGCTAGATGCAGGAAGATTGTTCCCGATGTTGGGGAAGTCCAGGACAAGGGGTCACAGCTTAAGGATAAGGGGGAAATCCTTTAAGACCGAGATGAGAAAGACTTTCTTCACACAGAGAGTGGTGAGTCTCTGGAACTCTCTGCCACAGAGGGTAGTTGAGGCCAGTTCATTGGCTATATTTAAGAGTGAGTTGGATGTGGCCCTTGTGGCTAAGGGGATCAGAGGGTATGGAGAGAAGGCAGGTACGGGATACTGAGTTGGATGATCAGCCATGATCATATTGAATGGCGGTGCAGGCTCGAAGGGCTGAATGGCCTACTCCTGCACCTAATTTCTATGTTTCTATGTTTCTATGTTTAGAACAGCCATGATTGAATAGCAAAGTAGACTTGATGGGCTGAATGACCTAATTCTACTCCTATCACTTATGACCTTATAACCTTTGTGGAGAAACATAATGCACAACTGGATGTCCCCAGTTAAATATCCAGAGAAGCATAATCCAGAAATGAGGGAGTACAGAGAAGGTTCACCAGACTGATTCCTGGGATGGCAGGACTTCCATATGAAGAAAGACTGGATAGACTCGGCTTGTACTCGCTGGAATTTAGAAGATTGAGGGGGGATCTCATAGAGACTTACAAAATTCTTAAGGGGTTGGACAGGCTAGATGCAGGAAGATTGTTCCCGTTGTTGGGGAAGTCCAGGACAAGGGGTCACAGTTTAAGGATAAGGTGGAAATCTTTTAGGACCGAGATGAGAAAATCATTTTTCACACAGAGAGTGGTGAATCTGTGGAATTCTCTGCCACAGAAGGTAGTTGAGGCCAGTTCGTTGGCTATATTTAAGAGGGGGTTAGACGTGGCCCTTGTGGCTAAAGGGATCAGGGGGTAAGGAGAGAAGGCAGGTACAGGATACTGAGTTGGATGATCAGCCATGATCATATTGAATGGTGGTGCAGGCTCGACGAGCCAAATGGCCTACTCCTGCACCTATTGTCTATGTTTCTATGTTTCTAAACCTATTCTAAGTAAAAAATAATATTCATATATTTACATCTTAAAAAGATAGAGCTGTGTTTCTGCCTTTTCTCATTCAATCAATTCCATGCAGAAGAGCAAAAAACCTAAAACACATCCAGGATGCAGCTGAATGTTGGGTTGTACTTACTTGAGCCAATCAAACCCAGCAATTGTTGGAGCAAAGATTTTGGTCATTAATCTGCAAATACAACATAGAACAGTACAGCCCACAATTTTTTTGCTGAACATGATGCCTAGTTAAACTGATCCCATCATCCATGTTGAGTGACTTTCAAGAACATTGAGATGTTGACCAACTGACAGAAGTATGGTAGGGCAGTTGGAGCACGTTCTGGGCGTATTTTGTACCAGGCCATAAAGTATGGATGCATAATGTATATTTTATAGACCATCAATCCAGAGTCAATGAAAACAAATTCCACCATGGCTGCTTGGATCTCCTTGAGAGCAGCAACAGAAGGCAACCAAAGAAAGTTCCCAAGATTTGTGAAGATACCAAAGAGTAGAGTCAGCAGTAAGCTGATCGGTGGGCTAATTTCATGGGGTTTTATTGGCTTTCTAACTTAAGAATGTTGTCGAAAAAAATGGTCATTACTTCTCAATGGTAAAACTTAATGCATGTAAATAAATAGAATCGTAGAGTAATATTTGTGAGTGATAGATGGCAACAGGTTAAGAAAAGTTGCAATGCTATTAGAGACTAATCTAAAATATGGGAAATTCATGTGTAAGTGTCGAGTATTTGTACTTAAATAGACAAAGTAATGTTAATAAGGTGGTGAATTGCAAGTGGAAAAAATCATATGGGAATAAGATGTCATGGGAGCCATGAGATATCAATTTGAGGCTAAATTAAAAATAAAGGCTGGATTAAGCAGAACATATTTCTGGATACAGAGTGTAAATAAAGGCTTAGGAAAGATAGGTTTGCAAGGATAGTAGAGTAGGGGAGATAGGAAAGGATTAAATGAGGCGCATATGGCAGACCACAAATTACTCGAAAGGAACAAGGGAAAAGTCTGCAAGAAAACTACAAAGATTTTCAAGAACTGTGGAGTAGTGATAAAAAAGGACTTTAACTATCCTTGTATTGGTTGGGATCATATTATAGGGAAATGGAAGGAAGGATTTTCTAAAGCACAATCAGCAAATCTTTACTGATCCCCAAGCTCCCGTGCCAACTAAGAATAAGATATTGCAGGACATGGTTCCTAGATATGATCAGGTGTCAGTGAAGGAAAACCTATTGACCAATAATTGTAATACCACATGGTATTACATTAAAAATGAGAAAGAATAAAGAGCAATCTCAAATGCATCTTCTCAATTAGAAGACAGCTAGGGTCAGTGTATCCAGAGTGGAATTTGCCCATCTAAACTGGAATCAAAGATTGGCAGACTCAACTCCAAACAAACATGATGACCCTTAAAGGCAGATTTGTCTACGCACAGACGTGATATAGTAGTACAGGGGGCAAATGTAAAGCTCCAAGGTGAGTTTCCATGGGTGGCAGTAGAGATAGAAACAGAGGTAATAAAGATTTAGATAACCTGCTGAAATAGGCAGGGATGTAGTAGATTGAACATGATGTGGAGAAATGCAAAGCAATATATTTTGACAGCAAAGACAAAGAGAGATACTTCTGACTAAATTTACAATTTGCAAAGTTCAACTGGGTATGTATGTCTCAATGTAGCGGGGAGGCTTAGAAAATAGTTATGGAAGAATAGGGATTCCCATCTTCATGAATAGAGTTACTGTGCTCAATGTACGGAAATTATGTTTACCCTTTATAAAGCATAGGAAGGAAAAGCACCAGAGAGGACCTGGAAATGATTTACAAGAATGCTTCCATAGGGATAAGAATTATCAATTGTGAGGATCTACGAGAGAATCTTGGGTGAATCAGTTCTGTGCAGAGAAGTTTAGGAAGTGATTTAATTGAGTTTGTAGGTTTAGAAAGATCCAAAATGGTCCCATAAACAGAAGGCCACAGGGCCAGATGTCACAGATTTAAAATGATTGATGTACGATTAAGGGTTAATGCAAGGAAAAGGCATTTTCACACAAAAAATGGTTATGTAACATCCAAGATAGTGGTGCATACAGATTCAACTGTGGATTATAAAAGGGAATTGATGAAAACATAACAGAGCAAAGTGGAAAGAGAGGAGGAGTAAAGCTGACTCGATTGATCTACAGATAGCTGCTGCAGATTCAATGGGACAAATAACCTTTAAATTTTAGACTTTGGAGATATAGTGTGGAAACAGGCCCTTCAGCCCATAGAGTCCACGCCGACCAATGATCATCCCCCGTACACGAGCACTATTCTACACACTAAGGGCAATTTTTACCAATTTTTACCAAAGCCAATTAACCTACAAACCTGTATGTCCTTGGAGTGTGGGAGGAAACCAAGAGGAAAGTCATGCGGTCACGGGGAGAAGGTACAAACTCCCGACAGACAGCATCCGTAGTCAGGATCGAATCCGGGTCTCTGGCGCGATATGGCAGCAAATCTACCTCTGTGCCAATGTGCCACCCTTAATCTGTCCTATAAATTTTCAGGGATTCTGCAAGGATTATCTTGACCTTAGGTCAGTCCGATCATAGGCATTAAGTACTCTTGATGAATTGGCACAGCTGGAATGTAAATTTTTGCAGGCAATGTGAGCGGAGTTGTCCCATGAATAACAATGGAGCTTCAGAATAACTTCCACTGCCAGGTGTATAATTAACATTGCAGATTGCTCAGCCATTGTAGAAATCAATAGTGACAATAATGATTAAGTGTCTTGCTCATGAGCAACTGGCGAGTTTTTGTGATTGATCTGGGGAATTTTTGTCAGCGACTGGGAAAATGCCCTTTTCTTTGTTTGAGGTATTGAATTTAGGGATGTTTTAATTTTATCCAAGAGAGACCTTAGATTGTCGTATCATTTGGGCTAACTACTCCGTCAGGGTTATGACTCGCAACTAAACTGAGATTAAACCTCTGGATTGTCTTGCCTTCTGATTGAAATTTCATATTGACTCCGAGATAGTTAATGAAATATCAAATTCATTGTCTATAAATGAATGGAGGAATATACATTTAGAAATAAGCCAAAGCACCTTACTGTGCTCAATAAATGCGGGTGGTGTGGTGGAGCAGCTTATGTTGCCTTACAGCCTAGGGTCCTAGGTTTGATCCTGATCACGGGTGCTGTCTCCCCATGACCTGCGTGGGTTTACTCCGGGAGCTCCAATTTCCTCCCACACGTCAAAGACATACAGGTTTGTTGGCTAATTTGCTTCTGTCAAATTGTAAATTGTCTCCAGTGTGTGTAGGATAGTGTTAGTTTAGGGGGATCGCAGGTCGGTGCTGTGCGATTCTGTGGGTCGAAGGGCCTGTTTCCGCGCTGTATCTTTAAACTAAACTAAAGTAAAATGTTGTTACATTTCCTTCTTATAAACGTCCTTCTATAAAAGCAATTTTTTACTTTTGATTAAATTATCTTATATTTCCATTTTCTTGCACTGAGTAATCCCAAAGCAGCAGGCACAGTCTTTAAGTGACTAGTCGATCCCAGCTTCCTTCACATCAGTGACATACAGAGCAGCAGGAAACAGTTGTTACAAAAGACTGGAAGATAGAGTTTCTCTTCTGGAATCCCCTTATGCACACCCACGTAATAATAATACGCCACAGATAGCCCAAGAGAATTGACAAGCAACGGAGACACACAAATAAATTCTTATTTTATTAGCAGTATTTTGCTGTAACATTGAGGTTGGCTGCTTTATATCTTCATCTTTCTCTCATATTAGTGTGAAGCCACCCACTCAGGGTCTCAATTTTGGCAACGTGATATATCTTATCACTAAAAATATTTTTAATTTAGGGGCAGTATAATTTTTGAGTGGGTATTGTCTTGTATGGAATTGAAACATATTTAAATTCAAGCAGACACAACTTTGGGACATTATTCTTGCTGACTGGATTCATCAAAATATTGGTCTGTGATGAAGTGGATTTGCAGTACCAGCTTCTGTTATTACAGCTCATCCCTGGCTTACTATAGGTTTCTCTCAAATCTTATAGAAGCATATAAAATTCTTAAATTCTGGGACAGTGCCAGATGCAGAAAAAATGTTCCCAATGCTGCGGGAGTCCAGAACCAGGGGTCATAGTTTAAGAATAACCCTATAACCATATAACCATATAACCATATAACAATTACAGCACGGAAACAGGCCCTCTCGGCCCTTCCAGTCCGTGCCGACCATTTGTTTTCCCCTAGTCCCATCTACCTGCACTCAGACCATACACCTCCATTCCCTTCACGTCCATATACCTATCCACTTTACTCTTAAATGTTAAAATCGATCCTGCCTCCACCACTTCTGCTGGAAGCTCATTCCACACAGCCACCACCCTCTGAGTAAAGAAGTTCCCCCTCACGTTACCCCGAAACTTCTGCCCCTTAATTCTCATGTCATGCCCTCTTGTTTGAATCTTCCCTACCCTCAATGGGAAAAACGTATCCACGTCAACTCTGTCTATCCCTTTCATCGTTTTAAAGACCTCAATCAAGTCCCCCCTTAACCTTCTGCGCTCCAAAGAATAAAGACCTAACTTGTTCAACCTTTCTCTGTAACATAGTTGCTGGAACCCTGGCAACATTCTAGTAAATCTCCTCTGTACTCTCTCTATTTTGTTGATATCCTTCCTATAACTAGGCGACCAAAATTGTACACCATACTCCAGAATTGGTCTTACCAATGCCTTGTACAATTTTAACATTACTTCCCTACTCCTATATTCAATGCTCTGATTTATAAAGGCCAGCACACCAAAGGCTTTCTTTACCACCCTATCTACATGCGATTCCACCTTCCGGGAACTATGCACAGTTATTCCTAGATCCCTCTGTTCCACAGCATTCCTCAATTCCCTACCATTTACCATGTACTTCCTATTTTGATTTGTCCTGCCAAGATGTAGCACTTCACACTTAACAGCATTAAACTCCATCTGCCATCTTTCAGCCCACTTTTCCAAATGGCCCAAATCTCTCTGTAGACTTTGAAAATCTACTTCATTATCCACAACACCACCATCTTAGTATCATCTGCATACTTACATATCCAATTTTCCACCCCATCATCCAGATCATTGATGTACATGACAAACAACAGTGGACCCAACACAGATCCCTGAGGCACCCCACTGGTCACCGGCTTCCAACCTGACAAACAGCCATCCACCATTACTCTCTGACATCTCCCATTCAGCCACTGTTGAATCCATCTTGCTACTCCGCCATTAACACCCAAAGATTGAACCTTCTTAACCAACCTTCCATGGGGAACCTTGTCAAAGGCCTTACTGAAATCCATATAGACAACATCCACTGCTTTACCCTCATCAATTTCCCTAGTTACCGCTTCAAAAAATTCAAGAAGGTTTGTCAAACATGACCTTCCAGGCACAAATCCATGTTGACTGTTCCTGATCAGACCCTGTTTATCCAGATGCTTATATATATTATCTCTAAATATCCTTTCCATTAATTTGCCCACCACTGACGTCAAACTAATGGGTCTATAATTGCTAGGTTTATTCTTTGAACCCTTTTTAAACAATGGAACAACATGCGCAGTACGCCAATCCTCCGGCACTATTCCCGTTTCTAATGACATTTGAAATATTTCTGTCATAGCTCCTGCTATTTCTACACTAACTTCCCTCAGTGTCCTAGGGAATATCCTGTCAGGACCTGGAGACTTATCCACTTTTATATTTTTCAAAAGTGTCAGTACTTCCTCCTCTTTGAATCTCATAGTTTCCATAGCTACTCTACTTTTTCCCCTTAACTCACAGAGTTCAATATCCTTCTCCTTGGTGAATACCGAAGAAAAGAAATTGTTCAATATCTCCCCCATCTCTTTTGGCTCTGCAGATAGCTGTCCATTCTGGTTCTCTAATGGTCCAATTTTATCCCTCGTTATCCTTTTGCTATTAATATAGCTGTAGAAACCCTTTGGGTTTACTTTCACCTTTCTTGCCAAAGCAACCTCATATCTTCTTTTAGCCTTCCTAATTTCTTTCTTAAGATTCTTTTTACATTCTTTATACTCCTCTAGCACCTCATTTACTCCATGCCTCCTATAATTATTGTAGATATCTCTCTTTTTTCGAAACAAGTGTCCAATTTCCCTTGAAAACCATGGCTCTTTCCAATTTTTACTATTTCCTTTCAACCTAACAGGGACATTTACAATTTCCCCTTTAAAAGTCCTCAATTTCTCTTCTACATCCTTCCCATGAAACAAATTGTCCCAATTCACTCCTTTAAAATCCTTACGCATTCCCTTACTCCCTTACTACTAAGGGGTAGGCCATTTAGTAATGAGATGAGGAAATACCTTTTCACAGAGAGTTTTGAAACTGTGGAATTCTCTGCCACAGAAGGCAGTGGAGGCCAATTCACTGGATGTTTGCAAGCGAGAGTTTGTGATAGCTCTTATGACTAATGGAATCAAGGGATATGGGGAGAAAGCAGGAACGGGGTACTAATTTTCAATGATCAGCCATGATCATATTGAATGGTGATGCTGGCTCAAAGGGCTCAATGGCTCTTTGAGAACGGTTCATAACCCAACTGCTTGTGGATCAGAAATGAAGAAAATCCACACTTGGGAAAGGATCACTGAATTAGCTCTGATGGGAGAGTGGGAAGCGCGGCTCCCAGCCAGCCTCACCAACTCAGCGAGTGAGTAAATTAATGTGTTCAGCGTTCTCAACATCCAGCCCCCGACTGTTGCGACTTAGGGGGTGGGGAAGCAGGGAGAGAAGACACATATTCCCTCTGCCAGAAGATGTCCACAGCCCCGTTGTAGCCAACAAATCGACCCCTATCCATCCCACCGGTCTTCCAAATGATCTTTCACGATGGGTGTCCATAAATCAGCCATTCATTATCCTGGGAGGAAATCTATGACTCCATTTCCAGAAATCGGTTCTGTGGGCACTAGCCCTCTAAATGGACATGGTGTTTAATTATAGATAGTCACAAAATGCGGAGTACCTCAGCGGAACAGGCAGCACCTCTGGAGAGAAGGAATAGGTGACGTTTCAGGTCGAGACCCTTCTTCAGACTGATGTCAGGGGAGAGGGAGGTACATAGATAAGGAAGTGTAAGGTGAAAACAGAACAAAGGGAATGGAGATCAAGGAAAATGTAGAATAGATCATTGTTAGCTGGGAGAAGGTAACAACAAAGCAAACCGAGATAAAATGTTGTTGGAGACAGTAAGACTGGTTGAAGAACTGGGAAGGGGGAGGCATGGGGAGTGAGGGATAGCAAGGGTTACTTGGTTAGAGAAGTCAATGTTCATACGACTGGGGTGTAAGCTGCCCAAGCGAAATATGAGGTGCTGTACCTCCATTATGTTTAATTATGCATTCTCCAAAAGATGGCCAATCGATTGAAATGCTCATCTCTGCTTATAGCCTTTATTAATTTTACTCATGCATATATTTCTGAACCGGTAATAAATGCAAATGTATTTCCAGGGCAAAAGTTGCACATTACCCAACAATGACAGAGGGAATCACTATCAATGGAAAGACTTCAAGAGAGTTTATGAAGCAATTATATTTATTGACATTTTAATTTATATCACTCTCTTTAAAAGAAATGACTGGTAATGATTGACAAATGCTCTTACTAAATTATAAACTTGTTCGCAGGAAGCTGACTACTGGTGAAACCTGCCTGTGCATGTCTGTTTGATATATTAGTTTGCTTCACTAAAAGAACTCATAACTCAAATCTCTCCTTGGTCCTGCCATAGTCACCAGTTTTAGAATTAAGTCTTCAAGTTGCTGGTCAATTGTAACATGCAATGAGGTTTCCTATCATTATCTTTTTTTTTAAATGACCATCGATTCGATTGACTGATTTAATTCATCAAAATGTCACAAGAAGTAGTGTAACTGTCATTAGCAGTCAAAAGGAGCCCAGTGGTATGGAAATATTGATTTATCTAACTTCAAGTAACCCCTGCATTCCCTCTCTCTCTCCATTCCTTCCCCACCCAAGTCGCATCAGCTTCTCGATCTCACCGAGCAAACAGCTAACAATGCCCAGTTTATTTTATAATTGTTATGATTTTGCATATCATGCATTCTATATCTCTCTACATCACCGTCTATATCTCTTGTTTCCCTTTCCCCTGACTCTCAGTCTGAAGAAGGGTCTCAATCCGAAACGTCACCCATTCCTTCTCTCCAGAGATACTGTTTCTCGCTGAGTTACTCCAGCATTTTATGTCTATCTTCACATGATATTCTGCTCTAGTTTAGAGGCTGCTAATTGATTCTATATACATTTTACAGATGTTAATTAAACCTTTGTCTCTCTCCCAAATTACTATAACAGTTAAAGATTCACCTGTTATTGTTTTTAAAATATTATCACAAACTGCTAACATCTTGATTGCTGCACTGCAAAACAATCTCTCATAAAATAGTTCTAATATTAGTGTAACTCTTATTCTACCAATGGGTGGCACGGTTGTGTAGCGGTTGAGCTACTACCTTACAGTGCCAGAGACCTGGGTTTGATCCTGACTACGGGTGCTTGTCTGTACAGAGTTTGTACGTTCTCCCCGTGACCTGCGTGGGCTTTCCCCAAGATC
The DNA here is from genome assembly GCA_035221665.1 of Okamejei kenojei. Taxonomy (NCBI): domain Eukaryota; kingdom Metazoa; phylum Chordata; class Chondrichthyes; order Rajiformes; family Rajidae; genus Okamejei; species Okamejei kenojei. Next base: position 32,082,638 of record CM069150.1, read on the forward strand.
CTCCCATATTCCAAAGACCTACAGGTTTATAGGTTAATTGGCTTGGTATAAATGTAAAATTGTCCCTAGTGTATGTAGGATAGTTTTAGTGTGCGGGGATTGCTGGTTGGTGCGAACTCGGTGGGCCAAAGGGCCAGTTTCCACGTTGTATCTCTGAACTAAACTAAACTACGGACAATCCATCAGTATGATTTTGCAACATTTACATGGACACGATAAAGTAGATTAATAATAAAATGCACAGTAAACCTATTAAATGTATAATATCAGACTGGGCATGCGTGCTTTTTAAGAACCATAACTACTCTTTTATATCTCAGGCAACATTGTGAAACCAGATATAAAATCTATCTCTGTTGCCTCATTGCAGTGACAGGCTTGTAATTCAGTTAAAGGATGTGACCTTTTTAATGTGTCACACTTAAAAATAAACACATCATTGCACAGTTAAATCGATTGCAATCCCCTTCAGGCAATCCTAAATACCACTTCTAATATTTCCACGTTGAGCATCTTCTTCCATCCTGCCATTTCACTGAGTCTTGATACTTTTTTATTACACATTCAAATTTCAAATTTCTATCCATATTCTCCTGAGATGCTACCTGACCCGCTAAATTACATTATAGACAACATTACTCAAGGCCAATTAACTTACAAACCCTCATGTCTTTGCGATGTGGGAAGAAACCTATGTGGTCACAGGGAGAATGTGCATGCTACACGGACAGCATCCATGGTCGGGATCGAACGCCGGTCTCTGGTGCTGTGAGGCAGCAGCTCTACCAGATGTACCCCTGTACTTACATGTACTCAGTTTTGGATTTATGTGTAGCTTGTATCCTGTACTAGCCTAATGTAGGCAGTAAAAGTTTACTGAAGTATAATGGAAGAGAACAAAAATATAAATTAGAAGCAGGAGCAGAGCAATAGGCCACTCAAGCCTATTCCGTGTTAAAAGACATTTGTGGATGATCTGTTTGTATTCTGAACACCACATGCCTGTCAACATAATCATTAGACAATTTGATTATCAATTATCTATCTACATCTGCATTAAAGCTATTCAAAGACTCTGTTTCCACCGCCCTTTGAGGAAGCCAGTTTTGGAGATAGATGATGGCTTGCGAGGAAGATCAAAAAACACAGGCATATATGTATATTCTTTTTTTTTGGATTGGCATTTTCTCAGAATAGGGTTTTAGTTGTTCTTTGAACCTGCAATAAACTTACTTTTGTTTAAAAGGCTTGTACTTTCCACTGAAGCACAATGCTTTCCACGAGCACTATCACTTTTCATTTCATTGCACATCTCGTATGTGTATGTGACGAATAAACTTGACTTGACCTGACTTGTCAGGAGTTAAACCCCTGTCTCACGGTGTGAGTTGACCCACAAGTGAGTCTGAGTTTTCACTCGCAGTAATCACGTACAATCAATGTAGCGGGAACGTCGGAACTCGCGCAAGCAACTTAGCGACTCGTGGCGCTAACGGAAGGTACTCGGGAAACTTGTTAACTCGTGAAAAAAATCAAACATGTTTGATTTTCTCCACGAGTCAAATTTACTGTTCAAGTTAAAAATTGAAACATTTTAACTCGTTGTAATAACGTAGCGGCCCGTGCGTTTACCTTAGTGACTCGTGAGTCTACCGTGGGAACTCTTTAACTCAGCGGGCAGGCAGCATCTCTGGAGAGAAGGAATGGGTGACAGGATGACATTTCCAAATTTCTCCAGCCCCATGTGTTCACTTTTTGTCAACCAGCATCTGCCCTTTCTTGTGTAAGTCATTATTTGTGTCCGTGGCAGTTGATTGTCGCTCCCTTCAGTTTCTCAGTGGGTCGGGACGGGACTGGAGTTATTCACTAACACGCTGACAACAACATGGTGGTATTGATATCATTTGGTTTATTGTTTCACGTGCAACGATGTACAATGAAAACTTTGCCTGCGTGCTATCCATTCAAATCATACCGTATGCGAGTACAATCAAGTTGTATTGTCATACCAACGGCCGCACGGATCAAGGGGAAATTCAAGTTCTTTTCAAGTTCTTTTTTACGCATGATTCAAAATACAAGAGGCCGATCGTCCATCAAGTCTGAGGATCACGATTCCAAGCGTGAAATATCCATGTCCCGCCACAGATGCTGCCTGACCCGTTGAATCGTCTGGCAATTCGTTTTTTGTTCAAGATTCCAGTATCTCCTGGCTCTTGTGTCTCAACTCTGTGCCGCCACTCACGCACTGTATTCCCATCTGCCCCACTGCCTGCACTCATTTATCGCGCTCGTACCATCACCTCCCTTCACCCTACCCTATTCCCCCTTCCCTCCACCCCCACTAACCTACACTGGGGTCACATCAAGCAGCCAATACAACGAGAGACCCTTGCTCCTTCGGGAAGTGGGAGGAAACCGGAGCACACGCGGGTAAAGCACGTGGGGATGGGTTGAATGAACAAAGTCCACACAGGCAGAACCCACGTCGTTGGATCTCGCTGGCGGCTGCTGTAAACACTGGAACACTCCGCCAGCCACAGCAGCGTTTGTGATGGGACAGTACAGTGAATGTATCGACGAAATAAGATGCACGCCACCCAGATAAATCGTCATCGATTTATATTCCAGATATGTTACTTTCTTCACAGAATTTCCAAAAGTCTCTGCGCTGAGGCCACCATCAGTACTAGGCGGCCCTTCGGATCACGGACAACACGGGGTACGAACACAAACACCGGAGGATGAGAAATCCCCCGCTCCCCCAATACGCCCCCCCTCCCACCCCCGGCACTCACCCTCATCACCCACCCCCACCTGCAGCAGTGTCTCCAGTCCCAAACGGTTTAGGTCTAGGTTTATTATTTTCACATATATAAAGGTTTTGTTTTGCATTCTGTCCAGTCAAAGTAAATAATAACAAAGATAACTACAATCAAGCTGAAAAGGAACAGGAATAATGTGCAGCATATAGTTCTCAGCATTGCATAGTCACAACACGCTAACATTTATACAATATCCTCGCATCTCTTTTCAGAGACCACAGTTCTTTACCTGCGTAAATCACATTGAAGTGCAGCCAGTAATGGCAACGGGAATCCAGAACCTCGTCAATGAAGGTCCGGTGTACAACATCCGGACATAGTCACAAAAAGCTGGAGTAACTCAGCGGGACAGGCAGCATCTCTGGAGAGAAGGAATGTCTGAAGTAGGGTCTCGACCCGAACCGTCACCCATTCCTCCTGATGCAGCCTGTCCCGCTGCGTTACTCCAGCATTTTGTGCCTATGGGAAGGGAATAAGGCTTTTCAATTTAGTTTATTGTCACGTGTATCGAGGAACAGTGAAATTCGGTCAGCTGAAAGACAAAACATTATTACAATCGAGCACATTACAGGTGTTTGTGTAAAATTGTCCCTATTGTATATTGGTCGCTGGTCGGTGCGGACTCGGTGGCCCTGAAGGGCCTGTTTTTGCGCTAATCTAACTTGGGGCTGGAGAAATTTGTAACTTGTCTAAAAATGTAACTAAAAATGTAAATTTTAGTAAATGTAAATGTAACTAAAAATGTAAATTGTCTCCCGTGTGTAGGATGGTGCTAGTGTCGCTGGTCGGCGTGGACTTGGTGGGCCGAAGGGCCCGTTAGAAACACTGTGTCACTTTTCAGGAGACGTTGTCAGCTCAAGAGTAAACGAGAGACAAACTTGGTTAACTCAGGAGACGAACTTGGAACATCGCAGTGAACGGCAAAATACCATACTCGTGGGAACTCGGTTCAAACACTTGAACATCAACTTAGGATCTCGTGCACAACCACGAGTCTGTCACTCGGGGTCACTCGTGGGTCAACTCGCACCGTGAGACAGGGCCATTACTCAGGTTCCTCAAGTTCCTACCATGCAACATCAGCTTTCTGCCATCATGGATTGAAACGCCAGTGGACAAAGATTGCCAATGCACAGAGCATTGTAGAATCTAAGCTACTGGAGATTATTGGCATGAATCCTGCCAATGATATTTAACACGATTAAATATGCCACAGGCACTGAGGTACCTATCTTTGACCAGTCCAAAACAATATCATCATTCATTCCATGTTGTCCCAACAGCATCCTGGTGTAATGTCAGTCTGCATTTGCTAAGGCAAATCCTTGTTCTGCCTGTACCATTTCTCACTGGCCAGTTCAGATGCTTGGTCCCTCTGCCACTTTTAACACTCTAGTTCAGGCCAAATCTGGTGTGAGACAGCCCAAGGAATTGAAATGGTGGCACACATTGCAGAAAGCTTAGGATATGAATTGTTAATGATATCATGCTCTTCAAAATGTCACTTCCCAGTGGCTTTGGACTTAATTGGAATAGATCTACTGTACAGCATGTATCAGAGCATGTTGTTTTACATGGTAAAAAGGAATGTCCACCCTTTGGCTTCTTCCAGTATACAAGATACTTAATATTATCTTTATTGGTTTATTGGTGTTGTGTGTACTGAAATGTAATGAAAAACGCTGCATGCTATACAAGCAAATCCTACCATACGTAAGTAAATCAAGATAATGCCAGAGAGAACACAGGAACAGAATGCAGAATTTAGTGTCATTAGGTGATATAGCTACAGATAAAGTGCAGAGAAAAGGGCTGTAATTGTTGTGGTTAATGCCTGATGTATTTGAAATGGCAGAGTAGTGATCATGTTCGCGCATCAGTCATCCACATAAGAGGTCAAATCTCTGCATGGTGATACGGTGGCGCACCTAGTATAGTCGCTGCCTCACAGGGAGACACAGTGGCGCAGCAGTAGAGTTGCTGCCTTACAGTACCAGAGACCCTGGTTCGATCCTGACTAGGGCTGCTGTCAATATGAAGTTTGTATATTCCCCTGTGATCACATGGGGTTTCTCCGGGTGCTCCAGTTTCCTCCCATACTCCAAAGATGTACAGGTTTGTAGTTTGGTTGGCTTTGTTAACATTGTAAATCGTCCCTGATGTGTAGGATAGTGTTAGTTTATGGGGTGATCACTGGTTGGCGTGGACCCGGGGCTGTTTCAGCACTGTATTTCTAAAGTCTAAAGGGTTAGATTCTAAAGTCAATGCCTGAGACCTAAGTTCATTCCTGACCTGGGGTACTGACTGTGAAGTTCACACATTCTTCCTATGAATGTGTGGGTTTCTTCTTAGTGCCCACATCCCACTGAATGGTTAATGGAAATAGGCTTTTTGTTCAATTTCAATAGTTAGCACTGGATATTAACTTGAGCTATGTAGGATTGGTCAGTTAATTAGTCACTGTAAATTGATCCTAGTAGATATCAGAGTGTTAGAATCTCAGGGGGGTTGATGAGAATGTGGAGTAAATAAAATAATGGAATTAATGTAGGGTTAGTGTAAATAAGTGGTAAATGATGGGTAAGTGTGGGTTTGATGGGCTGAAGACCTGTTTCCATCTTACAATTCTTTATGAGAATTTGAATTCATCTTTTTAAATAATCTAGAATTTAAAAACAAAAGTATCAGTGAGAAATGAGCATGGACCTGCTGGATCAGTGTAAAAAAATATTTGTGGTTGCCCAGTGATATTCAAAGAAAGAAATCAATCACCGATATCTGGTCTGGTCCACACATAAGTTCCACATCAGATTATTCTTGATTTCTTCTGAAATGGCCACAGCGCTTGCTAAAACCAACAGCAGAAGTTCAAAATTACCCATCTTGCTAGTGACTAATTCAATGAATATAAAAATACATTGGCAACATACAGTATAATCAATCTTGTTTCTATCAAACACAATAAGGCTGCTTGACACACTGAGCTAGTGATGACTGCAGCCTTAATATTTAAAATATAATATATTGTATATAAGAGAATACTTTCACTGAATGGCAAACGGTTAATGGAAGCATGGGGTTATGTTCCATTTTAATGATCAGCATTGGATATTGCCTCAAACCATCTAGGGTTAAAATAAGAAAGAAGGGAAAACAAAGGCATTATGCTTTAGATATTACTTGTTAATGGAAACTCAATCTACTGTTCTTCAGAAAGCATTGCTGCCTGTTTATTTTTTGTCTATGGATCAATAACTTTAATGCTAAAAAAATGTAACATCGTTAATGTCCTTATGTTGAGGAGATTGTTTCAACATTATCTTTACATTTCAGAATAGTTTGACGAATAAACAGGTAATTGTACATAATCATTTTTTTTTAAATTGAGATGTTTGTTAGCTTGCATGAGATTAAACAAATAAATCAAGAGCCAACATTTGGAAGGAGCAAACATGCCTCCTAATTTGGGGCTTTTATGTTGCTTATTCCTTCAACATTTCCACAGGATCACACATTCATTGATATAACAGTAATATAACAATGATATAACAATGAATGCTTCAACTAAACCACGTGATTCCCTTCATCGGAATACAATGTAAAACACACACAAGCCTGTTAGAGTAGATATCGTGCCTCGTGCCAATCTTAATGTGCCCAGACATTGCGTACATACATTTTCAGCTTTAATGAGTACTCAGGAGTCTTGTTTTTTACCAAAGCCGAATAAATAATAGACACAAAATGCTGGAGTAACTCAGCGGGCCAGGCTGAAGAAGGGTCTCGACCCAAAACATCACCCATTCCATCTCTCCAGCGATGCTGCCTGTCCCGCTGAGTGCACAGCATTTTGTGCCTACTTTCGTAAACAAGCTTTCTTTCCTACCAACTCAATAATATCTGAGTGATTTAAAATGTGAAGTGGCATTGATGCTAACAAGACAGATTTTTATTGATCTTTTACATGTTCAAGTGTTAAAATTTACAGTTTTTATTTCAAAGCAGCATCAATGTAGTCAATTGAAACAGAATATTAATAGGATCAGCAGATCTTGCTGAGGGCCAAGTTCTACTAATATTCAGAAACAAGCACCCTGGTAAGATTTCTTTAGTTTTACTATTTCATTTTGCTTAGACTGGAAAGTAAAGAACGAGAGTATTATATAAATAAAATATATACAGTGGCTTGCAAAAGTTTTCATACCCCTTGAACTTTTCCACATTTTGTCACGTTACAACCACAAACGTAAATGTATTTTATTGGGATTTTATGTGATAGACCAACACAAAGTGGCGCATAATTGTGAAGTGGATGGAAAATGATACATGGTTTTTATTTTTTTTACAAATAAAAAGTGTGACGTGCAAAAGTATTCTTTTGCAGACTCTAACAGGTTTTCTTCCAAGATTGCCCTGTATTTGGCTCCATCCATCTTCCCATCAACTCTGACCAGCTTCCCTGTCCCTGCTGAAGAAAAGCATCCCCACAGCATGATGCTGCCACCACCATGTTTCACAGTGGGGATGGTGTGTTCAGGGTGATGTGCAGTGTTAGTTTTCCGCCACACATAGTGTTTTGCATTTAGGCCCAAAACTTCAATTTTGGTCTCATCAGACCAGAGCACCTTCCTCCACATGTTTGCTGTGTCCCCCTCATGGCTTGTGGCAAACTGCAAACAGGACTTCTTATGGCTTTGTTTCAACAATGGCTTTCTTCTTGCCACTCTTCCATAAAGGCCCGATTTGTGGAGTGCACGACTAATAGTTGTCCTGTGGACAGATTCTCCCACCTGAGCTGTGGATCTCTGCAGCTCCTCCAGAGTTACAATGGGCCTCTTGGCTGCTTCTCTGATCAATGCCCTCCTTGCCCGGCCTGTCAGTTTAGGTGGATGGCCATGTCTTGGCAGGTTTGCAGTTGTGCCATACTCTTTCCATTTTCGGATGATGGATTGAACAGTGCTCCGTGAGATGTTCAAAGGTTGGGATATTTTTTTATAACCTAACCCTGCTTTAAACTTCTCCACAACTTTGTCCCTGACCTGTCTTGAGCGTTCCTTGGGATTCATGATGCTGTTTGTTCACTAATGTTCTCAAAAAAACCTCTGAGGCCATCACAGAACAGCTGTATTTATACTGAGATTAGATTACACACAAGTGGACTCTATTTACTAATTAGGTGACTTCTGAAGGCAATTGGTTACACTGGATTGTATTTAGGGGTATCAGAGTAAACGGGGCCGAATAGTTTTGCACGCCACACTTTTTATTTGTAAAAAAAATTTAAAAACCATGTATCATTTTCCATCCACTTCACAATTATGCGCCACTTTGTGTTGGTCTATCACATAAAATCTCAATAAAATACATTTACGTTGTGGTTGTAAGGTGACAAAATGTGGAAAAGCTCAAGGGGTATGAAAACTTTTGCAAGCCACTCTAATACCATGGTATTGCCAGGATCTGCCCTAACCTCATTTCAGATCTCACTGAAATCCCAATACTCAGCTTTGTTACATACAAACTTGACTATTCCTATGCTCTTGTATATATCCTGCATTCGACCCAACTTAAATTCATTCTGATTTTAAACACTCCACTCTTGGCAACCATTCATTCATCAGTCATCATCATAAGCTTCACAATGTATCATAAGCTTTACAATTCACCCCAAACTCTCACTTCAATACAAAACCATTCACTACTTAATCAAGCCTTTAACCTTCTGCTATTTTTTTCCTGTGGCCACCATCACACTAAATTTTCAGTCCATAAATGTTTTAAAATTATTTTTGATGTTCTTGCTGAAAATAATCATACAACAAATGTGTTTCTCTCTCTCTCTCTCTTTTTCCCCTTCCAAGGACTTTATTTAGCAATTGCAAATTATAGCGTACCAAAAGTACATAAAAGTTCAATTTAATTAAAGGTTACAATATATCAATCTGTCATTATAATACAATGGTGCAGTCAATATTAACATTGGCTAGACCCTCCATGGTGACCAGCGTTCACAGAAGGCCTCCAGCATCCCCGTGGAAACTGCGTGATCCCTTTCCAGGGACACGCGAGCACGGACATAGGTCCGGAAGAGGGGCAGGCAGCCATCTGGTGTGACCATCGACCGCCTGGACCCACGAATGGCCATATTGGCCAGGCCCAGAAGCAGACCGACAGCGAGATCCCACCCACCCGATCGGCCCTCCCCACTCCCTGCCTTCTGCCCAAACACCAGGATTGTGGGACTAAAATCAGCATGGATTTACGAAAGGTAAATCATGTCTGACGAATCTTATTGAAATTTTTTGAGGATGTAACTAGTAGAGTGGATAAGGGAGAAGCAGTGGATGTGTTATATCTGGACATTCAGAAGGCTTTCGACAAAGTCCCACACAAGAGATTAGTATACATGGTATTGGCTGGCAGACAGGAAGCAAAGAGTAGGAGTGAACGGGTCCTTTTCAGGATGGCAGACAGTGACTAGTGGGGTGCCGCAAGGCTCAGTGCTGGGACCCCAGCTATTTATAATATATATTAATGATTTGGACGAGGGAATTAAATGCAACATCTCGAAGTTTGCAGATGACACGAAGCTGGGGGGCAGTGTTAGCTGTGAGGAGGATGCTAGGAGGCTGCAAGACGACTCGGATAGACTGGGTGAGTGGGCAAATGCATGGCAGATGCAGTATAATGTGGATAAATGTGAGGTTATCCACTTTGGTGGCAAAACCAGGAAAGTAGACTATTATTTGAATGGTGACCAATTAGGAAAAGGGGAGATGCAACAAGACCTGGGTGTCATGGTACACCAGTCATTGAAAGTAGGCGTGCAGGTGCAGCAGGCTGTGAAGAAAGCTAATGGTATGTTGGCATTCATAGCAAAAGGATTTAAGTACAAGAGCAGGGAGGTTCTACTGCAGTTGTACATGGTCTTGTTGAGGCCACATCTGGAGTATTGCGTACAGTTTTGGTCTCCTAATCTGAGGAAATACATTCTTGCCATAGAGGGAGTACAGAGAAGGTTCACCAGACTGATTCCTGGATGGCAGGAAACTGGACTTGGCTTGTACTCACTGGAATTTAGAAGATTGAGGGGGGATCTCATAGAGACTTACAAAATTCTTAAGGGGTTGGACAGGCTAGATGCAGGAAGATTGTTCCCGATGTTGGGGAAGTCCAGGACAAGGGGTCACAGTTTAAGGATAAGGGGGAAGTCTTTTAGGACCGAGATGAGAAAATCGTTTTGCACACAGAGAGTTGTGAATCTGTGGAATTCTCTGCCACAGAAGGTAGTTGAGGCCATTTCGTTAGCCATATTTAAGAGGGAGTTGGATGTGGCCCTTGTGGCTGAAGGGATCAGGGGGTATGGAGAGAAGGCAGGTACAGGATACTGAGTTGGATGATCAGCCATGATCATATTGAATGGCGGTGCAGGCTCGAAGGGCCGAATGGCCTACTCCTGCACCTATTTTCTATGTTTCTATGTCTATGTTTCTAAAATGCAACCAGAACTTGAGGAACAGCCCCTTCGGATATTCGTACAGGGGCGGCAACCTCACACAGTTCATATACATGTGGAACGGTCTCTACCTCACCCCAAAAAATACAGGTGGCCGGCAAGCCCTTGAACCGACTTAACGGTTTATTACACGCCACTGCTCTGTGCAACACTCTCCACTCTAGGTCCCCAATGTAAAGGGGTATGACTCCCTTGTAGAGAGACCTCCACTAGGAAACGCATCTGCCTTCAGGTGGGAACATGGACCGCCAAGGCTTGTCCGGATGGAAGACAAACGCAAAGAGGTGCAGAATGTGCAGGAGGATTCTGTACAGTATGCGTCTCTCCGCATCATGAAATGGCACGCTGGACATCTCAGAAAGGTGGCTCATGTTGTGTGGGGCAGGCGCCCAGAAAATATCCTGGGGCCTGAGCCCGATGAGCAATTTCAGCGGAGTGGGGGTAAGTTCAGTCAGAATCACCCCAAGCATACGCCTCTCCTCGACACCCGCCATGATAGAGTGTGGACCAGCCACCCTCGCAGCCACAACATCCCCTCCCCCTGTGGAGCAACACGCTGGCTGAAGATGTCCAAATTCCTCACTCTTAAAACATCGCGATAGAAGCTATGCAGACCCCCATATGGTGGGTCGACTGATGCCCGCCACCGGGAGCCGTGATATCCCCCTTAAGCAATGGCCCTGGGTGAAAAACCCCCCTAAGGCAATGGCCCCGGGTTAAACGACTTTTGCCTCCAGCTCCAGCCAGTTCACCAGCAAAGCATCCTCAGTGAGACTCAGGTAGATGCCTAGGTAGAGGAGGTGAGTTGTGCTCCATGGATACGATGTCATCTCCTCCGGCAGGGAGTCCACCTGCCACTGGCCCACCAAAAGTCCAGAACACTTACTCCAGTTAATCCAGGCGGATGATGAAGCAAAGAAAACCTGCTGGCAATCACGCATCCAACACAGGTCGACAGGGTCAGTGAACATAAGAAGTACATCGTCAGCTTAGGCCAAGAGAACCACCTCCACCCCCGTTCCTGGTAGAGCCAGGCCTGTCAACCGCCTCCGAAGAAGACACAGGAACGGCTCCACACAAACCGAGTACAATTGACCAGACATGGGACACCCCTGGCGTACCCCCCTCCCAAAGTGAATGGGAGCCAACAACACACCATTAACCTTCAAGAGATACTCCGCTGCAACGTAAAAAAAACGGACCCAGGCCACAAAATGCGGTCCGAATCCGAATGCTTACAGCGTCTCGAAGAGGTAGTCATGATCTAACCTGTCAAAAGCCTTCTCCTGATCAAGGGACAGAAAAGCAGCTGACAGACCAGATCCCTATGATAGATGAATCAGGCTCCTAACCAGGTGGATGGTACTCTCTCCCTCTCTCTTTCTCCCTCTCCCTCTCCCTCTCACTCTCACTCACCCTCTCCCTCTCCCTCCCTCTCTCCCTCCCTCTCCCTCCCTCTCCCTCTCTCCCCTCCCTCTCTCCCTCTCTCTCCCTCTCTCTCCCCCCCCCCTCTCTCTCCCCCCCCCTCTCTCTCTCTCTCTCTCTCTCTCTCTCTCTCTCTCTCTCTCTCTCTCTCTCTCTCTCCTCTCTCTCTCTCTCTCTCTCTCTCTCTCTCTCTCTCTCTCTCTCTCTCTCTCTCTCTCTCTCAACTGATCAACATTATAGAATCTGCCTAATGGGTAATATATTTCTGAATTCAATGGGTGCTTTTTATTGATATGGTTTAAAGGAAATGTTACATTTTCTGCTGCACAAACACAATTGATTAAAAGTGTCATTTTCCAGAGCTGACAATTAGTAAAAGTAGAATTTTAATGACTTTAGAAAGAGGAATTACTTCAATGTATGCAGCCTGCTGTCTATTGTTTCAGAGTAGTTCACATGAATGTCGACATTCCAGCGATTCTCCATCATAGGTTTCTGAAAAATAAAACGGCAAACCACACTCCGATGGCATCATTAGTAAATTCACTTGATGGTTGTTTTTGAAATATCTTGGTAATAGAATCTCTATTTTACTATTCTGGGAAAATCATATTTTAACAAGTTGAAGGTCCGCAGGCTTACGATCGCATATTATTCACATGATGTGCATCACAGATTTGCACTCATTTACATGACCAGTTCTTTTTGATGCCGACTAATTATAGTTACTGTTATTTCACTTTCCACCATCTTCATTAGATTTGATGCAAATGGCATCATTATTCTAATGTCATTATCATAGTTAATTGAATATTTTCATTATTTCATTAACTTCCAAAGGATTCAGTTTTAAAAATAATTTTGTTCATAAACAGCCTCATTTCTTTTAATCATCACTTTCTCCAACTGACCTATTAGAACAATATTAAATAGATCTTGTGATTTATCAGTCAGGCTACTCTATTTATAACAAATGACAACACAATCAAGTGTGGAATTTCACAAACAAGAATATAATATTCCCAAATAACCATGCTGAATAGTTTCAGTCTATTTTATATATTAAGCATAGCATCTGTATATAATGCACAGTGTAATTAGTTTAAATCAGTTAGTCTGAGACTAATGTATTAGTAAGGGATCTAACTGTGGATAATGCCTTTCAATAAGAAAAATGAGGGATAGTACAATTGAGGGTTTTATTTTCGATAGTGGAAGATCAGGACAGTGTAATAATGGAGGAGGATAATAGGCCAGGTTTTGCTTCAGCTCAAGATTCCATAGTGATATGGCTTATCTCAGATATTGTTGCAAGCACACAGTCAAGGATAAAAGCATGAGAAGATAGAAACAAAATGCTGGAGTAAATCAGGCAACATCTCTGGGGAGAAATACTGCGTGACGTTTCGGGTCAAGACCCTTCTTCAGACTGAGAGTCAGGGGAGAAGGAAACATTGAGATATGGACGGGTGAGGTGTGAAAACACAGATCTAACATAGAAACATAGAAAATAGCAGGAGGAGGCCATTCAGCCCTTCGAGCCAGCACCGCCATTCATTATGATCATGGCTGAACATCCCCAATGAATAACCCGTGCCTGCCTTCTCCCCATATCCCTTGATTCCAATAGACACGTAGAAATTCCAATAGAACCATCTAAGGGGACGATGACCAAGGAAATGTAGAATGGCACATTGTTAGTTGCGGGGAAACTGTTAACATCCGAAGAGGCAGTTGCCATGCCATCTGATCAACCACTCTGTTGCGAAGTGAAGAAATTACATGCTGAGAAGATGGACTGAATGGCCTATCTATGCAACCCTTCAGTATTTGTATTTTGTCAGCACCAACACATGGCGACACTTGTGTACTGCCTATGTTGTATGCAAAACAAAGGTTTTCACTTTACCTAGGTACGCTAGGTAAAGTGAAAAAAGAATGATATTGACTCAGAAGTTGGCATAAAGAACAAATATAGAAGGCACTTAAAGATAATGAGGAACAAAAAGCTCTGATGGGAATTACTCGCAGTCAACCATCAATAGTTGTGCTGCTGGAGAGAGTTTAATCAACAAAGAAAAGTAATATTTAACAGAGATAAATTGAATTATTATGAAGCAATTTGAACCTTTAGTTAAGATCTTCTTATAGGTTGGACAATTCAAAAATCACAAAATTGGTTAAGAGGAAATGTTCATAAATCAGTTCTTAAAGCAGTATGCGAAGGAACTCGACAAGGGACAGACAATTAGATTTTGTGCTGTGCAATCAAGTAATGTTCCACATATCCATATGGCTGAGAGGAGACCTTTCAGCACATTAAGTCTGTGATAGTTCACATAGCAATCCCATCCATTAACTAATTTTCCCAACAAGCTATTTTACTCATATTCCCATCAAGACAACGCACTCAGATTCAACTACATACCTACACAGCTAGGGAGATTTATAGTTGGTCAGTAAACCTACCGAACTTCAGTTCAGTTCAGAATAACAGCACGGAAACAAGCCCGTCAGCCCACTGAGTCCACACTGATCAGCGATCCCTGCACATTAACACTAACCTACACACATCTAGGGATAATTTACACTTATACCAAGCCAATTAATCTACAAACCTGTACATCTGGAGTGTGGGAGGAAACCGAAGATCTCAGAGAAAACCCACGTGGTCACGGGAAGAATGTACAAACTCTGTACGTGGTCAGTATCGAACCCGGGTCTCTGGCGTACGAATCGCTGTAAGGCAGCAACTCTACCACTGCGTCACTGTGCTGATCTGCATGTCTTTGGGATATGGGAGAAAACCAGAGACTAAGTGCAAACCGCACCCCTCCCCAGAAATGATTCTGCATTATTTTTTTCTGATGTTAAAATAGTGTGAGAAATCTCTCAAATACGGTTTCAGAAAGCTCCATTTAAGTCACACTTATATGTGCCAATTCCAAGCACTGTCATCAGATTCCCTTAAGTAACACTTTGATCTTTCAGATAGGTTGCTAACATTTTTTCCTCACAGATCTGATCTCAGGAAGTAGCCTTTAAATGTTCACGCTAAAACACAACAAACAGACTTGGGACTACTCACAACAGAATTAATGCATATTTGAAGAAATGGAGTGGAGGTGGTAGGGTCCTAATAAGAGGGTACACAAACCTGCAGAGGCTTTCAAGCGCATATAATGGGCTCCTTTTGCAAAAGGGCATTTGTGGCAAGAAGTCATCTATAAAGTCTTGCGTGAATTCTATAAATGCCTATAAACTTCCGGGAGCCCTGCACTTCAGCCAAATTCCCCTTCCAGGAATGAATGCTGAAGGTCTATTTATCAATATCAGACGTTTCTCCACTTTGCCCGCAGAGCTTCTTTTAGATTTCAGCAATGCACCAGTGAACAGTAAAACGTCATATGTGGCATTGCTCAGCAGGGGCAGTCTATAAGAATCCTGAGGCAAAGCCTCTGAGAGTGATGATACCCCAGGAGTAGATTAAGAGCAGTATTGGCACTCATTCTTGTTTGCAAAGAGAACCTCAGCCAGCAACCAAATACAAGTGTTTGGGAGGCTTGCATTAATAGTCAGGGTCACTCTCATTTAATGCATCCTTCCATTCACACCCAGAAAGGACATTTGGTGTGAACAATTTTCCAGACCTCACTTTGTGAAAAATATGAGGCAATATGGAAAAGGAAACTGCGAGGAATCTCCAAGAGGATGCAAAGTCATACACATGTAGTTATGTTAGGTTAAGTGAAAGGTAAACAGAGTGGCAGGGTGGAAACAAGCCCTTCAGCCCACTGAGTCCACACCGACCAGCGATCCTTGCACATTAACACTATCCCACACACACTAGGGACAATTTACACTTATACCAAGCCAATTAACCTGCAAACCCTTACGTCTTTGGAGTGTGGGAGGAAACCGAAGATCTTGGAAAAAACCCACATGGGGAGAAAGTATAAATTCCATACAGACAGCACCGGAAGTCGGGATCGAACCTGGGTCTCCGGCTCTGCAAGCGTTGTAAGGCAGCAACTCTACCACTGTGCCACCATTATGAAATATTGGTGTATAAAATGCCATTAATTATTGTTTTATCATCCAGACCCAAATAGGTCTTCTGTCCAGTGCTGGAAAGTTGCCCAGATAGGTAATTTATTAAAATTATATTTTCTCCAGGGGCATAGTGACAAAGTAAATTACCTCCTGTGCTAACACTAAAGATTTCAACCACTATATATTTATTCTTCTGTAACATTGAGACAAGATTTCCTCTTCGTCATCAACAGGGAGATATTTAATCAGTTTATGAAAAATCGATTTACTATTTGTTACCCTAAGATGACTATTGCCAAAATCACTATCCCAATGCCACACCTCACCATCGTAAATTGCAAGAAGACATTCAATGAGTTAGAACTTAAAATAAATGTAATGCAGAGGAAATATGACTGCAATGTCTTCACAAATGCCTTAAGGGAAAGCATACATTCGTAAAATAAAGTTGTTTAGGGGGAAAAAAGTATTTTCAAGGGGAAAAAAAGTATATTTGTGAAGGTTCTGCTACAGACTTCTTGTTCTAGTCAGTATAAGTCTTGCATTGTTGCAAATTAGGCACACTACACGACTGTCCTATAAAATAAGATCGCAGTACGACCACATACAAAGACACAGAGTACAACGTGTTCATGCATACAAATATGCAAAAATGCTCCCGCTGTTTATACTCCAATGGGCAAGGACACGTAACTTACCAATATACCATGTGAGATGAAGAATAACTACAAATCTAGTTCACTGCACAGTTCATTGGAAGTGCCAAGAAACATGTTCAAAGCTGACCTCCAGTGCTGTTTAATGGAGAATTCTTCTTGCACATTCTTCCTATAGCTGGATTTCCTCTGGATACTCTGCTTTCACCCCACACCCCGAAGATATACTAGTTGGAAGGTCAATTTGCTTCTGTAAATTTCCCCGTGTGTTAGGAGAATTGGGGAGGGGATGTATTAATGTGTACATTGACATGTGAGAGAGAATAAACTGCAGAAGAGTTAGTAAGAAGAGCGATTGATAGAATTGCTCAGAGAGCCGATGTACAGTCAATGGGCGGTTAGCCTCCTGTGGCAACGAAAAATATGAGTTAATGTGAAAATAAACTGAAAAGTCTTTGTTAACTAATTGCCATCGCATTGAAAACAATTGATAAAATATGGTGATATAAGTTTGGATTTGCAGCCTTTTACTCTGAGTGATGGCTGCCAATATACCAGTTGCAATTCCATTAAAAAATCTGATTCTTGAACTCAGTCATACATGTTGAGACTCCCAATGTAACCCATCAGGACAGCATTTTTTATGCTGCTTTAGTTTAGTTTAGAGATCCACCACAGAAATAGGCCTTCAGCCCACTAAGTCTGGCGACCAGCGATCCCCATACACTAACTGTATCCTACACCCATTAGAGACAATTTACACTTTTACCAAACCAATTAGCCTACAAACCTATATGTCTTGTGCGAGCAAACAGGAGCTCCCGGAGAAAACCCACGCAGGTCATGGGGAGACGTACAAACTGTACAGAGCGCATTCATAGTCAGGATCGAACCTGTGTCTCTGGCGCTGTAATGGAGCAACTCTACTGCTGCTTCACCGTGCCACTCCTATGCCAAAGAACTTGATCCAATGCTTGTTGTTCCCAGTGGTATGTGCCAATGATGAAACTCCTTAGAGATGTTCTAAGTGAGTCTCTTTGAATCTCTTTTTCTGTCCATGTGATTGTTTGCTCTCAATCAACTCTCCATAAAGTAGCTGCTATGATATTCTGTATCACAAACTGTTATGCAAGTCACGATCTAAAAAAGCATCAAAACTACAATGCATGGATAATTTATTTAATGAACCAACATAATCACTAATTGTCTCACCCTCCCTTTGGCTTCTTGTTCCAAATAGCTTCCAGCTATTTCCAACATCAAAGGATTAAAATACCCTTGCAGTATCTATGCATCAATTACCAAGCTCTCTCTGATCTGTATGCCATATACCTATGTTCTGATCTCCACAGGATTATTGAATTTTGAAAGTGGGTGGCTTGTCAAGAAGTTACAATAAATATTGAAAACAACATTTTTATTCAGAAGGAGTTAGATGATAATTTTCCCATCACAATAGAAATGGCAAGACCTACACATAAAATTTGGATTTGGAAGCAAGTTTACGAACATACTTCAAATAGGTTGTAGAATTTCCAGCAATTATCAGGCAACTGAATCAACCTACCACAACTAGAGAGAAGTTCTGAACAACTATCTACTTCATTGGTGACACTAGGACTATACTTGATCGAACTTTACTGGCTTTATATTGCACTAAATGTTATTTCATAGAAACATAGAAACATAGAAATTAGGTGCAGGAGTAGGCCATTCGGCCTTTCGAGCCTGCACCGCCATTCAATATGATCATGGCTGATCATCCAACTCAGTATCCCATACCTGCCTTCTCTCCATACCCTCTGATCCCCTTAGCCACAAGGGCCACATCTAACTCCCTCTTAAATATAGCCAATGAACTGGCCTCAACTACCCTCTGTGGCAGAGAGTTCCAGAGACTCACCACTCTCTGTGTGAAAAAAGTCTTTCTCATCTCGGTCTTAAAGGATTTCCCCCTTATCCTTAAGCTGTGACCCCTTGTCCTGGACTTCCCCAATATTGGGAACAATCTTTCTGCATCTAGCCTGTCCAACCCCTTAAGAATTTTATAAGTTTCTATAAGATCCCCTCTCAATCTCCTAAATTCTAGAGAGTATAAACCAAGTCTATCCAGTCTTTCTTCATAAGACAGTCCTGACATCCCAGGAATCAGTCTGGTGAACCTTCTCTGGACTCCCTCTATGGCAATAATGTCCTTCCTCAGATTTGGAGACCAAAACTGTACGCAATACTCCAGGTGTGGTCTCACCAAGACCCTGTACAACTGAAGTAGAACCTCCCTGCTCCTACACTCAAATCCTTTTGCTATGAAAGCTAACATACCATTTCGTTTTTTTCACTGCCTGCTGCACCTGCATGCCTACTTTCAATGACTGGTGTACCATGACACCCAGGTCTCGTTGCATCTCCCCTTTTCCTAATCGGCCACCATTTAAATAATAGTCTGCTTTCTTGTTTTTGCCAAAGTGGATAACCTCACATTTATCCACATTATACTGCATCTGCCAAACATTTGCTCACTCACCCAGCCTATCCAAGTCACCTTGCAGTCTACTATCATCCTCCTCACAACTAACACTGCCCCCCAGCTTCGTGCCATCCGCAAACTTGGAGATATTGCCTTCAATTCACTCATCCAGATCATTAATATATATTGTAAATAGCTGGGGTCCCAGCACTGAGCCCTGCGGTACCCCACTAGTCACTGCCTGCCATTGTGAAAAGGACCCGTTTACTCCTACTCTTTGCTTCCTGTTTGCCAGCCAGTTCTCTATCCACATCAATACTGAACCCCTAATGCCGTATGCTTTAAGTTTGTTAAACATATTTCCTTTAATATGTATCTGTACACTGTGATTTGTTTTATTGTAATTATGTCTTATCTTTCCGCTGACTGGTTAGCATGCCACAAAAGTTTTTCACTGTACCTCGGTACACGTGACAATAAACTAAACTGAACTGAACTGAGAAACAAATAACTGAAGATGCTGGTTTATACCAAATATAGACACAAATTGCCAGGATGATTTAAACACGGGTCCCAATGAAGGCATAAAGCATTTTACCACAGATGTAAAAAAATTGTCCATTAATTGAGATTGCGACTTAAAGGAATTACAAAGCAATGCAGTGAAAGAACCATATAGAACATTTACTGTAGGTACAGTGAATATATTGTCCTGGCTTTGATAACAATACAGGAGAACTAGACATACGGTACATCTGGATTGCGGAACAGAACCATTCTTGAAGTGGAATTGGTCTGCAAGACTTTTCATCTATGTTGATTGTAAAATGCTGCATGCTACATTTTCATATATTATAATTTATTATAATTTGTTATAATTCAAAGTGGTTCAAAGAAAAGCACATGAGGTAATGTAAAACAATGGTATATATAACAAAGGGATATAGATCAACCTTTGCCGTGATCTTCCGGGAGTTTTACCAGATAATGATCCATAGCTTAGATGGTTTTAATTTTAACAATTCATGGAGAGCACTGGGATAAAATATTGTTTCTTTTCTCTCAACGACCTGCTGCAAAAGTGGAATATGAAAGACTAGTTCTTGCAGAAACGGATACATTGAAGAAACACACTAATTAACCTGGGTCAAACATCATAATGAAACATTGACTTTCATAATTTCTTATGGGAAAACACCACACTCCATTCCAGAATACATTTCAGCAGAAATGTGGATGCACAGAAGACTCAGGACACAGTTGAGCCACGTTCGGTCCAATATGGAACATAAAGTGAAGGGAAAAGAAATCAGGAAACAAACCTAAAAAAGGTTTTGGTCTGCATGCCCATTAGTTACTCCAAATAAAAGGGAAAGCAGTATATGTGATATTTGAACAGTTATTTTAAAGCCATCAGCCAATTACTTATCATGTTATGTAACAAATAATTTTCTGGGCTACAACAAAATATATAAAACATTCCAGATGTCTGTGAAGGGCTCTTGAATAAAATTAATGTACATTCATTTCTCCTATCTTACAATATCATTTTTTGCATTCAGCAATTGACTTTCTTCAGATGGTAAAAATCAACTGGACACATTTACTTTACATCAGGCCAGAATCACACCTGCAGATTTTTGTAATAAGGTCATAAGGGATAGGAGTAGAATTAGGCCATTCGGCCCATCAAGTCTACTCCGCCATTCAATCATGGCTGATCTATCTCTCCCTCATAACCCGATTCTCGTTCATTCTCCCCATGTCCTTTGACATCTGTACTAAACAAGAAACTATCTATCTCAACTGATGACCTCCACAGCCTTCTGTGGCAAAGAATTACACAGATTCACCACCCTCTGACTAAAGACATTCTCCTTCCTAAAAGGACATATTTTAATTCTAAGGCTATGACCTCTCCCACTAGTGAAAACATCCTCTCCACATCCACTCTATCCAAGCCTTTCACTATTGTATCTGTTTCAATGAGATTCCCCCTCATTTTTCTAAATTCTGTGGCATTGTAATGTGGCATGAAATTCCAAAAATAAATGCCTGCAGATGCCTGAAATTTGAAACATAAACCAAGCATCCTGGAAACACTCGGCAGATCAGGGTGCATTTGTGGAAAGAGAAACAGGGATACACGAGTTGTGCTTGCATACAGAGGCATGCATAAGAGAGGTCCATGAGCAGGTGAAACATGCTAATTAAGGAGTGATGCAGGCCTTAACAACATGATCCTATATATAATTCAGAGAGGTTAAACAAGGTAATGGTTCCTAGCTGGGAAAGTCCAGAGCTGTACTCAGGATTAAGGGAAGGATTGAGATGAAGAATTTAATTTTCTCAGCCGGTCATCAAGCTTTGGAATTCTTTACCTTCGAGAGCCATGCATGTTGAATCATGGAGCATCTTCAAGGATGAAAGGGATAAAATGTTAGATGATAGATGAAACCAAGACCAATGAGAATCAGGCAGGAAAATACGGTCAAGCAGATGGTCATATCAGCCAGAGTTTTATTGAATGATAGAGCAGGCTTGAGGCCCAAACGATCTTCTTCTGCCCTGACACTGTTTACGTTTTATTACTCTAATGTTTGAAAGGGTGCTTTACCATACCTGCTTTATTGTAGGTAGCTTGAGCATCCATTTTGCTCCACGTAGATTCTTCTTGAAATAGTTTTCATAGTGATCACTTTCAATTGCATTCCAACCATAACTGTTCCTCATGCCACTAAATCCCTGCCTCGAACCCTGACGACATACCTTCTTGACATATTGCCTCTTGCCTTACCCATATCCTCTTTGAAAGGCAACCAACAACTCTAGCATGATCAGCTCCACCACTAATTCCAGACCAGAGATTCCAGCCAAATCTACTGCCCGTCCCACACAAAATAAATTATCATCCTCCCTGATGCTCTCTATCTTACATACCCTCTTTACTTACCTCACCAATCCTCTCTGTGTAATCCCCATTGCTCTAAAACTAGATCTTCCTTTCACCCCAATGCGCCCACTCCTCCCCACGTTCCCAATGCACTTTCTACTCATAATCCTCTCCATGTAATTACCCCTTACCCACTGATCCTCTTTGCCTATTCTGCATGAACAGCCCTCTTAACTGAAATAATCCCTCTCCCAGTCATGTCTACCCACTGATCTTGTCAGTATCCTCAATCATATTTATCCATCATATGCAAATATCTCCATCCGTATGCTAGTTGTCCCTTAATAACTAGAGAAGGCAGGATAATGGGGTAGCAGGGAGATATAGATCAGCCATAATTGAATGACATAGACTTGATGGGCCAAAAAGGCTAATTTTTATTCATATCACTTATAACCTTATGACTTATGACCTTAAGATCTTATGACCCTTTCTTCATAGCATCAATATTATCTATCACCTATCCTCAGATCCTTACCACACCCCAATTCTCTCAGTCCTTGGTTGCTAACCTCATATATCCTTTATCTACCATCAATCCTCTACTTAACCCTGATCTTCTCTGGTGTTGAATTCACTCCATCCATCAACTTCTCCCCACAATCCATTGTCCATCAGATGCCCTTCAAAGAGAACAGCTTTAGACTGAAGGACCTTTGTATGTTCACAAAGCCTGTTTTAGTCTGAATGGTAGCAGAAATTGGCTAAGAATGGGCAGTATACCTTTTAGCCCATTTTCTTGTTGTTATAAGTTAGAGTCTCCATCTATAATCAAGCAAAAGAACAAAATAATGAAACCCAGTGAAACAATGTAATTTTGTTATTTCTGACTTGGGGAGAAACAACAAAACTGATTTTAGCTCAGGCGACAAGCAGCACAGCTATACAAATTCTACAGTGTTTATCTTTTGCTATTGTAATCATCAAGCCCACAGAATATTTTTGGAGATGATGGATCAATGTTGATCTTCAAATGAATATTTCTGGAAGGGGGCATTTAGGTAACATCTGATTTTTTGCAAAAAATCCATAAATGTGCTGGAACAAATCAGATGAGAATCTGTCTCTCCCTTCCTTACCCCTGTCACTTCTGCCACACTGTATTGATCTCCTCTAATCACTGATACAGTTATTTCTTTCCTTTGTAGCTTTTCCATTTATATTTCACCAGGACCACAAATGCAGGTCGATAAATTCAATCACTCAAACTGATTTCGATAACATGCCCTCTATATTTTGCACCTCCAGTTTTTGTTGATAAATGTTGATGATTGGCTTTTAGCACATGTTCCTCATTACAACCTGTGCAAAAGATTCACAGAGCTTAAATGGATGCAGGTGGAAAAAAAGCATGTAAGGTCTTCCGCAATCAACCTGATTCATTCCAGAACCTGGGCACACAGCAACTTTGAGCTGCCTGATCAGTCTCATTAATACAAAAAGTTGTTAGCACCTAGCATGCTGCAGAGTGCCTTTGTACATCATCAAAAGCCCAATTTTGAGAGGATCCAAAGGCTCTAAATATCCTTGCCTATTTCTGTAGCTGATCAATATCCTGCTGCAGCCTTTCTCACAGTCCGCAAACCTAGGAATCTTGGTGTAATCTGAAAACGTACTAACCAACCTGTCTACAATTACGGACACATTATTTTTATATATATATACACACACACACACACAGATATATATATATATATATATATATATATATATATATATATATATATATATATATATATATATATAAACAGCAGAGGTCCCAGATGCCTGTGGAACTCCACTGGTCACAGACAATCAGTCTGAATTTTGTCCTTCCACCACAACCCACTATCTTCTATCAGAACACCAGTTCTGAATCCAGACGGCCAATTCCGTGCATTTTAATATTCTAGATCAGCCTACCATGGAGTACTTTATCAAATGCATTCCTAAGATCCATGTAGACACCACTCTACCCTAATCAATCCCCTTGGACAAGACTTGCCACGTACAAAGCCATGCTGCCTGTCCCTAATCAACCTATTCTCTTTCAAATGGGGATACATCTTCTGGCAAATAGGGTTACATCCCATCCCAAATAATCTCTCCAATAACTGCCCTTCCACTGATAAGGTAAGGCTCATAGGCCCATTATTCCCAGGATTCTCTCTGCTTCCCATCTTAAATAGAGGAACAATATTAGCTATTCTCCAGTTCACAGGACCTCTTTTGTGGCTATAGACGATGCAAAGATCTTCATTAAGGCACCCTCAATCTGCTTTCTTGCTTCTCTCTATCTGGTATAAATCCCAACAGGTGCTGGTGATTTTTCTACCTTAATGCTCTTCAAGAGCATGAAGGTGGATAATTTAAGGAGCATTGATTTAGATGCCACCCGATTTCAAATGGTCGAGAGGTGGGATCCACACATGTTGCACCATCAGGCAAACAGCCATCACAAGGAAATAAGGTCACCCAGCGCACAAAATCTTCTGCAGAGGGCACAGTGGAGGAGTTCAGTGGAGCAGTCTAAGGCTGATGGGTGATGAGTATTGAGAATTAGCAGGCGAGATGGAGTGTGTATGTGCAATATCAGACTGCTGTTCCAACCTTAAACAGGATTTTGTTCAGAGATTAGCATATCAATGGGCATACTTACAAATCCAATCATCTGGAATGTCTGATTGCCCCTGCAACACAAGCAGAAACCATCTTTTGTCCAGTGCTATGGTGGAAGCTGAGTATTCTGCCACACAAGCCCAGACCTCTGTCTTCAGACTCTGTATCAGGATGTAAATAGGGCATCACACACTAACGATCTGTTCCGCAACTACAAATATTACTGAGCTGATGCCCTCATTTGGAGGGATGCTGTGGAAGTGATTGGCATTGGTTCTGTGGAGCACTTAGATGCTGTCCTCTCTGGAAACTCGACATTGCCTGCCACTGGTGCCCTTGCTGTTGTGACTAATGCAATTCATCAGCAGCAGGTTCAGCAGCAAATGCTGCCTTCCATCCCAGGAGAGCTGGAAGTCAAATTCAAGGATGATCCTGCACCTGTGCTTCATCCACTGGTATAGAAATACACAGAATCAGCTAGTGAAAATTAGAAAAAACAGGTGGAAGATTAGCACTACTGGGTACAAGGGGTGATTCATTGAAAGAATTGGTGACGTTTCAGGTCGAGAGTCTTAACATCATCCATTTCTTCTCTCCAGAGATGCTGTCTGTCCTGATGAGTTACTCAGCATTTTGTGCCTATCTTTGGTTTAAACCAGCATCTGCTGTTCCTTCCTGCACACGTGATTCATTAAAATCTGTTCCCCTTATGAGATAGAAATGTAAATCTGGCTTGACATGTTGTTGTTGATTTCGATGTTGATATTGCAATGTAGGGTTATTCCAATGGCTAGCATCTGAGTAAAACTAAAATGAAAATTATTGACAAATGGAGAATTGGGATAATTGGGATAGTTCTGTACCCGAAGGTACAGAATGTTGTTCCATGACTGTGTCACCATCAGGCAGATTTCCTTCTCAGAAGAACATGTGTAAATGCGATGGAGCATTATGACAATCGTTGTCACGGTTATCAATTTTTGTGTTTTCTTTCTCAATCTATACAGCTATTTGAATTTAAATTCTTCAGTTGTCATGATAGATTTTGTCCCAAGGTTGAAGTCCAAAATTATTCTCCATGTTGCCAAGCTCCATTGAATTCTGCTTTGTTGCAGTGTGGATAATGCGTGAACTCTAATATTGTCATTTTCAGAAATCTTTAACATATTGGGTCAGATATCTCCAACTTAAAACGTAAAACATTAGATTAGATGGTCACCATGACCTGAGCGGCAACATTGACACTCTACAACAGTCACGGTGGTGCAGCGGTAGAGTTGCTGCCTTACAGCAAATGCAGCGCCGGAGACCTGGATTCAATGCCGATTACGGGTGCTGTCTGTATGGAGTTTGTACGTTCTCCCCGTGAACTGCGTGGGTTTTCTCCGAGATCTTCAGTTTCCTTCCATGTTCCAAAGACGTACAGGTTTGTGGGTTAATTGGCTTGGTAGATGTAAAAATTGTCCCTAGTGGGTGTAGGATAGTGTTAATGCGCAGTGATCGTTGTTGGAGCGGACCAAGGGCCTGCTTCCGTGCTGTATCTCTAAAACTAAAACTAAAAACTAAAAACTTGAACTGTGATGGTAGCACAGCATGTCACATATTTCTGGCACCACAGTCTAGGCTCCTTCCGCTGCTGGACATGGGGGGGGGGCAGGGTGTGGTGGAGACGCCCCTCAAAATAAGGGAAGGGATTCAACGTCATTGGGCCACATGAGTGGCAAGTGTGGGGGATAAATTTGTTAAATTTGAGCAATGTATTGAATATTTTGTATAGCCTCCGAAAATGTTGGATGAAGTTTTTGCATGGTTCATGTATTGTATTTATTTATTACACAAATAAAGTCTATTTTGAAATAAAATTAAAAATATATATATATTTCTGGCATCACCTGCCTGAAGGAGAGTTATGTCATGCATTGCTCCATGCTAAATTGCATAAAGGGGTAGATGAGGCCTCCTGCTGATAAAGTAACTCAACGGGTTAGGCAGTATCTCTCGAGAAAAAGGAGGAGTGACATTTGGGGTTGGTACCCTTCTCGAGTCTGAAGAAGGGTCCCAACCCAAAACATTACCCATCCATTTTTTCCAGAGATGCTCCTTGACCTGCTGAATTACTCCAGCACTTTGTGTCTATCTTTGGTATAAACCAGCATCTGCAGTTCTTTGCTTCTATCTCTTGCTAATAGCCATTCCTCCTACTCTGCCTTCTCCCTCTTCTATCAGATTGCCCTACTTGGTGTGGCTTCTCCACATTATTAGACATAATTTCTAAAAAAAACCCATCAGAACAAGCATGCCTGAGGCTTATACTGTAGCAATAAAGCTTAAACTAAAGACATACAGGGTTCTGAAAATAATATCTCATAGATAAGAAGAACTACAATAAGCTCTGAATAAAGCTAAATGGAAGCTTTCTCCTCCTACCATTAAGAATGAACTTACAAATCATTGTGGCCAACATGTTGGCTTCCTCTGGTGCTCAATAGTCGATGCTCATAAAGTGCTTAACACTCCACATCAGGTCAACCACTGGGGTCCAATTCAGGAGACTTGATATTCAATCAGCATTGACTGAAGACTGACAACATAATCTAGCCACCCTTCAAATGTATGGCATGCACAGGCATAGCATGTATTAAGCAAACAACGGTGGACATTAATGTGGGCACAAACTGCCAGTTTTGATCCCTTATGTTATCTTTAACACCCTAACAATAAGTACTGCAGAGCCAACTTTTGTGGATTAAAGATTTTTGTGGAGGAATTTCATGATGCACACAAAATAAACTCCTTTTGAAAACCTCACTCATTTTTATCCTACTTTTTAATCTCCAGAAAGTTGGTAACCCAGATCAACCTGCTGGGCCGTGTTGCAGACACCAAGGTTGAAACAATGTACGATAAATAAGAAGCTGGTGATTAGGTGATTCAAGCTGTTCTTCTGATAGTGGGATAATTAGTCTCTCTGACTTTATCTATCCATTTCACTTGCTACAGTCACACAAAATAGCCCGGAGAATGCAACTCAACTTGGTTTAATAACCCAGCGTATAAGAAAGCATTTTGCTCATCCAAATATAGGTTTGTATCCGTCAAGGCACTAAAAGCAAATAACTTTTTTTTCAGACTGTCAAATCCTGCGGGATTCTATGGCACCCAGTATTAAAATATCAAGATCATTAACAATGCTGTCCCTTCTGTCCCAAAGAGCTTGGCTTCAATCCAAGCAGAACAGATGGGAAAGATTCTCCTCTCTCTCTGTCAGCGATGATCTCAAGAGAATTCTGTCAGTTTCAATCAAATCTCTAACAAGTCAGCACATAAAAAACTGCCCAGAATTCAACCATAATTAGCAGCATTGCAGCATTCTAATTCTAAAAGCTAGGAGGGGCACAAGCTGACTACGTAGCAGAAAACAGAAGTGTATACGTAAAGGTAATTACTCAAAGTGTCAAAATGTGGGAAACGACCTGTGCTGTCACTGTTCACCATTTCCATGAATGGTTTGGACTTGTAATTTTCAAAGTTTGTGAATGGCAACAAATTATGGGGCACAGTTAGTGCGGAGCAGGACTGTGGCTAATGAATGACTACAATCATTATTGATTGAGAAATTATTTTTTTAAATGTGCGAGTGGTACATTTAAGTCGGAAGAACAAGACCACTCAATATATTGTACATGCTGTAAAATGTGATCATGGAGGATTAGATGCCGCATTTGGACATGTGTCCAATTCATCACCCCCAATGCACTTGCACGCATTGATAGTACAAATGTATTTGTTTCCATTCTGGAATGAGCGAAGAAACTTGAAAGATTCTCACCTGTGGAATTATGTAGAGTGGGCAGATTGTAACATCAATCTGTGTGCAAAGCTGATTTAACACCAGCGCTGGCAAATTGAGCCTCAACAACATATGTTCACCATGAAAGAGCAAGCATTTAACACTCGGAAGGAACCCTGACTGCGCTATTTAATCAGATCATCAATTACTTGCAGCTTAGTTGCTAATTGATTTCTGAGAAATACTGGTTTGAGGATGATTGGTGCTTTTAGCTTTCTTTTGAGTTTATAAATTATAGAAGGAGAGGTGTATCAAGAACTCAATAAGCTTGTATTGACTTTGTGCATTCTGCAATATCTAGTTTCTGCCCCTGCTATTTTTATTCAAGGGCCCTCAAGTGATGATGAGTTTGGGTCCAGTTGTACTCTGAGAAGGAGGAGACAAAAGAGGAGCATAAAGAGCCTTCGGAAAGACCAACGTTTGTGGGAAATTCTCCTGGATCATCTTAACAAGGAACAATTATTGAATCAGTTACAATTCAATAAAGAGATCCTCAATGAATTACGCTGCATGTTTTTAAGGCAAGGCCATCTGAGGGCCGCACTTACAAAGTTCTTAAGTTACTGGTGCTTATAAAGGTACATAGAAATGTTGGCAGCAAACCCCAGTTTGCCTAAAGCTTGTATATAATAGAGGCAGTATGTTCCCTTGCAGGAGTAGAAGCAAAAAGATGAAAGAAACCGGTGGCTGTTAATGGTGAAAACATTCACAATTACAGCATTGCCGATCAACCTGCGATGTTTCACAAGCTGAAGGATATGAGTGCCTGCTGTGTGATCATACATGTTGCACTCTGGTGGGCACAGCATGGTATCAGGACAGACTCAGGATAGTCTCTTTATAGCAAAAGGCAAAAGGAACTAAATTGTCTATTGCTTATATTTCAATTTTCTTTCTGTTCCCTGCACTGTTCTGGAAGCACACATCAGTACTTTGGGGCACATTTATTACATGTACCCATCCTTGCTAATTTGAGGGCTCACCCTTCACCGTCATCTGAATGGACAGTAATGGAATGGGAGGGGGGGATGAGAGAGGCAAAGCAAATGCTTTTAGACAGCCTCAGTGAGTGTATAACTGAATGTATGGCTAATAAACTCCATCTCATTTCTCGTTCGTAAAATAACCATGGTCTCCTTTTATTACTGACTTTAACAGTGAGTGGCTCTAGCACAAAGTAAGTTAGAGTAAAGAAAATATTCCAAAGCAAAATAGTTTATATGTCAGAGCATCCCAATGATCACCAAACAAATCACCATACATTTTCCCCAGGGCATCTCTGAGCGACCAGCTGATGCATGCTTGTGTCTATCCCAGTGATCTGAGCAATACTTAAACTGGAAAACGCAGGTAGAAAGCTATCAGATTCCCCTCCTAAAACAATAAATAACGCCAGCACTATGCCACTATGCCACCCGGGTTAATTGGCCTCTGTAACAAAAATGCCCCGAGTGTGCAAGGAGTGGAAGAGAAAGTGGGATAACATTGACATGGGATAACATAGAATGGGCGGCATGATGGCGCAGCAGTTTTGTTGCCTTACAGCACTTGCAGCACCAGAGACCCGGGTTCAATCCTGACTATGGGTGCTGTCTATATGGAATTTGTACATTCTCCCCATGACCGCGTGGGTTTCCTCCGACACTCCAAAGACGTACAGGTTGGTATAATTATGTTTTTCAAATGAAACTTGGGGTTAATTTGTAAATAGATAGAATTGAAATTGAAATTAATATTGAACATTAATAAGATGACTATTTGCAACATATGCATGTACTTGTGAACAGTCTTAATTGCCATATGCAGAGATAAAATAAAATATATCAGAATAGATGTTATAACTTTTGAGAAAGATTTAGACTCGGGATCTTTTCATCAGAAATGAGGGATGATCAAGGACCAAGATTTTGAAAGATGTAAATGTTGAGAAGATGTTGATCAAGAGATGGACATCACTGCTGAAAATTTTGATTTGACACTCCTTATTGTGCTAATAAACTGCTACATCAGTCGCCAGCACACTCTTCAGAAGACATTTAAAAAATATGTGCGGTGCCACGATTGTTTAATGATGGGTTAAGATAAGTGTAAGACAGGATGTGATTGTTAAGTATTTGAGTGAATTAATCATATGTAGTTTCCTTTATTTAGTAGATACTGGCAGCAAAGGTGGCGAAAGCAGGTATTGAGGGGGGTGGTTCTGGGATGCCAGAACTAACTGTTGAGTCATCCCAAGGCCATGGACCTAACTCAACGAAACACCAGTGAAGGGGGTGCCCACCTGATAACCCCAATGATATACTGGCATCTACACGATTAGTTTTTATGTGCTTGTTAACATGTCGATAGCTCATTATTGTACTGTATATTGAGATAGTTATTGTCATACAACATAAGTGTGTATTAGCAGTTTAGCTGCTACATTGACTTCAGGCTTGGTTTTTCTTGGCGGAGCGCTTGTACTGGTGTTATTGCACAATACTTTGTGTTTTAATAGTAATTCAGCAAACCTTTACAAAATAGGGCAAAAATAAATTAAAAGCAATGCACTGGAATTTTAGACATTGACTGATGTTCTGAAATAGAACTTGTGTGGTTCCCATCAGGAACAGTTTGCATTGTCAACTACTCACTGGGGAGTCAATGTGTGAAGACCTCTTGCCATGGCAGCCACCGGATTGTGACAGTAAAGAAGAAGGAAAAGGCTACGGAACAGGAACTCTGTGCTTCCCTATACTTTCTGGTATGTTATAAGGTCATAAGTGCTGGGAGTAGAATTAGGCAATTCGGCCGATCAAGTCTACTCCGTCATTCAATCATGGCTAATCTATTTCTCCCTCTTAACCCACTTCTCCTGCCTTATCCCCATAACCTCTGATACCTGTACTAATCAATAATCTATCTATCTCTTCCATAAAAATATCCACTGATGGCCTCCACAGCCTTCTGTGGCAAAGATTGCCACAGATTCACCATCCTCTGACTAAAGGAATGTTTCCTCGTCTCCTTCCTAAAAGTGCGTCCTTTAATTCTGAGGCTATGACCTCTAGTCCTAGATGTTTCCCACTAATGGAAACATCCTCTCCACATTCACTATCCTAGCCTTTCACTATTCTGTATGTTTCAATGAGGTCCCCACTCATTCTTCTAAACTCCGGTGTTCACAGACGAAGGATTGACTCCATGTTAAAATTGGTCCCAAGTCACTGCAAGGCTCAGGCTGACAATTGCTCTGAAAATATAAACACATTGAGCAACTAAGGAAGCTCCACTGATTAATCCTTCATAAAGCTGCCCATTGAACATGGAGGCCGCCATGTGCAAGAAACCAATGTGAAGATCTAGGTTGTTTAATTCGATCTCATTTCTGAACCTTGCATGCCCTGTTTTTTCTGTGAATGAACACCAAAGCTCGTATGTTGCTCCCAAATGCTTTGGTTTTGAATGGGAGTTGAAGAAATGTTTGTTGTATGATCAGTGACCTTTTTAGGTGCATGACTGTGACTGGGTAAGTGAAATCAGCCATGCTAAAGTGCATCATGTACAAACAGGGAAAAAGGAAATTAGTTGAATGTGCAATATCTGATAAAAGTGTGGAATAGGTCAATTGGTCGAGGGCGGCACAGTGGCGCAGCGGAAGCGTTGCAGCCGTACAGCGCCAGAACCCCAGGTTCAATCCTGACCATAGGTGCTGTCTGTACTGTGTTTGTACATTCTCCCTGTGGGTTTTCTACAGGTGTTCCGGTTTTGTCCCACACTCCAAAAACATACAGGGTTTGCGGTTAATTGGCTTCAGTACTTTGTAAAAAATAGTCCCTAGTGTGAAGGATAGTGCTAGTGTATGGGTTGATCGCTGGTCGATGCGGACCTGGTGGGCTGAAGGGCCTGTTTCCGCAGTGTATCTCTAAACTAATGTAAAGTTCTTGGCATAGATACGTAAAATAGTTAATAATTAATCTGACAGGGTACTCAAAAGTGACATTTGTGCGGATGTGAAATGCCTGAGAGAGAAATTAATATGTTGATGTGATTTTAGATAGAAGTTGACAGACAAGACTGGATTGGAGCATAAACACTGGCTGGGATCAGTTGGAGTTCTGCAAAGATCTGGTTGTAAGCCTTTTCTGTGCAAAGTTGAATTAGGGCTGAAAATGTAATAAAATCTTATAAGCACATAAAGCAAAGGGTGACACAGTGGTGCAGCGGTAGAGTTGCTGCCTTACATCGCTTGCAGTGCTGGACACCCAGGTTCGATCCCGACTACGGGTGCTGTCTGTACGGAGTCTGTACATTCTCCCCGTGACCGCCTGGGTTTTCTCCAATATGTCTGGTTTCTTCCCACACTGCAAAATACGTACATATTTGTAGGTTAAATGGCTTGATATAAATGTAAATTGTCTTGTGTGTGTGTGTGTAGAATAGTGTTAATGTGCGGGGATCGCTGGTCAGTGTGGACTCGGTGGGCTGAAGGGTCTGTTTCCTCGTTGTATCTCTAAACTAAACTAAACAAAGAGACAGGCCTTTTGTCTCTCTTTGTCCTTTTCTGTCCATTTATTCCTAACCATGACCTCCACATCCTATCCTTTGCCAGTAGTAACGCACCACCACATTGCCCACTGTTGCACCCTCTCTGGGGCATTCACTATGGCTCTCTATATATTAAGGACATATTCAACAAATTCCATACCATCTACATCCTTTACACTATGAGAGACCCTGTAAATATTAGGGAAGTTAAATCTCCCACATACCACCCTAGTATTTGTTACCACTATCTACAATCTCCCGACACATCTGTTCCTCTTATTCCCACTGACTATGGGGGTGCCTATAATAAAGTGAACATTCACTTCATGTTTCTATGTGCGACCATTATAGCCTCGCTGGCATATCCCCTCCCCCCTCCCCACCCTACCTCCCCAGGTATATCTTCCCCAAGCACCATGGTTAAGTCCTCCCTGATCAAAAAGACAAATCCCACTTCTTTTACCTGTACCTCTGTCACACCTGTACCATCTATACAATGGAACATTCAGCTTCAGTCAACCATGTTTCTGCTATGGCTATAATATCCCAGTTCCCTGGGCTAATCCACGCTCTGAGATTGTCCGCCTCACCATGTATAGAAGTAAATGCAGTTTAAACGATTGGTCCTCCCTCTCCTTGCAATGTTCCTGCCCGTTCCCGCCTGCTAATTTTGCTCTCTTTAATGACATCCCCAATTTCTCATCTGACTCCTGTCTACTATGGGACCTTCTCCACTACCAATCTATTTTAAACCTCTCCAAGAAGCACCAGCAAATATCCACCTCCCCCTGATATTTGTCCCCCTCAAATGCATCCTGACCTTTTGTTTGTCACCTCTGGCCTAAAAGAGATACAAGTAATCCAAAAACCCGAATCCCTGCCCCCTGTGCCAGCAGACACACATTCATCTAGTCTATCCTATTCCTGCCCTCACTAGCAGATGGCTCTGGGAGTAATCCAGAGATTACAGCCTTGCTCATCCAGCATTTCCTCTTTTGCACACACTTGTGATTTATTGTCTGTGGAATTCAATCAGCAGTTAAACACAAGATGAACTGCCAGCTGTTCTAATGCCTTCTACTTTAGCCATTCATAGAAATATAGAAACATAGAAAATAGGTGCAGGAATAGGCCATTCGGCCCTTCGAGCCAGCACCGCCATTCAATATGATCATGGCTGATCATCCAAAATCAGTACCCCGTTCCTGCTTATTCCCCATATTCCTTGATTCTGTTAGTCCTAAGATCTAAACTCTCTCTTGAATACCTCCAGTGAATTGGTCTCCACTGCCTTCTGTGGCAGAGAATTCCATAGATTCAAGAGAACAAGTAACAACAGTGCAAGACCAGCTTGATCCTACCGTAAAGAAGAGACCATAAAAAAAACTTTCCTCCAAGATCCGACAAAGGACAAAGGACACTTATTGTCACATACACCAATTGATGCAGTGGAATTTGTCTTGCCATGCAGCACATAGATAAAGATAAGACAAAACATTTAACATAAAACATAAAAAACATAGCCCACACAATGGTTCCCATTATGAGGGAAGGCACAAAGTCCAGACCCCATCCCTAGTTCACCCATAGTCGGGCCTATTGAGGCCTCCTCAGTCGCCTCTATGGGGGCCGATGTTCCAGGCCCTTCTTCCCCGGCGATGGGAGAACCCTCTCAGCGGCTTGAGACACCTGAAACGGCTGTTTCCTTGCTGGAGTCTGCGGCTTCCGACGTCAACAGGCCGCGCTGGATGGAGCTCCACAACTGGCGATCTCACCGAGAGATCCCAGGCTCCGCGATGTTAAAGTTCAGCGCCGCCACTCGCGGCCGGCGGCCCCACAGTCCCGCAGCTCCGCGATGTTCACCTGCGGTCTTCAGCTCACCGGAGCTCCAGCGCAGCGACCCAGGCAAGGCATCGCCCGCTCCGCTCCGCGATGGCGCTCCAATGCTGCGCCGCTGCCAAAGCTGTGGTTCTGGGCGGTTCCCCCAGGAAATGCCGCTCCAGGCCAGCTGGTAGGCTGCGAGGACGGGTCGACAGTGCAGCCCGGAGAAAAGCTGCCTCTCCGACCAGGTAGGGACCCGAGAAAGCAGTTTCCCCCTTCCCCTCCCCCACCCCCACATAAAAAAGGCTAGGACTCCGAAAAACAGAAAAACTCAACTAACTAAAAATAAAAAAGGAGAGAAAAAAATTGACAGCTGCAGGCTGGGCAGCCATACCCGTACAGGACGGCGCCCCACTGAGGGCACAAAATTGAGGACAACATTAAAAAAAAACTTGATTACGTTCTCTTGTTTCCTCCTTGCTGCTGAATGTTCTTTCAGTGCAGACTGAAAGTCCTAGTCCACGTCCTTCTGATGAGCAGTTTTGCCAATTACTGCTCATTGTAAAAGGAGCTGAACCCCAAATGCGAAAGTCTCCCAAACCTCAAGTTAGGCCAGAAAGTTTGGCACTCAATATTTTTCCATCCACCTAATTCCCCCATCTCAAATAAAAATCAAGATTGTTATCTTGGAAATACCGGGGAATAGTAAATTCTATTTAAGTTCTGTAGCATCTTAATCTGGGTTTTTATGTAGAGGTCTATTCTATGCACCAGCATTCTTACCAGAAAGTATGCTCAACATTTTCACCTCTGAATTTTAACCATTTACAGCAGCAAGTTCTTTACACATTTGAAATCCACATTTCTGTCATTGAAAATGTGCAGTTTGATCAGCAGGTAAGACTAAAGTAAGGAGAGCTGACCTTAAAACAAAAGGTTGGAATTCAACAAAAACACCATTTTGAAGGAGGATTGGGAAGAGTAACATTGAAGACAAGTAACAAAGAAAGTGTTATATTTATTGAGAGGTCAACTCAACCATTGATCAAGTCTAGCAATATTACACCCTCGAGACAGTTCTACTGACCAATTTAATCGATGGACAAAGCTAAACCCTGCAGATTTTGAGTTATGTATTGATGAAGACTCTCTTTTCTAAATCCCAAAGGAGGTGAAAAATGTAATGACGTTTCATCCATCTTCAGTAAAGAATTCAGAACACTGGAAGACATGGTATTTTGTCTATGTGTCAAGGAATTGCACTGCTCACTTCCAAAGCATTAACCACTTTGGCACGTCAATGCAATGTCCTAGCCCCTAACAGGGACAAAACCAGTTTTATTTTTCCGTGAATAGACAATAGAATAGTTTTATTATTCCGAGCTTCGCTTGCAATTTGTTGCACAGTAAATCAACGCAGCCAATTGGAAAGCCGTTGTAATGTTAATTACCGCATTGACAGCACAAAATAATCTAGTTAACCTTTGTCAATAAGTGCAACTTCATGGCTATTGACAGGCACCGACAAAGCAAGACAAACAAAATTAACACACTGGTTGTGTTTCAGAGTGGGAGCTTCATTGAGTTTTATTTGAAAGAAAAACTCATTTTCCAAAGGAGGTAATTATTTCAGAATTATTTCAATAATCTGATATTAACAAGGCACTTGAGGGTGAATTGGATATTGATTCTCAAAAACACTCATTTAAGTTACGCTTTAAAAATGCTTCCAGAGGGATCATTTCTGGGTCATATTATTTGCCGTTATTGAGGCAGACACTGGGATAAAACTAATGTACGCAGATGATCTGTCGAGAACCTCCAAACAAGACAGGTTCAGTTTGAAATCTGCAGCAGCAGATTGAGGACTAACAGGCAAAGCAGAAACAATGCACAGAGTTTTAATTTCTCGCCTTAAGAACTTCTGTCGGTGCATTAACAATATTTTTATTTTACTTGATATGAACTCAGACCATTTCACCACCTGTCAGAGACAGCTGCAGAAGATAACATCAAGGAAGAGAAAAGAAACATACATTTTGGATCATCCATGCCCAAGACATCACTATATCATTTTCAGATTGGTGTCCTTGGTCCCATTATCTTCAGTTGTTTGGCCTCTTTCTGTTATTTTAACAGTAGTGGATATTTGTTAATGAATACCAATGTTAATTTTCATTTGAAATTAATGACACAGTCTATCTATTACACAAGCAAAATTTAGGCATGGGCTAGTAAGTGGCTAGCAAATGTCACTCCGTAGAGGTGCCAGGCAATGGCCATCTCACACAAGAGTCTAACCACCTACGCTATATATTTGGTGGAGGGGCAGGTAGTGTCGAGGAAGCACAGATGGGGAGAGGATTCAGAAATTGGAGGTGCAAAGGGACTAGGGAGTGCTGGTGCAGGATGCCCAAAAGGTTAATTTGAAGGTTGAATCAGTAGTAAGGAAGGCAAATGCAATGTTACCATTCATTTCGACAGGACCAGAACATAAAAGCAGGGATGTAATGCTGAGGCTTTATAGGGCACTGGTCAGACTGTATTTGGAGTATTATGAACATTCTGGTTTCCATATCTGAGGAAGGATGTGCTGGTGTTGGAGAGAGTCCCGAAGAGGTTTTTGAGAATGATTCTGGGAATGATTGGATTAATGTATGATGAGCGTTTGACAACTCTGGGCCTGTACACGCTGAAGCTTAGGGGGGTGAGGGAGGGGGGGCTCAATTGAAACTTACTGAATAATGAAAGTCCTGGATTGAGTGGATGTGGAAAGGACATTTCCACTGGTGGGAGAGTCTTAGACCAGCGTGCATAGCCTTGGAATAAAAGGATGTATGTTTAGAGAGGAGTTGAGGAGGAATTTCTTCAGCCAGAGGGTAGTGAATCTGTGGAATCCATTGCCACAAATGGCTGTTGAGGCCAAATCATTGGGTATTTGATAGCTGGGATTGATAGGTTCTTGATTAGTAAGGGTGCCAAAGGATACGGGGAAAGAGGCGAAGAATGGGGTGAAGAGGGAAAGATAGATCAGCTGCATTGAATGGTGTATTCAATGTAGCTGATCTTCACCACCATTATCAGCCCTTGAGCATAATGGTATGGAGGAACCATTTTCTCCATTCATTTGTTGTGATCTCCATGTTGTTGATAAGGACAGCATTTATGGCCCATCCCATTTTCTCCTTGACAAGGTGGCGATGTGCTGCCTTCTTCAACCATTATGATCCATCATGATCTAAACCCAGTGATAATTAAGGAATGATGATAGATTTCAAAGGCAAAATGGTCTGTGACTTGGAAGGAACTTCCAGGTGATGGTATTCCTAGGCAGCTGTTGCTGTCCTATTTGGTGGGAGAGATAGTGCATTGGGGAGGTGCAGTTACCTCTGGGAACTGCACGGAAACCTTGGGTGGGGCGCAAAGTCTCCAGAGGTTTCTGGTCAGGTTTCCTAAGTGGGACAGGGGCATTATAAGAAAATTTGGGCAAGTGACTGAACTCAACTGGTACGTTAATGATTTTTTGAAGACCAGGGGAAGATTGAAACTTGATTCACGTTCAACAATTGAAGCTGTCGAATACTAATGGAAGGATATCAGTCCAGGATTGAGGGGACATCTGATAGAAGTAGATATAATCATTGCCTGCATCGATTGTAGATAGTAGTAGATAGCAAACACCGAGAACCTTCATCCCCAGGGTAGAAATTCAAAGGCTAGAGGGAATAGCTTTAATGTGAGTGGGACAAAGTTTAAAGAAGATGTATATGGCATGCTTTTTATACAGATGGTAGTGAGTGCCTAGAACGCATTGCCAGGGGTGGTGGTGGAGGCAGATACCATAGTGGCAGTTAATAGGCTTTTAGATAGGTACCTGTTATACAGAGAATGGAGGGATATTGATCACTGGCAGGCAGAGATTAGTTTAACTTGGAAATTGTTCAGCATGGAAAATGTGGGCCGAAGGGCCTATTCCTGTACTGTACTGCTCAATACGTTTGTGGCTCTGTCCTTTGCTGCAGCAATATCAATGAAGACAACCAGAACCGTAGTTTGCACATTCATGCTGTTTGTGCATGTATGAGATTTATGGCTGTAAAAATGAAGGAAATTGTGGCATACACTCCAATCCAGAAAATGGCCAAACTGACCAAGAGCGCAGACAAAAAGACCTGGCAGCACTTCTCTCGATCGATGATGACTCGTGAACATTACTGATCTCAAGCCCCATGACGATCGAAAGAATAGTTGAGCAGGGTCTGGTAAGGACGCATCAGGATCGCCATTCACAAGCTTGTGTTGGAGAAAAATAAATACACATTTACGGTTTGAAGGGGGAGCAATATAAATGTATTGGACAGGGCAGATGTGATGAAAATGTTTCCTACTGGGAAAATCCAAAACCATAGGCCATAAATACAAAATAGTAACTAATAAATTCATTTGGGAAATAAGAATACATTTCTTTATTCAGAGAGTGGTTAGAATAAATAACTCATTATCAAATGAATTGTTTGATCACTGCTTGCGTGGAAACCTGGCATGCAAGACAAAAGAATGTATACTGAAGGACTGGGATGAGTTTAAAGGACCGTGAAGAGGCTCTTTTGGAAAATAAACTCAAGGACAAACCAGTTGCCTGGAATGTCCTCTTCCTCTGCAACATATCTAGTGGAATTTTACCAGTTGATTGTGTATTTCTACGGAGACTACCGTCTCCTGAAAAATTATAACACATTCCATTAACAATTATGCAACCAAATTAATGTTAACCTCTATTACACTTCATAGTTTTTCTCTTATTTCATGATATTTTAAATGTTGATTGTCCTTCACATCCTCCAGTCACTTGATCTCAAATCTATTGCAAATCCTATTCATTTTGGATCAAAAAGTTGTTCCACCCACTTCAAGTGACGGGACTAGAAATTCCTGTAGATGTACAAAGATGGAGCAGGACATGCACATCAGTCTGGTACAGGAACATACCAGGTTATTGTCTGTATGGTGTACAAGTCTTGTATGCAAATACCGTGAATCCAGAGGTTTTAACTTTATCCAGAGTATTCACTTTATTTAGAAAACCACATGAGAACAGTGATTTTTAAAGATCAATCTCTTGCCTTTGGGAAGCTTTGCTTTCAAGCAGCAAGGGAATGAATGCAATCGTCTCTGGTGGACCAAAGGTCATGGTTTTGAGAGTGTGCACCTGACAGGTTAGGTCACTCCCAACAGCCAACTGCAGCGCCGCCCCAGTAAACCCTGGTTATAATGGACCATAAGGGTGTCCGTTATTGCTGATTAAGGGATTATAACCGAGTAAGGGATTATCATTGTGTAAGGAGAAGAAACAGGGAACTGCAGATGCTGGTTTATACACAATAGGGCACAAAGTGCTGGAGTAACTCAGCAGGTCAGGCAGTATCTCTGGAGAACATGGTTTCGAGTGGCCGAGGAACTGGTGTGATCTGGCAGTGGCATTGGTAGTCTGGTCTGGAAGCAACCAGGGGAGGCGGTGCGGCCTGGCATCGAATGTCGGCAGCCCAGCCTGGAAGCAGCCGGGTGTGGTGTCAGCAACCTGGCCTGGAAGCAGCTGGGGAGGCGGTGTGGATTGAGGATGGCTTCGGCAGCCCAGCCTGGTAATGAACATCGGTGGGACTGTCCGCTACAACCAAAATTAAATAACCAAAATTCATTATTATAAAGGTCTATAAAAAGGAGGGTGTACTATAATTTGAAAAAGTAAATGTTGTTTGTAATAAGACACGGGACGTATAATTTGTACAAGTTGATTTTACCATCAAATCACTTGCAAGGTGTCCACGTCACTCATGTTTTCCCTTCAGTAGCAGCACAGCAACATCAACCACAGTACAGTGCTCCAGGAAACCAGTGTTTCTTTTGAGAATACTTTCCTTTATGGCAAATTTTATAGCAAAAAGGGTTTACTCTCAGCTGGTTACAGTCCTATTTGGATTCCTTTGGCTCTTTGAATAGATGGTTGGTAATATTGCATGGAGCAATAAGGACTAAAGATGCCTCAGGAGTAGAAATATAAGAATATTAGGAACAATATTGGGGTCAACAAAAGAGCGTTCACGTCGCGTCCCTGTTTCCATCAATCTTTCCACCACCAAGAAGCACAAGAAGCGCAAGACAGACACGATTGTGCAGATGCCGAGAAGTGTGTTCAGCTCTGGCTGAACAACTTCTGATCTTGTATGTGAACTAGTTAAGAAGAAGAAGGAACAATATTAGGCCACATTGCACAGTGAACCTGCTCCACCGTTCAATCAGATCACAGCTGATCTCTTACTCCATTCCATTTATTCCTCTTCACCCAACATTCCTCGATGGCCTTACAAACGTTTGCCTCAGCTTTGAAAGGTGTGAGCTCCAATAAAGCAGCAGCTGACTGCTGATGATTTTCTTCATGGCTTTCCATCTCTTTTATATCCAACCTCCAGGCATGCAAGCTCAAGAAATACAGAATTTACACTTACATTTACTTGAACTACACCAGCTTTAAAAAAAATTCTAGCAGAAAGTTACAAG
The DNA here is from genome assembly GCA_035221665.1 of Okamejei kenojei. Lineage (NCBI taxonomy): Eukaryota > Metazoa > Chordata > Chondrichthyes > Rajiformes > Rajidae > Okamejei > Okamejei kenojei. The sequence continues at coordinate 32,123,884 of CM069150.1, forward strand.
TTGTAACTATATTCCAAAAAATGCACCTAAATAATATTTCTGCTTTACTTTACATGTCAACATATTTTATGTGATAAATGGGAAATATATCCTATTTATGTCAGGGTAATCATTAGTGTGTCTATTTGCACCAATGACCTACATCGTTCTTCATTCTAACAAACTAATTACAGTGTCATTTTATGTGAAGAGTATGACTATCATTCAAATATAATCAGTAGATTTCATGAGGTGACACAGTGGAGTATTACATTAAACTGAAAGATTATTGTGTAGTACAAGATGTTTTCTCTTCTTGATTCAGGTAACATCTGATAATAGAACTCAAGGTTATTGTTCCCTTTGTGGGATAAATTCAATAGTTCAGGCAAATAACAAACTCGGAGAGTCAGTCAGCATCTGTAAAGGGAAAAAGACAAACTCTTCAGCATTGGAGTAAAGGGGACAAAGCTGGATGAAAGAGGTGAGGGGAAGAGCAGGCAAACTGATAGATAGCTCCAGGTAACGAGCAGTTGTCAGATGAGTCAGGTAGCTGAGGGAGAGTGGGCGGATAAGGATTGAGATAGTCACAAATATTGGAGGTGATAAGTGGAGAAAACAAAGGTTTAAATGGTATTTTATTTGTCACATGTACCAATTTACATATGCAAAGTACCATACAGCCATACGAAAAAAAAAGGAAGACACATAAATACATAAAAGTTAACATAAACATCCACCACAGTGGATTTCCCACATTCCTCTGTGGTGGAAGGCAAAAAAGTCCAATCTTCTTCGTCTTTATTCCTCCCGCGGTCGGGGCAGTCGAACCATCCATCGGGGCGATCGAAGCTCCCGCAGCTAGGAGTCGAAGCCCCCGCGTCGGGGCTGTCGAAACTCCCGTGTCAGGGCAGTCGTAACTCCCGTGTCGGGACAGTCAAAACTCCTGCTGCTTGGAGTTCCCGATGTCGATCACTGAACAGAGACCTCAGGCTCCATGATGTTATGTCCGCAAGCACCCATGTTTGGAGCTCCGAGGTTGATCCTTGGCAAAGAGTTTGTGGGCTCCGCAATGTTGAAGTCCCACAGGGACCCGCGGTGGTGCTCTCAAAAGTCGGTCTTCAGCATGAGGCCTGGATGAGGCCGGTCTCCACCAGCTCCTCAATGTTAGACTGCAGTGCGGACGGAGATACGATACGGAAAAAAATTGCACCTCCGTCGAGGTAAGAGATGGTGTAGATGGTGGAATCTGATATGAAAGGAAGCCATGGAGTGAAATGTAGAACCAGAGAGAAGAATGTGAAGTAGGTTGAAACAGAATTGCGGAGAAGGAGACCTGGGGTGGTGTTGGGTGATAGTCAAAAGGAGGAGGTGGATGAGACTAAAGGAATTGGGTAAAGGCTGAGGGGGGAGAGTAAAAAGAAAGGTATGCTTGCAGCCATTTCAATCCCTCTTTGCCATTTTCACATCAATGACCTGTCCTCCATTGCCAGAATGAGGCTGCATGCAAACGACAAGAATACAATACAATACCGTTTATTGTCATTTGAACCTCATTGAGGTTCAAACGAAATTTGGTTTCTGCAGTAATACAAACAAGAAAAAGAAACAAGACACAACACAATTTATACAAACATCCATCACAGTGAATCTCCTCCTCACTGTGATGGAAGATAAAGTCTTATCTCTCCCCTGCACTCTCCATTCTCCTCCCGATGTCAAAGACAAAGCCCCCGGCGGGCGATGGTAAATAAGTCCCGCGGCCATTAAGGCCGTGCCAGGCGATTTAAGGCCCCGCTCCAGGTCATTTTCAACCCCGCAACTCGGGCGGGAGAAGTTGCCGTTGCGGAAGCTCCGAAAAGCGGTCTCCCACCAGGGACCCGCGAGCTCCCGGTGTCACCGTCCACCGGCCTGCAGCTGGAATCTCCAGAGTCGGGTCGCAGCTGCGCGCTACCACAGCTCTCCATGCTCCGAAGCCGGCCAGCCACACAATGGTGAGTAAGTCCGCAGCTCCACAGCTCTGCATGCTCCGCGACTGGAGCCCCAGGTCATTCCGGATGGAGGCCGCTCCACGGTGCTAGGCCCCAACGACAGCGGAGACCCGAAAGGAAAAAGGTTGGGTCCGCCGTACAGGGAAGAGATTTTAAAAGTTTCCCCCTCCCCGCCCCCTGCCACCCCCCCCCCCCCCCCCCCCCCCCCCCCCCCCCCCCCCCCCCACCACACACATACCCAGTTTAAAAAAAACCCACTATAACTACACTCAAACTAGACAAAAAATTTAAAAAAAGACTGACTGGAGAGGCCGCTGCGATGCGAGTCGTGCCGCCCACCCATGGGTAGTCAACAATCCAATGCATGAACATTGAATTTTCCAATTTCAGGTAAACTGCCCCATCCCCCCATCCTCTTCTGATCTATCCACGTCTTTTCACACACAGTAGCTGCCTGATGTTCTGTGTATGTCTAATATTTTCTGTCTTTACTTCCAGTATTTGTAGTGTTTTGCTCTGGGGAAATACTTACAGTAAATACAAGTTGTTTAAGAAAGAACTGCAGATGCTGGAAAAATCGACGGTCGACAAAATTCTGGAGAAACTCAGCAGGTGAGGCAGCATCTGTGGAGCGAAGGAATAGGCGATGTTTCGGGTCGAGAGCCTTCTTCAGACCCTATGGCCATCAAGTCTCAATGACCATCAACTACCCATTTACACCAATCTATGTTAATTCCACATTCTTCTCAACTCCCCCTTCTACCACACACTGACACACTGGACCAATGTACACTGGTACAAGCTAATGGAATGTTGGCCTTCATAACTAGAGGATTTCAGGAGTAAAGAGGTTCTTCTACAGTTGTATAGGGCTCTGGTGAGACCACATCTGGAGTATTGTCTCCTAATTTGAGGAAGGACATCCTTGTGATTGAGGCAGTGCAACGTAGGTTCACGAGATTGATCCCTGGGATGGCGGGACTGTCATATGAGGAAAGATTGAAAAGACTAGGCTTGTATTCATTGGAGTTTAGGAGGGGGGATCTTATAGAAACATATAAAATTATAAAAGGATTGGAGAAGCTAGATGCAGCAAAAATGTTCCAATGTTGGGCGAGTCCAGAACCAGGGGGCCACAGTCTTAGAATAAAGGGGAAGCCATTTAAGACTGAGGTGAGAAAAAACGTTTTCACCCAGAGAGTTGTGAATTTGTGGAATTCCCTGCCACAGAGGGCAGTGGAGGCCAAGTCACTGGATGGATTTAAGAGAGAGTTAGATAGAGCTCAGGGGGTTAGTGGAATCAAGGAATATGGGGAGAAGGCAGGCACGGGTTATTGATTGGTGACGATCAGCCATGATCACAATGAATGGTGGTGCTGCCTCGAAGGGCCAAATGGCCTCCTCCTGCACCTATTTTCTACGTTTCTATGGTCCATTTTTTGGGATGTGAGGGGAAACTGGAGAACCTGAAGGTAATCAATGTTTTCACAGGGTGCACATGCAAACTCCACACAAACAGCAGGTGCATTGCAGCAGCTCTACTTGCTACATTTGTGTTGCCCCTAATGACGAAAGAACAGATTGGAATCAGAAAAAAACAGGTAATACTCAGGTAGGCAGCATTTGTGGAGAGAGAAACAGTATGTCAAAGGTCATCGGATCTGGGAAAGGGAAATCAAATTAGTTTTCACTTTCATCGATGATTCCCTGCATCTGCAGATTTTTGTTTAGTTTCAAAGAACATATTGGAAATGCATACATCTTTTAAGACTTCAAGGTACTGTAAACACTAACAAATTATTGACCCCAAAACTACAGATATTGTTGTGTAGAGTCATACAACAAGGCATTTGCAGAGCTAGATTGTCATGTCAACAGTCCTGGAGGTCCTGATCTGCAGTCTTTCACAAATAGGAAAGGAAAATTGGGGGGTCTGGCTGTTCATTTGGAATACAACTGAGGGGATAATGGAGAAAAAGGTGAACAAATTAGCTAACTAAGGACTGCAATGTTTCATGGGGAGGGGAAAGGTTGTATATGTGGATCGAGGGAAAACCACATTAGGGTGAAATCTGGACAGTGTACCAGAAGAAAAGAGAATACCTTCACTTAAAAATAGTTTCACAGTAGCCTGCCTATTCTGAAAGATTGGAGGCAAGGTGAATGGTGTTATAAATATGCTCAGGAGCAATCGGAGAAGAAATATGCTGATCTCCATATGGTAGGCAAAGTGAATATGCTCCTGCATTAATTTTTAATAATATCACCCTCATCGCTTGATTTGAACACTGTGTTGGACGTTCGGTGCAATAGGATCACATTGTTTTCTGACAAGTTTCAGTTTATTCATGTTCATAGATATGCTCACTTGTTTGAAAAATATTTCTTCCACTTGATGTGTTTATATTGTCACCTATTTAACCTTGTCAGCTATGTACATCTCACAAGCTGCTATGTCAAGCTTTCAGCAAGTGAGTTCACAAATTCACCCAGGGTCTTTGTTTGGCTGGTTATATGGGCAATGCACTTCTTATTTTAGTTTAGTTTAGTTTAGAAATGCATTGCGGAAACAGGCCATTTGGCCCACCGAGTCCGCACCGACCAGTGATCCCCACACATTAACTGCTCCCTACACACACTAGGGACAATTTTACATTCATACCAAGCCAATTAACCAACAAAACTGTACGTCTTTGGAGTGTGGCAGGAAACCGACTGTCTTGGACAAAGCCCACGCAGGTCACGGGGAGAATGTACAAACTCCGTACAGACAAGCACCCGTAGGCAGGATCAAAGCCGGGTCTCTGGCGCTGTAAGGCAGTAGCTCCACTGCCACGCCATTGTGCTGCCCTTCGCTTCTTTGCAGCATATGCTTTTTACTATTTTCTTAAACTTAACAGATAGGAGTTGGATTGCTGAACGTCTAAAATCTTTATTTTGGATTCTAGGCTCAATGGCTGGATAGAGTTGTGCTCATCTGGCCTCTCAAATCTAGTTAATTCAGTTTTTGCCCAAGAGGAAAAAAAAATGGTTTTCCACATGCAAATACACTTTTACATTCCCAACAACCTAACCTCCTATTCACCACAATCAACTTGCTCAATCTCACACTCACTGCAACCTTTAATACCCTAGTGCCTAATAAGATACTTACCCTGTGCCCTGATACAGAGTTTAATATTTATGGTAGACTATTGAGTTAACTATTCATCACTCGATAGGTGTAGGCCACTTAAAATGCTGGGTCTTGCTCTTGATTCCAATATCCTTTAGGAATACAAAGATGGTTCTGTTTTTCTCTTAAAACTCTCTCTGCTTCCTCCAGCCTAGTTTCTAAAGAGGAGCTGAAGAACATGTAACACAGTAGCATAGCCAGTAGAGGCTCTTCCTCTCAGTATGAGAGACCCGGTTTCAATCCTGAACTTGGGAACTCTCTGCTAGGAATTTACACGGTCTCGCTGTGTCCGCACAGATGTACTCCGGAGGTTTTGACATTGGTGGGAGAATTAGCCATTGTAAATCCCCTCTAGTTGTAGATGAGTGTTGAGTTGATGAAAATGTAGAGAGGATTATTAAAATGGGATGAATGTAGGATCAATGAAAATGGATGGTTGGTTCTGTTGGGCCTGTTTCGATGCTGTATCTATGACTCTATTGAAAATATCTGTGCAACAATGCCTCTCCTAATCTATTACCAGACTTTCCCTCAGATTCCCTCAGGCTTCTCCTCCCTCCCTTAATCAACTAACACAGTCCTGCATCAGAATTTTTTTCTAGTTTTCTTGCCATCTCCACTCAAATAATTTTCATGTCAAACTGCTAGACACTCAACATCTTTTCCTGCCCATGTTACTTGTTCTGGTACAGTTCCTGTTAACTTTGCTGTCAAGATAGCCTCCCTGGTCCTTATGACCATCACAGAGCACATAAAAAAGTACAGCACAGGAACTATGCAGCACAGGCCCTTTGGCCCACTATGTCTGTACTGATCATGATGCCAACTTAACTTATCCCATCTGCCTACACATGGTCTGTATCCCTCTATTTCCTGCCTGTCTCTATCTATCTACATGTTGCTATTATGTCTGCTTCAACACCTCCCTCCCCCCCCCCCCCCCCCCCCTGCAGCACTTTCCAGGCACCTATCAGTCTCTGTCTAAAATACCTGTCACACAACTCTCATTGAACCTTTCCCCCTCACTCCTTAAACCTATGTCCTTTGGTATTTGATATTTACATCATGGATAAAGACTCTGACAACCTACTGCATCTATTCCTCTCATAATTTTCTATCTCACTCCTTGAAGTCCTGAATTTGCTGTATTTTTCATATCTGTGGCCGAATTCTCGCCATCAAACGTGTTTGAATTCCTCTAATTTCTATGTGCACTGCAGTTCTGAAATATATACACACACACACACACACACAGATATATATAAATCACTTCTCTGTGAGTGTGATGAATGATTCCTTCCTGATACTTTTGATATATCAACAGAAATTCCCCTTTAAGTTCAAATAGCCAAACTTTAGCTGAATTCATTATGGTATTCTCAGTAGAGCAAGATAAACATTTGTAATCTATGCTATTAATGTCTGCATGCCAGATTTCCAAACGATGGGCAGATTTTAAACAACCTCTAATACATCAAGAGACTCCTTACGGCCAATATTATTAACTTATTATTGTTTCTAAAGTAACCGGTCCAGTGGACAACAGAATCCAGTCTCTGCCTAGAACCAGATTTCATTTTAGTTTAGTGTAGAGATACAGTGCAGAAACAGGCCCTTTGGCCCACCAGGTCTGAGCCAACCAGCGATCAACCCTTACATAAGCACTATCCTACATACGAGGGACAATTTTACCGAAGCCAATTAACCTACACATCTGCACGCCTTTGGAATGTGGGAGGAAACCGGAGCACCCGGTGAAAACCCACGCAGTCACATGGAAAATGCACAAACTCTGTACAGACAGCACTCGTAGTCAGGATCGACCCGGGTCACTGGCGCTGTAAGGCAGTAACTGTACTGCTGCGCTACTGTGCTGACCCTTATGAAAAGAAAAGAAAACACTCTGTCGCGTGTCCTGTGATACACAGTACCACAGTGGCAATCAACAGTGAACATACGTAGCTGTATTCCAATAGATCCAGTTAGTGAGCTGCAACCAGGATCATTCAGCAATTTGCTGAACTTGAGTTGTGAAGAATAAACTTTGGATCTTCAACGGCTGAGTACAGGAAATTTGGACCGTCATTTGGGAAGCTAGGAGGCACCATTCAAAGTTTAGTGAATTTAATGCAGATGTCCGCATTCAAGAACGTAGACCTGAAGTGTAGACCACCCTAGTACAAATGGCCATTTAAAGACAGTAAAATCAAGTACTCTCAAACTCTCATACCCACTGCCATGTCACACCTCTGCAATATCCACCTCATCTCCGCCACTTTGTCTCAATGGTTTCTTTATTATCACGTGTACAAAGGTACAGTGAAACAATGTTTGCATACAGATCAGCATACTATCACCATACATCATCCCGGTTAGTTCATACTAAAGACCCTGTCCCACTTACGTGTCATTGGCATGCTAATTACGAGACCTCGTGGTCACGTTAAGGCACGAAGGTCCCGCGAAGGTTGCGTCGTGCCAGGGTCTTGGGCCTATCCCACCTTGGTCGTCAGTTACGCGACAGGCCGGTGGCGCGCAAAGATTTTGTTCGCTACAACATTTCGGAGCGCCGCGCGATATCGCGCACAACTATATATCCCTCCATGCTTCTCAGTGGGACCGGCCTCGCGCGGCCACATGTTGCCCGTGCGCCTCAACGCGACGACGAGGTCGCGTAATTTGCGAGCCAAGGACACGTAAGTGGGACAGGCCCTTAACATACTATCAGCACTTAGTAGCTCAGCATAGTACAGGGTGAGAATAGAGACATTTTGATGCCGATAATCTCAATCATTTATCACCATCACCAATCTCTCAAACCTCTTTGTGATGATGGATGTCAGAAGGTAGTCATTAAAGCATTCCTTGCATTTCTTTGATACTGGGATGCTAGTTTCTATTGTGAAGCTGAAAGAGAATTTCATAGAATTTTTGAAGACAACATTGAGAAACATCATTGTAGGCATGTTCATAGCTAAAAGAAAATCAGAAAAACAAATTGGTGACCGTACTGCCTGACACAGTACCACAGCTCATAGAGTTGCAGTCTCACAGCTCCCTTAATCTAGATTCAATCCCAACCTTTGGCATTGTCAGGGGAGTTTGCATATTCCCTCGATGACTATTGCAATTACAACATTTAACAGACAGGTAGATGATTATGCTGGAAGAGGCGCCGGAGAGAACAAAAGTTCAGGAGGCAAATTTCTTGAGTGTTAAGTCAACTGAGAAATATGTACAAAATTGTTCCGATCCAGATCAAAACTTTTAATCAGTAGGATTAATTTGGACACGTGTGTAAGTATGTCTGGTCCATATTGTCAAAAGTAATCTCATTGTTGATAGACACCAGTGTCCAATTGGGAATCCATTTGTTTGGATTTGGCTTTGACTCAATGATGGTCTCTCAGTTCTAAGCCTGAATGTTTGTGATTTCCAGAACCTCTCCAGAACTTAAGCAAATAATTCTGACAAATGTGTCTCAACCAAAAAAGCATTTGAATAAAATCAGATTATATGGTGAAATATTGTATTGCTGAGTGTGTAAAACATAAATTAGCCATGATATTACAATAGAGGCTTTTTGTCATTTGCTGTAAAGCACCTGGGAGATCATAAGGCCGTGGAATATTTTATGTAAACACAAGTTCTTTCTTTAAAAAATAAAATAAAAAGGATATTTTGCTCGGAGCAAATGCATTTTTTTTGGAGTTGGCTTATGCTGTGAAGCAAATGCAAACATTTGTTTTTAGTGTTTACTTCAGTGTGACTTTTATCTCAACAGGGAGTTGTTCCGTGGCTGCAAAATGTGTTGTTTTATTGCAAAAGAAATGTTACTCTAAGGATGCATTAAGCACTGTTAATTACATCCACATAAAGTGAAGATAGAAATCACTGGGAAATTTCAACCTGTGAGGGATATTAACATTCATTCCACCTCGGGTGATGGTTATTTGTTTACATTTGTTTACTTTTGCTAAATAAGAATAATGTAAAAATATGTGAGGCTCTCAAACATTCTCTGGAAGAAATTCAAAAATGTCCAGTTAATAAAGACTATAAGCAATCACTCTTGTGTCACTCCACGATCGCACCTAATTGCATCTCTGTAACTCCTTGCAGCTGCTCCACCATCCCTAGAATTCCCTTCCTCTGGTGTAGGAAGGAACTGCAGATGCTGATTTACAGCAAAGATGGACACAAAATGCTGGAATCACTCAGTGAGACAGGCAGCATCGCTGGGGAGAAGGAATGGTGTCGTTTCAGGCCTTCTTCAGACCTTTTCTCTTTATCTTTCTTATCTATTTTAGCTCCTTTCTTCAAATTTGCCCTATTAATTACGTTTTTGATCACTTTTCTTATTATTGCTTTCTGCAGTAGGATAAAAATATGTTTTTCAGAGGATTCTCAGGCAAATCACATTGTTAACAGTATTATCAAAGTGCAAGAAATTGATGTTGCCATCATTCAACATACTTTGGTATCTCCGTCCATTTCCGTCTTCCACAAACTGCTCCCTCCGCAACTCCTTGGTCACTTATCCTTTCCCAACCAAGCTATCACCCCCCCCCCCCACCCCACCCCCCAGGTACTTTCCCCTGCAACCACAGGAGACATGGTTGCAGGGAAAACGCCTGTACATATACCACCTCCCTCCCATCTATCCAGGGGCCCCTGTAATCCTTGCAGGTGTGGCAGAGTTTTACATTCACCTTCTTTAATCTTACCTACAGCATCTGGGTTTCCCGATGTGGCCTCTTGTATTTCTGTGAGACCAAGCCTAGACTCGGCGACCATTTCGCCGAACATTAGCACTCGGTCAGCCAAGGCCTACCTGATTCTCCGGTTTCTAACCATTTCAACTCCCCTTTCCATTCACTCTCTGACCTCTCTGTTCTGGGACTCCTCCGTTATCAAATTGAGGCCACATGCAAACTGGAGGAACAGCAGCTCATATTCCACTTGGATAACTTACAACCCAATGCCATGAACATTGAATTCTTCAATTTAACACAACCGCAAACAACTCCCCACTCCCTTCCCTTTCTCCCCAACCCCCTCCTTATGCCCTGTACTCCACCTAGATTTACACCGATTTCTCCCCTCCCCCGCCACCTACATTCCTTTCTCTGGCTTCACAGTTTGTAACTCTTTAATCCCTTCATCTAATATATTTTTATTATCTCTGGCCGGTGTCCAATTTCCTGCCTCTCAAAACCCCCCAAAGAGGATTCCCTTGAACTTCAACAGGTGCACAGTAGAGAGCATACTGACTGGTTGCATCATGGCCTGGTTCGGCAACTTGAACGTCCATGGGCAGAAAAGACTGCAAACTGTTGTAAACACTGCCCAGGCATCACAGGCTCTGACCTCCCTACCATCAAAAAGGCAGCCAATATCATCAAAGACCCACACTATCCTGGCCACACACTCATCTCACCACTGCCATCGGGAAGAAGGTACAGGAGCCTGAGAACTGTAATGTCCAGGTTCAGGAACGGCTTCTTCCCTACAGCCAACAGGCTATTAAACACTACAACCTCATAAGCTCTGAACTACAATAGTCTATTGTTGTTATTATTGCACTGTTATTGTTTGTTCTTTTTTTTTCTGAGTTTTTGCTATTATTTATTATGATTATATAGAAACATAGAAAAAACATAGAAATTAGGTGCAGGAGTAGGCCATTCAGCCCTTCGAGCCTGCACCGCCATTCAATATGATCATGGCTGATCATCCAACTCAGTATCCCGTACCTGCCTTCTCTCCATACCCTCTGATCCCCTTAGCCACAAGGGCCACATCCAACTCACTCTTAAATATAGCCAATGAACTGGCCTCAACTACCCTCTGTGGCAGAGAGTTCCAGAGACTCACCACTCTCTGTATTCTGCTGTGCTGCAGCAAGTAAACATTTCATTGTTCTATCTGGGACATATGACAATAAAACACTTGACTCTTGACAATGGGAACCCAATGGACGGGAATGGCTGGCACTACAAATGGATGGGGGATTGAGGGGGGATGGGCAAGCGGCAGACTGGGGGACGGTGAGCGGAGGAGGGGCAATCAGGGGCATCACAACGGGAACCTGTCAGCTGCGTCTGCGCAGTTGTGGGCTATGGGTGAGTGGTGGAATATTGCGTTGGGGGACCAGGCTTCCCGTGTAACAATGGGACCCAACGGGTCCCACTTAGTCTAGTAGACATTAATTGAATTGGTTCTTGGAATGGCAGGTTTCCCATGTGAATAGAGGATAAATAGAAGAGTTCAGAAGAGTGAGGGCAATTCCAACAGAAATGTCCCAAATTCTGATAATGCTTGGCAGAATAGAAACAGAGAGGATGCTTTTCTTGATGGAGGGTCTTAAAACAAGCATCTGTGTCTCAGAATAAGTCATAAGACATTGGAACCTCAGTCACTGAGTTTATTCAAAACACGGATTAATGGATTTCTGGATATTAAAGAAATCAAGAGCTAAAATCGTAGTGGAAGGAAATAGATTTGAGGTGAGATATTAGCCATGATCCTGCTTCTGCTCCTTATAGTTATGTTCTTTAATTCTTCTGAATGTCATGAAAACAATTCCTGCAAAAGTATCCTTTGAAGTACCCTAAATGAAACAAATCAGGGAAACATTAAAACAAATGACAAGCTCTTTTTTTTTAAAGCTAGGAAAATAAAAGAAAATTGGTAAATGTGAAAATAAATTGAGATCAAGCTGCACGATGTTCCATAAATGTTAGCATCAGCGCAGAATTAAGTGGAAATTAAATTAATTCAACTAATGATCACAGTTTAAAATAAGGAATTGAAAGACTGCTGCCTCAGATCAAGAATAAAAGAGAATTGTGATCTTTCATCTATGAGAACCCAACCGAGTCTCAGTTAGATTCAGATGTTGGCATGAAGGTGATTTTCATTCATCATTGATCTAATGTGGAACTAAATCCATTTTTGCTTCTGAGTCTTCTTGTGGGCAGAGCAACAAACAGTCTTATAAAAATCCATTTTAGAAGCCCTCCATTCCTGTGCAATAAGTGGTTACAGGATCTAGGAATTGGGCGAAAGCTATTACTTATCTCCTACAGCAAAGTATTACATAGGGTGCAGTAGATTACATGTTGCTAAGAAAGAACATGGAGCTCTTGGCTCCATTAATAGACTTTCAATTCCTATGGGCAGGTTGATCCAGGGTCAGGTAAGAAGTAAAATCAACTAAATTTTAACAGTATGTTGGAAATCTGATGCTAACTTTTTTTTCAACGTTGAATCCATGTTTATTAAAGTATTGCAGGAAACCCGCTTGGGAAAGTTGGATCAATAATTTTGATATGTTAATAACCCACTAATAATATTATTAACAGGGATTTAGGACTTCATCTCAGATAACACTGGTTCCTGTGTAAGCTGCAAATTGACAATGAAGTCAGAATGACTGCACAATATACAGAAGTCACAGTCTTAGCCTGTGTCAGGTTACTGAAGTCAGCGCATCTTTTATTCTGGATGACTGCCAAAGTTATTAGTTGCTTTGGCAAAGCTTGGATTGTAAATAAGTGTTGTGCTGCAGGTGAATGCACGTGAAGAACTATGGAATATAAAGGAACGGCAGATGATGGGTTATACCAAAGATAGACACAAAATGCTGGAGGAACTCAGCAGGTCAGGCAGCATCTCTGGAGAACATGGATAGGTGAATTTTCTGGTCAGGATCCTTCTTTGGACTGATTGTCGTAAGGCAAGTTGGTAAAAAATAACTGTAAGCAAAGAAAGGCAGGACAAATCAGGGCCAGCAACAGTTGACCCCAGGCAAGGAGGTTTCCTGACAGGGTAATCTTTGGATAGAGACAAGGCAAAGTATCTCCTAGCCTGGGCCCCTCTCTAAAGCAGGCCATGATTTGTCCTGCTTTTTTGCTTACAGTTTTTATCCCGCTCTCCCTATTACAATCAGTCTTAAGAAAGGTCCTGACCCAAAACACCACAAATCCATGTACTCTAGAGCTGCTGCCTAACCTGTTGAGTTACTTCTGCATTTTTATGTCTATAAATACTATGGAGGTGGGTTTCAATGTTTTTGAAATTGCTGAGCTTTAGAATAGTAAGATTAAATGAGAACTTACCAGTTTGAAGTTTGATCCTTATTTTATGAGGAGTTACGATGAAGGATTTTGTGAAGACCCCGCCAGCACACATGTGCGGCATTCTTCAAAGCAGCGGTGTGGAATCACAGATAGCAGCACTGACTGGAGATAGTAAGATTAAGAGACACTAATATACCAGTTGAACTTATGATAGAGGGTTGGGAGCGGAGGGCACAAAATCCCTCATCGTAACTCCTCATAAAATAAGGATCAAACTTCAAACTGGTAAGTTCTCATTTCATCTTACTATTTTACTTCGGAGTCACGTGAGTGACTTCATGAAGATTTCAAAGCTCTGTGATTCCATGCCCTACACCACGTCCATGCTCACACACTGCCGTAATTACTGATGGAGGAAGTATGTTAACGTATTTCAGACTTGAACAAAGCTGAAAAATAATAACGTATTTATTGATACAAACAAAAACCCCTGAATTCGGGAAAAAAACGTTTAGGGGACAGCACTTAAAACTGAATCCGCAAACGTTGCAGGAGCGGCCACAGGTTTATTATAGAAACGTTGGAATGTTCCTTCATTGGCCCAGCCCGCTGTTACGAGGACATGATCCATGGGTACCTCCATGGTCCTCGCCGCTGATGTGGATGCAGCCCTAGTAGAATGAGATTTTAAAATGTCAGTATCTACACCTGCTGCTCCCAATACCACCCCGAGCCACCTGGAGATAGTCTGCACCGTCACCTTGTGATGTGGGTTTTTTGAAGCTGATGAACAGACCTGTCTCCATTCTCCTGATGTTTTGGGTGACATTAATGTAATGTCGGAGAAAGGTGGTTATGCAGAGTCGTACATCAACGGGATATGCTCGGAATTCCAATTTCAGACCTGTTGTCCCTGGCCTGTGATGTTTGAGTAACTCGTCTATAAAGAAGGTTACTTTCATGGAGGTCGAGACCATCCTGTCCAGTTTGAGTTTGTGGAGGGTCTGGGCCCGTTGTGCTGTGATCAGCGCCATTAACATCACCACTTTGAAGGTGAGTTTATCCAGTGGTAGATCTGAAACTGGTGACCAGCTCCTGAGTAGGGACAACACAACCCCAATGACCGAGGTTATATTGTAGCGTGGTCGTGGAGGGTTCGAATTGAATATACCCCTCATAAGTTTTGATACCAGCTGGTGGGATCCTACTCTGATAATGAGATAGGATGACCATGCACTTCTGGCACTGTTGATGGCACTGTAGCTAAGGCCTACATCATAGTGAAGGCCTGCGAAGAATTCCTGCACATCAGTGATTGTTGCAGAGTCGTAGGTGGTCTTGGTCTGAGTACAGAAGGCCTCCCATTTTCTTATGTGGGTGAGGTACTGCTTCCTCGTGGACTCTCTGCTATCCATGGTCCTTGTTGACAGCCCGAATCCCAGTAATGGCCTCTTCAGAAACTGCAAGCCAACAGGTTCAGATGACCATGGCACGGATGACTTTCTCCTGTTATAGGATCGGTTACTAGATTCGGGCATTTAGGGACTTGCACACATGGTTCTTTTACCATGCCGAAGACCACCTGGTACCATGGTTGTGTGGGCCAGTCGGGTATTATCAGAATCCCAGATGCAGAGTCTAGCTGGATCTTCTGCAATACCCGACTGATGAGGCAGAAAGGGGGAAATGCATAGAAGAACAATTTCCCCCAATGTAGCGAGCACGCATCCATCACCACTGCCCCAGGGCCTGGTTCCCAAGAGACATATGTTGGTATCTGATGGTTCAACCTGGACGCAAAGAGGTCGATATCTGGTGTTCCACACTTGGCTATAATATTAGCAAATATTTGGGGGTTCAACATCCACTCGGTGTTGTTCATTAAATAATCGTGACCTGGTGTCTGCCACTGTATTGAGCTTACCCAGAAGGTATGTAGCTGAAATCCAAATATTTCTTTCAATACACCAGAGCCAAATTATGTTTGCCAATTCATCGCAAGATATCGACTTGATACCACCCATATGGTTTAAATATGCCACCACTGTGGTATTATCTATCTGAAGATGGACATGCGTATGATGCATAGTTGTGCACTAAGGCCGCAGTCCGTGAAATGCTCCCAGCATTTCCAAATAGTTTATACCTTGTGATTGGAGTAAAGTAGATTCGTGCAAATCTCATCTGCCGCCACAACTGGAGGTGGTGTCGGTAGCTCCCCAGCCCTGGGCGCTTGCGTCGGTTTGCAACACAACTGACGGGTTTAAAATAATGATGGGATTGAAACAATTACGAATGTTGCTAATCCACCATCGTAGCTCAATTTGTGCCTTGTTTGGCAGCTGCATAGGTCTGTCAAAATGTCCAGCATTTGTTTTTAACGCTGAGATCTTAGCTCTTTGCAAATTTTGATAATGTAACATGCTTCTATTATGTCTGTTGCTTTGTTCTCTGGGAGAGTGACAATCATATGATTGGTGTTAACCGTGAATCCCAGGTAGTCCATAATCACAGAGGGGTTGAATTTAGATTTGTCTGGATGGATGACAAACCTCAGTTTTTCGAACAGTGACTTGGTAGCTGTCACAGCTGATTTAGCTAACTCCAAAGTTTTTCCCACAATTAAAATGTCATCAAGATATGCCATGACCATGTGGTTTTGTCTTCTTAGAGACGCCAATACTGGTTTTAATATTTTGGTAAACAACCTGTGGGCTGTTGTGAGTCCATTAGGTAAGGCTTTGTACTGCCATAGCTGCCCCATCCAGACAAATTTTAAGTATTTACGGTGATGTATCCGTATAGGCACTGAATAGTATGCATCTTCTAGATCGAGGCAGGCCACGAAGCACGCTCTGGAAATCAATTGTTTAGTCGTTTTAAATGTTTCCATTTTGAAATGGGTATATTGAACAAAAGTATTCAAGTGGGTTAAATCAATTATGATACGACATCCACCATTTTTTTTTGGTTTTAAAGATGTTAGATACAAACTCAAGAGGTTCATGTATTGTTTTTTTTATAACCTCCTTGGAGTATAACCTTAATAGTTCTGCATGTCCTACCACTTTCTCTTTGTCAAAGTACAAATTTCCGGCTAGGTACATGCTGAGCTGGGGGAAGTTGTCCGTTTATGAATTCGATTTCGTAACCATGAATACTTTGTAATATAAAAGTGTCAGAAGTTAAAGAACTCCATGCGTCCCAGAACAGATGCAACCTCCCTCCAACTAGTGAGGTTCCGCATGCAGCACCCCCAAGACAACCAGACCCCCTTACCTCCATGGTTACCGGTGGGGCCTGATCTTCTGGTCTTTCGTGGGTAGTTGTGTTGTTGGGATGTGGGGTTGGCGTAGGCTGGTCGCTGTGGGCCCTGGCCTAAAAAAGGCCTTTGTTGATAGGGCGCGACTTTAGGGAAAGTTCCCGTAGCTCTGTTGGGTTGACCCCGAGGCCTGTTTGTTGTTGCATATGGATGCTGCCTATGGTAAGCCGGTGGTCTGCTCGAGGAAGGCGGTTTAATCAATCCGACCACTTTGGCTTCATCGTCCAGGTGTTTAACCTGTTTAGGCAGGTCATGACCAAACAATTGTCTTGGTGGTGGTGTAACATTGGCCTTACACAAACCCGCAAACTTGGGGTTTAATGTAGGATGGATAGAGCTCTTCCAAAAGCAGTTTATTTCGTACTGTGTGTTGCATAGCAGAGCTAATGCATCTTGCTGCTCTTCCGTCATGTCCGTACCATCTATTTACCTGGCAAATGCAGTGATGCCTGAGGTCAGTAATTTCAGGATCTTTTGTATTTTTAACACCTGAGCCCTGATCCCGGGGCTGATGTTACCCCAAATGGGTGTATTGACAGTAGGGACATTCAGCGACACGCAATTCTCCGGAGCCCTGTATTTGTTGGTTGCCTCCGAAATTACCTGTTCTTGTAGCCGATGGGTGGTCAGGTAATTAATGTTTGCTGCTAGCCTCGTCTGAAGAGGCTGCCCTTTCTGGGATGGTTCGGCGAACTTCGATTCCACTCCCAGAAGTTCCTCTTCTGGCATCTCTTGCAACAAAGGATCTTCCGCCAACCCCTCTTCAAAGTCAGCCTGACTTCTGGCGCTACCTATCGAGGAGGGAGCGATGTTGGACAGCCCTGTCATGGGTCCTGTCGTTGATCTTCGCGATCCTAGGGACGCACGCTCCTGATGTAGAAGGTCCCTCTCGAGCAGCTGCTCGACCATGAGTTCCATTCGAGCTATGCAACCACCGCCGCTATCTGCGGACGGCAAGTTGTCTTCCCCAAGATCTGATGAACAAATGGGTCCTCTACCAACAGTCCGCACCTCGTCGAGGTGATGTCTATGGGACTGAGGTAGATAGTTGGTGCCAGCCACTCCTACGGGGCTACACGACTCCCGCGTGGATTTGCCACTTGTCCGCGGTCTTCCGGACTGAAGCAGTGGAGAGTTGGTGCCAGCCGCTCCTGCAGGGCTACACAACCTCCTGTTGGTTTTTGCGCCTGTCTGGTGCAACTGCGACGGTGAGGAGTGGGTGCCAGCCGCTCCAGCGGGGCTACACGACATCGGCGCGGGCTTGCCGCCAGTCCCGGGTCTTCGGGACTGATGCGATGCAAAGTCAGTGCCAGCCGCTCCTGCGGGGCTACTCGACGTGTTTTCTACCATCGGTCCTCAATCCAGCAGACTGAAGCGGTGGTGAGCCGGTGCCAGCCGCTCCTGCGGGGCTACACGAATTTGGTGCGGTTTTTCCACTGGTCTGCCCTCTAGCGAACTGTAACGGTGGAGTGTTGGGGTGTGCCGTTGAGACAGGCCCTGATTTACGCACCTTTTTACTGCCATCCCTGTTCTGTTCGGGCTGAAGCGGTAGGGAGTCGGGGGCTTGTCTACCCCGTTCCCGGCGCAGTCCTCATGCCAGTATGCAGCTCCCTGGCCTGCTGTGGTGGAGAGTCAGGTCCAGCCAACTGAGCGGGGCTCCCCGACTTCCGCGCTTTTTTCCCGGCCCACGTTGCGGGTGCTGCCGGTTCTGCGGTCAGTTCCGGGGATGTTGGCCGCCGACTTCGCTCTGAAGTCCCGCGGTCCGTAGAGGCATGCTTTGGCACAGCCTTCTTTTTTGTCCCCCTGTCCATAGTTTTTCTGTAATGGAAATAAACACAGAAAAACTAACCAGCTCAAGGTTAGTGAAACTTACCTGAGGGCCTTTTTGAAGCTGCCGGCAGAAGAGGGCACTCATGGAAACATAGAAACATAGAAATTAGGTGCAGGAGTAGGCCATCAGCCCTTCGAGCCTGCACCGCCATTCAATATGATCATGGCTGATCATCCAACTCAGTATCCCGTACCTGCCTTCTCTCCATACCCTCTGATCCCCTTAGCCACAAGGGCCACATCCAACTCACTCTTAAATATAGCCAATGAACTGGCCTCAACTACCCTCTGTGGCAGAGAGTTCCAGAGACTCACCACTCTCTGTGTGAAAAAAGTCTTTCTCATCTCGGTCTTAAGGATTTCCCCCTTATCCTTAAGCTGTGACCCTTGTCCTGGTCTTCCCCAACATCGGGAACAATCTTCCTGCATCTAGCCTGTCCAACCCCTTAAGAATTTTGTAAGTTTCTATAAGATCCCCTCTCAATCTCCTAAATTCCAGAGAGTATAAACTGAGTCTATCCAGTCTTTCTTCATAAGACAGTCCTGACATCCCAGGAATCAGTCTGGTGAACCTTCTCTGCACTCCCTCTATGGCAATAATGTCCTTCCTCAGATTTGGAGACCAAAACTGTACGCAATACTCCAGGTGTGGTCTCACCAAAACCCTGTACAACTGAAGTAGAACCTCCCTGCTCCTGTACTCAAATCCTTTTGCTATGAAAGCTAACATACCATTCGCTTTTTTCACTGCCTGCTGCACCTGCATGCCTACTTTTAATGACTGGTGTACCATGACACCCAGGTCTCGCTGCATCTCCCCTTTTCCTAATCGGCCACCATTTAAATAATAGTCTGCTTTCCTGTTTTTGCCACCAAAGTGGATAACCTCACATTAACTGCATATGCCAAATATTTGCCCACTCACCCAGCCTATCCAAGTCACCTTGCAGTCTCCTAGCATCCTCCTCACAGCGTACACTGCCCCCCAGCTTAGTGTCATCCGCAAACTTGGAGATATTGCCTTCAATTCCCTCATCCAGATCATTAATATATATTGTAAATAGCTGGGGTCCCAGCACTGAGCCCTGCGGTACCCACTAGTTACTGCCTGCCATTGTGAAAACCCGTTTACTCCTACTCTTTGCTTCCTGTTTGCCAGCCAGTTCTCTATCCACATCAATACTGAACCCCTAATACCGTATGCTTTAAGTTTGTATACTAATCTCTTATGTGGGACCTTGTCGAAAGCCTTCTGGAAGTCCATATATATCACATCCACTGGTTCTCCCTTATTACTAGTTACATCCTCGAAAAATTCCACAAGATTCGTCAGACATGATTTACCTTTTGTAAATCCATGCTGACTTTGTCCAATGATTTCACCACTTTCCAAATGTGCTGCTATCCCATCTTTAATAACTGACTCTAGCAGTTTCCCCACTACCGATGTTAGACTAACTGGTCTGTAATAAGAGGGGTTACATTTGCTACCCGCCAATCCTCAGGAACTACTCCAGAATCTAAAGAGTTTTGATTCTTTATTCGCTGTCCCCCATTCGACTGCAAATGCGAGCGACGATATGTCGCGCATGCGTGCTGGCGGGTCTTCGCGTGACTCCGAAGTAAAATCAAACACACTTATCACTGTGAACTATGCAAGACAATAGAATTTGTGCACTAAATTCTTGACAAGGCAAACCTACTACGAGATTGCAGACTTTAGTAATGCAGATTGATTGGCCAAGCTGATATTGTTTTCCTTGCAACAGAGGAAGTTGTAAATGGTCTCAGAGTTGTATTTAAAAATGTGGAGGGTAAAGAGTAGATAAAGGAAAATCTGCCATTCGTTGGGGAGCAAAGGATAAAGAATGATGAACATCAAAATAACTAAATGAGATATGAGGAAAAAATCATTACAGAGGGAATTATAAGGGACTAGAATTCATTATGAAAGAGAGTAATAGAGGAAAATACAGTTATAAACATTCATAGCAAGTTGAATAACTACCTGAAATTGGGGAAAAAAAAATCTGCCATTCTTTGGGGAGAAGGAGGGAGAATGGGAATCGCTATGTTGTTTGGCAGTAGCACAGTCTCCTTCTGTTCAGTAACTTACTGTGATATTGTGATTAGGAAGCATTCTCTCTGAACTGCGTTGTGACTGGATGCAGGTGCAGAAGGTATTCAGAGCAAAGGAGCAGGAAGCGCTTAAAACCATATAACATTACAGCATAGTCCGTGCCGACCATTTGTTTTCCTAGTCCCATCTTACCCCTCCATTCCCTTCACGTCCATATACCTGTTAAAATCGACTCTGCGCGAGTAAAGAAGTTCCCCCTCACGTTACCCCTAAACATCTGTCCGTGAATTCTTTGAAGCGTTTAAATCCATTCAAAAGAACGTATATCGGTTCTAGATATCCAGGAAATAATCCTCTCCATAATGAGGAATAGTGAGTTGGATATCTACACATCAGTAATGACATTCTCAGTGAAATGTGGCATTGCTCTTTTGCAACTCAGAGCAGGATAAAGACTACATTTCCTGTGGCTGTCAAGATTACAGATGTTCAACAAAGGCCCAAAAATGAGTTCCAGGTGTTACTTTTATTGCCATACAATATAGTGGAAGAAAAGCCTGAATATCTCTATTCAAACTAGGTTGAATATATTTATTTATTACTTGTCAGAGAGCAACAATAGAGTGAATAAGATCATGCACAAGATTGTCATTGCTGGTATAGATATGGGTGTCCCACATCAACTCTAAGTAAGGCAACTACAATTGTTCTAGCCTTCACTTTACAACTCCTTTGGCTCATAGACAGGGAGCTCAAGCCAGTAAAGGACCCATATCCTCATCACACAGTTTGCTATATAATAGCAATAATGCCAGTGTAAAGGTCACGCAGTCCCAAGCGTTCTCCCAGAAGATCGATGCAGGACCTCGTGACAGCTGACTTTTATAGGTCCCCGGACCTCGATGGGCCGAGCCACATGGGGGTGGTCTCAATAATAATCCAATTACAGATATCGATTAACCCCATACATAACAGAACATTTCCTACCCCAATAATACAGTGGCTAATATGTTGTGTAAGAAAGAAAGCTATAGAAGGAAGCAAACAAGAAAAAAACATTGAAACATGTGCCCTGAGATTCAAACAGTTTCTCAAAAGATTCAACAGTTCAACCAATCATCGATTAACAGGATGACCATCTTGCAACATTATTTATACTATTTACATTGCTTTTGCAGCGATCCAATAGAAATGATGCATTTTACTACATTAATTGCCTGAAGATCCACTTTATTTAAATGGAAAGACTAATCCTCCTACTACACTCCATTGGTATTCTGAAACAATATCATGTTTACATTTAGAAAAAATTAGGAGTGACATTGTTGAACCCTCAGTTAAATTTGATAGGACTTGGGGAAATCCTATCAAATTTTTCACACGATATAAATTGTTCCCTCTCCAACCATTATAATAATTTTTTACCTTAATACGGTGGAATGGATTTGACGACAAACATGGGTCTAAACTGTTGAATTTCTTTTTGCAGCCCAGATTCTGTTTTGTTTTGTTTTGCTTATTTTAGTTTAGGGGGTTTTGTTTTTTTCCCTTTTTAGTTCGATCAGGGATTGTACTCTTTTGATCGCTGTGCCGGGGAGGAGTCGTTCCTCTGACCGATCGCGCGACGAAGAGGATTTATTAGAATGTGATTTACAATCATAATAAGTGGATGTTTGTGTTGTTAGGTATACTTCTGATAAGTGGACTAATTCATTTTCTGTGTTCAATTTTGCTCACGTGTTTGGGGTTCATTTGCATATGTTAGATTAAAGTCGGGGATAGGAAACGGGTTGCGAGAACGGGTGTGAGTGTGATTGGTTGTTTCCTTGAGCATTTTGATTTGAATATTGTTTAAAACGACTTTGGTAATTTCGGAATTAGAAAGGGAAATTGTTAAGAGGTGCGAGTAGTCCATATTCAACAGAATGGGGAACCACGCAAATAAAGTTACGGCTGCTGACTCTGAAAGTCCTTTACAAGAAATATGCAGTGAATTTCCATAAAAAGCTGATCGATTGAGAATTCTTTCAGGGCCATTAGTTAGAGAATTAGGGAGTGAATTATGGCCCCTTGGGGCCATAGATACAGTAAAGAGATTAAAATGCATTGAGCAGATTATATGGCAGTGCAGCGATAATACAGAGGCACAGGAACTGATTGAATTGTGTGGAAATTGTTATGAGGAACAGAAAGCGAGTAGAGCGGAGGAAATAATGACAATTTGGAAGGAAGCAACTCTAAGTGGATAAAATTAGAAGATACTGAAGCATTTGAAACCCCACGAAGTCTAAGGGAAGAGCCTGAGAGTATTAAAGATAAAGGGAGAAGGAAATCTTTCACAGAAAGGCTGTCATCCATAAGTTTTAAGTGCGAGGATCCAATGGTTGGGACTGTTTACGAGGGGGATGATGATTATTATGTAGAAGACTGGGAGAGTGTTAGAACTAGAAATTCACATCCACCACCTTATTCATCATACGATCCCAATACCTCAGATGCACATCATGGAGCTCGTAATGGGAATAGACAATCAAATCCCACGGCACAGACCTCCTTAAACCCAACCGCTCCACCCATTACAGACAGTCCTAGAGTTCACGGAACCAGAAGCCAGACTCAGTTGAGAAAGAAGAGCATACCCCTAGACAAATTGAACACGCATTTAAGGAATGAGAGAAATCATTTAGAAAGTACTGTGAAGGGGAAGATACATCTGGTTGTGAGACAATACTTGAAGAGGCTGAGGTAGATCCTGAAGTTAAACAAACAACCCTTAGACAGTTCCCTGTAAGGGAAATGCCTAATCCTTTTTTTGATCCAACCAATGCAGTGAGTGTAAATAATCCCCATACAATTAGAGTCTATTCCCCATGGAAGCCTAATGAGATGATGACTATTTTAAGTCAAATACCCAATCGTAGAAAATCACCCGCCTCTTTTGGGGTTCACTTAAGGACTATAATGCGCATTTATCACGCCGATTCCCAGGATTTATGGGCAGTGATCCAGCAAATAATGACCCCAAGTGAGCATACCAGGTTCCTAACGAATTCAGGGCATCCATCGCATGAAGCTCTTGCAAATATAATAGCGGACAATGGTGCAAGTGAAGAAGCTGTTCTAACAACTCTTGCAAACACCCTTCAAAAACTAATCGATTTGGCCAGAATATAAGATGTAAGATCAAAAAGGGGAGAAGGAGCGGATGAGTTTTTAGAGCGATTTTCTGAATTATATATGGACACTGGCTTACAATAGGAGTGGAAAGGACTGTGGGCTGGAAACCTTTAAATCATACGAAGGACAGGAATGGGAAATAGAAGCAATGGCACTAGTGGAAGGGGAAGAGGGAGTTGCCAAGTATGCGAAAATACCAGCACAGTTTTGGAAAAGAACTGACAAGGTTGCTCCTCATGTCACCCGAAATGGTGAATTTCCCAGCTAGAACTAAAGACCCAGGAACGATGGTAAGAAAGGTAATTACCTTTGCAGACCTGAATAAGTGTCAAAAGCAAAATTTGTCTAATCAATATGTTGTTGAATTTTATCAGGTCCCAAGGAAGGTTATTACCTACTTATATCATCATCTGGGGAGTGAGGTAAAGAATACGCAGACCCCTAGAGAAGGAGCAGAAGACAGCAAAGGTAATGTAGCCCTCCAGAAAGGTGACACTTCCTTCAATCCAACAATATCCATTGAAACTACAGACCATCAGCAGCATTGACAAATTAATTTGGGGTTTGCTAGAACAAGAAATATTGGTAAAGTGCCAATCAATCTGTAACACCCCTATGGTTGACGTTCCAAAACCGTGAAAGGAGGGCCAATATAGACTCGTACAAGACTTAAGGGAAATCAACTCTGTTGTAGAACCACTTCATGCCCTAGTGCCAAATCCTGCCCAAATACCGGCTGAAGCAAAGGTATTTTCAATAGTCGACTTTACAGCATGCATTTTTTTCTCTTCCTCTTCATGAAGACAGCCAATATTTGTTTGCCTTCACATACAGGGGCCAACAATATAGCTGGACCAGGTTGCCTCAAGGATTTGTCAATTTGCCTACTTTATTTTCCAGGTGTCTGCAGGATCAGCAAAGTACTTTGAAGTTCAAAATTAATAGTTAATGACCTATTAGTGGCTAGTAAAGATGAATCCAGTAATCGGAAAGACATTGCACAACTACTAAATCGTCTAGCCTACCTTGGGTATGTGGTCTCACCATCAAAAGTACCTGGTAGCTCAGGAGAAAGTAAAATCTCGAGGGATTATAATTTTGGCCACCAAAAGAAGTCTTAAGAAGAGCAGATTCAAACCTATCTGCGAATTTCCAATCCCAAAAGAAGCCAAACAAATGAGGCAATGGCTGGGCATGGTTAATTATTGCTGACCCTGGATTCCAAATATAGCTCTAGAAACTAAGGAGCTAAAACCTTATACCAGCAAGGAGGGCGAATTTAAATTAACAAAGGAGGCACAGGAAGCATTGAGAACTTAAAGAGATCATTGGTGCAAGCTCCGGCATTGGGAAGACCATTATACGATTGTCCTTTCCAGTTGTATTGTACAATTCTATCTGATTGTGCCATTTCGGTACTAACGCAAAAGCATGGGGATAGACATAGACCAGGTGCATATTACTCCTCCAAATAAGAACTAAGTAGCTAGGGGACATCCTATTTGTACTCAAATCCTAACTGCAATTTACAATAGTTTACAATCGGCTGCTAATTTAACACTCCAGCAGGAAATTGTAGTGTGCAGTTCACATTCAGTTTCGGCATTGTTGGGGCAGCTTCAAACCCAGCACTTGACAATGGTCTGCCAAAATAAGTATGAGATCTATCTGTTGAACAATCTGAAATTGCAGTTCAAACACTGTACATTGATTAACCCAGCCTCTTTTCTTATTTCACCCCCAGAAGAGCGAGCAGAAGCAGGACATTACTGTCTATTTGTTTTAGAGGAGGAAACATCCGTGAGAGAGATCTTGAGGGATGTACCCATGGAAGACCCTGGCATCACATTATATGTGGATGGCAGTGCATCCATTGGACCACGGGGTGAGAGATTCTCTGGGTGTGCAATTATTAATCAATAGATGGAAATTGTAGAAGCAGCTGCTTGTGAATCACCCTATTCAGCACAACAAGCTGAATTATTCACTTTAATTCGGGCTTGTATTATTGAGGAAGATCTAAAAGTAAATATTTACACTGATTCTCAATATGCATTTGGGGTGGTGCATGAATAATTTGGATAATTATGGAAAATGAGGGATTCCTAACTTCTGCAGGAACCAAAATATTACACAAACAACTGGTGACAAATTTATTGAAGGCCTTAATGCTACTGAGACAGTCTCTGTAGTAAAATGTAGCGCCCATACTAAAGGACAGACTCCAGTAGACATTGGAAATCGTAATGCCGATTTAGTAGCTTAGAGAGTATCATGGGAACTTGGTGGTGGTACATAAAATGATGAGGTAGACTGAAAATTTAGAGAATGAGTTCCCCTCGGAAGGTCAATGCTAACCATCTAGGAAATTACTTGTTAGGGAAAAGAAACTAGTAAAAGTGAGAAACCCTAGACTGAGAACGGAGCCAACATAGTAAAGAGTAAGGAGTCAACATAATAAGGAGTCAACATAAATAGGAAAAAGTACTGAAGGAGAGACCTAGTAAATTATAGAGGGAAGAAATTTGAATGGGTATAGGAATAGCTTAGCCGATGCATATTTAACCAAACGATCTGAATTATTTAACCCTTGATGGTAAAGCAGCTTCTATTATCAAGGTGGAAAGAAAGTGTCCCTGGAATTGGCATTCTTAATTGGATTTATGATGAAATTGACAGCATATGGAAATTGATTATTTAAACTTGAACAGCTGGGAATTCCACAAGAATTGGAATGGAATTGTGTTATCGGCGACAATGCCGTGGAATGAGAAGGATGAGATGGACACTGAAATTTGAAATAGTAAATTGAAGGCTGAGACTTAATTTGTTTAAATTGGAACATTTATCGTGGTTTGGTTTGCTTTAAATTAGAGTCACGCCTGTAGAGAAATCTGGACTGAACCCAGCTGAAATTTATATGAGAACCCTTCATCAGATATACGTATTATAACATTGTGTGAATAAGGAGAGGGCTGATTAGTGTTGATCCTAGGATAGTAAAGAGTATATTAGGGAACAGAATTGGAATAGGAATACAGTGATAGAGCAGAATATAATACTTTAAAGTGAATGTAAGGGAAAGCATGGGTGCATGATGGTAACTTGCTTTGTCCCAAGTTTTTCAGGAATTTTAGGTCATATGTTCGACTATGGAAAGGGATGGAAGAATGGGCAACAACACCTATGGAGGGAATTCACACCCACGAAAACTCGGGATGTGAAGTCTCATCAGACGGAAATTGTGAAGCTACGCCCACGAAAACTCGGGAAGCTTGACAAGATTCTGGGAAGAAACATCATCATCTTGTGTTGTTGATAGATGGGAACTGTAATGGACACACATATGTATATCTGGATAGCTGATTTGGTTATTATTTATGATGAGGGTTATCGTTAATGGGGGAATGTTAATATTGGCCAAATTAAAGACACCATCAAAATGGAAGATCCCTGCACTTGTCAGAATTGCTTAACCCTTGTCAGCTGAACTTTACAGGCTTTGGTTGTCGTCAGCCAGTCTAGGCTCAGATTGTTATACAGGATGGTGAGGGGTCCAAGTGTTCTCCCTGTTTCTCTTAAATTGATAACATGTATAGCAGTTTTGCAAATGAACCTTAAAGGCATCATTTCTATTGGATCGCTGTAAAAGCATTATAAATAGTATAAATAATGTTGCAAGATGGTCATCCTGTTAATCGATGATTGGTCGAACTGTTGAGCCTTGGAGAAACAGTTTGAATCTCAGGGCACATATTTCAATGTTTGTTCTTATTTCTTTCCTTCTAGAGCTTTCTTTCTTATACATTGTATTAGCCGCTGGTAGGGAAATGTCTCTTATGTATGGGGTTAATCGATATCTGTAATTGGATTGTAAAGAGACCACCCCCATGTGGTTTGGCCCCTCGAGGTCTGGGGACCTATAAAAGTCAGCTGCCACGAGGTCCTGCGTCAATCTTCTGGGGGAACGCTTGGGACTGCATGACCTTATGGAGTGTCTCTGTTTGAGCGAGGCCTAGAGGCCTTGATACGAGGACCGAACCCACAGTGGTTAGGTATAGTAATTGAATTGTAATTGTGTTTTGTCAAAATAAAGATTAGTTGCGCAAGTGCTTAATTCAGTGGTGTGTGACTGAAATTAGACTGGGGGGAAGCTTAAAACGAGCAATTTACACCTGTGTGTATCACAAAGGTGCAGGTTTTCCCTTCTACTTGTAGTGATAGCATAGGTTCTTTGTCAGACTTGCATCCAGTCACCATAAAGTTTGCTAATCATAGGCGTGTAAATGGATTATTTTGGGAGAATGATATTTTCCCTCTTGGTTCATGATTTTCCTGCCAGTTCCATCTTTGCTCTTTATTATCTCATTGATCTCTGGGATCTCTCCACTCCCTCTGATCTTGGAAATGTTTTCTGTGACCCCATCTTTTGATCATTTTTCTAGTTGGGTACTCCCTACTCCAGTGACCTATACCCGCATACATATAACACTGGCCTAATCCTGATGTTCGGTGTCTTCTCAAACTTGGTCTCTGTGGGACACTGCATTAGCCAGATCAAAAGAAGGATTAGGCATTTCCCTGACGGGGAACTGCCTACGAGTTACTTGTTTTGTGTTTGTACTTCATGCCATATCGGGATCTATCTTGGTATCTTCAATTATTGTCTCACTCCCATATATATCTTCCTCTTCCCTAGGGGGTTCACGGTACCTTCTAAATGGCTCCCTTTCTTCTCTCGCTACTCGTCTAACTCATTTAGGTTTAAGCTCTCAAGAATACTCTCATTGCTGTACCCTTCCTCTACATTCTTTGTCCTTAACTACTTGAGTTGTCTTTTTTGTTTTGCTGCTGGTACCGTGAACTACCGGACTATCTATCAATAGTGGAGCAGTCGGGGTCAAATAATCCTGCACTCGTGGTGTTGCTGTTTGTAAAGCAGGCTTTATTGTGGAATCTACAGGTGGTGTTAAAGGTGCTGCAGGCTCTGCATATCTGTTATTTACACAGGCTATACAATGTATGGGTGGAGCCCAGGGAACGCAAGAGGAATATGGTGGAGGTTGTGAACTTCTTTTAATTTTTGCACTTTCCCAATCTTCCAAATATTCATCTTCTCCCCACTCAAAGTCAATGCCAACCTTCGGGTCCTTAAACTCTACATTTACCGGTGCTAGTTTCCCTCCAGGAGATTTAGCTCTT
Organism: Okamejei kenojei; assembly: GCA_035221665.1. NCBI lineage: Eukaryota > Metazoa > Chordata > Chondrichthyes > Rajiformes > Rajidae > Okamejei > Okamejei kenojei. Next base: position 32,152,724 of record CM069150.1, read on the forward strand.
TCCCGTTCCTTATACTCTCTTATACTTCCACACCCTTCACCCCTGGTGCCCGGAGGTTGAATTACTACATCATCTTTCAGTTTTATTCCAAGCTTTGAAGCTGCTTCTTCCCAATTCGCCACTCTCGCAGCCTCTCTACTTGCCTTCTGTTCCTCATAATATTTTTTCCACAATCCAATTAACTCCTTTGCCTCCTCACTGTCACTACATTGCCAGATAATTTGTTCAATGTATTTCACTCCCTTTAATGTTCCAATGCCCCCTTTGGGCCATACTATGTCCCATAATTCTTTATTTAATGTCCCTGCAAAATCTCTCAATCTTTCACCGTTCTGTGGAAATTCAATGAATATTAATTGCAATGGACTTTCGGAGTCTTCAGTCATATCCCTTTGCACGTGATTTCCCATATTTGCAGACAATGGAAATAAACTTCTAAACAACTCACACCTCCTTAACAATTCACACTCCCCTCACAATCTCCGAGGCTATCAAACTCACTCCCGAACAATTGCCAAAAGCTCCGTAGTGCGTCAACAGTCTTGCACATCTCACAACACAATTGCAAAATCAATCCTTTCAATCGGGTACCCAAATTCCTCTACAGTCTCTCACAAATCCACACAATCTCAGGGGATCAGGGGGTATGGAGAGAAGGCAGGTACAGGATACTGAATTGGATGATCAGCCATGATCATATTGAATGGCGGTGCAGGCTCGAAGGGCCGAATGGCCTGCTCCTGCACCTAATTTCTATGTTTCTATGTTAATCTCAACTTCAACAATTTTAACAATCCTCAATCATCAAAAAGTTAAGGTGCTCCAGTGAACAATCAAACACAATCAAACAAGCTTCTGCAGCCAGTCTCCCTTTCCTAGAGCAACCTTAATCTAAACACATGCAAATGAGCTCCAAACACGCGAGCAAAATCGTACTTATACAAGAAATTATACCACTTATTACTATCATGCAAAAGTACAATCCAATATAAATTACAAGCATTCGTCTAATATCGCATTTGTTAAATGCACAGTTTCAGAAAGAAATCACAGTACATTTTTAATCCCTTGTCGTGCTGTTTTCAACCAATGGAACCCCTCCCTTAGATACAGATTCCATTCAAAGTACTCTTCACTGAGCGATACTCTTCCTATCAAGTTACTCTTTGTCTGTCAGGTACTCTTTCCTCACACTAAATGCTTAGACATAGGGGTACAATTCCCATAGAGTTACTCTTCACCTACAAGTACTCTTCTTCTATCTCAATTTACTTTTCCACTAATAGGTACTAATCAGTTATCTAAAGGATATGAACCCCTGGTTAAACAGCCATGATTCGGACACCAATTATAAAGCAGTCTTAATCACACTATGTCCTTATACAGTTCTGATTTGAACCACCATTATAACAGTGTATCTAACATTCAAAACTTTAAATCAAAGGCAGTACACAGTGAATACAATGCGACAACGGCAAATCTTAAATACACTTTAAACTACAGCTTCATAAAAATTATTATACACAGGTTAACCTAGAAGAAAATATATAGACTTTGAATTAACCAGCACCTCAATATGAGATCCTGAATTTTCGTAAATTTGAATCGAAAACTTTTCAGCTCATTATTTTCTTTGTCCAATTATTTTTTTAGTTTGCAAGTTCAAATTCAAATTTTTTAAGCAGGCGTCTTTAGGATTATGAAATTCTCAGGATTGGTTAAAAGTATTTTCTGCCAATTTATACTTTAACCACTGAGTTCCCGGTACCTTTATGAGACTCCTCCCCTGTCTTTTCAGAGATCCGGATATTCCCACACAGGCAGGGACTCAAACCCTCATAGGTTCACCCTTTCAGTTTTCCTCCTCTCCACCTGCTTGATACCGGGTGGCAGTCGATGCTGATCTTTAGAGTACATTTCCAATCTGCACCCCCAGCAATGACTCAGTACTTCGCCTCTTATTACTGTTTCAACTCAGTCCTGTATTCAAATATACAGCCAATCGGATATCCAAGTCTGGGCAGGGCCTCAAACCACTCAAATATTTTTTGATGTCAGTCCAACTCAATGGTACCTAACGGTTGTTTTTTGCAACAGCGCTGTTGACTACGTTTAGAGGTGCTCGAACCCCAGAAAAGGAGAGGGCCTCAAACCCCAAAAAGGCAAGGATGCCCTCAATGCTTGCTGGACTACTGTTCTACGATCTCATTGGGAAACCCAACCCAAGTTCACGAATGATCGATCCGCTCCGACTAGTGAAGTGGGAAAACCGATGAAAAAACTGCACCATGGTGCCGATTTCTCTCCTCGCAATCGGAAACTTGTGTCTGGGGGTCCATTGAGATAGCGGACTAGTCCCCAATGTAATTATGTTCCTAGAGCTAATCCCCCCCCCCTTAGTCTAGTTCAGTGAAACACCGAGTCAAGCACTGGACCACTAAACTTTATTTTATGAAACAATAACAAAACCCCTATACAATATCTAACCACCGCGGGATCGATCCTTGTCTCTGCTTGTCCAAGCCCTTCAGCCTCATGCAAGCAGATACCTTCAAAAGGTTACGCAGTCCCAAGTGCTCCTCCAGAAGATCAACAATGATCCTCGTGGGAGTTACCTTTTATAGGTCATCGAACCCTGTGGGTTTGATGACTGGTGGTAACCCGTACAAACCAATCACATATATCGATTACATTAAAGTGTTATTGGCAGTTCCTCAACCCAATTACAAAACACCCCATTACAATATTTCTACAGAAGCTTCTGGAAAAAAGTCAGTTGACACAAGTAATGCAACATTCTCCTGGGGAGTATAAACAATTCAAACAAGGCTTCACACTTCAGCCAATCATCAAACAGTAACACAAACACCTTGTGACATTATTAACAGTATTTACAACCCTTCTGCAGCCAGCCAATCCTGCTAATGCATCTGCAACGCGTTTGGGTTTCTCTGCAACACCTTTGGGTTTCTCTCCGGAAGTGGCGGCGCTGCTTGGCAGCTGCGGCTCAACTGCAGTCCGTCTGTTTTTTATTTTATTTTTGTCTTTTTGTGTCTGTTTTAGTGATAATTTTGGTTTATTAGGCTGTGTATGTGTGTGTGTGTGTGGGGGGCGGGAGTGGGAGAAACAGGGTTTTAGTCTCTCCCTACGGGTGGATGGGACTTTTCTTGTCGTATCCCCCGTCACAGTCTCCGTCTGGGCCGAGGCCCTAATGGCGGAGCTGGCGGCCTCGGAGCTATGGCGGCCTTCCAGCTTCCAGCAGTGGCGGCACAGCTTCGGAGCTTCAGCAGCGACCTGGCTTTGGGGCAGCGGTGCTCCAGCAGCGACCTGGCTTTCGGGGCTGTGGTGCTCCATCGGTGCTCCAGCGGCGACCTGGCTTTCAATGCTGCAGTGCTCCATCGGTGCTCCAGCGACGACCTGGCCTCCGGGGCTGCGGTGCTCCAGCGGCGACGTGGCTTCGGGGCTGCGGTGCTCCAGCGGCGACCTGGCTTTCGGGGCTGCGATGCTCCAGCGTTCCAGCGGCAGGCCCTGTGGCGGTGTTCCAGCATTCCGGCGACGGTGGTGGCGGCAGCCCGGCTTTGGAGGCTCGGCCGCGGGCCTGGTGGAAGGTAACATCGGAGGCCTGGATCTCCTCAGCGCAGAGGGAGAACAAGGAGGGAAGAAGTCGGAGACTCTAAGACTTTTGCCTTCCACCACAGTGAGGAGGTGCCTGGTGAACTCACTGTGGTGGATGTTAAATGTGTTTATTGTGTGATTCGTTTTTTTATTATATGTTATGACTGCAAGGTAACAAAATTTTGTTCAGACCAAAAGGTCTGAATGACAATAAAGGATAATCTAATCTAAGTCATACATTTTAACAATAGAGAGGACATCCGGACCTCACCTTATCTGATATTTCAATCTAGGACCTAGACTTCCTGGCATCGGCTTGCAGCATGCAGCTTTACACAGAAATTGACCAAGTAGGCCCTGCAGATGCAAAGATCCTCCATTTTATAATAGCTGTATTTTGGCCAATATTAACAGCTTGAGTTTGGTAGGTTGCTGCAGAGCAGAAAGAAGAAGACAAAGAGGTCGAGTAGGAATAATGGAAGATGTAACTTAAAAACTGAAATTGCTGGAGTCACTTGGCAGGTTCGGCAGCATTTGTGGAAAGAGAAACAAAAAATAATGTTTCAGGCCAAAGATCTGCAGGGTGTTACAGAATTTTCAGATTTTATTTCAGATTTCCAGCACCTGCAGGAAATCCTGCCTGATGACCGCTTAAAATGGAGAAGGATCATTTAGGAACCTCAAGGCCTTGCATTGGGAGCACGGAGAAATCATGTGTGATCAGCAGAAGGAGTTCATACAGTAGCCACCACACATGCAGTCGGGCACCTCCTGTCTATCACTAGAGGAATCTATGGTTTCAACATTGGCCTCATTGGTCTCGTACAAATGGTGTAGATGTAAAGTAATTCACCAATCCCAAGTCGATGTCTCAAAGAAGGATTAATGGCCATCATTGATACATCAATGATGGGGATGTGGTGCACAGAGTAACGTGATAGGAAGCGTTAATAGGCCGTGGCAATTTGATGATGCATTCATTGATCTTATCTGCACGAGCTAGGTCATTCAATTCCCTCCAACACAGGTTTAGCCTTGGTATTTCAATCCAAGTATTGACTGCATAGTCATCATCTCCAAATACACCCTGTATGTATCTGGAAGAACTCCTGGCTGCAAAGGAAACAAGATGTTTGCCCTTCCTGCCACCAGTCCACCAAGTCCGTTCATACTGAAACGGGCAACCATTGACTCCTTCCTTCCCATGCATGCCTGCCAATAAATTTCCCCAGCTTCTTCTTAAGATGCTTGGTTGTGCTTTTGTACGTGAATACATATCTCCGTTAAATAAGCAAGCCAACTTTAACTGGTGCTGGACTCTGATATAATTTGCCACCCAGCCCCAAAATCTCCAAACTCCCGTTTGATAAGCCAGTGGTTAATGCGTGTTAAATAATTCTACAAGTAAAACCGCACAGGCTAGCTGTGCTGACTGCACTAGGTTGAATTGATGCAATTAATTGTGAATTATGCCAATTTTCAGGTACAATCCATTTTAGATAACATTGAGTTACGGAAAGGTGCTGAACATTGGTGCACCATTCCATGATAAATTTGAATACTTCTCTAATTTAAACAGCCTTGTTATATTACTCCATGCTTGAATCGTGTTCTATTGTTTTAAAAGTGCAGCTGTTAGCAATTTTATTCCTACCTCCTATCCTTATGGTCAATTTTGCAGTCTCTAAACTGCCAAACAATGTTTATGATAAATTGTATCAGTTCTCTATTAAGCCAGTAAGTCATGCATCATGGAGAACTTTAGGTCAGAGGCTATGAATGAGTCAATTAAAATCTTCCCCACTGTTCTTCACTTTAAAACATACAATAGTACAATTTCACTAACTTAGGGGGCAAACTTTAACAACAAATTTGAGTATATATTCATTTCCCACAGGATACTGTAATTGGTACATGTTGCAATGTTTAAACATTCAAAATAGTCTACTGCATGAGCTTAGAATGGAGAATATAAGTTATGCATAGCTCAACGAATTTCAGTCCAAGGGAAAATAATTATGGCCTTGCAAGTTACTCTGATTTATTTCCACCTATGTAGGTGAACAAAAAGTGGACAAGAACTGGTAATGTCCACATCTGGAGAATGGATATTTTTACTTTACTACATTATTGAAGAGATCCTTCCTGACCTCATTTCTGTTCCTAGTGTCTTTCAGTCATTAATCAACATTTAATTTGAAACAGTGCATAAGACCAGCTTTTAATATTCAATCAATGATCCCTTGTCTAATGCGTGTGTTAGAAAAGGATAGATTTGAAGAGAAATGAGTGGGGGAATAGGACATTTCTTCATTTGGCAGCACAGAAGCAATGGCTGCTTGATTTAGTGCTTGATTTAGTGATGATTCAATTCTGTGACAAAATGCTGACAGCATAAAGGTTATTTCTGAACAGCTGTTAAACGGCACTCTGTGAAACTGAAGCACAAAATGATGAAAAAAAACAGCAAAAATAAATCAATTAATCTTTATGTGCCATCCATTGGAACTGTATTAATGCTGTGGCTGCCTAGCTGAAGACTTGATTTCTGCGCCACAAGAGCACTGAGTACCACAAAGTCTGTGAGACCAGGCTACATCCTGCTGAAGTACTTGGACACCTGTATTTAGAACTAGCTATACTTTTTGGGTGTCATTTTGTTCATTGGTATCTCTTCTGTCGGAAATATTATGTTCCCAAGAAAGAAAACTCATTTGGACTATGTTTTTTTTAACCCCTTATTTCAATCTGTGTCAAAACTGTGTTTTTTCACACTTTGCCCTCTTTCTTTTGACCATCTTCCATCATCCTATGTCAACCGGAAAGCAAATCCATATTTTCGTGTGCAGCACTGGAAGCGTGATGATGGGGATGAAGCATTCAAACAGTGTACAAGAAAAGATCTGGCATGGATGCTTTCCAGGAGAGTAGTGAGAAAGGTCAAGAGCTTCCATCTTGGGCTGGATTGTCTCAGCAACAGGTGAGGTGCCTTCAAATGTGAACACATCACGGAATTTAATCCAGTTCAAGAGTGTTTACGAGCTTCTGAAGAAGCAAGTCATGAGTTTGGCCAAGAATATCGCATTACACCATTCAACTAGGGAGGCTGCATGAAGGCATATCCTCTCGTGTGGAGTCATCCAACAAAGTACAAGAAACACATTGTGTTGATTGGCACATTTCATGTCATTTGTGCATACTTCAAAATGTTTGGAAAGAAAATGGATCCGGATTTCATGCTGTCCTCATGGAATCAGGACTCATGTCTACTGGTTCTATGAAAGGTGTTATGACAGGAAAGAACTACGACAGAAGTCTGCACTGCTACAAGACAATGGTGGAGTGCTTGGAGAGGCTCTTTCTTGATGAATTCCTGTCTATGGCTGGAAAAGATGCAGTGCTGCCCGTACCAGAGGAATCAAAGGACATCTTTCAAAAGCTAATCTGATCGCCAACAGGACAGGCAATAGCTGAAGTCATGGCCAATGCCGATCTCAACACATTGATTAGCAATGTTACAAAATTTTGAGATTAAAAAAATCAAGTCTGCAATTTATCCATTCAGATAAAGCATAAAAAGAAGTTTAATTTGACACCTAATTCACTTTCATATCTTCAGTATTAAAAAAGTTATGGCCATTTTCATACTCGGAAATTAGCATCTTGTTCCCCATTGCCTTTCCATTGACTTAACACAAAAGCTGTGATCTAGGACAGTCAAAAGCCTATAACTATCTTAAAAATTAAGAGCTCAATGAAATTTTCAGTTATTATAGATTGAAGCATTCTGAAACAAATATGAAACAATATTACTTGGATGACCTGAAATTAAAGCATATAATTAGTTAGTTACCTAATTGTAGCTAATTACAAAATTCAATTACTAGATCTAAACATCTATCCATTTCTTAAAAGATAAACTTTTTTAAATTGCCTAAGTGTCCAAATAACATTCACACAATAATTCACAATATAACATGATTTTTAAATCTCATTTTCATGAATTTATAGGCCAAATGGAAGGAATTTAGTGTTTAATTCCTGTAAATTAATGGCCACTTAAATCAACTTGGGTTTTAGTGGAATGTGGTGGATTAGAACGTTACGGTTTGCAGTGAAGTCGGCAAGAAAAACACTGCCAGTTTATACATTTTTTTTGTCCCCATTTCGCAACATGAAAATGTGATTAAAGGCTTCCTAAAAACCAAGTTTTAATGTAAAAATAAATATGTACTTTATTTTCTCCCCTACGTAAAATCCTTCCCGTTGTCGGCGCTCACGGCTTTAGAAGATGATTTTTAAATTACTCTAGCTAATAAATAATCTAGCATAATTTAAAAATACCTTCATGAATGGAATGTCGGAGCGATATTTCTTCAACAACGAAATCCCCTGACATGGATCGATTTGCCCTGTCTGTGGAAAAACGGCACTTTAAACACGCCCCCCCCCCCCCCCCCCCCCCCCCCTCTGAAAGGCGCCAAAGTCACGCAGACGGGGAGCGGCAAAACTGCAGTGCTGCTCAAGGTAAGTTTTGTAACATACCTACATTGATGGAGCCATATGACAGCTTCAAAGCTGATGTTCGAAAAGGATCTCTCAGGAAGACTGCACAATTTTGGTTGTCGTTCATTGATTCTGTGTGGATTGCTCTCTCATTGATTTGGACTGTGAAAGAGAACAACTTTCCATTGTACTTGCACTGTCTGTTTCTAATGCCCGATCTCTTCTTCACCTTTGGTGGTCACAATTACTCCAGATATCTGACCTAATTTGCTGTGTTCTTGGCAATCATCGAAGAATAACATCCTGGTGCCCTGGCATTCCTCGAAAGAGGTGCCATCAGTGTTGCTATGTTGTTCATACCAGGAAACTGATGTGCTGTTGTCGAAACGATTGAGGAGATGTTCATGAAGCATGGCAAATCTCGAGGTGGTGGTAGTGGTGTTGGCCTCTCTGGCATCTTGGAGAATCACAGTGCTTATGAGAGATGGGTTTAAACTTCAACAGAAAGGGCACACTTTCTCTCTGCAACTCTCAGCCTCGCAGACATAACTTCCGGTACCAATCGCGGAAGCAAACACAGAGATGAACAACCAACTGAGATAAGGAAAAGTGAGGCATGTGTAAAGAAAGCCATTGATGCTGAAATTATTTGCAACCTTTCAGCAAATGAAGCAGTCCACACAGCAAGATAACATTCAGACATAGTCTGATGGCAAGTGAGATCTGTGCCTCAAAAGTATCAGGCAATGACCATTAGGATCTTAAATAAGTTTTAACCGTCTGCTTCTTGACATTGAAAAACACTATTATTGGTGAATCCACCACCATCAAAATCCTGGGGCCAGCCATATCAATACCAAGGCTACTAAATAATGTCAAAGATTTGGTATCTTGTGGCAAATGACTCACATCCTGACACCTCAAATCTTTACTATTGTCTACGAAACACAAATTAGGACGGGATGGAATGTGGTCAATTTGCCAAAGTCAACACCATCCAGGCCAAAACAGCTCACATAATTGCCATCTTATGAACTACCTTCAATATTAATTTCCTCTACCAAGAGCACACAATGGCAGTGCATCCTACAAAATACACTGCAATTACCCACCCAGGTAATCCCTCACCATCTCCCCTACTTACAACTTCTATGAGCGAGAAGGACATTGCCAACAGGTGCAGGGGGACAGCACAATTTTCATGTTCTCTTCCAAGTTGCAAGCTGCCCTGATTTGGAAATGCATCTCCAGTCCTTCTTCATTGTTAAGGCTGAATTCTGTGGGAATACCTTCACCAGAAGAATGTCACCAGTTCAATGGACTACTCTTCAACACTTTATCTAACCCAGTTAAACAAACAAATAAAAAATACCACCCTTGCCAGATTTTGTCATATCCATTTCTGGAAGACTAGAGAGTCGCTAATTTTGGACCATTATTTAAAAAGGGCAGCAAGGACAAGTCAGGGAAATACAGGCCAGTGAACCTGGTATCTGTGGTGGGAATGTTGTTGGAGGTGATTCTTAGAGACAGGACCTATTAGTATTTAGATCGGCATGAACTCGTTCAGGCTAGTCAGCATGATTTTGTGCCCGGGTAACTACCTCACAAATCTAATAGAGTTTTTTGAAACATTCACGAGGATCAATTAGGGTAGGGCAGTAGATGTTATCTGCATGGATTTTAGCAAGGTTTTTGACACGGTCCCCGCAAGGCTTATCTGGAATTTTGAATGCATGGAATCCAAGGTGAGCTAGCCAAATGGATTCAAAATTGACTTGGAGGAAGGATTCAATGGGATATTGTGAAGGGTTGTTTCTCTGAATGGAGGCCTGTGACTAGTGGAGTGCCGCAGCAGTCGGTGTTGGGTTCACTATTGTTTGCTATACGCATTAACAATTTGGATGACAATGTAGTTAACATTGTCACTAAATTTGCTGATGACACAAAATAGGCGCTATAGTAGACAGAGAGTCAATGTTTATGATCTAAGTTAACAACAAGATCTAGACCAGTTGGGAAGGTGAACCAAGAAATGGCTAATTGAATTTAAGTGTGAGGTGTTGCACTTAGGTATGTCAAGGCAGGGCTTACACAGTACATGGCAGAGCCCTGGAGACAGTTTTAGAACTATATCTGGGAGTGCAGGTGCATGGTTTCCTGGAAGTGGCAAGTCAGGGGACAGTGTCGTGGAGAAGGCATTTGGCATGCTTGGTTTCATTCGGAAGGCTATTGAGCACAAATGTTGGGAGATCATGATGCGGCAGTACAAGTCGTTGGTGAGATCATGTTTGGAGTACTGTGTACATTTCTGGTCGTCTAGCTCTAGGAAGGATGTCATTAAGTTAGAAAAGGGTGCATTGGGTGATTCAGCAAAATGTGACTTGGTCTCGTGGACGAGTTTTAGGAATGATTGAATAGGCTGGGACTTTTAAATATAGCATAGAAGGCTGAGGTGTGACCTGAGAGGTGTACAAGATCATGAGGGGCATGGATAAAGTGAATGCTCATAATCTTTTTTCCCAGGATGGAGGATTCTAAAAGTATAGGCCATAGGCTTAAGATGAGAGTGAAGAGATTTAAGAGGGACTTCAGGGGCAACCTTTTCACTCAGAGGATTGTTCATATCTGTTCTTTTAAGCATAGGAGGCTGAAGCCTGTACTTCCCTGACTTGTCCTTGTTTCCCTTCTTAAATAATGGTACAACATTAGCCACTCTCCAATCTTCCAGAACTGGATATGACCAAAGCTGCCAAGGTCGGTATTTTTTTTCCAGAATAACTATAGAAATGGATACAATTAAGGCTTTTAAAAGACATTTGGACATATATACAAATAGGAAGTATGTAAGAAGTAGGGTGGACATAGGCAAAATGTGGGCAAATGGGACTAGCCCAGTATGCCAACTTGGTCAGCATAGACAAGGTGGGCCAAAGGGTCTGTTTCCATCATGTACTGTATAGCTCTATGTCTCTAAGATAATCTTGAAGATTCTGGTTCTGGATGTGGCAATGGAGGTTGCTGATGACCTTTCCAAATATAAGGCTTCTTTTATCCTCCTCTTCAATAAGACCAACAAAGTATGGCTTACTTCAACCTGCTGAATGTTGTGAAGCAATTGATTCATTCTTTCAGTATTTCTTTTCAACAGCTCACTAACACCCTCAATTTATGCTGACTTCTGTTGCTTCACAAACTGCACTTTCATTGTGAACATTGTGTAGCAAACAAGCATGAGTGATTTTCCACCAATTAACTTTATTGATATTCATTTTATTGATATTAGTTTTAACCTTACTTCAATTGCTTCTTTTAATTGGTGCTTAAATAGCCAACAGCCCAGCAATGTGAGCGCTATGTATTAAAAACCAGCAACGTATTTAGATGCGCAGCAAAAAAATACGAATGTGTTGTTCTTGCTGGTACACAATACTATTATATCTTAATACACATTGCAACACTATAAATTGGACGTTGTGGCCCTACTCAAGAACAAGTGGTGTACAACATCATCTTAATACACACATAATTTGTGCAAAACCTCAAACACACAGACCAATGTAATTTGTTCACTGAATAGTATTGATTAACTTAATCAATACTATTCATTTTAGATTGGTCAAGATATTTGGACCAATAATTCACAACTAGCATAATTAGTGCTCATCATTTTAGATTGGTTTTTAACAGAATAATTGGCAAGTGGAAGAGATTGTAGAGAAATTGGAGATACAGATGATAGCACATATCTGTTATGATGACTTGCAAAGGTCATGAAGAATTGGATTGAAATAGAAAGATTAAACGAGAGCTTACCGTTTGAAGTTTGATCTTTATTTTATGAGAAGTTGAAGTGAGGGATTACGTGAAGAGCCGCCAGCCCGCATGTGCGTCAATCTTCAAAGTAGCCATATGAAACCACAGAATAGTTGCTGACCTAAGCTATAGGAAGATTAACGATCTAGAACTACCGAATGATCTTTATGAGAATAGGGTTGGGAGTGGAGGGCACGTAATCCTTCACTTCAACTTCTCATAAAATAAAGAACAAACTTCAAACGGTAAGTTCTCGTTTAATCTTTCTATTTTATTTCGAAGTCACGCAAGTGACTACGTGAAGATTTCAAAGCTTTGGGGTTTCATGCAGTGACACAATCTGTGTGTGAAACACTTAAACAGATAGACCATTAATGGTAGGAAAACTCATGAGTTATTAATATTGTGATGCTAATTTACATACATGGCCATTGTTCTTAACTGGATAGTCCCAATAGACTGTTAAGTTAGATAATAACTCATGCAACATCGTGCATAATTCTATCTGCAAATCTCGAGATATATTCCATCAAATTTCATAATTTATTAACCTGCACTATGGAAAACCTCATGCTGTATGATGAAAGGGAAACCCATTCTATTGGCTGCTAATGAGCCATCAGCAATATCTTGAGACTATTGAATAACAAAATAATTAACTTCCATTTCATAGGTACTAGCAAATGAATGCACTTGTATACCTAATGAGAATCCCCTATCTCTGCTCTGGTGGGTATGCTGTCAACCTCAAATGTATGCAATCCTGCTCATTTGCTTATGAGATTATTTCTATAACAAGCTACCCTAATGTCAGTATGACGTAGAGACTAAGCCAGAGATTGAGTAAAGGCTGTGTTCTTTATGCTGAGATCAGTTGCTGAAAGCATAATCATCTTAAGAACTGGTCCCATTAGGAAACAAATTGAGGAATATTTGCATAATAATTTATTTATATGTATCGCACACTACAATGAGTGTAGGCTATTAGAGTAGCCAAATAAAAGAAACCTTGCATAACGTTAGAGAACAGTGCGAGAACCAATCATTTATGTTCCACTTATGGTACTACAGAAATGATAAAGTAGCACAAGCAATGTCAATTGTGCCATCACATAAAAGCTTCTCTAGGCTCAAACTGGAAGCCACTCAAACCTCTGTTACTTCCTTTTAAAATTGACTCACCTATGTTGTTCATAAGCTTCTCATACAATCGTGCAGAGCTAGCTGCCCGAGAAGACAGGCTGCTCCAGCCATCACTCGTGACTGAGTAAATAAGAGTTGCGTCAGCTGCCTACCATGGCGTGATTGAATAGGCAAATTGGTACTGTTAAATTTCATGTTGCCTCATTTGAAATATCGCAAAAGATATCTACCGACAACCCATAGGTTTTATCAGCTGCAATTTTTTGCATATTACCTAAAACTCGATGACATAATGGCCTCTAATCTGAGAAGGGCAGCATAGGCTTTCACCACTAGCTTTGTTATCAAAACAGCAGAATCTGTGCCTTCTGTGTATAGATATGATAGAGATTGCAACTTACAAGATTGATTCTCGGAGTCAGTAAAATTGCAGAAACCCAATCATCCATCTTAAACTGGGTAAGTAAACCCATAATCTTATTAGCCTAATGCTAACCCGATTTGGCCTGCACCATATTTCTGTAATCTTGAGAAGTATCAGAAATATACCCCTCTAGTCCTTAGCCAAACCACTCATCCTCAATTAGCTGTCACTGATTGCTCTCGGAACCGCTGTTCCTCTATTGATCTTACGGAAAGAATTTTTTTTTGCCTTTCCTATCCGCAGAAGATGCATTATCTAGTATTTATACATATCGCTGATAACATATAATCAGCAGCTAATGACTAGAGCTGAAACCACAGTCTCCCTTAGATGTGGGAATACTAGTTCCCTGTCAACTCTTGACTAAGAGTCACCACGAATACTCAGTATTTTCCTTCAGAGTGGAAATTAGTATAATGCAAGGCTGAATCAGGAATGCCTCGCAGTCCTTTGACTGAACCCACATGTCTAAGTTGCCAGAGTGCACAACGTAATCTCTTCAACCCGCCACTCAATCAGGAATACTGTGAGAGCCTGTGGATTATTTTAAATACATTGTTGATTCACAACATGAACCTGCAGATCAGATAAAGTTATATTATATGCAAGACGAGCTTCCTGCTGGTAATTAGCTGTCCCAGAGAGAATGGCAATGATGATTCAACCAGTAACTCTACTAACTGAGAAGAAATAAACCATATGTTGAGAAAACTTCAACTATTATATTCTATTGAGCAGTCTGATAACCTCAATCACAGATGATGAGGCAGTGCTTCCCTGGTCACTATGACTCTTATGGCCAGCCAGTTCCATGATGGTGTACCCTGATCCAGGGTAACCAAACTGTTCCTGCTTGAGGTTATTATGCAAGACACCTTGCCAATGTCTCTACATCAACCGGATCTATCCCAGAGACAGTGAAAACAACTAGACGGCCCATGCTGGCAGCAAGCCCAACCTGGACAAACAGACTGCTCCATTTTGGAGTTTACGGAGGTTAATAACGAGACCTTACTTACCAGCATCTCTCATCCCGGGTCGATCTTCTGTGTTGGTGCTTCAGTAAAGTTCCATTTACAGACCTTGTCTATCATGCTTGTCATTTCTGTTAGATAGCTGATGCCGGTGGCCAACTCTTCTTGTAGTGGCTTGTCCGTCCCCGAGGGAACAACAAATTTAGAGGCAAGAGCACGCAGCTCTTCCTTATGCGATTGTCGCTCATCATGCATTAAAGCATGGGATCCAGGCACATAGTCATGTTCGGGGTCATGTTTAAAGTCAGTCCATGCTGATCTCTGATGCTTTCTTTGAGTGGGAGAAATATTGCACCCTGAACCAGGCGTTGCCATGGCGTATGCCTTGGACTGCCTGTTCATGCTTCCATAACATAGAGCATATTTTGTGACACCATCTTCGATAGTCTTTCGGGTGGGACTAAAACCAGGGGCAGCTACAGGCATATGACTTGAACTGCCTGTGCATGCTTCTGTAAAACGGAGTATAATATATATATATTATACTCCATTATATATATGCTATGTATGCTATATATATATATATATATATATGGCACCATCTCCATCACTTCATACATCCAAGTGGGAGGATGTATGCAATCCTGAACCAGGAGCTGCCTCCGGCATGTGTGCATATAAAGTTTAGCACCACCTCCATCACTCCGTTCATCCGAGTGGGTGGAATATTGCAACCCTGAACCAGGAGCTGCTTCAGGCATATGTGCACATTTTTTGGCACCATTCCCACTACTCCTTAGATCCAAGTGGGAGTAAAATTGCAGCCCTGAACCAGGAGCTGCTGCCTGACATACCTTTGTAACACAGAGCATTTCTAGTGTCACCATCTGATTCATCAGATGTTCTAATTGAGACAACCGCCCAATCACATCTGCCATAGATTTCCCAAGACTTGGTTATGCCTTAGCCCCAACTTGGGCTTGTCAGGCAGCTCCTTCAGCAGCTGAACCGGGACTAGCTGTGCAGATTAGTGCTCTGTTGGTGTCACCATTATACTTACCAAACAGGATGCACCTGCTAGTGACTCTGAGTCTTTGCTTCCTTTGGAGCCCCAACGGAGTATTGCAGGGAAGGACTGGAGTGCCTTTTAGACAGAGTAGGAGAGATACTGCAACCCTGCCAGGTGCTGTCATAGGCAATTACTTTCATATGATTAAAGAAGCCTATCCCAATTAAATCAGAGATTCGACAACTTTATTGATATGCATATAGTTGGAATCTTCAGTAAAATAATCTTCAACAATCCCCACCAGTGAGCGGAAATAACCATGATGCCATCAGGTGTAGCTCCCACAGGTGTCTGATAGGCACCGCTCAAAAAAGGCTTCCTAAGCCAGGAGCTCGGGACTGCAATAGCAAGTCCAATTTCACTACACCATAGGTGTATGTGATAATAAATGTCCTTTGTAATTATCTTTTATAAACATAACTTTATTGGCATGATAAGACATATTGTTATATTGCCAAAGAATTAACCATGACTATAGAATGCTATCGACTACCACAGTCACAAACGTGACCGAGTGGCAACTGTTCTTAATGCCCACTCTATTATAGCCGCCCAAAATTAAAGTATACACTATATGCTGCTGCAGCATAGCTGTAGCAGAAACTTTTTTTTAATTTTAATTGTTCTGTGCTACGGCAGCTGAGCTTACCTAAGCTGTAGCTCTAGGCCGTGGCTATTTTTAAAACTTACCGGCTGCTGGAACCCTCCTGCAGTGATAATAAACTTGGCTGCCAACAGCCGTAATTTATGAATTCTAGCTCCTTATTGTGCCCCACGCTGCCTCCAACTCTGGCTGCCTGCTCCCGAATGGTGCTCTGATGCCGGCAGCTGTAGTAACTTGTCCCAGCCGGCGGTCTTTAATTTCAGCCGCCTGCTGCTGGGCAGAGCTATAATGGTGACGGCCGTAATCCCAGCTCTTCTGGAGCCCTACGGCGGTCTCCACCTTCGGGCGCCTGCTGCCATGCAGAGCTAACGGCGGCAACCGCAATCCCAGCTCCTCTCCCGTGGAGAGCTCGGACTGCGACGCAGGAAATTTATTTCCCTCTTACTCTAGCTCCTATGGAGCTTCCACGGCGGCCCTAACCCCGGCTGCCGCCATAGCTACTCTGGGCCCGCTTCAGAGTGGCCCGCTGAAAATTAAAATTGACTTACCTGCCAGAGCAGTTCGAAACTGCTCCAACTAGTGCCTTGCGCTAGACGTATTGATGCACATGCGGGCTGGCGGGCTCTTCACGTAGTTATTCACGTGACCTCGAAATAAAATGGAGGAGACTGACATAAACAAGGTGGGACAAATAGCCAGATTCTTTGCTGCAATTCCATGTAACTCATTGTTAGCATTCAATCCCGTTTGGTTGTTCATCCATGTTAATTAAATTATGAATTGCTAACTATGTAATTTAATATTGTTACATCAAAGATTACTTTTGACAGCAGGAGCCATAGTGGATTTTAACAATGTAATAATTTGTTCAACATTAGTTTGTGGTGTGCAGTCAAGAAAAAGAGGATATTAATACCTATGCAGTGGTATGGAGGTGCTTTGGAAGGGAAAAACAGAAATAATGTTTTCACACATTCTTCAGTTAAAAGGTTTATAGAATCATAGAGTTTATAGAGTGATACAGCATGGAAACAGGTGCTTCAACCCAACCTGCCCTCAGAGGGCAAAATGGCCCAGTCATACTAGTCCCACCTGCTCGCGTTTGACCCATATCCCTCCAAGCCTGTCTTATCCATGTCTAATTGTTTCTTTAACGTTGGGATAGTCCCAGCTTCAACTACCTCCTCTAGCAGCTTGTTCCATGCACCCACCACCCCTTGTGTGAAAAAATACCCCTCAGATTCCTATTAAATCTTTTCCCTTTCACCTTAAACCCAAGTCATTTTGTTCTTGGTTCACCTACTCAGGGAAAGAGACTCAGTGCATCTATCCAATCCATTCCTCGCATGATTTTATGCACATCAATAAGATCACTCCTTATCCTTCTGCACTCCAAGGAATAGAATCCCAACCTATTCAACCTCCCTATGGCTCAGACCCTCTAGTCCTGGCAACATCCTTGTAAATCTTCTCTGTACCCTTTCCAGCGTGACAACATGTTTCCTATAACATGGTGCCCATAACTGAACACAATACACTAAATGTGGCCTCACCAACGTCTTATACAGCTGCAACATGACCTCATGAAGACTTAATGGGAACCTGAAAGGTTACTTTTTCACGGTGGTAGGTGTATGGAATGAGCTGCCAGAAGAGGTAGCTGAGGCAGGAACTATAACAATTTGCAAGAAACATTTAGATAGTTACATGAATAGGACAGGTTTAGATGGATATGGGCCAAAAGCAGGCAGGTAGGACTAGTGTAGATAGGACATGTTGGGCCGAAGGGCCTGTTTCCACACTGTAAGACTCTATGACTATTATTATAAAGCTGTGGAAGTCATGGATCGCTAGGTAGACACCATTGATGATCTTCTCGGTTCACAAAGAGTCCTGCATTTGGATACTCCATATGTGTAGGGCCAATCTCACAATTTAACCACTAAAGATTTGCTAACAAACAGCAAATATAGGCAAATATAGTTGAAAACAAGAGAAGACTGAATATCGAAAGCATGCTGCATCTTGAGAATGGATTAGTCACTCACTAAGATGACAACCTGTTGAATACATCTTGTAGACCCCAGATAGACACAAAATGCTGGAGTAACTCAGCGGGTCAGGCAGCATCTATGTAGAGAAGGAATGGGTGACGTTTTGGGTTGAGACCCTTATCAAGACGTTGACCCCAAGTCTTTCTCGTAAGCCAGTCACTTCCAGACATAATGCCCAGTGGGACAACCTTGGAATGCACCATGACTGGGAGAATGTTATTCTTTTCATCAAATCAATTAGTAGGTTTTAACCTTTTTCTAAAATAAAGCAATGACAGACATACTTGTTCAATTGAAACATCCCATATGCTAATCATCAAAATACTAAAGGATAAAGGATGTTGAATTATCATTGGAAGCCTACTTAAATTATTACTACATTTATCAACAGTAATTCACACAGAGACCCTTAACCAATGTTTTCACAATTCAGGTTAAATTTGTTTGAGGGAGAATTAAAAAAACACAAATCCAATTCCCTCATAATTAAATATACTCTTATTGTCTATTGACGTAATACTTAAACCTAGTAGCCTCTGAATTGCTCTGCATCACACACAGATTGTTTTCCTGCTGTTCTTGTGTACACATGATTTTATTTCCAATGTTTCCATCGGTGCAGAATCGGATGTTGCTATTTGGTGACTTAAAAACTGTTAAGAACATTATACAGGTTTCCTCCTATGTAATATACTGCAGGGTTGTTTGCCTGATAACAACATTGTGCACATCTTTTAATGTAAAGATCCCGGCAAATTACCTCTCATGAAAACAATCCAACATATATTTGCTGAAGAATTCCCTGACACAGCGAAGAGAAGGGAAGTGAAATGTTAAAACATTGCTGCAAAATGTGAAGGATTTGGAAAGAAGACACTGTGCAATCCTAAAAAAAAACTGATTTAAAAGGCATGACAGTTTCTCCTGAGTGATATGTGAGAAATATACATACTTTTACAAATAAATATTTTTTGTAAGTTCATGGTAAAATTGTGAGTAAAGGATTGAATGCATCACTGAATATATTCCACACGATTGTTTTTTAAAATTATGTTCTACATTTTGTCAGTGAACATTATTTGAAGAGCTTTTCCATAGAGTCCAGTGAATGTCAATTTAATTCACAAAGAAGTCAAGCAAATACATCAGTTTGACATTAGTGAGTAAGATATCTGTCAAATGCACAACACTGATCTTGTTGTCTGACTGACCATAAGCAATCTTTTCTTTTTTCCAAAATTAATCTCCAGTCAACTTTCAATATATTCATTGTTGAAATGTAAGAGATGAGGTGATAGGGGATGAATTTGCTTAACAAGTTGGATACAATAAAGGGAGTACAATTCTGGGTTAAAGAAGGAACTGCAGATGCTGGAGAATCGAGGGTACACAAAAGGCTGGAGAAACTCAGCGGGTGCAGCAGCATCTAAGGAGCGAAGGAGATAGGGCGACGTTTTGGGTCGAGACGCTTCTTCAGACTGGTCAGGGACCAGGGAAACGAGAGACATAGACGGTGATGTGGAGAGATGAAGAACAATGAATGAAAGATATGCAAAAAAGTATCGATGATAAAGGGAACAAGCCATTATAACCTGTTTTGTGGTGTGAAAATGAGAAGCTAGTGCGACTAGGGTGGGGGAGGGAGATAGAGATAGAGGGAATGCCAGGGCCCGAGGGCTGATGTAGATTAACAGAATTGAGAAACTTCCAAGCCTAGAGTGCAGTAAGCGGAGGTTCACCTCGGGGACCTGAGTCTCCTCGGACAGGTGTTCGGCGAAACGATCGCCAAGCCTCTGGTTTGTCTCATCTACTGCATCCGCTGCTCCCTGCAGATGTCAGATGATCTATATCGGTGGGACCAAGCGGAGGCATGGCGATCGTTTCGCTGAACACCTCCGCACGGTCCGCAATAACCAACCCGACCTCCCAGTAGCTCAGCACTTCAACTCCCCCTCCCATTCCGTATCCGACCTCTCAGTCCTGGGCCTCCTCCACGGCCAGAGTGAGCAACACCGCAAGTTGGAGGAACAGCACCTCATATTCCGCTTGGAGAGTCTGCATCCTCTGGGCTTGAACATTGAATTTTCTCAATTCTGTTAACCCTTGCTGTCTCCTCCCCTTCCCACCTCTCCCTCAGCCCTCAGGCCCTGGCATTCCCTCTATCTCCCTCCCCCACCCCACCCTAGTCGCACAAGCTTCTAATTTTCACACCACAAACAGCTTACAATGGCTTGTTCCCTTTATCATCGATACTTTCTTGCATATCTTTCATTCATTGTTCTTTATCTCTCCACATCACCGTCTATATCTCTCGTTTCCCTGATCCATGACCAGTCTGAGGAAGGGTCTCGACCCGAAACATCGCCTATCTCCTTCGCTCCTTAGATGCTGCTGCACCCGCTGAGTTTCTCCAGCCTTTTGTGTACCGTACAATTCTGGGTACATTTCTGTTGAGTTCAAAGGAAATTTTTGGGAGAGTGGATTAGTTTGCTTAGATCTTCTGCATTCCCTAGAGTCTGAAAACATTTTACTGAATTGGAAGACTGCTAAAGTTAATATCCCTATATAAGAAAAGAAGCAAAACTAAAAGTAAAAGTAAACATAGGCCTCTCTTTGGGCCTGCTTTCTGCCATTAGGAAATATTGGAAACATTATTAAGGAATATTAGCAGACATTTAGAAAATCATCATAAAATCAAACAGGGACATCATGTTTTTGTCTGTCACACCTTCTGCTTTTACCTCTGGCCTTTCTTCCAACCATCTGGCTATCAAACCCTCCTCATCAGTGTCCACCTATTAACTGCCACGCTTTTGTCCTGCCTCTCCTCTCTCCCAGCTTTCTTCCCAACCCCAACTCACACCCCACAGTGAATCTGAGGAGGGATCACGAACCGGAACATCACCTAACGATGATCTTCAGAGATGCTGCCTGTCCCGCTGAGTTACTCCAGCACTTTGTATCCTTTTGTGTAAACCAACACCTGCAGTTCCTTGCTTCTGCTCACTTATTTGTTACTCTATCCATTCTCCGAACTCTTCTCTTGGACTGCATTAAACACCATCTATCAACACCATCTATGCACTGCAATAACTCAGCTGAGCTACCAAAACAGTTTCACCATAATCTTGTGACTTCCACCAGCAAGGAACGCTTCAGGACACCAGCTGTAAGTCCTCTTCGAAGATGAATACTATTGTCATTTGGAGATATATTTCTGTTCCTTCATTGTTGCTGCATCCTGGAACATTTTCCACAACATCACAGTGGTTTGGAAAGGCAGATCATCTTTTCAATGATGATTCAGGATGGACAGTAAACGTTGACCTTTCCAGAGACGTCTAGATCCTATAAAAATGAATACATTGACCAATAAACATTGGTCCTAAGACTAAGACTAAGGACTAAGAGGTGATTTGACTGAAATATATAAGATCCATATAAGATTCTAAGGGATTTTGGAAAGCTAGATGCTGTAAGGATGTTTCCCCTCAAGAGTTAGTGGCATAGTTTCAGAATGAATGGGCCAACCATTTCAGATGGTGATGAAGGGAATCTTTTTCTCTTGGATGTCCATAAATTTGAGGAATTTTCTACCTCAGAGAAGCTGAACAACTAACATCATTATTAACTTTGCAATTTATGTATCCAACTTTGACTTATTTCTTATGTCATGTTCTTTTATACCTTTTGCTTAATGGGAGAGGGGAGAAGAGGGAGTGGCCAGGGTGCAACTCATCCTTGATTATGCTGCTGGCCTTGCCTAGTCAACGTGAGATATCGCCATGCTGTCCAGCCAGTTGAATAAACAAATTAAGAAAAGACATACCATGAAATATGCCCAACCCCCATTACTTTAGTTCAGTTTAATTGCATTTTTAGAAGCTAAAATGTGAAGACTTGTGGCATGGCTTGTATTTTGTGGTGACTGTTCTTTTGTTGCTGTATTTCAATGCTGACAATCCTGCCAATCACTTGAACTTCAATGCTGTGCACTGAATCATCTTGTCTGGGATGCAGCATCTGTCTGGTGACATTTTTATTGTGTTTTGTACTCTATTAGACTGCAGCCATGAATGACACTGTGCGGAGGCTGCTTTCACACTGCAGCGGTGTCCTGCTATTGTTGCTTTTTGCCGACCAACAATAGCAGGCCTGAGTTAACATGGCTCTTTTCCAGTTTGCTCTTGTTTTCTTCACTGCGACATTTATGTCACAATACAGTAATGTTATCTCCATCTGCAGTGAGTGTTCTTGAAATTCTATGGATATATTTATTCTACAGCCCACTTAGAGGAACAGGGAGCACTTTTACTCATCCTCGTTTGACAAGATAATTAGAATCGCACAAATCAGTGTATGAACATGTAACACAGGTTAAAGAAAATGTGGTGGTATTATTAGCCAGAGGTAAATGACCTTGTAAAATGAATTGGAATATTATAAAAATGTGCTAAAAGGTAAATGGAAAGCGGGTCTGCAAAAAAAAACAGTAATAGTATAAAAGGGTGCAATGGAAAGAAAGTAATAGGGTTGAAATTTGAGAAATCAGGCCACTATTCTTTGCTAACAGAGCTTAGAGAAACATAGAAACATAGAAAAATAGGTCCAGGAGGAGGCCATTTGGTCCTTTGAGCTAGCACCACCATTCATTGTGATCATGGCTGATCAACCACAATCAGTAACCCTTGCCTGCCTTCTCCCCATATCCCTTGATTCTGCTTGCCTCTAGAGCTCTATCTAACTCCCTTTTAAATTCATTAGGGGAATTGGCATCTACTGCCTTCTGTGGCAGAGAATTCCACAAATTCACAACTCTGGGTTATAAATGTTTTTTCTCATCACAGTTTTAAATGGCCTCCCCTGTATTCTTAGACTGTGGCCCCTGGTTCTGGCAGCCCCTAAGATTGGGAACATTTTTCCTGCATCTAGCTTGCCCAGTCTTTTTATAATTTTATACGTTTCTAAAGATTTTTCCCTTTCTCATTTAGCTTCTTGATCTTTCCTTTACCTACCTCTGCCAGAGCTTTTCTGAGGTGGCAAGTGGTTCAAAGTCATTGGTCTCATGTGAAAATTAACATTAACATTCCTCTAAATATAATATGGGAACTTAGTATTAGGAAATCTTCTTGCCCAACAAACAAAATCCTTCGACATAGCTCAATTATTGGCAATATGCCACCAAAATAAAGTTTTTAAATAAAGTTCTGAGTAACTGTTCTCTTGCTTCTAAAACTAAAGCACAACTTGAAATTACACCATGTACTCATTTTTAATTTCTTCGATTTTGTATTTTCTCATGAGATGTTGGCATTATTTATCTATGCCAATATTTAATATCCATCCATAATTGTCTGAGAATGTTGCTGCATTATTGAACTACTGCAGTCTTTGTGTTGAAGCCAACCCTGCATTTCCCTTTGGTCGATAGTTCTAGGATATTTTGACTTGGTAATGACGAGAGTGCAGCGATATATTTCCCAGCAATGAATACATGGTGGTTGAAGGGGGACTCAGTGGTGACAGCGTACCCATGCCCACCCAGTGGACTCAATTCACCCGCCGAAGACCCGCGCCGCGGACCGGAACCTGATTGGAAGGCCCAGCTTGCCCACCGCAGACCAGGACCCAATGGAACCCATCTGGAGGGCCAGTAAGAGGACCGGCTGCCTCGACGGTGGAGTGGGCCGCTGGAGGCTAATGGAAAACATCAGGGCCGATTCCCTGAACTACGTCCATTGCATTTAGTCATTGCTTGAAATCAGAAAATTGGCTGAAGAATGTCTTCTATGATCATGAGGACCTCAAGAGGAGACCATGATGGGACATACATTTGGCTCTTATTGAAGAAGAAGGTTACACATTTTAACCTTCATTTGTTCTTTCACATACAGGCTTTCCACATCTAGGGTATGGATGTTCATGAACACTCCTTCCTTCATAACTCTCCATCATTCAGAGCTGAACAATGGCCTTGTGCAATTATTAGGCTCTGTCTGTAGCTTGCTGCTTCCATTTAGCATTTCTGAAATTCTTGTATGATAATTTCATCATATCTCATCAATTTTTAAACTATGCAATGATATACAATGCTTCCAATGTGAGAGGCCTGATTTAAGCTACAAGGCCTGTTCCAAATTTACTTTATTAGGATTAAAAAATTGTTTTTAGTTTAGTGACCAGAGAAACTGATCTAGTATCTTAAGCGGGGCTTAGCCATTGATCCTATTCTGCCATCAAATTAAATTGTAGGATGATTTGCATCTTAATTCATATTACATCTTAAATTGTTTATAATTCAAAAAATCTCAGGCAGAATAATTTTCTTTTGGGTGCGAGTACCAAATGAGTAATATGTTGGTGATTGCATTTTGCATTTATTTCCAAAATTCAATTCCATTCACTCCAATCAAACCAATTTGAGTTAGGTAGACCTCTAGGGGTCAGCGGAATCAAGGGATATGGGGAGAAGGCAGGCACGGGTTACTGATTGTGAATGATCAGTCATGATCACAATGAATGGCGGTGCAGGCTCGAAGGGCCAAATGGCCTCCTCCTGCACCTATTTTCTATTTTTCTATGTTTCAGAAGTGAATCACAACACTCATCACTAACAACTGGGAATGATCTAGCCTTAACTTTTTGATGAAGAGTCTTCCAGATGTCTACAGAGCTTTATGGGAAAAAGTTATTTCCGCAGTCTCCTCAAAGTCATTTTAAATTTGACCTGGGGTTCCAAGTCAAAGGAAACAGTTTACAATTAACCTTTTATTTTATGTATTATATTGGATCTTAATCTCTTATTTGAGGGAGTAACAGACACCTCTATGCAACCCACATAATTTAAGTTATTTTGTTTTTATAACTGTCTCACATTCAGGTTTTCCTCACCCAGGATGTGGATGTTCGTGGACACTGCTTCCTTCATAACTCTCCCTCAGTCACAGTTGAAGAGCTTAGACCTTGTGCATTTATTTGGCTCTCTCTGCAGCACACTGCCACTGTTAAACATCCTTTTTTAGACCGGGTAACCTTTTGGTAAATCTACATTGCATTTCCCTCAAGGTCAATATCCTTTTCTGGAGAGAGAAAATTGAACACAATAATCTATTCCGCCAAATAAGAATTTTATGGAGATAATGGATACATGTTGACGTGCTCTCTGTGAGGTCTCAGATAAATTGACTTTGGCCTGGACTGCACTGAGATGGGAGACCAATTGAAAAGGCTCATTGACTGGGGTAACTGAAAAACAGTGGACTGAATTCAGCAAGAGTCTCAGTGACATTGCATGAGTTAAAAAATAACTGTAATCCTATGTGACTATAAGATAACTTCAATCCCTGTGTATTCGAGTCCCATTAAGGCAAAAGGCAATAAAGATCGAGTTAGTCCCTTCTGCAAAAAAACCCAGAAAGAAATGTCAAACAAGTATATTAATGTGGATGTTATTAATATTACAGCCTAGCTCCATGCCAAACATCTGACGTTGAACTCTCCACCGCTCTCCCACATGCAAATAGCCCCCTCTATCCAAATGACAGCACTGTGAGAGGAGATGATACTTGAATCAGTCAGTAGGAGGAAATTACAGAAGGTCATTTAAAGAGGAATAGCTGAGGCAAAGTATGTCAGTGGGGAAGTAAAGTGCACCATAGAGAAGAAAGATCAAAAGTGGCATAGATATGTTTGAAGATTATTTGCTGCTTATTATGCCTAATAATTCAAGCCCACTTCACATTGGAGAATTTTAAGTACAGTCTCCCTGCAGATTACTCCACAACAAAACATGTAGGAGTGCAAATGCCTTGATGTAGTTTTAAGAAGTATTAATGAATGAATGGATCTGGGTATTCCTGGAACACAATACATTGTACTTCGGACTCTTTTGTCAAGGAACTCAGAAATCTTGCAAATAAAAGTGTAATTGTGGAATAAGTGGCTATGATGTTATTTCTGCCATACTTTGCTGCTATATTTCATCCTTCTCTTGACAAAATAGTTGGAAGCTAAGTGTCCAGCTGCCCCCATTAAACTCACTTAGGGATCCCAATTTAAACAAATATTCAAAGAACTGCCATTTAGACTGAAACATAATAGAGCTTGTGGCTAAACGTGGTTTGATTTATGGATTATTATGCAATTCTGATTGTTTTTAAATAACATGCTAAATGCATTGCTAATCAGCACTTGATATTTTCCATACATTAGAGGCTCTTTTATAACCTGCGGCAATTTGGCCTCTGCCTTCATTACAAATTCAAAACATGATTTGTTCAGGAGAAAATTGGTGCCAATAATAAGCTTAATTATTAAACAGTTGAATGTGTAGCTTTAAAGGCTATTTTGCATTAAATCTTGAATTTGAACCGGAGAAACTCAGATATTTCTTAATCCTTCACAGTAGCAACATTATGATGTCCTAAAGACAGCCTGGCATTTCTAAAGGGAAAATTAAGACATAACAGCGGAAAATCTGATCCTTAAAGAGTCATTTGTGGGGCAGGGTGACAGGTTATATGATTAAAAAATATTTATCTGAATGCATAGCATCGCATCTCCAGATTCAAAACATACTACTTCTGCCAGCCAATATCTCTCATTGTGACATTACCTAATATCATGACAATTCACTTAACCCCCACATATTTCACTTTGATCCTTCTAGATTGCCAGTGACGTATCTGTTTTTCCTGATACTAGCTATTGCTACCCACTATATTGTCCATCTCTTCCCTTTTTATTTTCCACAGCCCCTTTCCTTGTCATTTCAAGTTTTACTCGAACATTACATCTAATGTTCACGTGGTCTCTTTACTGAAAAGACACAAGAGGATTCTACTAAATTTCTTTTCTACTCTATATGAACTTACCACTTCTCAGACAATTATGACTGAATTCAGGGACTATTGATCAAAGGACTGAACATAGTCCCTGATTTTACATGTAGTTAATTTTGGATCAGGCTCCTTCCACTTGCAGATGGAGTCATACAATCATACAGTGTGGAAACAGGTCCTTCGACCCACCTTGCCCACACCGGCCTAAATGTCCCAGCTACACTAATCCCTCCTGCCTGCACATGGTCCATATCCCTCTAAACCTGTCCTATCCATGTACCTGACTAACTGTTTCTTAAACGTTGGGATAGATCCCAGCCTCAGCTACCTCATCTGGCAGCCTGTTCCATACACCACCACCCTTTGTGTGAAAAAGTTACCCCTCAGATTCTTATTAAATCTTTTCCCCTTCACCTTGAACCTATGTCTGCTGGTCCTCAATTCCCCTACTCTGGGCAAGAGACTCTATGCATCTACCTGGCTCTTGTTCCATGTTAATTAAACCAGGCACTTCATTCCATTTCAGTTTGAAAAGCAAAGGTCACATTCACTTGGCTTCTATTCTAATTAGACCGCATTGTAGTTGAGGAATTCCTGCAGATTAATTTAACATGAAACTAATTCTATGCATGTGGATTGACATTTCCTCAGACAACCTGAGGTGCACCTCATACAATTCAGCATTATGAATATTGATTTCTCTCATTTCAAGTAACCCTTGCATTTTCTCTCTCTCTCTCTCTCTCTCTCTCGTTCTCTCTCTCTCTCACACTCTCTCCCCATTCCTTCCCCACCATAATTGTCAGCAAGTCTCTTCTAGTTTCACAAGTACCCTGCTAGTTTCATTGTTCATATCACTTCGATATCACCTTGTCTGCAGCCAACTATGAACCATTGTGGGCTCCATCTTTTTTCAATAACTAGTGTTGTCTCTGATTTGTCCTTTTCGTACCTTTCATTCATTTCTTCTTTGTACCTTTTCATACCTCTAGTTTCCCTCTCCCCTGACTTTCAGCCTGATGAAGGGTCTTGACCAGAAATGTCACCTACTTCCTTTCTCCAGAGATGCTGCCTGACCTGCTGAGTTACTTCAGCATTTTGTGTCCATCCTAATGTTGTTCTCCCGTCTTTACTGGTTTCCATGAAATGTTTAGAATGTTATAATGAATTAAGAAGTGGGTTTAACTTCCTGATCTGATGCTAGTCTGAAGCAGATTTTTGACCTATCCATGTTCTCCCGATGCTGCCTGATCTGTGAGCTACTCCAATGCTTTGTGTCCTTTTGGCTATTCAATCAGCTTGATGACTGCAAATTGTATAAAGCTGCACATCATGGTCAAGATATAAAAGATGGCACAAAACCTACTTAATCTGTGGGCCGGTTTGTATTCCTTCATGGAAAATTCATATCATTTTCTCCACTATACTGATGTTATAATGCAGAGCAATGTTGTTACTGAACATATTCATTTGTAGTATTTCATAACATAAATTCTTTGCCATCTTCTCTAATAGTTTCAATATAAAAGCATTTTAGAAAAGGTTTGTTTCTTTTACCTCACACCTTCCAATCACAGTGCTCCCCAATAGAACTGACTTCATCAATAATTTTCAAAGAGAGGCACAAAGAACTGCAGATGCTGGAATCATGAACTAAACATAAAGTGCTGGTGTTAACTCAACAGGTCAGGCAGCATTTGTGGAGGGAATAGATAGTTGATATTTCGGGTGGGACTCGACAGATTCTGCAGGACCCCAAATGAAGAAGTGTCCTGACCCGAAACACCATCTATCCCTCCATTCCATCCACTGATCCACCTGCCTAACCTGCTGAATTACTCCAACACTTTCTGTTATTACGAAGAAGAGGCATTTTACACATTACTTCACCTCAGCCATACATTTGTGATCATTATTTAATATAGCTGATTGCTTGTCTGGCTCCAATAAGAGCTCAAGGCTAATATTAAAAGACATCTAAGTATCAATGGTAAACTACTTCAATACAAAATTAACAATTAGTCTTCTGGCAGGACTCAAAATACATATAATAGCATTTACCCTTGCAATTTTATTGGATTAATTTGCTAATTCATGTGGATGACAGTGCATGCTCTGATGTACATCAAAGCACAAAAGTTCCGTACAATATAAGAGGGGTCAAAATGGAAAGAATGCCACTGGAACCGAATATCAGTGATATGATCCATTGGGAATCTTGCACTGAAGATGACCACCAAATATCTATAATTTTCCGAGAGAATGCTGATGAGAACATTTGGAAGTAATGCATGGTTACTGAGGAAGGCCATGCAGAAGGCCTTACATTTGCAATTCTTACCCACAGAATAAGATCACTCCTCTGTAATTGCAGAAAATTGTCAAGCATCATCTCCATTCAATTATTTTGTTGGACACTTCTTGGATGTTTATGAGTGCTTTAAACTTTTAAACTTTCCAGGGCTGTGGGCAGTGAAGACTCATTTCAAAATGGAGACAGATGCAGCAGTGCAGTGCTGAGGGAATCCTGCACAGTTGCAGTGTCTAACCATCAATTCAATTCCAATGCCTGTGACACTGCACACCTGCAATGACAGATTCAGCAAGGCCTGCAATGAGATCCGTTATCTTAGGTAGTCTACTCAGCGTATGGCTGAATTTCTACTTCCCCAGATAGCATCAGGCCAAGACATTCCAATGATACTTTGATATTGCATCTTAGCAGTACAAGGCTTACAGGTGACCCCAGCAACTATATGACTGACATTTGACTGCACAATCTATTGCAGCCATGGTCCAAGGGAGTGCATTCTTTAGTGGACATAAAAGATTCCAAGCTATATATCAAAGTAAAGATACCCCAAATGTCCCGTTAATAAATAATCCTTTGGACAACACACTGAAGAAGCAAATTATCTGATCATCATCACATTGCCGTTTAAGGGAGCTTGCCTGGTAGCACACTTTTCAGATTCCAGTAGAAATGTCTTATTTATCTCATAGCATCATATACAGAGGTTTTGTCAAGACAAGATGGCGGTGCCTCGCGGCAGCAGCCTCTGCAGTCTGTCTGTCTTTTTTTTCTTTTTGTCCTGTTAGGTGTATGTTTTGGCTTTAGTTTTATATTATTTTTAGCTGTGTAAATGTGGGGGGGGGGGGGGGGGAGTGGGGTGGGGGGGTGGGTGTGGCGGAAACTTTTTAATCTCTTCACTGTACAGGGACCCGACTTTTCCTTGTCGAGTCTCCGTTGTCGTTGGGGCCTAACGTTGTGGAGCTGGCAGCCTCTAATCGACCTGGGGCTCTAGTCGCAGAGCATGTGTACTCACCATCGCGGAGTTAGCCGACTCCGGAGTGCGGAGCGCTGTGGTGGCGCGCAACTGCGACCCGACTTCGGAGCTTCGGAGGCCCTGTGGACGGTAACATCAGGGGCTCGCGGGTCCCTGGCTTTTCGGAGGAACTGTCTTTTCGGAGCTCCTGCAATGGCAAACTTCGCCCGCCCGAATCGAGGGGGTTAAATCGACCCGGAGTGGGGCCTTACATCGCCTGGTGTGGCATAAACGGCCGTGGGACTTACCATAGCCTCAATCAGCTCGATGCAGCAGTTTGACTGTGGGAGAAGAATAAAGAATAGAGAACAGGGAAGAGATAAGACTTTTGCCTTCCATCACAGTGAGGAGGTGTTTGGAGATTCTCTGTGATGGATGTTTGTGTGGAATTGTGTTAATTGTGTGTTTTGGGTTTTTGTTGTTGTTATGACTGCAGGAACATAATTTCGTTTGAATCTATGTTTAAATGACAATAAATGGCATTATGATTCTGATCTGAAAGTGCACGAGGAAAAGACCATATTTTTCCCATTTCAATGTAAAGTTAGTTCTAAGAGCATTTATATAGTTCAAACAAAATTTATCTCTCCTGAATAAAATATCAATAGATGATGTTTAGCAGTTGATAATAAACATTTTAGGTATTATGAAGATTAAATATGATATTTATAAAACAATTATTGTGGACATGAATTGTGAGAGGCACATTTTTTGTGCTTGCCATAATATGCTACAAAAGCTAGCGACACAGCAACAGTAATTCACTGCTGTCATTTTGTGTACTTTTGTGTGTGTCCTACTTTCCATTGTTACAGAGATTTTAGAGTATAATATAGCCCTCCCACTTGCTGTGACAGATATCAATAATAACTAGGATTAAAAACAAAGGCGCAATCTGTCTAAACTGCTGAACACATTCCCACGCATGTATTCCAACCTGCTCCCGAGAGACTGGAAGTGATTGAAGGCACAAATAAAAAGGTCTTTTGCATCTCTTTACTGTTCTATTTTGCTTTAATATGTCATCTCCATTTTGTTTCATGGACCTAATGTTTTAGTTCTGTTTTTTTTTACTTGATTCAGTTTCTATCATGCTCCTCCCATTTAAAAATTGTTCGATGCTCCATTTTTGTGCCCATTCTTTCCATCACATTTAATTTAATCTTGCATTTTCTAAGCTTCTTCTAGCTTGACAATGGTGAATCATCTGAAATAAATAATATTGTTCTGTAAAATTCTAGCCTGCCCCATAGCTCAGCCTCTCAAGTCTCTGCACTTTTTCCAGTTTAATTACTTCCTTCCAAGAGCATGGTACTGAACACAGTTCAACAAATGTGGCCTCACCAACGTCTTGTACAACTGCAAAATAACATTCCTACTATACTCAATACCTTGGCTAATTAAGGCCAATTTACCAAAAGCCCTCTTGATGATCCTTTCTACCTGTGACACCACTTTCAGCGAACTATGTACTTGTACTCCTAGGTCTCTCTATTCTACATCACTCCCCAGGGTCCCACGATTCACTGAAGATCCTGCCCTGGTTTGACTTCTCAAAATGTGACAGTATAGTGCCTGCAGATTGCTGGATTCTTTCGGTTGCCTGAATTTCTTCATTTCTCCTGGATGGACATACACTTCAATTGAGATGGATAAGTCTGTGTCCAACCTTTACTAAAACTTCTTTATATCTCAGAGTCTCTTTTGTGCATAGCAATCTTTGTTATCTTTGGATGAAACCTATGTGGATTTCCATGGCATCGGTCTGGCCATGGAAATCCCAACCCATGTGCTGGATCTCCTGGGAGTGACATCATGCACCAGAGATGAAGATTGCGATTATGTAGACTGATGAAGTACTAGGAACTAATCTGGTGAATGCATCATTTTGTCCAGATGGCATTTCATGTACTCAATTCAGGCAAAGACTTGAGTACTTAAAATATGTCAGTTGTGATGGTTTCTCCACACACTCATCCTAAACACAAGTAGTTTTAAATCAAATCTCGTAACAGCACCGCGTCAGCACACAATGTTGGGAATCTCCATTTGTTCGTTGAAACCATGGCTGATTTACTAAATGAGCACTACTTATAACCATATAACCATATAACAATTACAGCACGGAAACAGGCCCTCTCGGCCCTTCCAGTCCATGCCGACCATTTGTTTTCCCCTAGTCCCATCTACCTGCACTCAGACCATACCCCTCCATTCCCTTCACGTCCATATACCTATCCACTTTACTTTTAAATGTTAATATCGATCCTGCCTCCACCACTTCTGCTGGAAACTCATTCCACACAGCCACCACCCTCTGAGTAAAGAAGTTCTCGCTCACGTTACCCTTAAACTTCTGTCCCTTAATTCTCATGTCATGCCCTCTTGTTTGAATCTTCCCTACCCTCAATGGGAAAAGCTTGTCCACGTCAACTCTGTCTATCCCTTTCATCATTTTAAAGACCTCAATCAAGTCCCCCCTTAACCTTCTGCGCTCCAAAGAATAAAGACCTAACTTGTTCAAGCTCACTTTCTCTGTAACATAGTTGCTGGAACCCTGGCAACATTCTAGTAAATCTCATCTGTACTCTCTCTATTTTGTTGACATCCTTCCTATAATTAGGCGACCAAAATTGTACACCATACTCCAGAATTGGTCTTACCAATGCCTTGTACAATTTTAACATTACTTCCCTACTCCTATATTCAATGCTCTGATTTATAAAGGCCAGCACACCAAAGGCTTTCTTTACCACCCTATCTACATGCGCTTCCACCTTCAGGGAACTATGCACAGTTATTCCTAGATCCCTCTGTTCCACAACATTCCTCAATTCCCTACCATTTACCATGTACTTCCTATTTTGATTTGTCCTGCCAAGATGTAGCACTTCACACTTAACAGCATTAAACTCCATCTGCCATCTTCCAGCCCACTTTTCCAAATGGCCCAAATCTCTCTGTAAACTTTGAAAATCTACTTCATTATCCTGATTATTATCTGTGCATAGAAACACTGGAATAGGTTAAGCCACTTGGTTCATAGAACCCGTTCTCATTCAAATATACCCAAACATTGCAAGTACTAAAAATAAATACAGGAAACGTTTGAAATATTCAGCATATCAGGCAGCAACTGTTGTGTGAAACACATTGTTAACGTTGAAGTGTGTAAACCTTTCATCCACACTAGAGAGAGTTGACAATAAACACAGCAAGTACAGAGGCAGGAAGAGAGAAGGAAGGGAGGAAAATACTAAAGGATGATTTGTTATAGAGTGGAAGGCAGACAAGATTAAAATATAATGGAGTTTATTGCATGCAAATGGGGATTCAAGATGGACATATAAGATCGAAAGGTGGGAATGGGTACCATTCTTTGCAGTTTGAAAAGTAGGGGGAGTGGATGTGATCTGAAAGTTGTAAACTCAAATATTGAATGAGGACTTTTTGTATGTGGTCCTCAAAGAAGATAGAAGTTATTTTACAGGAATGGTGGGCTCTTACACTCCTGTCTAAAAATAGTGGAGCAGTATGAATGTGACAACTTCAAGCCAGTTAGTGTAATGTTCCAGACAGGAAAACTGTCAGAGATGATAATCTGGATGGAAAGGAGAGTGACTGATCAATTTTCAGGCTGAAATAAAAGATATAAAGGAATCATTCGATGGTCAACATTAGTTTACTGTCAATTTGAGAAATACTGAAGACCTGGAATTAGGGAAGATGGTGTACAATCATTGGAAAAGACAGTTTGATGTGAGACAGTATGTTCATTGTGGCATTGAAAATTAATGGCATATTTATGAAGGGTTGTAGCTACTGGCAGGGAAAATTGAAAAAAACTGTGAGAAAGGAATATTCAGTTTAATTAATAGGAGTTCAAAAGGAAGGAAGTGATGCTAAACCTGAAGGAATCAAACTGTGAGCTTTGGTTGAGAACAAACTTAGATAGTACAGCACAGGAACAGGTCTGTTAGTTTAGTTTAGACATCCAGCGCAGAAACAGGCCTTTCGGCCCACTGAGTCCACTCTGACCAGTAATCACCGCATATTAACACTACCCTTCACACACACTAGTGAAAATTAAAAAAAAAAAAATTAATACCAAGTTAATTAACCTACAAACCTGTACATCTTTGAAGTGCGGGAGGAAATCGAAGATCTTGGTGAAAACCTATGCAGGTCACAGGGAGAATGTACAAGCTACATACAGACAAGCACCCATGGTCAGGATCTAACCAGGGTCTTTGGCGCTGTAAGGCAGTAGTTCTACCTCCGCGCTACTGTGCTGCCCTATGCTATGGTGTCTGTGCCAACTATGATGCTAATTTAAACTGCACATTGTCTATGTCCATCAATTTCCTCCTGTTCATGTGTCTGTCAAAATGCCTCTTAATCTTTTATTTTATACATGCATTCATCACTTCTCCTGGCAGTGCATTTCAGGCACTCACCACTCTCTATGTAAATTAAAATTGCATCGTAAACCCCCTTTAAACTTTCCCTTTTTCACCTTAGAGCTATGACCTTTAGTATTTGGCATTTACACCAGGCGAAAGAGATTCTGTACTACCTATCCTGTTAACTGTGAGGCCAGAGAAATACAATGACCACTGTTATCAATATTTATGACGTTAATAGCCAAACTTAAATTCTGCAACATTTAATGGATAATTCATGTGGAAATATAAAAATAATGGAAAAGTAATAGTGAAATGCCATTTTTGTAAAATTAATGATAAATTGTAATTCATAGAGTAATGTTTCATCACAAGTAAATAGCAATTTGCATTTTAATAATGCTGAGATGCATTCATTCGTCATCATATTTTTCAGGAAAATCAAGGACAATATGCTTCAAAAATTATTCACAGATAAAAGTCCTTTGGCAATGTTCTGAAAAATATATTGTTGCAGTATGAATACATTTGGGTCATTGTACAACAATGATTGTCCTCAACTACAATACATTCTGGGTAACATTGCTATCAAAGTATGATAAGGTTTCTGGAACCAAATAATCCCACCTAGTCACCAACAATCAATTCACAGATTCATAAAAAGACTATTCTCATTCATAGTTAATATGGATCCCTTTAAATTGTGGTAATATATAAAAATATACCATATATATATATATATATATATATGTATATATATACATATGTATATATGTATATGTATATATATATATAGATTATTCCAATACAACTCTATCAGAGTTTTGATTAAAATAAGTTTAGACATCTTTATATTTTCGTATTAAATTGTGAAATAAAAATGACCATAGGTTTGCACGCATCAGCTATCAATTTCATCGATTCCTGAAAGATCACCTGTGAATGAAAATGACCCCAACAATATTTTAAAACTATCAAACAAAAGGCAATCTCTCAGTAGCTGTATACAGAACAGCAACAAATTGCTAGATGTACTTGTGGTGAGATTCCTGTGCTGAAATCCGATTAAAGATACGTTGCTTCATTTACCTCCTTCTTAGCTTCCACATATAGTCTTGTTACTGTCCAATGATGCCCTGCCATTTCATTAGGAAACCAAACAATCCTCAGACATTTTCAAGATGCCCCTAATTCTTTCATCATAGATGCGAGCTGATGAGAGCTGTGAGAAATACTCAAAAAGTAATTGGACTGAAATGTATCTACCTTTTTAGGTTGAACCTCATAGGTCAGCGCAACACAGTGCGGAAATACTGAACGGGCAGTGGGTTAGATGGCAACCATTTGAACTTCCCTCTCAGCTGCTGGACTCACTGAGTTTGGGCCAAACACATACTGTACATCTTAAGCTACACTTCTCTCAGGACCCTCAGCGTTATATTGTTACTGGTATATCAAGCACAGTTCCTATCATTTGACTGGTAAAGTTATGCAAAACTAGTAATGGTTTGGAGTAATTAATATTAATGATTTATTTAATTAACATTCAGCTGAAAGCAATTTTAGATACATTCATTTTTTATATTAATTAAATCTGTTCCAGCTGTTTTCACGTCCGATTACCAGAGATTTTTAGACACAGTTGAAGTGACCTTTGACACCACAAGCTGTGAGAAGGCTTTCAGGAATGTCCAGGGGCATGGGTGGTCTAGTTGTTCCTCATGAGCATCCGCTGTTCCTTCCTGCACAAATCAAAACTATACCCGAGTACAATCAAGCCATGTACATATACAACAGATTGAGCAAAGAGAAAAATACCAGAGTGCAGAATATAGTGTGACAGTGTTGTAGTGTTACAATTGCAAAGAATGTATGTTTTTTTTTAAATGCAAAGGGCATAATGAGGTAGGTCGGGGGATCAGGACTGCATCCTGACTTTATGGGATGACTATTCAGTAGTCTGATAACAATGGGGATGAAGCTGGTCCTTAATCTGTTGATATATGCTTTCATTTTCTGCCTGATGGGAGAAGGTCAGGCAGCATCGCTGGAGAGAAAGAATGGGTTCAGAGGGGAGGGAGATATATAGATAAGAAAGTGTGAAGGTGTTAAAACAGGATGGAATGGGATCAAGGTAAATGTAGAATAGATCATAGCAATCAGGGATAAAATGAAGTCAGAAACAATAAGACTGGTCGGAGAACTGGGAAGGGGAGGGATGGAGAGAGAGAGAAAGCAAGGGCTACTTACAGTTCGAGAAGTCAATGTTCATACCACTGGGGTGTAAGCTGCCCAAGCGAAATCTGAGGTGCTGTTCAACCAATTTGCGATGGGCCTCACTCTGACAATGGAGGAGGCCCAGGACAGAAAGGTCAGTGTGGGATTGGGAGGGGAGGTAAAGTTTCCAGCAACCGGGAGATCAGGTAGGTTCAGGCAATAAAGGTTCAGGTGAGGGTACACAAAAAGCTGGAGAAACTCAGCGGGTGCAGCAGCATCTAAGGAGCGAAGGAGATAGGCGACGTTTCGGGTCGAGACCCTTCTTCAGACTGGTCAGGGATCAGGGAAACGAGAGATATAGACGGTGATGTGGAGAGATAAAGAACAATGAATGAAAGATATGCAAAAAAGTACCGATGATAAAGGGAACAAGCCATTGTAAGCTGTTTGTGGTGTGAAAATGAGAAGCTGGTGCGACTGGGGTGGGGGAGGGAGATGGAGATAGAGGGAATGCCAGGGCCCGAGGGCTGAGGGAGAGGTGGGAAGGGGAGGAGACAGCAAGGGTTAACAGAATTGAGAAAATTCAATGTTCAAGCCCAAAGGATGCAGACTCCCCAAGCGGTAATATGAGGTGCTGTTCCTCCAGCTTCCGGTGTTGCTGTCTGACTCTGGCCGTGGCTGAGGCTTTTTGTGTACCTCCGGCCCAGGAGGCCGAGAGGTCGGATGCGGAATGGGAGGGGGAGTTGAAGTGCTGAGCCACTGGGAGGTCGGGTTGGTTTTTGCGGACCGAGCGGAGGTGTTCGGCGAAACGGTCGCCAAGCCTCCGCTTGGTCTCACCGATATAGATCATCTGGCATCTGGAGCAGCGGATGCAGTAGATGAGGTTGGAGGAGGTGCAGGTGAACCTCTGTCGGACCTGGAAGGACTGCTTGGGAGGGAAGAATTGACAAGGGAGTTGCGGAGGGAGCGGTCTTTGCGGAAGGCAGACAGGGGGGGAAATGGGAAGATGTGGCGGGTGGAGGGGTCACGTTGGAGGTGGCGAAACTGGCGGAGGACTATATGTTGTATTTGCCGGCTGGTGTGGTGAAAGGTGAGGACCAGGGGGACTCTGCCCTGTTTGCGGGTGGGGGAATGGGGAGCGAGGGCAGTGTTGCGGGGTATGGAGGAGACCCTGGTGCGAGCCTCATCAATAGTGGGGGAGGGGAATCCCCGTTCTCTGAAGAATGAGGCCATTTGTGATGACCTGGTGTGGAACACCTCATCCTGGGAGCAGATGCGGCGTAGACGGAGGAATTGGGAATAGGGGATGGAGTCCTTACAGGAAGCAGGGTGGGAGGAAGTGTAGTCCAGGTAGCTGTGGGAGTCAGTTGGTTTGTAGTGGATGTCGGTCAGGAGCGTATCACCTGCAATAGAGATGGTGAGGTCAAGGAATGGTAGGGAAATGTCGGAAATGGTCCAAGTGTATTTGAGTGCCGGATGGAAGTTGGTGGTGAAATGGATGAAGTCAGTCAGTTGTGTGTGGGTGCAGGAGGTGACACCAAAGCAGTCGTCGATGTAACGGAGGTAGAGGTCGGGGATGGGGCCCTGGTACGCCGAGAACAAGGATTGTTCGACATACCCAACAAAGAGGCAAGCATAGCTGGGGTCCATGCGTGTGCCCATAGCTACGCCTTGTGTTTGGAGGAAATGGGAAGAATCAAAAGAGAAGTTATTGAGGGAGAGGACCAACTCTGCTAGGCAGGAGGAGGGCGTCAGTGGACGGGTATGGGTTGCTCCTCTGGTCGAGGAAGAACCGGAGGGCTTTGAGACCGTCCTGGTGGGGGATGGAGGTGTAGAGTGACTGGACGTCCATGGTAAAGATGAGAGGATGGGGGCCTGGAGAATGGAATGCACGGAGCCGATGGAGAGTGTCTGAGGTGTCTTGAACATAGGTGGGGAGGGATTTAACAAAGGGGGGATAGGATGGCGTCAAGGTATGTGGAAATGTGTTCGGTGGGGCACGAACAGGCAGAGACAATGGGTCTGCCAGGGCAGTCGGGTTTGTGGATTTTGGGGAGAAGGTAAAATCGGGCCGTGCGGGGCTGGGAAACGATGAGGTCGGAGGCTCGGGGGGGGTAGTGAGCCGGAGCTGATGAAGTCGGTTATGGTGCTTGAGATGGTGGCCTGGTGTTCGTCAGTGGTTCAGGTGACCTTTACCAACACTGCCAATACTATTGTTGTGATGAAGATTTTCTACAATGAATTTCATTTCATGGCAGAACTCGATATTGTATCATTGGTGAAGTGGAAAATGCTTGAGCCTGTGTCCTTGGAATGCCCCAGTAGGTGAATTGAGTTGGGATTCAATATAATTCAGCAGAAGGAAAAAGGAGCAAGCTAATAAATCATGAGCAATTTTCAACATTGATGATGACAGTTGAGGCTGGAATCAAAACTGAGGCCACTATCATGGATCCAGCATCTGCCAGTGACATGGGTTCAGGTTTGAACCTTAGTCTGAATTATGCATGTGCATATCGACATTTCTTCCTACCTGTTAAAGAGCACAATATCACATGCATATATAGTAACATTTATGGATTTTACAGAGGCTAACTTAGTGAAGTATACATTCTAGATGAATAATCAACAAAATCCCTCATGGATTAATTTGCAATTCATTTAATTAAAATTCTGCACTTTAGTGAAGCTTTGCACACCTTGTGCCAGAACATTTTTAGTCGGTGTGGAAGATTAAGCAGTATCACTTTGCATGTGTTGAACAAAGATGCACAGGCATTTCCAGCAATATCTAAATTATAAACTTTATTAAGAGCTGCAGTCATTTTTTTGAACTATTTGAACCAAATCATATTCTTTCCACTGAACCATATGTAGGATGTTTTAGTTAAAATTTATATTTGAGGCTTTGAGTCGATTAAAAAGTGTTAACAAGGGAGACAAAAGAAAAGACTGGCTGGATAGAGGGTAGATAAGGCATCGGGTCTGAGTGGGATGTATCCGAATATCTCATGGGCAGCACAGTGGCATAGCAGTAGAGTTGCTGTCTCACAGCATCAGAGAAACGGGTTTGATCCTGACTATCGTTCTAAAGACACAAAAAGCTGGAATAACAGCGGGACGGGCAGCATCTCTGCAGACAAGGAATGGGTGACATTTCAGGTCGAGACCCTTCGTCAGACTAAGGGTGCTGTCTGTATTGAGTGTGTACGTTGTCCCTGTGATTGCTTAGGTTTTCTCCAAGTCCTCTGGTTTCCTCCCACACTCCAACATCACACCGGTTTGTAGCTGAATTGGCTTCGGTAAAATTGTAAATTATCCCTAGTGTGTAGGATAGTGCTATTGTGTGAGGTGATCACTGGTTGGCGCGGGCTGAAGAGCTGTTTTCATATTATATCTCTAAAGTCGATAGAAAAGGGAGGCTCCATGGAGGAGGTTCTGCCCATAATCTTCCATTGTTTCTTAAATCCAAAAGTGGTGAAACATCACTGAAAGACTGCAGATATTGCATTCCAGTTTAATATAGAGATAAATTCAAAAGGGAATTTTTCTTGTTGGCTGCCAGTAACTAGTGGTGTTCTGCAGGGACACCTCCCCTCTTCACTTTGTATGTCAATGATTTGGATGATGGAATTGATGGCTTTGTGGCCAGGTTTGCGGATGATACAAAGGTAGGTGGAGGAGCAGGTAATGTAGAGGAAGCAGAGATTCTTGGACAGGTTGGGAGTGTGGGCAAAAAAGTGTCAGATGGAATACAGCAAAGTAAATTGTGCAGTCATGCACTTGGGTAGTAGGAATTTTTTAAATGGAGAGCGGGTTCAGAAATTGAAGGTGCAAAGGATTCCCAAAAGGTCAATTTGCAGGTTGAATCAGTATTATGGAAGGCAAATGCAATATTAGCATTCATTTGTAGAGGAATAAAATATTTAAAAAAAACAGGGATGCTATGCTGAGGCTTTATAAGGCACTGATCAGACTGCATTTGGATTATTGCGAGCAGTTTTGGGCCCACATCTAAAGAGGGACGTGTTGGCATTGGAGAGGGTCTAGAGGTGGCTTGTGAGAATGATCCTGGGGATGATGAGGTTAACACGTGATGACTGTTTGATGGCACTTGGCCTGTACTCAATGGTGTTTAGAAGGTTGAGCGGGGACCTCATTGAAACTTACCGAATAAAGGTTTGGATAGTGAATGTGGAGAGGATGTTTCCACTAGTGGATGTGTCTATGACCAGAGTCCATAGTCTCTGAATAAAAGGATGTACCTTTAGAAAGGAGATGGGGAGGGATATATTTAGTCGGAGGGTGGTAAATTTGTAGAATTAATTGCCATTGATGGCTGTGGAGGCCAAGTCATTGGGTATTTTAAAGTGGAGATTGACAGATTCTTGATTGGTAAGGGTGTCAAACATTATGGGGAGAAGGTAAGAGAATGGGGTTGACAGTGGAGGATAGATCTACCATGATTGAATGGCAAAGTAGATTCAATGGGCCGAATAGTCTAATTCTGCCCCTAGGACATGAATAAATTAAGTCCATCAATTTATGAATTCAATTAATTGAGCACTTTCAGTCAACCAAAGTCGCACAGAGATCTGATCAGTTGCTACTGAAGATAGACACAAAATGCTGAAGTAACTCAGTGGGAAGAAGGGTCTCAACCTGAAACATCACCCATTTCTTGTCTCCAGAGAGGCTGCCTGTCCCGCTGAGTTACTCCACCATTTTGTTCTATGATCAGTTGCTAAACTGGCTTATGGCAGCTAGTGATAACAGGATAGCCCTCCAAATTGAAAGTCTTCTACTCATGGTTAATTTTTATAAGGAAAATAAATACCCAATTATGACAATGCTGTTGCTTCATTAATATGTAAACTATACCTAATCCCTTTTCTATTTTTTTCTTTAAGTATGTCTATCAGAGATAACATCATTTCCTCACTAGTATGTTTTCTATCACAATATCAGCAAAGCAGATTTAGATTTTTGGCTGATTATTCCACTTGAGTACATCCATACTTTGTGCATGACAGGCATATTCTAAACTATGACTCACTCTTCAGCACTCAACATCAGATAAGGTATTAGAAATGTTTAAATAAACTGAATGTTAAATTGATGGATTATTAAAGCGTATTAAT
The DNA here is from genome assembly GCA_035221665.1 of Okamejei kenojei. Lineage (NCBI taxonomy): Eukaryota > Metazoa > Chordata > Chondrichthyes > Rajiformes > Rajidae > Okamejei > Okamejei kenojei. The sequence goes on from CM069150.1 coordinate 32,194,856, forward strand.
AGCCAGGCCATGGAACTGCCTTTTGCTTGAGCTGTAGCCCAGTCATTTTATGTTAATTCCAGTTAATAACAAATACACTTTCCCACAGATATTGCCTATGATTTGTGAATAACTTGTGCAGAACGTTGCGGTCAATTGACAAATGCATTTAAATGCAGGTTTTATGCACAATTTTAAATAATTACGCAACATTAATTCTTGCTTTCCTTTGTCTTTGGTCATTTTCAGAGTGATGGCAAAGTAGAGTCTCCTGATAACCTACCACAATATTATGAGTAGCTACTGAATTTCCTTAGATCTGCAATAAATCCAAAAGTTTATATGGTAATAGATTGTGTCACATACAATTTGCAAGAACCTCAGAATTCCTTGTGGGAAAGCAATGAGACCCCATGCGAATACTTAACAAAAAACAGCTAAAACTGTTAATAAAGGATAATAAAAAGAAAAGTTTGGGGCTGATTAACTTCCGGCTGCCTGTTGAAATGTAATTCACAATCTATCACATCATATTTTTCTTATTTGCATTTTAAGTATTAAGTAGTACAACAAATTGCTTTTACAGCATATGTCATTGAACAACAGTATGTTCATTCTGTCTCTAGCAGCTGAAAAGAGCTCCAAGCTTTATCTTTTCAACCACTAGGTACATTGAAGATTACGAATGAAAGGAAATGCTCCGATTTGTAACTAGTATGGTCATATCTGTGAAGGATCAATGTTGGTGTCACAATCACAGAGTCATACAGCAAAGAAATTGGCCCTTTGGCCCAATGAGTCTGCACTGACCATCAATCACCCACTTACACTGATGCTGCACCATTTAATTTTGTTTCATTTTCTGTACTGTGCTATCAATTCCCCAGGTGCAACCAGCCACTGCACACCAAGTGCAATTTACAGTATTCAGTTAATCCACCATCATGCACATCTTTAGAACTGTGCAGGAAACCCGCGAACCATCTTCTGAGAAATTGTGCAAGCTCTACACAGAGAGTACCAGAGATTCAGATCCAACCCGGGTCTCTCGATCAATGAGGTATCAGCTATGTGCCACTGTGCTGCTCCAAAAGCCACTTAGCCATCCTGTTGATGTTGATGTACCTTACTGTAACAAGATGGCAACTAAATGAATACCGCAACACATGCCAATGTGCAAGAAAGGGTATATTATTGGACGGTCCTTGCTAGATTCACTCTAGAATCTGCAAAACTATAGTTCAATCTCTTGTCCATGAATAACCCTAATGAAATGTGAGCAGCAGTGAGTTACCAGAAGCAGTGTACTATAATGAAATGATATCCATTCCTGATGCACCGTGAACCTGCAGTGTTCAGTGTGTTGTGTATATAAAACTAATGGGCTAGATAGATGCAGAGACACAGCCACAGCCGGCACTTCATATGAAAAGGCCACAGTTTAAATCCTTCCAGCCATTGTATGCTAGGGAGCTAAAACCAGTGCTATAATCCCCTGGAATTATCACTCATCTGAAAGGAAAGATAATGCCATGCTGATATATGCTGTTTAACCCTGGTGGGCAAATGCCTTGTACTGTGAATGGAAATATTGTGGATGAATGTTTCCAGAGTTTATGAATGAAAGAGGAAGGAAAATGAAAGTTTCCAATGTTTATGAATGAAGAAGACTAGAACAGAAATAAAATGTGTTGTGTGTGTGTGTGCATGTGCACACGCGTGCATGAGTTTTGCGTGTGTATGTGTGTGCTTGTGTGTCTGTGTGTGTGCATGTGTGCATGCATGTGTGTGTTTGTGTAAATGATATGTGTGTGTGGGATGCATAGAAACATAGACTGTTATCATGACTACCATTGAGAACACATATGTGGCATAACAATATCTTCCCTACTCAGTACCAATTACGTACTCTGTTGCATAAGACAATTACTTATGTTATCTTTTCAGTCCACTCCACACTACACTGACATCCCATCAGCATTTGATATTACATAGAAAATACATAGAAAATAGGTGCAGGAGGAGGCCATTTGCCCTTCAAGTTAGCACTGCAGCTGAACTCTTTCACCTGAAATGCAAGTGTTAATCCATTGATCATTCAATCCCCTGATCATCAGTTCTCCTGATAATCCCTGACATCTGTGTAGGAAGGAACTGCAGAACCGAAGATAGACACAAAAAGCTGGAGTAACTCAGCGGGACAGGCAGCAACTCTGGAGCACATCTAATCCCCATAACCCTATAAAACCTGACCTCCCCCTCCCTCCAAGGCTCTGCTCTCTACGCTGATCCCTAATCCTCCTAAAACTGAGACATGTTTCTATAACCAATCCACTCCTGTGCTTCCTTGTTCATGCATATCTTTGATCATCAACCATGAACCTGAATTATCTCCCTATGCTGTAAATAGCTCATTCTAAGCTTCCCCCCAGTCTAGTTTCAGTCAATACTGAGTCAAGCACTTGCGCATCTAAACTTTATTTTGGAAAAACACAATAACAGTTCCCCACTACTATACCTAACCACCGCGGGTTTGATCCTTGTATCTGCTTGGCCAAGCCCTTCTAGCCTCGTGCAAGCAGAGACACTCTAAAGGGTCACACAGTCCCAAGCATTCTTCCAGAAGATCGACACAGGACCTTGTGGGAGCTTCCTTTTATAGGTCCCCGAACATTGAGGGGCTGAACCATATGCGGGGTGGTCTCTTTACAGTCCAATAACAGATATTGATTAACACAGTACATGGTAGACTTTTCCCTAACCCAATAATACAGTATCCAATAAATTGTATTCAAACAGAGCTTCTGGAAGGAAGCAAACATTACAACATTTGCCCAGATATTCAAGAAACCCAGACAAGGCTCAACACTTAATCCAATCAATATCTAGCAAAGTGGAGCTTTGCAACAATATTTACAATGTGTATGTCTGGTTTGCATTCACCCAATCCATTTCATGCAATTTACACCTAATTGTAAGAATCTGCAGATATCCCATTCTCTCCCTGCAACGCTTATCTTGGCTCTAGACAAGCTGGCACAATTCTACAGCTCGTCCCATTTCTGCAGAAGGCACATTTAAATTGACCAAATGGCCTAGCAGCTCAGTAGCATTTACTCAATGTTATCATCCTGGCACCTCTAATTTGACCAGAATTAACAATGCTTCAACCATTCTTTAGTCACAGTTGGACACAAAGTGCTGAAGTAACTCAGCAGGTCAGGTAGCATCTCTGGAGAATATGAATAGGTGATGTTTCAACCCATCTCATCACAGTCATAACTCATGGTTGCAATTTTGGATTTCCTCCCTGATCTTTAGCCTTTTCTACTCCTTGGCTCATCACTGTCAATGCCTATGGGCCATCTGCCCAATCCTTCATTGAACATTGGCCATACTCCACAGTGCTCCTTGTCTCTATCCCTCTCCTTCATAGAACCCACCTCCCGTTGTCTGTGAACCCAATGCAGCGCAGGCCAAAATGGCTTCAGTGCACATTGGTGTAATTGAAGTTTGTGGCGAGGTCCACAATCAAAATGCTGATCAGTACACCATGCTATACCCACCCTGCACACTTACTTGGGTCCACTAAAACCTCTAGGCTTCAGAGGTTTATTTCATTTGATTCACTTTTACAAATAATGGCAGAATTTCATTATTTTGTAAGATGGTGCCAAATAATTAGCCATGGATTTTATTTTTATCTTTTTTGCAGAAACACATTTTAATGTTATAACTGAAACTGCTTTGAGAAGCTGCATTTGTTCCCATTTAAACCAAATTTATTGAGACTAAATATTGGGCAAAATATGTGCCCAGTCACTTGAAAATAACTGTAGTCTATGTCAATGAAGTTATCAATTAGCTTAACTAGTTATGCTTATCAAATAGCCATAGGATTTAAAAGAAATATTTCTGTCCAAATAATTATTTTATTAATCAAATATAATCTCATTGTAGCTGTATAACTGTATTCAAAAATCCAGTCAAGAGCCAACAGTGTTTAATTGTCATATGTACAGAAAACTGAACAATGAAATTCTAACTTGCTGCAGCAAAAACAAAGTTTACAATGAACAAGTAAAGATCAATAAATCAAACATATATTATTGCAAACAAAAATTAGTGTAGCCAAGAAAGTTCATAGTTTAGTTGGTGTTTGTTTAGTTTAGAGATACAGCATAGAAATGGGCCTTATGGTCTGCGCTGACCTGCAATCCCCACACACTCACACTGTCCTACACACAAGGACAATTTTCTATTTTACCAAGCCAATTAACCTACAAACCTGTATATCTTTGGAGTATGGGAGGAAACTGGAGCTCCCAGAGAAAACCCAAGCAGGTCATGGGGAGAACGTACAAATTCCACACAACCTGCACCCACAGTCAGGATCGAACCTGGGTCTTTGGCGCTGTAAGACAGCAACTCTACCGCTGCGCCACAGTGCCGCCCGCAATTGCATTTACCTTTCTATAACAGTAACAATTCTCAAAATGAAATCATTCAGAAATATTCATTGTTATGTTAATAAATTAATTTGGGCAAGGTTAGGGGGAAATTGGTCTATTGTCACTAACATTATAAAACACCATTAAAGTGCTAACATTTTTTTGATTAACTTGAAACGGTAAATTAAAAGAATTTTTTAAACTCTATTGATCTCAAGTTCTCATGTCATTCTTACAAACATCTTACAAATCAGAGCTAGTATTACATTGCAGTGAGTTACTGAAAGAGTTTGAAAACGGTTTATTAAATGTCACCCCACTGAAATTAACATCATTAAAAATTATAGAGTGTGATGCATGTCATTATATTTTTTGATGCATCGGTAAGTACCAACAAGCTTTACATTTTTTTTGTTGTTTTTCTTACATGTTTATAATTTTAAAAACTCTTAATTACATTTTTGCTTTCCAATTTTGAAGCTTTGAATTTGTAACCTGATTAAAATTCATATGTTCCTTGTAATGCAATAAGTTTAACCTAAAATCTGCCTGCATTGATTTGTGTAGTCATTACAATTGTTACTGTTAAATATAAATCGATAGGACATCGAGCTATAATCAAGATTAAATTTGGTGCATAATACACATTCCATTGCGACTTTAATGCCAACTTTGTCACCGCAACAATCTTTTATTAAATATACTAGTTGGAGTGTTGTAATCCTCATTTACTTTTGTTTGGAGGTACAGTGTGGAAACGAGCTATTCGGCTCACCGAGTCTGCGCCAATCAGCGACTCCCGAACACTAACACTATCCTACACACTAGGGACAATTTACCATTTTACCAAAACCAATAAACCGACAAACCTGTGCGTCCTTGAAGTGCGAGAGGAAACTAGAGCACCCGGAGAAACCCACGCAGGTCACAAGGAGAACTTATAAACTCGGTACAGACAACACCCATAGTCAGAATCGAACCTGGGTGTCTGGTGTTGTAAGGCAGCAACTCTACCACTGCGCCACCCCTAATTATTAACATCACAAATTCATTGAATGTAAAAAGTGCTGTCTTTCTCTCAGAGGATAGTGAATGTTTGGAATACTATTAATCAAAACAACATGGAATTCAGTATGTGAATATTTGAAACACAGAGTGTGGGTTGATGCTGAATAAGCAAAGGGTTACAGCACATAAGGTTATTTGTGGATTAATGATTGAACTATAGTTTTGCAGATGTTACAGATCACCCACGGAGCAAAAGATATGAGGTGCCAAGTGACCCAATTTCTCTGGTTGTGTATTGTAGAAACAACACGGGACAAATTATTTTAGATTTAGCATAGTGAAATGATATATGGTTTAATTAATCATGCAGGTAAGGATCCTTAATGAAGAGAAATGCTAAATAATAGAATATCATACAGAGATTGAAAATAGTAAGATTAAACGAGAATTTACCAAGTTTGAAGTTTGATCGTTATTTTATGAGGAGTTACGATGAGGGATTACATGAAGAAGTCCCGCCTGGCGCATGATCGGCATACTTCAAAGCAGCGGCATGAAAAACACAGAACCAAATAGCCGGAGTAAGATAGTAAGGCTCAACATAGACTAGAACTACCAGATGATCAGTTATTTTATGAGGGTTGGGAGTGGAGGGCATGTAATCCCTCATCGTAACTCTTCACAAAATAACGATCAAACTTCAAACTTGGTAAGTTCTCGTTTAATCTTACTATTTTACTTCGGAGTCACGTGAGTAACTACGTGAAGATTTTGTAGCTCTGTGTTTTTTATGTCATAGATTCATTCCATATGACACTCTGGCTCAGTCAACACAGTAGTGAGTAAATAATACATCTTTTAAACATTGCTTCACTTTATGTAATAAGTCTTTTCATTATAAAAGATTGAAAGTAATAACCCTTCTATCGTAGGAGAAGATTTATAACCAAAGATATAAATCGATAATATAAAACAAAGCACAATCAAAGACAGCCCAACACTGCGTGTCCAACCCTGACACCGTGAGAACTGGTTTCTCGTAAACATTGAAAAGTTTCTTATACATCATCGTACGGCCTCTAATTTTTTGATTGAGTGGCCAGTCCTGTGCCTTTGCCGTGGATGTACCTACCTCCCTGGTGGAGTGATTTTTAACATCTCAATGTCTACTCCTGCTGAGTCCAAAACCTGTTTTAACCATCTAGAATGTAACTATCTAGAACCATCAGTTTGTACTGATACTTTTATGTGTTTTTTGTGTGTAATAAATAGCACTGTCTCACCACCATGGAGACTCTTGCCTACTTCAACATATTGAGTCAATGCTTAACCACACACAATTTTTGGTCAACAGGATATGCTTTAAAATTTACCTTGGTTCCAGCTCCTCCTGGTCCGCTTTGTTTGGTTGAGTCATAAACATATAAGAGAATGTTATCTGTAGCCACATGCATACAGTCTAATGTAACATTTGCAACGTTTGCACTCTTTGTGCTGATACTAAAGCCATGAGCATTATTACTTCAAATGTTAACTTCTGAAACAGTGATAGAATTGGAATCCATTGCCAAAGCAAAGCAAGAACTATGCTGACCACCCAAACTTCTGTATTTCTTCTTTGGGCAGATTCTAATATATATTCTTTTCCCATATCGGGATATTAACGGATGAGACCCGATAGATTCATGGTCAGCAATTTGTCCTAAATAGGACGATAAAGCACTATGAGCCCTATTAATGGCCCTATTGCTTAGGTGCTGATCAAAAATGCAATCCAGCAAGGAACTCCAATATATCTGATATGTTTGCAGTATGATAAAATACCTTTGACTGTCTACCAAATACTTCCAATTTCTTTATATAAACAAAATATTGTTTTTAATGGTATTTTTCCAAGCTGCAGTTATAACATTCATGGTTTATCCGACAGTCCTAGCTCTTGTAATGGTCTGGTCAGAACCTGCAGATTAACAAATTCATATGATCATGCCATGGATGAATTTCTGCAACAAATTACTGCAGCTAGGAATCGTCATAAATGGTTCAATTATCATTCTAAACATCAATGAGAACCATGACTGTGTCCGATTTGGGCCACCAAACCATCCGTGGCAGAGTCTTGTTATATCTTCATCAGACATTGCCTAATCAGACAGAATGGGGAACGTAAAAGAACATATTTCCCCCCAATGTAGTGAGAATGCATCCACAGCTACTGCTCCTGGGTTGGGTTCCCATGAGACGTATTTGGGCAATTAGTGATTCAATCTAGACGCAAACAGATCAACGTCAGGTAATCCATACCACTGACAATGTTTTTCACTTGTGGATTTAATATCCATTCTGTATTGTCTTTAAATTTTCATGATCTGTTGTCTGCCACAATATTGTCTCTCCCTGAGATAGATAGCTGAAAGCCAAATATTCTTAAAGATACACCAATGCCACATCTGGTTTAACCAGATAATCACATGATAATGATCTTATTTGACCCATGTGATTGATATATGCCACAGCTGTGGTATTGTCTACTTGTAATTGGACATGCAAATCTTTCATAGTAGAACAATAAGCTTTTAATCCATAAAAGCTCCTAACAACTCCAAATAATTAATACCAAATGTTTGGAGAAATAAGTTTCTTGGACAATCCATCTGCCACCCCCTGGTGTTATTGTCCGTAGCCCCCTAGGTAAGGGACATATCAGATATTAACCTGATAAGAACAGATATTACACTTATCTTAGCCCAAAAAACCGAGAAGCTATCCACCATCCGAGAATACTTGCTTCAGTTTGCAATGACTGCTGGCTGCTGAGCTAATATGTTTTTAAGCAGCTTGCGGAACATTCTCAATCCACCACTGTAATTTCTGATAAAGCTTCCTTTGGCAATTGCATAGGCCAGTCAGAATGGCCTGCACATTCTTCTAGTGCTTGTGTTATTGCCCTTTGGAGCTTTTTTTGGTAATGCAGTGGACCAACTCTACTACAGAAATAGTGTTACTAATTTACCCTAGCTCCTTCTCGGATGGAGGGATGAGGCTTGTCACAAGGCAACGACACACATTTGTAATATTGACACTTTGTCTCTTGGTAAATTTACCGAACATGGTACAGAATCACTCACCCAAATAGTAAATTGTTGGGGATGGCTGAAGCTTAGATTTTGTTAGATGGATCAGGACCCTAGCATTTCAACAGGCTTGTAGTTGCTGCACTAATTTTTCAGCTGATCAGCATTGCCAATTAAAAATGTCATCAAGATAAAACCATGACCATGTGTCCTTATCAGTGCAAGTGCTGGTTTCAACCATTGTGTGAACAGCCTAGAAGTTGAGCTTAATCCATTAGATAATGCCTTAATTGCCATAGCTGACCCATTTAATTAATTTTCAAGTACTGTGAACGTGATGATAAATTGGTACAAAATCATACGCATCCTTGAAGTCTATAGTAACCAATTACAACTTGTTGATAACAACTGACTTGCAGTGTTGAAGGTGTCCATTTTGAAATGTTTTATACTGGACAAATGTATTAAAGTGTGTGATGTCTAGAATGACTCTACAACCATCATCTTTCTTCTGCCTGGGAAATTATTTGATACAAATTGTTGTGGATGCTTACTCCATTTTTTCCCCATTACACTTTCCCTAAATAAATCTCTTACCTCTTCTTTATTTGAGATGTTTCAGGTGCAGAAACATAAAATAGGATTAGGTTTATTCTGTACAGGTGTATCAACTCCTTGTACAAATTTTATTGTAGATCCTTACACAGTATCTAATATAAACCGATCAGCTGTTATGCAATACATTTATCATAACACACCTGTAATCTACCACCAATCGGAGGTTCAACAAAAGCTTCCTCTGTGTTAGAATAAAGTTTTTTGTACCTCTCCAAATGCACGTGATGGCCTTCTTCCCCAACAATATGGGTTAACATAAGGCTGTGCTGGAAGAAAATACTTCCTCACCATACTCCTGCCTCTGTTTGATCCACATATCAAATTCCCCTCACATTGGACCAGCCAATTTTGCAAAAGTTTTATGAGGGTGATAGTCTTTGCCTCTTTATCAATGTCTTTGATTTGTTTTCAGGCAGGTTTACTCCGTAATAACCAGGAGCTTGAACATAGCTTGATCTGTATTGACCTGCAAATCTAAGTGCAAAATGGTCCGAATGGCAATTTTCTCTCATACCATTGAGCTCAACATATGAGCTATAAAACAATGCCACTTGTCTTTTTTAAATTTTGGTCATTGCACAATCTTTCACTTGCTTCCCATAAGCAGTGATGCCACCCGCAAACTTGAAATTCTTTTGGAATCGTATTCCCTGTGCCTCCACACTATTGAAGACATGGGTGCCTTAATCGGATTCACAATTGGCACCCTAGTAAAGCACAAGTGTTTTCATATATATCTGCTGTTTCAACCATAACAGCCTCCTGAAGCTGGTGAGAAACCAATTAATGTTGGCCACCATGGTTACCTTCCATGGCCTCACCGCTTCCTTCACGTATTGTACTTTGTACCCATTAAGTACACCTGGATTTATACTTGTGCTGTGGTGGGTACTTATGACCAAAAACACCACTTTCAGGGTCAGTTTTTTACTGCCCTGGTACTCCTGAGACTTGCTCAAGGAGACTACCTCCAGCCCAATCCGAGGTTCATATTCCCAAGGTGGTAAAAGCACCATATACTTATATATGGAAACCCCTCAGAATTTATTCTGAGCCATAAGGCTTTCTTGTCTGGAGGCCTTTCCTTATTAGAATCATCTAAAACCACGGCCTCTCAGACTTCTTTATTTACCTCCCCACTGGAGATTCTTCCCGTGGCTTTTGGTTTGTGGAGCAAGTAAATGCTCCCTATGGTTAATTTTAACGGCCACCGTTATCGGAACCGGCTCCGCACTAATCTGCCGTCCCGATCGCTGAGCTTCTAACCGGGAAACAATTTAACCTCAGTTTTTCCTCCGGAGTTTTTTCTCTTTTATTTTCAACTCCTGCTGGCTCTGCACGCCAGCACCACGGAGTTTGAAACACACCCTGTAAATAATTCAATCCACTCACCAGTGGGCCTGTTCCTTACCGCTGGTGGAGCTGCGCTCTGCAGCTCTTTGCCTACCCACAGCGTCGATGTAATGCCGATCATGCGCCAAGCGGGACTTCTTCATGTGGTCACTCACGTGACTCCGAAGTAAAATTATTTATTTAAATTGGTCTTGGGTCATAAATTTAAACGTAAAACTACAAATGTACATGACATAAGTTTGTTATGGTTGATTGGGAGACTACAATAAATCTTATGGCAGGAAATGCAGCATAGGCTAACATTTGAAATATTAACAAATAAATTACAACCTTTTAAGATACATAAACCTAAAATGAAAAATGGTTCAGCTGTGATCACCAAGGAAAGTTACAAAGTAATAGATCAAAGCGAAAAAAGGCTTGAAAAGGAGCTTTCTTGATCGACACAAAAAGCTGTAGTAACTCTTTCCATTTTAATATTTATGGTTTTATTTTGAAGTTTTTACAACCTTTTATCATGCTTCTTGCTAGGTTACTCTTATAGTTTACTTGCAATTTTTCTTCTCACCTCCTTTTTTTCACCTCCTTTGCGTTAACCTAATTCTAGGATACATTATGTGTAAAAAGGCACTGCAGATGCTGGTTTAAACCAAAGATAGACACAAAATGCTGGAGGAACTCAGCGGGACAGGCAGCATCTCTGGAGAGAAGGAATGGGTGACGTTTTGGGACCTCCTCCAACCCCATCTACTGTATCCATTGTCCATTGTCAGAGTACGGCTAAACACAACAGTTGGAGGAACAACAGCCCATATTTCGCCTGGGCAGCTTACAGCCCAGGGGTATGAATATTGATTTCTCTCACTTCACGTAGCTCCGGCATTCCCTCTCTCTCTCTCTATCCCCCACCCACCTAAGTCGCACGCTTCTCATTTTCAACCTAGAAACAGCTTACAATGGCCTGTTTCCTTTATCATCGTTACTTTTTTGCAGAGATGGTACATTTAGATTTTCTGAAGATATTCAATACAAAGTGCTGCGGAAGGGATTAGCAAACAAAATTACGACACATGGAATTAGGAGGGAGTGGGTGAAAGCAGAGTTGTTAGCATGGATTGAGATTAGTCAAAGTCAAAGTCAAAAGTCAAAAGAGTTTATTTGCATGTGTCCCTGACAGGACAATGAAATTATTTCTTTGCATAGCACAACAGAACATAGTAGGCATTGACTACAATTATATACTTAAATACACACATTAATTAATAAATTAATAAAGTGCAACTAACAGATGGAGGGGTATTAATGTTCAGAGTTTTGTCCGAGCCAGGTTTAATAGCCTGATGGCTGTGGGGATGTAACTATTCCTGAACTGGGTTGTTGCAATTCTCAGGCTCCTGTACCTTCTACCCAAAGGTAGCAGGGAGATGAGTGTGTGGCCAGGATGGTGTGGTCCTTGATGATGCTGCCAGCCTTTTTGAGGCAGCGACTGTGGTAGATCCCCTCGATGAAAGGAAGGTCAGAGCCGATGATGGACTGGGCAGTGTTTACTACTTTTTGTAGTCTTTTCCTCTCGAGGACACTCAAGTTGCCAAACCAAGCCACGAGAAAAATCAGGGAGAAACCAAACCTACCGACTTCCGGTGGCGCTATGGAGACCTAGAGGATAGCGCCAGCCAGCTCCGCAAAAAAATCGGAAAAAAACGGGGGTTTTAAAAGGACTTACCGGCTGTCTGCTGCATACTGCCTGCCGTTTCTGCACCGACTGTGCCGAGTGACGTCATCAGGCACGTGACTAACTATGTCGACGGCACGGAGCCCTACCGACCAGGCGAAAGGTCGACAAACCCGGCAGAGACGGCAGAAGGCCGGACTGAAAGCCTCGGACTCGAGTAGGACCTGCTCCCTGGAAGATGTATCCAAAAAAACAGGGACAAAAGCGGAAGGTGAGGAATTGAAAACTTTCAATTCTCAAACAGATGGCTGGCTTAAAGGAAGAAATAAAGGAAGAAATGAAAGATATAAAGGAAGAAATAAAGGAAGAAATAAACCAAATGAACAGCCAGATGGATCAGATGAAAAATCAACTGAAAGAATTCCAACAAGAAACAACGTTAAAAATTGAAAAAAAGGTCAAGAAAGTATCGGAAGATTTGAAGAAGGAATTCATTGAAATGTTTAATGAAATGGAAAATAAGATGGACAAAAAAACTTGAAAAGGTTAAAAAAGACTTTCAAAATAGGATTATTCCTATCGAGAAAGTACTGGAACAACAGGCGGCTGGCATAAAGAACCTTGAACAAATAGCGGAGGCAAGTACTATGTCTACAGCAAAGCTGATTACAGAACATGAACGTCTAATGAATTTGCTGACTAAAACAACAGAGAAATGTACTGAGCTAGAAGGGACATAGAGAAGACAGAATCTGAGGATTGCAGGGATTCCTGAAGGTCGAGAGAAAAAACGAAGATCTTCGAGAATTCACTGCTAAATTACTCCAAGATGTTTTATCTCTGGAAGAAATGCCTTTATTAGCTCGTGCTCATAGAGTCAGCAGACGTCAGACCAGAATAAACGCCGCTCCAAGACAAATGATCATAAAGCTACAATATGACTTTGTTCTGGATGAGATTATGCGAAAAGCTTCGAGAATCAAAAACCTGACATTTGAAGGACAAAGGATTAGTATCTACCGAGATTACCCACCAGAGGTCGCTAGGAAACGGAAAAGCATTTAATGAAGCCAAAAGTCTTATGAGGGGAGTAGAAAACCTGAGATACGGTTTTGAATTACCCAGCCATTTTAAGAGTTACTTTTAACAACGCGGAACATTTCTTTAATACCCCAGCAGCAGCCTTGGATTTCGCAAAGCAGCTCAAGACCTGAAAAGTATCTACAAGCAAACATACTGACTTTTACTACTTTTAGAGATCCAACACGGACTCTCAACACCCTGTGAGATTTCATAAGATAATATTGGACTAGATGGAATGGACAATGTCGTATGGAATGGAGAGCAAAAAAACTGGATCGGAAAGCGTTATCTGGATATTGACAATTAGTCTTAACATATAACTAACATAAATAAATAACACATATATTAAAATCACAACGCGGTTTTATTATTAGTATTATTTTTATCAATTAAGATTGCTCACTATTGCTAATCACTATTACTAATAATTAACAACTAATATTCCTTTAATGAATAGAGTTAAATATAGCGATGGATCTCATTTGGAGATCTTTCTTTATAATAACAATTCTCACTTTGTACTTTAGTTTTTACTTGTTGTTCTATAGTATTTTTGTATCCCTTTTTTCTTTCTTATATAGCCTTTATATTTTTTTATGTTTAATATTGCTTAGATTTCTAAGTTAATTTTAGATATAGATACCTTTATATGATGAATCCTACCCCTTTTCCTTTTTTTTTCGATTGCCTCCCCTTTTTTTTCTCTCCCTTAATATTATACCCCGCTGAAATATTATTATGGAATAATAATTCCCTAAATCTAGGAACTGGCCAAGTTAATAACATCAATGACGGAAGTCGTTAGATGGATAGCCATGTTAGTATGGCTAGCACAAACTACAACTACTCTAGTTGTAGTTCTTTCTACCTTTACACATCTTACTAGTCTCTTTAACTATTCTTTATTCTTCTTTTATATCTATTGTATATTTTTCAGTTTGAATGGAGTTACACATTGGACCAATGGAGATATATTCGTGAGGTACATAAAAGAGATTTAAAATTCATCTATTCAGTGTTCGGGGTAAGGTTGGGTCTGGCCGCGCTGATCCTTAGACTCTATTGTAGATTTTCTACAAACTTAAAATGCAAGACTTAAAAAGAAATACGGGGAATGAGGGATTAACGTTTTGTAGTTGGAATGTTAAAGGTATTAATGAACCAATAAAGAGAGGAAAAGTATTGGCACATTTAAAGGCAAGTAAAGCTGACGTAATTTACATTCAAGAAACCCACTTAAAAAAAGACGCTGAAAACAGCTTGAAAAGCTAAATGGATAGATAAAATATATCATTCATCTTTTACGCATAAATCAAGAGGTGTAGCAATATTATTTCGTAAAGGTACTTTATTTAAGCATACATCAATCATAACTGATAAAGATGGCAGATACATTATTGTGATAGGAGAATTAAACACAGAAAAAATGATTTTTGTTAATATATATGGACCAAACTTTTGATAGCCCATTGTTTTTTAAGAAAGTACTTAACAATATTCGGAATTAACACAATATAATTTGATAATTGGAGGAGATTTTAATTGTACATTAGACCCTTACCTAGACAGATCTACAAAACAAAGAAAATCTAAATCACATTCCAGTGATTTACTAAATGCATATATCCAAAGGACTAACATTAAAGATGTTTGGAGAACAGAAAACCCTACGGGACGAGAATTACTCTTTTTACTCGCCAGTACATAAAACTTACTCAAGAATAGATTATTTTTTGGTGGATGCAAAACTTATCTCACTTACTTATGAACCCAAATATCATAATTATAATCTCAGATCATGCGCCATTAACATTTAAAATTAAAATAAATGGCAAAAACAGAAAATTCAGGACAGTGGAAACTTAATCCACAAATTTTAAAAAATAAAACCACTCAGGAATATATTATAACTCAAATTAAGATTTTCTTTTGAAATAAATGATCAACCAGAAATATCTCGCTCTTTATTATGGGAAACATTTAAAGCATATCTCCGGGGAATTATGATTTCTTCACAAGCATTCCATAATAAAAAGATTCGGAAGGAACAACAGGATTTGGAAAGGGAGATTAAACAATTAGATATACAGAATGCAACAAAAGCCAGATATAATATTACATAATAAAATTGTAGCATTGAAATATAAATTAAATAAGATATATACAGATCAAGTTTTAAAATTTTATCAACATACTAAACAATTACAGTTTGAATTTGGAGACAAACCCCAAAAATGATTGGCTCGACAATTAAGGAAAATTGAAGCTGAAAAAATTATACATAGGATTAAATCATAAAATGGTGAATTATTAATACAACCTAAGGATATTAATGAAAGATTTATGCAATATTATAAAAATCTATTCACTGCTAAGCGACAGTAAATAAAACAGAAATAGATGCATAAAAAAAAAATGTAACCTGAAAGGATTGGATTTACAAAATAGAGAATTATTAAATGCTGGATATTTCAATAAAAGAAATCCAAGAATCTATTAGATCATTAAAAAATGGTAAAACACCGGGACCTGATGGTATAGGTTCGGAATTTTATAAAATATTTCAGGATCATAATGGTTCCATGTTTGAAATCATTATATGAACAGATATATACACAACAGAAATTACCAGATACGTTGAATGAATTCTATTGTAACACTTATACCAAAATAAATAAAGACTTGGATGAAAACCAGGATCATATAGAGCAATAGCTCTATTAAATACGGATCAAAAGATACTAACAAAAATATTAGCACAAAGACTAAGTTCAGTTGTTTAACGAATTAATCCACCCCGATCAAACAGGATTTATACCAAAAAGATATTCCTCATACAATCTAAGACGGTTATTCAATATTATATATTCGAAAAGAAGTGATAAAAAAGATTTAGTAGTTATTTCGCTGGATGCAGAAAAAGCTTTTGACCAAGTGGAATGGCCTTATTTATTTTCGGTGATGGAAGCTTTCAAACTCGGAGAGAAGTTTACTACTTGGATTAAATTGTTATATTCAAACCCAACAGCTAGAATAAACAACAAACCGTATGCCATCAAACTAAATTTAGTTTATCTCGAGGTTGTAGACAAGGTTGTCCTCTATCACGTTTATTGTTTGCGCTAGCAATAGAACCTCTCGCCAGAGGGTGAGATTACACCCGGAAATACATGGATATGATACTAAAGATACTAAGAATAAAATCTCCTTATATGCGGATGATGTATTACTTTACATCACTGAACCGGAAACAAGTATCCGAAATTTGTTTAAAACTAATAACGGAATTTGGATCAATTTCAGGATACAGTATCAATTGGAATAAAAGTGAAACTTATGCCAATAACGATGAATAATTTACATATATTACAACAATTTCCTTTCAAGATAACAAATGAAAATATTAAATATCTTGGGATTTTCGTTACAAAAAGATTTGATTCTTTATTTAAATTTAATTTCCCTTCATTACTAAATAAATTAAATAAGAATATTTTATACTGGAAAAGCTTACCTATTTCAATGTTAGGTAAAATCAATGCAATAAAAA
The DNA here is from genome assembly GCA_035221665.1 of Okamejei kenojei. NCBI lineage: Eukaryota > Metazoa > Chordata > Chondrichthyes > Rajiformes > Rajidae > Okamejei > Okamejei kenojei. The sequence continues at coordinate 32,211,644 of CM069150.1, forward strand.
TGATTTTTCTCCCACAATTATTATATTTATTTCAATTAATTCCGATATATCTCCCTAAAATTTTTTTTAAAAAAGTAGATTCTCTAATTACTAACTTTATCTGGGATTATAAGAGCCATAGAAAAATAAAAACATTTATGTAAATCTAAAATAAATGGGGGATTAGCATTTACCAATCTTAAGTTTTATTACTGGGCAGTTAATATAAAAATATGAATTTTTGGCTAGAAGAAATAGATAATAAACCAAACTGGTTAAAAATGGAAAAAAAAGAAGATTGTTCTCCATTTGAAATTAGCTCTATAATATTTGCTAACACTAACGTAGCTAAGAAAATTTATAGTGAAAATCCGATAATTAGAAAACGGAATCCGCATTTGGAAACAAATAAAGAAAACATTAAAACTAAAATTTATACCATTAGGTCTTACCATCGGCAACAATTTTACGTTCAAAACCTTCAATGATGGATAAGGCTTTTTTTACAATGGAAAAATAAAGGAATCTTTAAGATGGGCGATCTTTATAAGGAAAACTCTTTTCTCTCATTTCAAGAGTTACAACAAACTTATGGACTACACAATAATGAATATTTTAGATATCTACAAATCAGAAACTATGTTTCTGCAAATACACAAGAACTTAGAAATAGAAAGACGGAAATTTTTAGATGAATACTTGAATAAACATCCAAATACAGAAAAAATGATAATCATATATATACAATATTTTATTGGAAAGTGATATTCCATCAAACAAGAAACTCATAGACAGTTTTGGGAAAATGAATTAGGCCAAATAATAAGACCAGAAATATGGGATGAAAGCTTACAACACCATACATCATTGCTCGTTAAATGCTAAACAAGTCCCTTATACAGTTTAAATTCTACATAGATTACATTATTCCAAATCTAAATTACATAATATAATTTCCAAAATTATCTCCTATATGTGATAAATGTCAAATACTCAGAAGCAAATTTGTCACATTCATTTACTAATTGTATAAAAATTGTAGAATACTGGAAACTAAATATTTAAGATAATTTCGAATGTTGTCAATGTAACTATGACTTCTGATCCAAAGTTAATAATACTTGGAATACTTGAAACTGACCAACTAATAACAATGAACCAAAGAATTTTTATCGACTATTGTTTAATAATTGGGAAAAAATTAATATTAAAATTTTGGAAAGGCCCCTGCATCCCCAACAATCAAAATGTGGAATACAGAAATGTCGGAGACACTTCATTTGGAGAGATTGAGGCTTGTCCTCATGGATAGGTTAGATCTCTTCAGAGGAGATTGGTCTCCATATATTAAATATTTACAGGGTCATAATGGTTCGGCGCGAGGATTTGGACTGAGGCCTGAATATCTGAATAGATGAAGAAATATATATAATAAATCATGAATATATCTCCAAGGACGGATTAATGAGTAATATTCCATTCTCCATCAAACTTTCCATACTCTCTTTTCTATTTTCTTATGCTTATATAAAAAAATTAGAAAAAAGTATAGAAAATACATTATCTTAAATTCTTAATATTAGTACGAATATAGATATCACTGGTTATATGAAAATATTATTAGTGTCGTGTATTTTCAATTATATAAAATTGTGTATTTTCAATTATATAATAATTTTTGAATTTAAAGTCAATGATAATACAAACATTGTTAACATTATGAAAATATTAATGAATATCATAGAAGTTTTATTAATATTGCGTATTATTTAATTACATAAAATTGGGACCTGTATTTGGAAATCAGAGACAATATTGGATATCATGGGTAGTATGAGTATATTGCTAAATACTATGAATGTATCATTAATACCATGTATTCCCAATTATATAAAATAAACAAATCCTTGAAATTTATAATTAATAATAATACAAATAATATCAACAGTATGAATTTATCATTATTATCATGTATTTTTTTATTATTGTAAAATAATTAACTTTGTCATTACTTTTGTTTTCTATAATAAAAATAAAATTAAAAAAAAAAAAAAAAGAAGAAACCAACCTACCTGCTGCCTGCTTCCTCTGCACCGATTGCTGTGAGTGACGTCATCAGGCGCCGCGACTTGTTATGTCTACACAGCGCAGCCCACCCCGGATAAACCCGAAAAGTCGGGCTCCAGGCTGAAAATGGTGGAAGGCCCGACTGAAGCCTCGAGCTCAGCTAGGACGCTATCCCAAGAAGATGTGTCGAAAAAAACGACGAAAAAAATCGGAAGGTGAAGAACTTAAAATTTTTATTGCAAGTGAAATTGCTGGTTTAAGGGAAGAAATAAAGCTGATGAATGTTGGTGAAGAAATAAAAAAATCAAGGAGGGAAATGAAGGACTTAAAGCTTGAAATTAATACCATGACTAAGAATACATCGGATGAACTGAAGAAAGAAATTTGCAGAAATATTGACTGGTCTGACAACTGAAACGAATGTTAAAATTCGGAAATGTGAAAACTGATTTTGAAGAAAGGCTGAATACTGTGGAGCAGGCACTGAACCAATCAGACGGCTGCCATAAAAGGCCTTGAAGAACTAGCCAAAACAAGTGCTCGGGACTATAGCAAAGAAAAATCAATGTCTAACTGAATTTACTGGGCAAAATAACACGAGAAATGTACTGAATTGGAAGGGTCGCCAAGAGAGACAGAACCTAAGAATTGCGGGGGTATTTCCAGAAGGGAAAGAGAAGGATCAAGATCCCCGAGAATTCACTGCAAACTTACTGCAAAAGGTTTTATCTCTGGAACAAAAGCCTTTACTAGCCCGAGCACACAGAGTGATGAGACGTCAGAACAAGACAAAACGCTCCCCCAAGACAAAGGATTAATAAAAGTACAGTATGACCAATGTCTTGGAGGAGATAATGCAAAAAATATCAAGAAACAGAAATCTTGCATTTGAAGGACACAGGATCAGTATTTATCGAGACTATCCAGCAGAGGTCTCCAGGAAATGAAAAGTGTTTTAATGAGACTTAAAAGTATCTTGAGGGAAGTGGAGAATTTGATATATGATCTGAGGTATCCAGCTACCCTAAGAGTCACTTTACAACCAGAAGGAATATTTTTTCACCAACCCTGTGGAAGCATTAGGACTTTTCCCAGAAGATTAAGGCTTTAAGGCAAGAGGATACTTGAAAAATACTTTTAAAACTGACTGAACCTCACCATTGAATAACTGATTTTGTAGGACTGGATGGAATTAAAGTGGTGACCAAGGAAGCTAGAGAAAGATGTGCATCGGAAACTCTCCCATGGATACTAATAATTAGTATAACTGCAATACTAATACAAATAACTAATAAATACTAAAATTATAGCGTGGTATCTTCACTAATCAGAGTTAATAATTATCACTAATGACCAATACTCACTTATAATGGAATGATTAGTCAAATATAGAGTTTCATTTCATTTGCCCTCTTTGGAAACCTTCTTTCTTTTTTACTAGTGATTTTTATTTTTATTTTATTTTCTCCTTTCTTTTTTTTTTTTTTTTTAATTAAATTTTTGCAAAACAAGTTTTCAAATAAATGTATCCTCACATTTGTGACTATTGGAACCCAAATATTTTAACATTTCATATCCCCGGTAAAATACTGCTTTGGAATAAAAATTCCAAGAAAGCAAGGAGCTGGTTAAGTTCGTAACATCAACTACGGAAGTCGGTAGATGGTTAGCCATGCTAGTATGGCTTGTACTAACTACACTAATACTAGATGTAGTTTTTTCCTTCTTTGTGCACAATACTAATTTCTTAACCTATCCTCTTTTCTTCTCTATTATAATCTAACGTTATTATTTTCAGTTTGAATTCTTCTTCCCTATTATGGGAAACTTTTAAAGCATATGCCCGTGGAATTATGATTTCTTCTCAAGCATTTTATAATAAAGAGAATCGGAGGGAACAACAGGAATTGAAAAAGGAGATTAAACAATTAGACACAGAAAACGCTGCTAATCCATCCATAACAAAACATAACAAAATCGCTGCACTGAAATATAAATTAAATCAAATATACTCAGATCAAGTTGTAAAACTCTATCAATACACTAAACAATTACAATTTGAATTTGGAGATAAACCTCAAAAATTATTGGCTCGTCAATTACGGAAGATGGAGGGAGAAAAAATAATCCATAGGATTAAATCATATGATGGGGAACCATTAGTACAACCCAAAGATATTAATGAGAGATTTTTTCAATATTATAAAAAATTATATTCAGCTAAAATGACAGAAAACAGGATAGGAATAGAAGCATTTTTGAAAAATTGTAATCTGAATAGGTTGGATTCACAAAATAGAGAATCACTAAATGCTGAAATTTCAGTAAAAGAAATCGAAAAATCTATCAGATCATTAAAAAATGGTAAAACAGCGGGACCAGAAGGTATTGGTTCCGAATGTTATAAAACATTTTATGATCTGATTGCACCACGTTTGAAGATCCTCTATGAATATATTTATACCCACCAGAAACTACCAGAAATGTTAAATGAATCTATTATAACACTTATACATAAAATAGACAAAGATCTGGATGACCCAGGATCATATAGAGCTATAGCTCTTTTAATACTGATCAAAAGATACTAACCAAAATATTAGCACAAAGACTAAGTACAGTTATTAATAAATTAATTCACCCAGACCAATCAGGATTTATACCAAAATGATATTCTTCATATAATCTGAGACGATTATTCAATATTATATATTCGAAAAGAGGTATTAATAAAGACGTAGTAATTATATCGTTTAGACACGGAGAAAGCCTTTGACCAGGTGGTATGGTCTTACTTGTTTTCGGTTATGGAAACTTTTAAGTTGGGAGAGAAGTTTATTATCGGGTTAAATTATTATACACTAATCCAACAGCCAGAATAATAACAAATTCAAATGCTATCAACTAAATTTAATCTATTTCGAGGCTGCAGACAAGGTTGTCCTTTATCCCGCTACTGTTTGCACTTGCAATAGAACCATTAGCTCAACGTGTGAGATTACATCCTGAAATATATGGGTATGATACCAGAGATACTGAAAATAAAATCTCTTTATATGCAGATGATGTACTACTTTATATCACAAAGCCGGAAATTAGTATCCCAAATGTACTAAAATTAATACCTGAATTTGAATTATTTTCAGGATATAGTATTAATTGGAATGAAAGTGAACTTATGCCAATAATGGTAAATAACTTACATATACTACAACAATTTCCTTTTAAGATAGCAAACGAAAAAATCAAATATCTTGGATTTTATGTAACAAAAAGATTCGATTCTTTATTTAAATCCAATTTTCCACTTTTATTGAATAAATTAAATAAGAACACTTTATATTGGAAAACATTACCTATCTCAATGCTAGGTAGAAAATTAATGCAATAACAAATGATTTTTCTCCCGCAATTACTATATCTCTTCCAATTGCATTTGATACATCTTCCTAAAAATTTATTTAAAAAGGTTGCTTCTATAGTCACCAACTTTATCTGGGATTATAAGAGCCATAGAATAAATAAAAAAGCATTTATGTAAATCGAAAATAAATGGAGGTCTAGCACTGCCAAACTTTATGTTTTATTACAGGGCAGTTAATATTAAAATATGAATTTTTGGTTAGTAGAGACAGATAAACAACCATCTGGTTAAAAAATAGAAAAAGAAGATTGTTTGCCTTTTGAAATTTGCTTGGATTTTATTCGCCAATATTAAAACTAGGTAAAGAAATCTATAGTGAAAATCCTATAATAGAAAGTGGGATACGTATCTGGAAACAAATAAAGAAAACATTAAAATTGAAATGTATTACCACTAGCCCTAACCATTGTAAAATAACGTTACATTTTAAACCTTCAATCATGGACAAAGGTTTTTTACAATGGATAAACTATGGAATTATAAGATTGGGCGATCTCTATAGGGAAAACTCCTTCATGTCATTTCAAGAATTACAACAAATTTATGGATTACATTCAAAGATTACTTTAAATATTTACAAATTAGAGACTATGTAAAGGCAAACACACAAGAAATCAGAAATAGAACGACAGAAATTTTAGCTGAATGTCTAAATAAACACCCGAACACAGAAAAATTGATATCATATATTTATAACATTTTATTGGAAAACGATGTTCAACGACAGAAATATATAGACAATCATGGGAAAACAAATTAGGTCAATTAATCAGACTAGAAGTATGGGATGAAAGTTTACAACATATACACCATTGTTCATTAAATGCTAGACACTCTCTTATACAATTTAAATATTACATAGATTACATTATTCAAAATCCAAATTACATTGTATTTTTTCAAATGTATCTGCCATATGTGATAAATGTCAGCACTTAGAAGCTAACTTAAACACATTCATTTACAAATTGTGTAAAAAATTACTAAATGTTGGACAGTAATATTTAAGATAATTTCGAATGTTGTTAATATGAATTTGATCCCTGACTCAAAATTAATATATTTATGCGAATTATTAGAAACAGATCAATTAATAACAACGAATCAAAGAATTTTTATTGATTACAGTTTAATAATTGGGAAAAATTAATATTGAAATTCTGGAAAGGTCCTACATCCCCCACAACTAAAATGTGGATTACAGGAATGTCGGAGACACTTCATCTGGAAAGATTAAGGATTGTCCAACTGGACAAGTTGGATCTTTTCAGAGGGATGTGGTCTCCATTTATTGAATATTTAAAGGGTCAAATCGGCTCGGTACGAGAGCCTGACTGAAGCCTGATTCATGGAATGGATGAAGAATCATGTATAACAAATCATGGATATATCTCCAATGATGGATAACTTATTAAATACTCCACTCATTTCTTTATTTTTGGTTTTCTACTTTTACTTTATTTTTCTTTATCTTTTCCTATCTGTAATAAAAAAAAATTATGGAAATACAAATAAGACATAATTGTTAATATTAATAATATTACGAATGTATGTGAGAAGTATATTCTATTAATATGTACTTACGTCTAATAAAAATATTTAACAAGTAAAAAAAATAAAAAATAAATAAAATAATAATTGCATCTTTGTTCTCGGACCATGAAAGATCTTCACAGATGTGCACGCCCAGGAATTTGAAGCTCTTGACCCTTTCAACCATCGACCCGTTGATATGAACAGGACTGTGGGTCCCCATCCTCCTCCTTCCAAAGTCCACAATCAGTTCCATGGTTTTGCTGGCTTTGAGGGCCAGGTTATTGTGCTGGCACCATATGGACAGTTGCTCGATCTCTCTTCTGTACTCCGAACTCATCCCCATCATCTGTGATCTGTGTTGGGTCCACTGTTGTTTGTCATGTACATCAATGATCTGGATGATGGGGTGGAAAATTGGATAAGTAAGTATGCAGATGATACTAAGATAGGTGGTGTTGTGGATAATGAAGTAGATTTTCAAAGTCTACAGAGAGATTTGGGCCATTTGGAAAAGTGGGCTGAAAGATGGCAGATGGTGTTTAATGCTGATAAGTGTGAAGTGCTACATCTTGGCAGGACAAATCAAAATAGGACGTAACATGGTAATGGTAGGGAATTGAGGAATGCTGTGGAACAGAGGGATCATAGGAATAAACTGTGCATTAGTTCCCTGAAGGTGGAATCGCATGTAGATAGGGTGGTAAAGAAAGCCTTTGGTGTGCTGGCCTTTATAAATCAGAGCATTGAATTATAGGAGTAGGGAAGTAATGTTAAAATTGTACAAGGCATTGGTAAGACCAATTCTGGAGTATGGTGTACAATTTTGGTCGCCTAATTATAGGAAGGATGTCAACAAAATAGAGAGAGTACAGAGGAGATTTACTAGAATGTTGCCAGGGTTCCAGCAACTATGTTACACAGAAAGGTTGAACAAGTTAGGTCTTTATTCTTTGGAGCGCAGAAGGTTAAGGGGGGGACTTGATTGAGGTCTTTTAAAATGATGAAAGGGATAGACAGAGTTGACGTGGAACGTTTTTTCCCATTGAGGGTAGGGAAGATTCAAACAAGAGGGCATGACATGAGAATTAAGGGACAGAGGTTTCGGGGTAACGTGAGGGGGAACTTCTTTACTCAGAGGGTGGTGGCTGTGTGGAATGAGCTTCCAGCAGAAGTGGTGGAGGCAGGATCGATTTTAACATTTAAGAGTAAAGTGGATAGGTATATGGACGTGAAGGGAATGGAGGGGTATGGTCTGAGTGCAGGTAGATGGGACTAGGGGAAAACAAAATGGTCGGCACGGACTGGAAAGGGCCGAGAGGGCCTGTTTCCGTGCTGTAATTGTTTATATGGTTATATGGTTATATCAGTGATATGTCCCACAACAGTGGTGTCGTCAGCAAATTGATGATGGAGTTCGCACTATGGGCCGGCTATGCAGTCATGAGTATAGAGTGAGTACAGCAGGGGGCTGAGCACGCAGCCTTGAGGTGCCACCTGCTGATTGTTATCGAGTCTGACACATTTTCCACCAATACGAACAGACTGTGGTCTGTGAATGAGGAAGTCGAGGATCCAGTTGCAGAGGGATCCAGTTCTGCGAGTTTGGTAACCAGCTTGGAGGGGATGATTTTGTTAAATGCCGAGTTGTTAGTCAATGCATAACAGCCTGACATATGAGTTTTTGTTGTCCAACATGGTCCAGAGAGGAGTGGAGGGCCAGCGAGATCGCGTCCACCGTTGATCTGTTGTGGCGGTAAACGAACTGCAGTGGGTCCAGGTTTTTGTCGAGGTAGGAGTTGATATTGCGCCATGATCAACCTCTCGAAGCAGTTCATCACCACAGGCGTTAGTGTCACTGGGTCGATAGTTATTGAGGCACGTCACCTTGCTCTCCTTGGGCACCGGTATTATTGATGCCCTTTTGAAGCAGGTGGGAACCTCAGACCTCAGAAATGACAGTTTGAAAATGTCCGTAAAAACTCCAGCCAGTTGGTTCCGCACAGGTTTTTTAGAACACGACCAGGTATGCCATCAGGTCCAGTCGCTTTTCGAGGGTTCACCCCTCTGAAGGATTTCTGATGTCGGGCCTCTGTGACTGAGAATGAAATACCAATCACAGCAAATGGGGGCTCAAGAAGGCACTATCGATGTTCTCCCTATCAAAGCGTGCGTAAAATGCATTGAGCTCATCAGGGAGTGATGTATCGCCGACATCCGAGCTGCCTCCTGGTTTCGCCTTGTAGGAGGTGATTGCATTCAGTCCCTGCCACAGCTGCCGAACATCTGTCTCATCCTCCACTTTGGGGCAGAACTCCCTTTTGGCCTTTTTTCATGGCCTTACCAAGGTTGTATCTGGACTTCGTGTAGACCACTGCATCATCGATTAACGAAGTGATACACAAATTAGGAGTGATCATTTATTTTAATATTTGGGCATGGGTGAACATGTTCTCATCCATGGAGATTCTGCATGGTCAGCATGGAGATATTTGGTCAACAGCTTCAAGTTCCTAAGCATCCATATCACCGGTAACTTAACATGGTCCCTTCACACTGATGCGGTAATCAAAAAGCACAAAACATATTTACTTTATTAGACATCTATATGGTTAGACTGTTATATGGTTATATGGTTATATGGTTATATCTATGAAGATCCAGCATGTCCCTGACGATTCTACAAATGTAATCACAAGAAGCATTCTGACTGGATGCATCTCAGCCTACTCTGGGCAGTTGCTCTACTACTTGCCAAATGGAATGCAGCCCAATCCTTGTACATGCTCGTCATTTGCTTCCATTCGGGAAGGCTGGAAATACCATCAAAGATTTTTGCCACACTGTCCATTTCCCTTTTCTCTCTTTTACCTTTGGCAGCAGATATAGGGGCTGGAAAACCGATGTCCAGACTTAAGAATATGGGTGTCAGAGGTTATGGGGAAGAAGGCAGGAGAATGGGGTTAGGAGGGAGCGATAGATCAGCCATGATTGAATAGAGGGTTAGGATGGAGAATAGATCAGCATGATTGATGGGCCTAGATCTGCTCCTATCTCTTATGATCTTATGATCTTTAATGCTTTCTTTCCCACTTCTCTCAGATTCCTGAACCAATCACCTCTTTCGCATTCCCTTCTGGAGATGCTGTTTTGTTCCTTTTACTCAGCAGGACAGGCACCATCTCTGGAGAAAATGAATTCTTCTCTCCAGAGATGCTGCCTGTCCTGCTGAGTTACTCCAGCATTTTATGTCCACCTTCAGTGTAAACAGCATCTGCAGTTCCTTCCTACACATTCTCCTTCTGCTCATTTGATTATTCTAGTATTCCATCAATTCGTTTTTGCATTTTTTTCATATTGTGCTATGCACCTTTCTGTTGTTTCACATATTTTGTTGTATTAATTACTGTATCCATCTTTTTATGTACACTGTGTGCTCTATGAACTTCATGGAGACATGGAAATTCTTTGCACCCTGGCCTATACGACAACACACTAACCTGAACTAATCCAATCATAATTATTTGGATGCAAGAACCAAATGTAATAAAACCTCAACTGTTCTCAGAAAGTGCCAATGTAGGCTTGGGGGACAGTACCTCTTCTTCAGCCCCAACATTTTGCACCCATAATACTGAATTCAACCATTTCAGTCAACCAGTTATTTTTGTCACCCCATATATGTTGCTAGATATTTAAATTTGTTCTCTCCATGCCTTCCCCCTTTGTACACTCATTTTTCGCTTCTCCAATTCTGATGAAGGATCATTGGCCCAGAATCCAGATTTTCTTTCTCTCTATCTTTAACTTAAACTTTTTACAAAGTAATTTCAAACTTTTGTGCTGCAAATATTTTTGCCACACATTCTGTCATTGTTATTCCATAACTGAAGGGCCAGAAACTGGCTATTTATTTATTTTGACGACCGATATGAGACATGCAGTCTAATTAAACGGTGAAGATTTAATGAAAAAAACCAGCTGGTAAACATTATTTATATGCTTATCATGACATTGCCCATTTAGCATTTAAAATATGCATATTTTTTCTTTCAATGCAGTTATAAAATCAATCACTTAAAAATGTTGCCTGAATTAAACAATATTCACTCTCCATTTTATATTTTAAACATATTTCCAAGGATCAGTACCACAGAAATAACAGTTAAAGTTAAGCACCATTTGTGTTGTAGTGTGTGGATAATTAGAAGCATAAAGATAAATAACTGCAATAGACAGGTGAACTTAGATATGGACAGAATTTATATTCCTGCTTGGAATAATGCTGGGAGAGTTAGGGAGAAGTAAATGGAGATGGACAGCAGTTTTTCTAGAGGATTCTTTCACAGTTATAGTAATTATGATGTCCATAGGGTTTAAAGTAGGCTGCAGTCTTAGGATGGAATTTTTTTTTTAGTTAAGAAGTCAGAAGGCTAGACATACAATTTTACTTCGGAGTCAAGTTGAGTGACTACGTGAAGAACCCGCCTTACGCTGGCAAACGGCATTACGTCGACGCTGACGGCGGAAGGAGGAGCTGCAGTAAGGAGCAGCTCCTCGCAGCGGTCGGAACGGCCCCGCAGGTAAGTGCAGCAAAGTCGGGATGTTTTTTAGCGGACGCTGGGGTGTGCCCAGCAAGCGAAAGTAAAAGTAAAATTAAGAGTTGCCTAAACGTGCTGATTTAGCACTGATATAAAGAAAAATCAAAAAAATAAGGAGAAATCGGCAAAGAGAAATTCGCGGGTAAAAAGATCTTCCCGGGGTGAAAATAAAAATTACGGGACAAGAAGCTAGTGCGGATCCGGTTTCGATAACCGGTGGCCGCTGATATACCCGATAGCGAGTTTCTAGATTCTCCAGTAATATAACCACGGAGGGAAATTGCTCCTAAAAAATGCAAAAAGAAATCTGAGAGGCCCGTGGTTTCTGATGACTTCTGATACTGAAGTCCTCCAGATAATAAAACTATGTGGTTAAAAAATGGAGCATATGGAGAAAGTTCTCCAGAAATCATGAGACAAGGGTCACAGAACCCAGAAGGATCCCAAAAAAAGCTCTGAGGGTTTGATTATTGAATATGGCTGTGGGCCAAGTTGGGAGTTTGAAAATCCGGACCCAGGATTAGGCTGAGAAAGAAGTCTCATGGGGTGAAATCCCAATTGATTTAGGGCTGCAAAAGACAGACCCTGCTGGTGGTGATTTGGATTTTGGATTGCACACCACAAAGTAAAAAGAAAAGGCCAAATGTGCTGGGATAGCAAAAGAATTTGCTATACCTGAAGGAAGTGGTTGACGGCTATGGAGCGTGAAACCTAGCTGCCAGCATTAATTTAAGGTGTCTCATCAACTTCAAGATTCTGTGATGGATTGAAACATCAGAATTATATATAGACACCAGGAAATTGTGCCTCATTGGAAGTGCCTACGGTTAATCCGTTGATATGGACATCCATGACTCCAAGTATGAGAGCTCAAGAAGTGAGATTTCAAAAAACTCTCAAACTAATTTCTGCTGCCGTTACGGCTATGGAAGACAAATGGAGAGAGTGGAGATGGATAAGATTCAAAAAGATACTTTGGGGCTTGTTGTGCCCAATTCTTTCTCTATGAAATTAACTGTATGAGGAAAATGGCGAATCGGCCCATATTTCACCTAGATTTTGCAAGCCTGTGTTCGAGCAAGTGGTGTTCAAGCTCCTGGGTATCTGTTTGGAGAAAATCTGCCTAACAAAACTGAAAGAGTTGGATGAAGAAGCTAAAATATTTTAGCGGTGTGTGAAGCTCCTTTCGTCTTTGGACAAAAAAGATATTTTTCGCCCCGAAGGGTTTTGACTCGGAAATAGAGGCAGAAATTTGTCAAGGAAGTATTATCGTCCTGCACAGCCCAATGCTTACCCATATCAGGGAGAAGGAGACACACCATGCTCATATGGAGAGGTATTAAAGAACTTGTTGTTTTACTTAAAGAAAAAGTGCAGATAAAACTCCAGGTTGAGGGAGATTACAAAAGTTTTATATAAGACTGGCTTACTATTACTTCTGATGATTTATATTACAAAGCAGTTTCAGGAGCCATTATTATACATTTTAAAGAAGGGGTTTAATCCACCTGTACTGAATAAACCTGCTTATGCTTTCGTGTTTACTTGCTATTGATAAAGCAAAGATTAATGTGGAAATTGAAAATTATCTGAAAAAGGGGTAATTGAAAAAACTTATTGAACACGAGCATCAATTTGTCTCTAACATTTTTTCGGAGAAATAAAAAAGATGGTGGATTGCAGAATTATTCTGGACCTTACGATTTAAAATAAGTTTGTAGAATACAGAAACATTTAAAATGGAAACTTTTAATCTTGTAAGATATTTAATTTTCAGCAGGTTGTTATATGGCTAATATTGACTTAAAAGACGCTTATTATTCTGTACGCTAGACATCAGAGTTTCCGGGAGGTACTTTAAAATTTAATTGGCTGGGGCCCCCAAAAAAATTATGGCAGTTTAAAGCTTTGCCAAATGGATTGAGTTCAGCTCCCAGGCTCTTTACGAAACTGTTGAAACCAGTGTTAGCCCAAAATTAAGAGCACAAAAAAACACATCGTTATGGCTTATCTCGATGACATTCTAATCATTCAATGATAATCATAAGAGTCAGGTGAGAACTCAGTTTCAGTTACTAAAAAGCTTTGTTTGAAAAGCTAGGGTTTTTGATTCATCCAATTAAGTCCCAGCTGCAGCCAGCACAATCAATTAACTTTTTGGGGTTTTGTAATTGATTCAGTGACTATGTTAGTAACCCTTTACCAACAGATAAAGTTTATGATATTTTGGTAACCTGGGTAAAAATCTCATCCACAAAACCTTATCCTTCCTTCCATCCGAGAAGTAGCGAAAAACCATTGGTGAAACTAGTAGCAGCATTTCCTGCAGTAGAATTTGGTCCATTACATTATCAAAATCTTCAAAGGGACAAAATAAGAGCTCTCAAAGAGAAAGCAGGCCACTTTGATAGGCCTATGCAATTACAAAAAGAAGCTGTGTTGGGATTACAATGGTGGGTGTTGAAAATGTCCCACAAGCTGCTAAAAACATTCTAATTAAAACAGCCTGAAATGGTTTTACCAAACTATGCTAGTGCTCTCGGATGGGGGGGCAACAGAGTATCCTCCAGTTGTGGAGGTAGATGGAAAGTTCAAGAAGAAATGTTTCTTCAAATTTATGGTATTAATATTTAGAGTTATTGGTGCTTTCTGGATTAACAAGCATAATGTTCTTCAAAATGTGTCTACATGTATTAATACAGTTAGACAATAAAAACGGCGGTTGCATATATTAATCACATGGGGGGAGTTAGATCAGTATCATGTGATTGTTGGTCAAAGAAATTGGCAATGGTGTATTGACCACCAAATGTGGATTTCAGCAAATTTACATTCCAGTAAGACAATGTGGTCGCAGATAAAAGATCAAGGATATTTAAAAGATAACACAGAATGGATGCTTAAGTCCATCAATATTAAGGATATTGTAAACCCAATTTGTTTAGTTTACCGGAAATTGATCTGTTTGCATCAAGGCTTAATCATCAATTGCCTAAATTTTGTGTCTTGGGAACACGATCCAGATGCAGTAGCAGTAGATGCTTTTTCATTAAATTGGGGGAATATGTTCTTTTATGCTTTCCCACCATTTGTTTTTTGATTCAGAAATGTCTGAAGAAAATAGACAAGATTCTGCCACAGGATTGTTGGTAGTTCCAAATTGGCCAACACAACCTTGGTTCCCATTAATGCTGAATATGATTAAAGAACCATATAGTCCAATTCCTAACTGTAGTGATATTTTGATTAACCCAGTAACTAAAGAAATAATTATCCATTTTCTTGCATATATGAATGTATTAATCTGCAGTTTTGACCAGACACGACAGGAGCTGGATTGTCGGACAAAAACTATGGAAGTGATAGTCGCATCATGGCGAGATAGCACACAAAAAAACAATATATGACACATTTGAAAGAAATGGGAAGGAATTTTGCCACACAGTCAAATATTTCTTATGATACTGTGAATATTGAAAATGTTTGGAGTTCACTTGCCAGATTGCATTCGAGCAACATTTAAGTTAAGTGCCAAAAACACTGCACGCAGTGCCTTATCTTCTTTTTTAGGACTAATGTCTGACCAGAAATCAATTGGATCTATCCATTCAATATCTAGATTCATGAAAAGGAATCTTTAACATCAATCCACCAAACCAGTTTACAGGATTTGGGATAGTGAGCATTGTACTTACCTTACTTAGGCAATGGAACTTCCAATTGAAGGATTGTCATTGGAAAGAATTAACATTGAAATTATAATGTTACTTGTCATTGGTCTCTGCTCAAAGAGTGCAAAACTTTACAAAATGTAGCGCTTAGACTTGTATGGCATGTGATACAGATAAACATTGTGTTCTATGTTACGATCTGATCAAAACAAAGGCAGACCGGGAGATTGGAGCTAAGGTAAACCTTCATGGCTTATCCTATTGAATCCTACTTTGTGTGTGGTTAAAACATTTGAATCAATATGTTTAAAGTTACTGAAACTCTGCGAGGAAATGAAAAACGTTAAGATTACGCATAAAAGCCACACACAAAAGCTTCAGTTCAAACTATCTCAAATGGTTGAAAATCTGGTGTTGCTTTTAGCAGGAGTAGGACACTGATGTGTTCAAATCTCACTCCACCAGGGCTGCAGCTACGTCCGCGGCGAAAGTGCGGGACGTACCACTCGAGCATATTTTAAAAAATCGCAGGGTGGAGTAAAAGAGAAAACTTTTTAAAGTTCTACAATAAAACCTGTTCACACTAGCAAGCTTTGGACACGCGGTGTTGGGATCAATATAATCACCTGCTTTGTATTACTATTGATTACTCTAACCAGTTATGTAGTCACTATATCGTCTATCATTGAATCATTCCCTCAGATATAAGGAGGGTTCTTTATGTTCTTTTAAACCATTAAAATAGTTAATTATGAAAAGAACTAATTTTAGTCTGGTTTCTAATGTATGTATTTAACTTAGCCGGACTGTCGTACTAATTAAATTATTACGGACATAAAAAACACAGAAAGCTTTAATATCTTCATGTAGTCACTACGTGACTCCGAAGTACATATAGTAAGATTAAACGAGAACTTACCAGTTCGATGTTTGATCGTTATTTTATGAGGAGGTTCGATGAGGGATTTACGTCGCCCTCCACTCCCACCCTCATAAAATAAATGATCAATCTGGTAGTTCTAAGTCTTTATGAGCCTTTTTTTTTTTTTTTTTTTGTTTTTTCTATGTTACTTCGGCTATTTTGGTGTTCTGTGGTTTATCATGACGCTGCTTTGAAGTATGCGTTTGCCAGCGATGAGGCGGGTTTTCACGTAATCCCTCATAGAAACTCCTCTATAAAATAACGATCAAAACTTCGAACTGATATGTTCTCGTTTAATCTTACTATTTCTGCGTGCACTTTGAGCTTATCTAATTTGTGGGGAGGAGATAAATGAGGAGATCTTCAGGACAGTTTAAACACATATACAAGAAATAATGCTGGAGGTAATGTAGGAATATAATAATGATCAGGGCCCCACATTCAGTTTGTTGTAAGTTTTGGTGTTAGTATTGTTTTAGAGATACATTGCAGAACCAGGGTCTTGGCCCACACGAGTCCTCACCGACCAGCTATCTCAGACATTGTGAACACCATCCTAAACACACTAGGGACAATTTACATTTCTACATAAGCCAATTAACCTACAAACCCTGTATGGTCTTTTGGAAGTGTGGGAAGGAAACTTCAGTTCTTGGAGTAAAACCTAAAGTTGGTCATGGGGAGAGCGTACTAACTCCATACAGACAGCACCATAGTTAGGATCGAACCAGGTCTCTGGTGCTGTATTGCAGCAAATTTACCGCTGCGCCACCTGCCACCAGCTATTTAATAATAACAAAGTAAATATTCTTTGGGGAAAGGAAAGGAAATGGAAGCAAAGTATGATGGGAGTATGGAAGTATGAATGGGAAACATAGTTATGATCAGTGTAAAATAATAGAATAAAAAACGTGATGAGTTGGAAGCAATGTGTATGTAATTTAGTTTAGGTAAATTTTATTTTTTTAGCACACATCTAATTCAAATCCACATTGAAACCAAAATGCTTTATAGAAGAAATAATTAGTTTCCATACATTCCATAGAAAAAATTTAAAAAGGGGAAAATGACACATCACACATTATAGTATTCAACATGACGTCCCCACACAACAGAATCAACCATTTTCCACTGTGGGAAAGGCATCAGAAGTTAGGTCCTCTTCGTCTGTGATCACCCGAGGTCGGGGCATATTTGTGGCCTCCACAGCCAGTTGATGTTTTCAGGTCCTCTTGCCGGGAAGGATGGAACTCTGGCGTCTGGGTAAGCACTGCTCAACAGCTTGGAATGTCTGCAGCGGCCGCTTCCTTCCCGGGAGGAGACCGCGGCACCAAAGTCCGGTTGGAGCTCCGACTCTGTCGATCTCGGATCCCAGGCTCCGCGGTGTTTTTAAATCCAGCGCCGCCCGCGGCTGGACGTTCCGCAGACCGCAGCTCCTCGATGTTGGAGTTGGTGGTCACACAATGCGGAGCTTACCGCACGGTGACCCGGTAAGGCATCGCCCACTCCTTGATGGTGTCCCAGCGCTGTGCCGCCACCGAAGCTGTAGTCCCGGCCGGTCCCAACAGGGAAACGCTGCTTTCCAGTCCGATGGTAGGCCACGAGGGAAGGGGCGAAGAAGTTGCTCGGAGGGAAGCTGCATCTCCGACTAGGTAGGACTAGGAAATAAAGTTTCCACCTTCCCCTCCCCCCACTCACTACATAAAAACAAGACCTCCTACAAACCAGTTGTTTAACAAAACTAAAAATAAAAATAAAAAAGGGTGAAAGCAGCCATACACAATGGTGCCCCACTCCTGCAGTCCACCATCTTTAGCCCTCAATAGTGTGCTGGAGGCAGGTAGGTAATTAAAAATAACATAATGTGAACTGAAGAGCCATAATTTGAAGGCCTCCAGATCTAGTGTTTGAAGATGAGATTAAGATCTTTTCCAACCAGCTGAATTCAATCCTTCCGTCGGTTGCGTTTTCTGTGATTCCTATAATTTTTTTCAGATAGTTGGAATACTTGACAACAATCTGCCTCCAAACTGAATTAAAGCACCAGTACTCTAGTCTGATGGTTATACTAGTAAATCACGTTTTCAGGAGATGTTAATCAGGTATTTCACATTCAATTTTGCATTCCAAGTTCAGGAAAACTTATCACTGAACTGGAGGCTGGATATGGCACTGCAGCCCAATAGTCATTCCACAAGGGGAGTTGCATGCACTCATAGAGAGAACATGCAAATGACACACAGATAGCACCGGTGGGCAGAATGGAATGAGGACAGTGAGAACTGTGAGGTAGCAGCTCTACTGATGTGCCACTTCTTGGAAGAAAGAACGGTGCTTTCATAAGCACCGTTATTACAGAGGTTAATAGGTTGTGCTCAGAGAAAAACTTAGCACTCAATACAAAGAAAACAAAAAGAGCTCATCATTGACTTCAGGAAGAAGCAGGGTGACCATCCAGTTTCTGAGATTCAGATTCCTGGCACCCACATCTCAGCAGATCTCAGGTGGTCAACTAACACGCACTCCCTGGTTAAAGAAGGCACAACAACGGCTTTACCTCCTAAGATCACTCAGGAAAGTCAACTTGCCACAGCTCTTAGTGTCATTCTACCGTTGCTCCATAGAGAGTGTCCTGATACATGGTATGGTATGGCAACAGTTCTGCGGCTGACAAGAAGGCTCTGCAGAAAATCATCAATACACCCCAGAAGATCACCAACACACACCTGCCCTGCCCTTGAAGAGATCTATAGCTTTTGTTGCTGCGGAAGGCATCACGCATTACTAAAGGATCATCTCATCCCGCACATCACTTGTTTGCTCTTCTGCCCTCAGGAAAGTGTTACAGGTCCATCAAAGCACACACCACAAGATTAATGAATAGTTTCTATCCCAAGGCCATCACCACTCTGAAATCTGCACTGAACACACAGCCCCCATCGCCAATATTTTGTACTGCCACAACAGAATACTGTGAAATATTGCACATTCTGACTTGACTTGACGTTTCTCGTGCTGTTTTTGTTGTTTCCAATGTCGTTATTATTTATCTGTTACGTTGAAGCTCTGCTCGGGTGGTGCGCCTGAAATTTTGTTGTATGTATTTGCAATGATAATAAAATGTATTATTATTATTATCATTATTATTATTATTATTATTATACAGGCATTAATAGACATCTGGCCATTGCTAGAAGACCAACCATTGTGGATGGAGCTTGGCCAATGTACATTGCCAATGGGTATCAAATTTTACCAACAACCTTAGTTTATTTGCCCCTGGTTTGCCCTTGTCCCAGAGATAAGCAAAGAAAGTTTCCATGTTGCACAAATTCATTAAGCAGGAGATGGTAGGATTCTTGCCAGGATTGGAAGCTAATTATACTTCTGGAACAGAATGATCACTTTGCCTCTGGCTGGATTCCCTGAGCACAGTTGAGATCGATTGTGGCTTAGGATGCACTCACATTGCATAAAGTATCTAAACCTTAAGTGATATTGATCATTGGTGTGCAACACAAGAGGTTTATACACTTGTGCATTAGATTCCCCGTGAACTGACATGATAAATGATATGGTACAAGTCAAGGAAATAGACTTAAGTGCTGGCTTGAAGGAGACAAGAGATACCCACTTCGAACTCGACTCACAACTCCTATGAGGTATACCACCAACAAAGCACATACCAAATGCAATGCATATCATTTTTAATCGGAGTTATATATTCAAGCAAGCTACATTGGTGATATTTCGGGTTGAGACCCTTCTTCAGACTAAGGAAAAAGGGAAACGAGAGGTATAGACGATGATGTAGAAAGATAAAGAACAATGAATTAACGATATGCAAAAAAATAACGATGATTAAGGAAACAAGCCATTGTTAGCTGTTTGTAGGGTGAAAAAAGCTAGTGCGACTTGGGTAGGGGAGGGGTAGAGGGAGAGGGAATGCTGGGGTTACTTGAAGTTAGAGAAATCAATATTCATACCACTGGGCTGTAAGCTGTCCAAGTGAAATATGATATGCTGTTCCTCCTTGTGTTTAGCCTCACTCTCACAATGGAGACCTAGGACAGAAAGGCCAGTGTGGGAATTGGAAGGAGAATTAAAGTGTTAAACCTTCTGTTTTAAACCAGCATCGGCAGTTCCTTCCTACACAATAATAGCCAAGATTTGCATGCAGAGCTAATCAATCACACATTATATAATTGAAACAGATAATAGTATTACACTTAGTGAATTTTTTTTTTTCAATGTACTCCCACATGTGTTTACCACATATGCCTACAACAGTGATGGATGAAGGTTGCTCAGGTCCCTGCCTAGGCTATTTTTTAATTTTTAATTTTTTTTTAATTAGAAGTAATGTACAGTACAGTAGTGTAAGCCAAAAATAACATAATACATTTCATGTACCACTTCTTGTTTTAAACTTTAATAATAGGAAAGTAATAGAAGGAAGAAAAAAAGGAATAGAGAAAGTTAGATAAGATAGTGAGTATACTGGACTCGCTGAATGTCCCTATCCAGCTATCTAGCAAGTTAAACAATTAATCCAATAGTAGACATGAGACGTCGTTGATGCTTTACTGTATTCAACTGTGAAACCATAACATACAAACAGAAAAGGAAACAGCATATTTAGTTACGTTATATACTTGGTATAGGAACATAAACTATGATCCCACCACCAAATACAGTGCTGTTATGTGAGAAACCAACCAGGGTACATGAAACATTCTTAACCTTGTTAATAATAGCAATCCTGCTCAATAATGTTTATAACATATAAAGCTGCTGTTAAGAAACATAATTACTCACAGACATTGCAACTAACAAATTCTGTGGGGTAGGATGGCGATAGATTACACACTGAGAATTACACCGTCAACACCATGAAGTACCCTCAGGGTTGGCTTACTGGTTTATGATAACTTCCTGTATAACAGGAAAGGTAACTCAAGGCTGTAGGAACCTGAATATTCAGCAGGTGGCATTAACGCATGTAAACAGAATGTGGTCCAGCACAGTGAGTACGTGAGAAAGTGAAAAGAAAGAGCCCATAAAGAGGGAGGGAGAATTAAAATAAATAAATTAAATTAAAAAAGAAGAATATAAGAAAATAAGATAAGATAAAAGGGATGTACCTACTTCATATCTTTACACACCCCTCACCAGGTCCTGAAACCATTTATTTCCAAAGTTATGTTGCACCCTATGCTTGTAATAAGTCGATAAATGGAGACCAAATCTTTAAGAATTGGTCTGATTTGCCTGCTAGGACGAATCTCATGTCTTCGAGATGTAACATTTTGGACATATTTGAAATCCACATTTATACCGTTGGTGTGGGTGTATTTTTCCAAAATTTAAGTATGAGTTTTTTTGCCGTTGTTAAGCCATAATTAAGGAAACTCTTTTGGAACAAAGTCAGCTCAAAGCTGACTTCCATTGTTCCAAAAATAATCAATTCTGCGTTAGGTTTCAATATTATTTTAAATAATTTTGTAAAAATTTCAAAGATTTAATTCCAAAATGTTTGGATTTTTATGCAAAAAACAAAGGAACGTGCTATAGTTGCATCTTGAGATAAACATTTATCACAAATGGGGGAAACATTTTGAAAGATTTTACTTAGTTTAGTTTCCGAATAGTATAATCTGTGTAGGATTTTGAATTGGATTAAAATATGTCTTACATTGATCGAGTATTTATGCACATATAGCAAGTGTTTATTCCAACTCTCTTTTGAGATTTTTATGGATAGGTCTTGTTCCCAATCTCTTCTAATTCTATCAAATGATGGTATTTCTATATTTAGGATGATATTATACAAGTATGATATTAAATTAGTTGCGTCCGCCTTTCTGTTCATAGCTTCATTAGGTCTGGAGTCAAAGTTTGGTATTCTTGTGTATGTTTTTTTCAAATAATCACGGATTTGAAGATATTTAAAATATTAATTACTTCTCAGATTGTATTTATGTTGTAGTTGTTGGAATGATAAAACATTTCCAGTTTCATACATGTCTCCAAATGTTTTCATTCCTATTCTTTCCCAATGTGTAAATGATTTATCAATAATGGATGGTTTAAACAACGGATTATTAGCTTTAGGAGAGAGAAGCGATAGGTTTCTTAATTTATGGGTTAATTTTATTTGTTTCCAAACTCTATTATTACTAATAATTGGATTTTTCTTGTATATTGTATTATTCAGTTTTATTGGTGGGAGAAGGATCGCTCCTATATTAAAAGGGGAACAATCCTCTCTCTCCATTACTATCCAATTCACCCGCTGGGCAGAATTGTCCAGCAGGTGAATTAAATTTTTGATATTTACTGCCCAATAATAATACAAAGAATTAGGAAGTGTTGATCCACCAAATTCTTTAGGTTTACACAAGTGTCTTCTTTGAATTCTTTGAATTCTATGGGATTTATGGTCCCATATAAAATTTGTGATATCAGAATCCAATTTTTTGAAAAATGTTTTAGGTAACTATATTGGTATTGATTGAAATAAATATAAAATTTGTGGTAAAAAGATCATTTTTATAGCATTTATTCTGCCTATTAAAGACATCGGAAGTGTTTTCCAAAATTTAATCAGGGCATTTAATTTAGTAAGTAAAGGTATATAATTTGCATTGAATAAAGATTTATATTTTCTGGTAATTTCGATTCCCAAGTATTTACATTTTTCTGTAGCAAGTTTAAAAGGGAATTTTAAAAGGCTTGTCGAGTCTTGAGGTTTTATCATCATAATTTCACTTTTATTCCAATTTATTCTATATCCTGAAAAGGATCTGAATATTAGATTTAATATATTTGGTATACTGATTTGCGATTTTGTAATATACAATAGTACATCATCTGCGTATAATGATATTTTATTATTTGATTATTTTGTATTATAACCATGGATATTCGGATGTGTTCTTATGCTTTCAGCTAAGGGCTCTATTACAAGAGCAAATAGCAGGGGTTATAATGAGCATCTCTGTCTATTGCCCCTGGATAGTTGAAATTTCGGAGACAGCATGTTGTTAGCTAATATTCCAGCAGTTGGCTTGTCATATAATAGTTTTACCCATGAGATAAAATTCTCTACCATTTGACATTTTTGCAATACTTTGACAATGTAATCCCATATCACTTGATCGAATCCTTTTTCTGTGTCCAATGATGGGTCTTGCTCATCAATTTTGTATGAGTGCATTATATTAAACAGACGTTTCAAATTATTGCATGAGTATCTCTTGGGTATAAACCCTGTTTGATCCGCATTTATTAATTTGCTAACATATTTACTCAATCTTCTTGCTAAAGTTTTGCCTAATATTTTTTGATCTGTATTTAAGATGGCTCTGTATGAGCCTGGATCTTCTAAATCTTTATCTTTTTTAGGTACGAGTGTAATCGTTGATTCTGCTAATGTTTCCAGTAATGTTTGTTCTTTGAAAGCGTATGTATACAATTTGTGTAACCATGGTGAAATTATCTCATAAAATCTTTTATAAAATTAATTACTAAATCCATCTGGTCCTGGTGTTTTACCATTGTTCAGCGAGTCCATTGTTTCTTCTATTTCCTTAATTGAGACCTGAGCTCCTAATTCCTCTTGTTCCAGCAGATTACATTTTGGGAGATTACAATTATCCAAAAATGTTATAACTTTAGCACTATCTGCTGATGTTTTAGAAGTATATACATTTTGTTAAAATTGAGCAAATCTTTTATTGATATCATTAGGTAATGTTAACAATTCACCTTTGTCTGATTTAATCTTTAAAATCGTATGATCTTTTTCCCGTTTTTTCAATGACGTGCAAAACGTTTATGTGGTTTATCACTGAATTCAAAATGTTCCTGATTTGTAATTTGAAATATTCTTATAACCTTTGCAGATAATATTCTATTTAATTTAAATTTCAATATTTTATAATGTTTATCTATAGTTGGTTCTTTAGCATTATCTAGGTCCAGCTGTCTAATTCATTATTTTAGCTGCATTTGTTCATTCTTGTTCTTTTTGTTTTGAAAAGCTTGGTATGAAATTATAGATCCTCTGATAAATGCCTGAAAAGATTCCCATAGTAAAGCAGGTGAAATATCTGGGGTGTCGTTTGTTTCAAAAAAAAGTTCCACCTGTTGTTTTAGATATATACGACCTTGTGATTGGTTTAGAATTTGAAGATTAAACCTCAAAAACGATTTTTTATTAGGCATTCCTTCTAGTTTATAAAAAAAAAAGGTTAACGGGGAGTGATCAGAGATAATGCTGTTATGATACTTAGGATTCTTTGTATAAGGAATTAATTTCGTATCCACTAAAAAATAGTCAATACGTGAATAAGTTTTGTGTACCATTGAGTAAAACGAATATTCCCTTCCAGCTGGTTTAGCGATCCTCCAAACATCTGTTATATTTGTGTTTTTTATGTATGTATTTAGGAGTTCACAAGTTTTAGATTTTATGTTACGCCTCTTTTGTTGTGCAGATTTGTCCAGGTAAGGATCTAAAACGCAATTGAAGTCTCCCCCAATTATCACAATTTGATAATTATACTCTGAGATTATATTCAGGATTTTATATCAAAATTAGGCGCATACATATTTAACATAGTGATTGGGGTAGAGTGGATCTCTCCGGTAACTATGAGATATCTCCCCTCTTTATCTGTTATGATATTATTTGATTTAAATTGTATACTTTTACGAATAATAATTGCCGTACCTCTAGATTTAGAGATATATGAAGAATGATATGTTTGACCTATCCAATTTGCCTTCAATCTAGTCTGGGCTTGCAGTTTCATGTGTGTTTCTTGTAAAAAGATTATGTCTGAATCAAGTGATTTCAATTGTGTGAAAATCTTAGCCCTTTTAATTGGTTCATTAGCACCCCTTATGTTCCAACTGCAAAATGTGATTCCTCCAATTTTCTTTTGTTTATCGTCTTGCATTTTAAATTACTTTGATACCTTTAAGTTATGTGGTGCAACAAAATACCTCAGGACTCTGGGTGTTGGGTGGGCATTCGCAGCTATTAGGTACTATTGGTACATCACTTTTAAAATTGTCCTTAAGAAAAAAGACAAAAAAGTGAGAAATGATGTGACAATTTTTTTTTTTTAAGTGATATTACAGTGTCTAAAAATATCGACACTGTAAAAAAATAGCCACTTAGTGGTGGTAGTTACATATTTAGTGACTTCTGTTGCTGTTAATATACATTTAGCTCTGCTCCCTTGACAAACCTTGCAAAAGGGAGGAGGGGCAAATTAAAAACCAAATTATATATAGCAAAATTACAATTTGTATATCTAATCTTATCTAATTAAGTCTTCAGATTGTCTACCATTTGCAATATACTAACAGTTTTTACGTTTACTTCACATTCAGGTCTCTTGTAATAGTAAGCTGCTGGTTGGAAGGGGTTAACCAGAATCAGACTCTTGGCTGTTTGCCTAATTTATTATATAGGTTAATTTCTTAATATGTTAATAATCTATTTCATTATATTTAGCTCATTGTCCTAAATCTGGACATTCATTAATGATTTAAAATAACCCCCCCCCCCCCCCTACACCCATCCCCGGGAGGGTTAATCATTATTACAATATACCATGATAACAATTCGCATTAAATTCGATTGCTATTGCTATGTTAATTCAGTAGTTTCTGTGTTAGTATAAAATTATAAAATACTTTGATTCACCTTTCACCCCACCAACCGGCACACTGCCCTCTCTCCCCATTCCCCCATTCGCAAACAGGGCAGATTCCCCTGGTCCTCACCTTTCACCCCACCAGCCGGCAAATACAACACATAGTCCTCCGCCAGTTTCGCCACCTCCAACATGACCCCTCCACTCGCCACATCTTCCCATCTCCCCCGCTGTCTGCCTTCCGCAAAGACCGCTCCCTCCGCAACTCCCTTGTCAATTCTTCCCTTCCCTCCCGCTCTACCCCTTCCCCAGACACTTTCCCTTGCTACACTTGTCCCTTCACCTCCCCCCTCCACTCCTTTCAGGGACTAAAGCAGTCCTTCCAGGTCTGACAGAGGTTCACCTGCACCTCCTCTAACCTCATCTACTGCATCCGCTGCTCCAGATGCCAGATGATCTATATCGGTGAGACCAAGCGGAGGCTTGGCGATCGTTTCGCCGAACACCTCCGCTCGGTCCGCATTAACCAACCTGACCTCCTGGTGGCTCAGCACTTCAACTCCCCCTCCCATTCTGTATCCGACCTCTCGGTCCTGGGCCTCCTCCATGGCCAGAGTGAGCAACACCGCAAGTTGGAGGAACAGCACCTCATATTCCGCTTGGGGAGTCTGCATCCTTTGGGCTTGAACATTGAATTTTCTCAATTCTGTTAACCCTTGCTGTCTCCTCCCTTTCCCACCTCTCCCTCAGCCCTCGGGCCCTGGCATTCTCCCTCTCTCTCTAACTCCCTCCCCCACCCTAGTCACACCAGCTTCTCATTTTCACACCACAAACAGCTTACAATGGCTTGTTCCCTTTATCATCAATACTTTTTTGCATATCTTTCATTCATTGTTCTTTATCTCTCCACATCACCGTCTATATCTCTCATTTCCCTGATTCCTGACCAGTCTGAAGAAGGGTCTCGACCCGAAATGTCGCCTATCTCCTTTGCTCCTTAGATGCTGCTACACCCGCTGAGTTTCTCCAGCCTTTTGTGTACCCTTGATTCGTAAAGTGTTATTTTCAAGTCCATTTGTATTGGTTCCTCCATTCAGACGCACCCTTGTTTTTCAGTGTTTCATTCGAGGTGGAACAAAGTATGTCCTTGAGTTAGCATTCCAAAGAAGATACGGGGTCATGCCATTGCCTCATGGAGAAGCTCCGCCATCTTAGTCTTTTAAAAAGTCATATTTCTCAGCTTCCCCTCTGCCGATATCTGTAGAATAAAAAAACATATCCTGACATTCATGATGATTTACTTAGCCATTTATCTCTTTTATGATATCTTGAGCATTTTTGTATGCTTCTTCTGGGTCAGGAAACACATGTTCATTATCCTTGTAAGTGATCCTCATTTTTGCAGGTTACATTATGCCGTATCTTACATTTTGAATTCCTTTCAGTATCTGTCTTGTCTTTGAAAACAAGTATCGTTTTATAGAGATTTCCATTCGATAGTCTCTAAAGAATCTAAGGTTATCCTCCCTGCTACCCGGACGTGGTGCCGACAGACAAGAAGCAGAAGCAAAGAATCCGAAGCCAAAGAACCGAATAGAAACAAGGCCAAAACACGAATGAACTGAAAGAGTCCAAAGACGAAATGCCCACTAACCGAAAGGACGGGACGCCTAAACGCCTACGAACCAAAACGCTACGTCACCTAAAAGCAAACTTACTGAATGGCCGCTCAGTCGATATGCCACCTGCCCGAAAGGCGGCGGCGCCTACAGGCCAAAGGACCGACAGCCGCTCAATAGAAAAGGCCAATAACGGACTTGGCGTTGCCGGGGGACGGAACTTGTCAGCGATTGGTCCAGACCGCCGCATCCATCACATCACCGTGAAGGCATGAACATTGCCCCAAACCTCCGCTCCACCCAACCCACAGCGGAGGGTGGCCGTGGGAGAGTGGGGGCTGTCCCGAGGAATGCACACCTTCGGCCGCTTTCAACTTAGTGCTTGGGTACAGATTGCCCAGTCACCTATGGATTGTTTGGGAAAATGAACCCCACGCTCCCGTCTCCCCCTTCTCTCTCCCCCCCTCTCTCTCTCCCTTCTCTCTCTCCCTTCTCTCTCTCCCCTTCTCTCCCCCTCTCTCTCCTCCGTCTCCACCCACGGTAGCGTCCCACAGTCACTGACCACGATGCACCGCCATCGGACCCCAACCTCCACACGAGGGTGACCCCCGCCCCCTCCGACCCCCGATCTTTGACACCCACACCAGGGTGATTCACCCCGGCAGCGGGGACAGACGGTTTATATATTACTGTCTCGGTGTTTGCGGAATGCACCCAAGCTCCCACGCACAAAACAGGCATCATCTGGGGAGAGAAGCAATGAGTGACGTTTCATGCCGAGACCATTCTTCAGAGTGTGCCTGAAGGGTCTTGACCCGAAACGCCACCCATTCTTTCTCTCTGCAGATGCTGCCTCTTCAGCTGAGTTACTCCAGCATTTTGTGTCTATCTTTGGTGTGACAGTTGTGTCATTTCATCGGCTTTGTGTATTGCGCGCCCAGGGGAGAAGCTGGACATGCCGCTTGCATCTATTCAAACTAGTGCACTCAAATTGAAATCCCACATTAATCATGTTCCCGAATGTAAGAACGGTTTATACATGTAATCCATGATATACACCAGTTAATTTACCATGTATAAATCTATATCATGGATTACATGTATAAATCATTCTTACATTCGGGAACATGTTTAATGTGGGATTTCAATTTGAGTGCGTTTGTTTGAATAGATGCAAGCGGCATGTCCAGCTTCTCTCCTGGTCACACAATACATGAAGCCGATGAAATGACACAACTGTCACACCAAAGATAGACACAAAATGCTGGAGTAACTCTGGAGAGAAGGACTGTGGGACGCTACGGTTGGTGGAGACAGAGGAGAGAGAGAAGGGGGAGAGAAGGGGACAGGGAGAAGGGAGAGAGAGCGGGGGTGAGAGAGAAGGGGAGAGAGAGGAGGAGAGAGAGAAGAGGGGAGAGAGAGGAGGAGAGAGAGAAGAGGAGAGAGAGAGGAGGAGAGAGAAGGGAGAGAGAAGGGAGAGAGAGAGAGGGGGAGAGAGAAGGGGGAGACGGGAGCGTGAGGTTCATTTTCCCACACAAGTCATAGGTGACTGGGCAATCTGAACCCAAGCACCAAGTTGAAAGTGGCCAAAGGTGTGCATTCCTCGGGACAGCCTCCACTCTCCCACGGCCACCCTCCATGACACAGCGTTTCGGTTCGTAGGCGTTTAGGTGTCCAGCTCTTTTGGTTAGCTTGCATTTAGGCGTCCCATCCTTTCGGTTAGTAGGTGTTTCGTCTTCGGACTCTTTTGGTTCATTCGCGTTTTGGCCTCATTTCTATTCGGTTCTTTGGCTTCGGATTCTTTGCTTCGGCTTCTTGTCTGTCGGCGTCGCATCCGCACACGATCCTCCCCAAACATCATATTCTTTCTGTATAGGATTATTTTCCTTATAACTTCCAAAGACGAAATGTCATGATATTTCACTATGATCTGTCTTGGGGGGGCTCCTTGCCTTGATTGAGCTCTTCGCACCTGATGTGCCACATCTATTTTCGGTTTGACAGGCTGGTTGAATACTTGTTTAAGTAAGTTGGCCGTGACTCATGAGGATCCTTCCCCTCCTTTCCCTCTGTCACTCCAACTATTCTTAAATTTTGCTGTCTTGAACGTGCTTCCAAATCAAGGTATTTATGAGCCATTTTAGCCAGATGCCCCAAGACACGCTTCTGATCTTTCTTCATTCTCTGCATATCTTCAGACATTTCTATCAACGATGTTTCCATATCTTTCAAAGCAGTCTTATATGCTGTAGTAGTTTGGAGAATAGTCAAACTTCTCCTTGCAGTCTTTTTCCACCCGATCAATTTTCACAGTTAAAACCTCTTCAACATCATCAATGCGTTTACTTAAATTACTGATTGAGTCAATAATTTTCTGATTCCCATGATTAATGTTCTCAGTCATGCTTTCATTCAATGCAGCAATCTCATCATGTAACATAACAACATATTCTTTATTTAATGACTCTCTTACCGACTTCTTTATTTCTTCCAGCTCTTTCTCCTTTGTAGCCATTTCAGAGGCTAATTCTTCAGAGCTTCCTGATGTTTGCTGTGTTTTAAAAATAAGTCTTGTAATGGGTCTTTTAGGACTTTGGTGAGGAATCCGTTTTTTCATTTAAAATACCTTAAACCACCATTATTTTCACGGCAATATCTGATGATGTCACCAGCGCGACATCCGGTAAGTATTTTTAAATCGATCCCATCTTCCAAACTGGCTTTTTAAGGAATTATCGCATTTTTCGGGAGCGGAGCTGCACCTGTTCAGTGCTCCTTGGTGCCTCCGGAAGTCCGTGCCTCAGCTATTGACATGCTTTTGTTCTTTACGTTCTGAGTTGTGCCAAAAAACCCTATACCAGTGCTTCTTAAACTATCTCAGTATCATTCACCCTTGAGGCTTTATCACAAAATTTCACTCACCCGCGACAAAATGTTCTTATGTTTTTTGGTAATTTTCGTCTTATTTTCCCTTGTGTATAATTTTATATATAATTTTTTTGTCACATGAGCAAAAAACATAAATTAACTCATTTCTTAAGTGTTAATTTTTTTATTTTTTTTAAACTTTTTTATTAGAAGTACATAATAAAAGCATTTAATATGTAACAGTCATACATTATTACTATTGTCAATATTATCAATTATTTAATAGCTCTACTCCTATATAATTTTTATTTTTTATATAGATAGAAAATAATAGAGAGAGAGAGAGAAAAAACAAAAGAAAAAAGACAATCTCGCTGACCACGTAGCAAGTGAATGATTTAAAATACGACTATGTTTTGAATGAATTCTGAATGCTTATTCCCTTTGCCAATATCCATATCTTGAATCAAGCCTCTAGCATGCCAACTGCCTGTTGTACTCCAGCTTTATGAAAGTCAGTGACACACTGAAAGGCCATGGTTAAGATATGTGCCTCTCCATTTAGGGTTAATTAATTAGAAAACCAAATTTGCATGAGTGTAATTGTAGCCTTCATTGGCCTATCAGAGAAACATAGAAACATAGAAAATAGGTGCAGGAGTAGGCCATTCGGCCCTTCGAGCCAGTACCTCTATTCAATATGATCATGGCTGATCATCCAAAATCAGTACCCCTTTCCTGCTTTCTCCCCATATCCCTTTATTCCATTAACCCTACGAGCTATATCTAACTCACTCTTGAAAACATCCAGTTAATTGGCCTCCACTGCCTTCTGTGGCAGAGAATTCCACAGATTCACAACTCTCTGGGTGAAAAAGTTTTTCCTCATCTCAGTACTTACTTGAAATACATTTTATATTTTTCATATGTCCTTATGACATAGAAGACGACTGTTTGGCCAACTCTTACCACAATGCTATCAATCCTATTCCATCACTTATTACCATGTACTCTACATTCTGACATTAACATCTCCCCAAATCTCCCACCTGCCACCACCACAAAGGGTAGTTTACTGTAGCCAGTTAACATGCAAAAATGTAGATGATTTGGGATGGAGAAGAAATCCAGGGTATTCAGAGAAGTCCATGTGGTCGCAGAGAGACTATGCAAAGTCCACACAGACAATATCAGAATCAAATTTACTGTATGTTGCTGGACTGGCAAGATAACATGGGCGGCACAGTTGAGTTGCTGCCTTACAGGCTTGCAGTGCTGGAGAGCCGGGTTCGATCTGAATGGCGGGTGCTGTCTGCATGGCATTTGTACGTTCTCCCCGTGACTGCGTGGGTACTCCGAGACCTTTGGTTTCCTCCTACACTCCAATATGTACAGATTTGCAGGTTAATTGGCTAGATATGTGTAAATTGTCCCCAGTGTGTGTTGGAATTGGTTAATGTGTGGGGATTGTTGGTCAGTACAGACTCGCTGGGCTGAAGGGCCTGTTTCCACGCTGTATATATAAACTAAACTAAACTAAACTAAACTGCATTACCTGCTGCACCCCCACGATGGAAACTTCCAATCCTCAGTGGTAGACAATTTTGAAGTTTCCAACTCTATCAATTTATCACCATCAGTTAACTCCACAAGTGCATTTTTAAGCTGCTGATCCACCTCTGGTATCATCTGACTTGACAGATTCAGGAGTTCAGCCGCTGCATGCAGATAATTCGAACTTGAGATATTGCACCGAAACAGAACTGCCACTCCTCGCATTACTACACCATCCCCACTCAACCAATGCCTATTGTTAACTCAGCTCATGCTCATAAGAGAGTGATAAATGTGCCCACTAGAAAATATTTTATTGGGATGTATCACAGCATGGTTTGGGAACAGCTCCATCCAAGACCATTAGAAATTGCAGAGAATTATGGATGCAGCTCAGATCGTCACACAAAAACCTCCCTTCTATTGACTCCATTTAGACCATGCTGCCTCAGCAAGGCCAGCAGCATAATCAAAGAGGAGTCCCACAATGCTCACTCCCTCTACTCCCCCCTCCCACCATGCAAGAGGTACAGAAGTGTAAAGGCGCATACCTTCAGATTCAGAGACAGTTTCTTCCCAGCTGTTAACGACAATTGAACCATCCCATCGAGAACTGGACAGCAGTCCTGAGCTATGATGTACCTCATTGGAGACCCTCGGACTATCTTTAATCGGACTTTACTGGACTTTATCTTGCATTAAACGTTATTCCATTTATCATGTATCTGTACACTCAATTGTAATCATGTACAGTCTTTCCGCTGGATGGTTAGCATATAAAAAAACTTTTCACTGTACCTCAGTACATGTGACAATACACTAAACTAAACTAAATCTCCAGCTGAAAACCTAAGTAATTCTTTAATTGCCAAATCAACCATTCTTTAAACATTTGGATTTTGAAAACAAAAGAACAGCCACGATTTAATGCAATCCCCACTCCAAGAGTTAAATTGGAAGAAAGATACTGCCAGTACGAGCAGGGTTGTGCAAATTTGCCCAACCTGGAGGCTTATAATTAGCTTGAGGGCCTCATTGGCAGTATCTTGCCAATTCCTATTTGCATTCTTTGAATAGCAGTCATGCAGCGGAGGTAACCTAGTAAAGCTCTTGGTGATGAAAGAACAGCATTATATTACCTAGTTAGAATGCTTCATAATTTATAGATGATGAGCTTCTTGATTGTTGCTAAAGTTGGCTTTATCCAGACAAATGGAGGGCATGGCATTACCCTCCTGACATCTCTTGTTGATCAAGGAAAAGCGTTGGAGAAGTACATGAGTCATTTGACAGAGTATCCAACCTCTTACTTGCTCTACAATCATTTATTATTGATGTGTCTTGTCCAGGTAGATGACGGGACAGTGATGTCCCCAGGATATTGCTGACATGAGACTCAGTGGCTGTATACTGTTGAACAGCAAAGGTAGATCATTAGACTGTCTTTGATGGAGTTAGTCAAGGCTTGCTATTTGTTAGTGCAAGTGTCAAATATCAACTCATGCCTGGCCTGTTTTGCTTCATGCAAGTACAGGCAGCATTATTTTGAGTAGCTTTGAATGGATTTGGCTAGTCAGTAATCATCAAGGGATTCGTATTGGTATTCGTTTAACATTGTCTCATGTATCAAAGTACAGTGGAAAGCTTTTGTGGGTGTAATATGCAAGTAAATAAATACTACTAAAAGTGAATGCATTCACTCTCTACATGTTTAAGTAATTATATTTTCAAAGCGAACTGATATAAATTAATTCCAACACATTACCGCTGGTAATTTTCCGAGTTCCTGGATAATATGCTAACATTAATCTGAGGAAGAAAATCATGTCTCTGTGCAGGATGGGATTATCAGGTTCAGGTAAAAAATAATATTCATGAACTACTTCAGTGAAGAAACTTACACTCTTGCTAGTCAGCATCAAAGTTGTCCCTGAATGAACCTTTCCTTCCTGAATTTGGCAAATTCATAACTTTCTATTTAATACACTTTGTAACTGAACCAACATTTAACATTATGACAGTTAAGCTACTCAAATAACAAGTATATCCTTATTGCTACACTATCTCAAATCCAATACATCATCTTCAATACAATTTTAATTAAAGGTATGAAAGTCAACAAATTAATTTGGCTTGCCTTTTCATCCATTTCAAATATTTATTGTTCTCTCTGCTTCACAGTTACATTTTATAAGTTTTACTTTTTGTTCTCTTCTACAACTTCAGCTACCTTGCTTCCTCTGGCAACATTAGAATAGTAATATTAAATGAGAACTTGCCAGTTTGAAGTTTGATCTTTATTTCATGAGGAGTTACGATGAGGGATTACGTGAAGAACCTGCCAGCCCGCATGCACGTCAATCTTCAAAGCAGCAGTGTGAAATCACAGATAACAGTTGTTGAACTGAAGGAAATAAGATTTCTGTGATTTCATGCCGGATACGAGTCCAGGCGTCACACACTGCATTAATTGACCATAGATGAGTGAAAAAGATTAATGCATTCAACCATGAAATAGTTTGTTAAAAATGCTAATGCTTTAATCATCAAAGGATAATAATAGTGACCCCTCCCATCCTGGGGGAAACTATGAAACAAATCATAAATGGAATTTGGCAAATACCCCCGGTCTGGCAATGGGTTACTGTAAAATGTTGGAAAGTTTGTTCGTTTGACCATCCTGCATCCGCTAGGGTGTGGTCCAGTGGAACGTACATGACCCTTGCTGCTAATGTAGTAGCAGCTCTGGTAGAGTGAGATAGAAAATATATTATCTACTTCTGCATAAGCCAAAACCTGTTTGACCACCTAGAGATGGTCTGGATAGATACCTTTAATGAGGTTTTTAGTAACTAACAAACATTGCTAGTGCAGGTCCTCTAATGCTCTTGGTGACCTTGACGTATTGTTGTAAATGAGTGACTACAGACAACCAAAGGTCCATGGGGTATGCCATGAGAAATAGTTTGGAACCTGACACCCCTGGTCTGCTCTGCTTAACTACATCATAAACATAAAATATTATATTATTAGCAGATGTAACCATCCTGTCCAGTCGCAATATAAGTAGTGGCTGGACCAGTTGCGCTGAGACTAGCGCCATGAGCATATCCGCTTTGTAAGTGAGTTTGACCAAGGATAGAGATGTAGCTGGGCTCTACTGGCGAAGCAGTTTAAGAACAATGCTAAAATCACATATCTCCGAGTACCTGGGCCTGGGAGAATTATACTAAAGATATCCTTATAAATCTGGATATCAGAGAGTGAGACCCGACAGAGTGGGTCCCGATCACTGCAGCAACTATGATGAGAAAGCACGTTGGCACAGTTAATGGTACTTTAACTTAATTAATTGTCAAAGACCCATCTGCAAATGAACTCAGAGACGTTAGTTATCCATGCTGTATTATATGGAACATTGGTATTAAAAACAAAACACTTCCCATCTCCTGATGAGGGAAAAATGTGCTGTTTTCTCGGTGCTATCCCTGCACTCTGCAGTGAGCACGTACATAGATTGGTCTGGCAACCCATGCCGCCGTATGGTCTTCTCAGAGACTCCAAGTCTATAAATTGATTTTATCATGCAGAGGATGGTTTCCTCAGTCATCGGGTGAACCTCCAAATTTTTGTGTTTAGGATAACCATATAAGGTCCTATAATCATTCCCAACATTTAGCAGGAACCATGGCTGCATTGGCAAGTCAGGCAGTACAAAATGCCTGAGGCGAGATCTTGCTGGATTTTGTGCAAGACCCGACTGATGAGGCAAAATGGAGGAAAGACATAAAGAACATTCCTCCTCAGTGTAGCGAGAATACATCTATTGCCATTGTGCCACATATTTTTGCAAAGGTCATAGATCCTGGATGCAAACATATTGATATTTAGTGTTCCATCGAACCACAATGTCATTAAATACGTTGTGATACGTTGTCATAGATTTTTACGTGAAGATACACCAGCGTCAAATGCCCGCACCATAGTGTATCAACTTGTAGTTGAGCATGCAAAGCCCATCCACCTCGGTAACTAGAGATGGTATTCGTAATTTTTCATCTTTGAGGACTAGTATCAGTTTGTAATATAACTGACGAGATACTGAGCAAAAGTACAGGAGCAATGTAAAATATAGTTCGTCCACCATGGTGACTTTGATAGCTTCAGCTGGTAATAGGATAGGTCTGTTAATAACGACCTACATGGCACTGAAGAGGTTATTCCTTTGTACGTTATAAGTTCTGATAATGCAAAGGTCCAAATGCACAGCTGAAAACACAGCCACTATATTGCCAATTACGCTTGATGAATAGAGGCTGTTTCATAGCAACATGGTTGTTACAGGCTTTTACAAGTGTTTCCAACTTGTAAATGGTCCACATACCCCATGTTTCGGAAAGAACCAGACCCACCTACCTTCATGGTTACCGGTGGTCTTATGGTAAGCCCAAAGGCTCCTGATGCGGGTTCTATTTCCATCCTTGATTGGAGAGTAGGACTGGTAGGATACGTGGATTCCATATTTTTCCTGAGACCGGCTTGGGCCTGTCGGTAATTTATTTGCCTGTACCTTATTCCTTATATCAATTAATCAGCAGAGGAGACGGCAGTTCCTTACAACGCAGTTTTATTGAAGGAGAGTCATACAGCAAGCAGGCCAGTAACTGTAAGAGTCTCTCTGGCTGCCTTGTCTACGCATAGGCTTTTTATACAATGTAGTAAACATTGTGTGATAAGATATTGCAACCCTCACACACATACAGCTTAATCTTGCAAGCGCCAACTGTCTGTCGGGAGTGTGCGTTTGCTGTTACTAGGAGCTACCATGTTTTCTGTTTTTTAGTACAGATGGTTCCTGCTTTTTCCTAATCGGATCGTTTGCAGTTTGTTATGTGCTCTTTGGCACATATTGAATCTTGCAAGGTTCAGCATGTCTTGGTTACATTTTAAGGCTACATATGGCAATTAGCTAATACAGTGTTTTACTTTACAATTTATTTCACAGGCCTTGGCCTAAAAGCCCTCTGTTCAGATTGCTGGCTGTCACCAGCGTCAGTGAACCGCATGCTGTCGATGGAGATATGGGGTGTATTGTCGCCGAAAAGATCAGGTTGTACTTGTAGTTCAACAGCTTTAGCTCCCTCCTGCAGGTCTCACCTGTTGAATAGTTTTACCTAAGTAGCAGATATGGCGGCTGGTTTCCTGGGGTGCCATGCCCCTCCAATGTCACCCCTGGTAGCGCTGTTCACTGCTGGCACTTTCAGGAACTCCAGTATGTGCCACGGACATACTTCCGAGTTTGGAGTCATTACAGACTGATCCTGACTGCTCCCCTGCTCAGAGAGGGATACAGTGTGCAGCCCCATATACAGGTGCTGTTGCCGCAGGCCCCGAGGAGACCTGCGCTGATGTGGCCCCTCCACGGACCATATCCTTCGTGCCTTATGGTATGCTTCCGGCAATACCTCCGAACTCCGAGTCACACAGAACTGATCCTGACTGCTCCCCTCCTCAGAGAGGGAGACAGTGTGCAGCCCTGTACACAGGTGCTGTTGCCGCGGGCCCCGCAGAGACCCGCGGTGATATAACTCCCTTCTTGGAACATACCATTGTGGAGCACCTCTCCATTAGGTGCTCCATGTGGGTTTGACATCCGAAGAATGTTACGCATTGAAGGAGAGGATCCTCTCCATCAGGAATCCTCCTGGCCCGACTCATTTGAGTCAACGGGCCGTACGGATTTTCTTCGTGGCTGCCCTCCAAGCGGGTTTGCCTAGGTGCTGCCGGCACAAGTCTGAAGCCGCTGGCTCCAACTCCAGTGACTCTGAAGGCAAATTTGACTGCCGCCGTTCCCCGCGGTCCGTGGCCGGGATTCCCCGAGGTCGTGACCAGGATTCCCCATGGTCCGTGACTGGGACGCAGTCCATAAAGGTTTCCCCGCGGCCCGTCCCAACTTCACCCCGAAATCCAGCAGGAAACTCAGTAAGCAGAGATTCCTGCAATAGAAACATAACCTGGAAAGTTTAAAAACTTACCTTCAGGTTTAAACATACCGCTGGTAGGATCAGCGTGCCTGCCAGTCAGCGTTGCGCCATGCGTCAACGTAATGACATGCATGCGGGCTGGCGGGTTCTTCACGTAGTCACTCACGTGACTCCAAAGTAACACATTCCTTCTATGATATTGGTTCAGTTTTATTTCTCCTGTAGCATAGCTTGTGCTACAGGGCATATCCAATAGTTTAGCATTTCACAACTTTTACACTCTATTGTTAGTGTTCGCACTCTCAAATATCACTAATTTCATAGGTTTATGTGCCATTAACCCATCAAATGGATGATGTCATGTATAGCTTATCTCCATGGTAACCCTTGCCTCATCTTATTAGGGATATTGTCTTTGCTTGATTCATCACTACCCCATCCCCAACCCTGTCTGCAACTCAGAACCAACTATTTTTTGTATTTCCTAGATCTGATTGAGGGTATTTGATCTATGACATTAACTTTGTTTCAGTTCAATAGACATAGAGGGCGGCAGGGTGGTGCAGGTAGAGAAGTAGATTTGCAGCCTTATTGCACCATCGACCCAGGTTCGATTCTGACTGCAGGTGTTGTCTGTACGGAGTTTGTACGTTCTCTCGTAACCATGTAGGTTTTCCCCTCGTGTGCCGGTTTCCCTCCACACTCCAAAGACACACTGGTTTGTAGGTTAATTGGCTTTGGTAGAGATTGTAAATTGTCCTTAGTGTGTAGGATAGAGCTATTGTACGGGGATCGCTGGTCGGAGTCGAATCGATTGGCTGAAGGGCCTGTTTCTGTGCTCTATCTCTAAACTAAACTGAAATTAAGTCTAGGTCTGGGCAGAGACTGTATTCTATTGTCCACTGGGTTGTTTACTTAAGGAAACTAATATAAATTCAAAATATTGGCCCGACTACACTATCTTTAAACTAAACTAAGCTAAATTATACTAAAGATGCTGAGTGTTTTGTGGTTTTATTTCAGATTTCAACTGTTTACTGTTTCTTGATATTTTTCTTGATGTAGTAGCATCTGCCACATGTTATTACACTCTTTTGTGTTGTCTGCAAGCTTATTTGTAACGTTGAAATTGTTAGCAACAATTGGTTTTGGAAGTTTGCACATTCCTATACTGCCATTATAAACATCAGCTGTTGCCCATCCTGCAAGTTATTGTCTCCCATATAAAGCTCTATTTGTGGAGATGTGTCTGTGAGGAGGATTTATATGAATTAGATTTACAACTCGTCTGTCCTGTGTTCGGGTGGAAGGTCGGGTCTACGGTGCTGATCTAACTGCTCTTTTATAGACCACCCTAAAAGTAAGATGCAAGACGTAAATAGAAACAACGGGGGTCAAGGAATTACGTTTTGTAGTTGGAATGTTAATGAGCCAATCAAGAGAGGTAAGGTATTAGCACACTTAAAATCACTCAAAGCAGATATAACATTTCTTCAAGAGACTCACCTTAAAAAAGATGCACAACATAGATTGAAAGCAAAATGGATCGCTGAAACATATCACTCTTCATTTTCCCATAAGGCCAGAGGTGTCGCAATTTTAATTTGTAAAGGGATATCTTTTAAACACATATCAACTATAGCGGACATCAATGGTAGATATATTATACTAGTGGGTGAGTTATATCAAAGAAAGTGATTTTTCTCAATGTTTATGGACCAAATTTTGATAATCCAATGTTTTTTAAGAATATACTCAATACTATCCCAGAGCTCACACAACATAATTTGATAATTGGTGGACATTTAAATTGTACATTAGATTCCTATCTCGATAGATCAACAAGACAAAGAAAAGCAAAATCCAAAACAAGTGAATTATTAAACTCATATATTAATACCACCAATATCAAGGATGTTTGGAGAACTGAAAATCCATCCAGAAGGGAATACTAATTTTACTCTTCAGTACATAAAACGTATTCAAGGATAGACTACTTTTTAGTAGATTCTAAACTCATCCCATTTACATATAATTCGAAATATCATAATATTATAATTTTGGATCATGCTCCGTTAACATTCATGATCAAACTAACTGGTATGACTGACAAGCAGATACAATGGAGACTTAATCCTCAAATTTTAAATGATAAAGCATGCTATGAATATCTTATCAAACAGATAAATATGTTTTTTGAGACAAATGACTGCCCTAAAATTTCTGCCTCCCTTCTTTGGGAAACATTTAAAGCATTTATACGAGGAGCGTTAATCTCCGCACAAGCCTTTCATAATAAAGAGAACCGTGCCAAACAACTGGTATTGGAAATGGAAATAAGGCATTTAGATGTGGAAAATGCAATCGCGCCTTCTATAATAATACATAATAAAATTGCTGTACTCAAATATAAGTTAAACCAAATATACTCAGACCAATTCATAAAATTTTATCAAAAGACTAAACAGTTACACTTTGAATTTGGTGATAAACCACAAAAATTACTGGCACACCAACTCCGGAAACAGGAGGGGGAGAAAACAATATATAAAATTAAATCTGATACGGGAGAAATATTAACACTACCCAAGGATATTAATGATAGATTCTCTTAATACTATCAAACACTTTATTCAACCAAAACAGCAGAGGGTTCTGTAGGAATGGAATTATTCTTACAGAATTGTAACCTTACTGGTTTAGATTTCAAAGAGAGGGAATTATTAGGGGCCGAAATATCAGTAAAAGATATTGAGAAATCTATTAATTGTTTAAAAAATGGGAAGGCCGCTGGATCAGATGGTTTAAATAGTGAATTTTATAAAATATTTCATGACTTGATCTCGCCACGCCTACAGACATTATATACTCAAGCATTCATGCAACAGAAACTCCCAGAAACTTTAAATGAATCAACTATAATACTTATTCCAAAAATGGATAAGGACCTTGAAGATCCAGGTTCATATAGAGCAATTGCTCTATTAAACATCGATCAGAAAATTTTAACCAAAATTTTAGCACACAGATTAAGCTTAGTGATTTATAAATTAATACACCCTGATCAAACTGGCTTTATTCCAAAACGTTATTCATATTATAATTTGAGACGATTATTCAACATTATATACTCAAATCGAATAGCTAATGAAGAATTAGCAGTCATCTCGCTAGACGCTGAGAAAGCATTCGATCAAATTAAATGGCCCTATTTATTTTCGGTGATGGAAACATTTCAATTAGGTGAGAAGTTTTGTACATGGGTTAAGCTTTTATATACCAATCCAACAGCCAGAATAATGACAAATCAAATGTTATCAAAAAAAATTTGATTTATCTAAAGGTTGTAGACAAGGATGCCTGTTATCACCGTTACTATTCACCCTTGTTATAGAACCACTAGCAGAAAGAATTCAAGCTCATCCAGAAATATATGGGTATAATACTAAAAATACAGTTAATAAAATTTCTCTATATGCAGATGATGTATTACTATATATTACAAATCCAGAAATTAGTATCCCTAACCTGATAAATCTTATAACTCAATTTGGTTTATTCTCGGGATATAGAATCAACTGGAAGAAGATTGAGATTATGCCAATAATGGAACCTAATTTATATATATTGCAACAATCACCTTTTAAAATAGTGAATGAAAAATTTAAATATTTAGGAATCTATGTGACCAAGAAATATACTTCTTTATTTAAATCAAATTTAGTGCCTTTACTTAATAAATTGCGTAAAAATATTCAATATTGGAAAACGCTTCCTATTTCAATGCTCGGTAAAATTAATGCAATTAAAATAATTTTCCTTCCTCAACTTCTATACCTCTTCCAATCAATTCCAATATACCTCCCTAAAAATTTATTTTTAAAAATTGACTCTATTGTAACAAGTTTTATTTGGAATTATAAGAATCACAGAATAAGTAAAAAACACTTGTGTAAATCTAAGACGAAGGGAGGATTAGTCTTACCAAATTTCTTATTTTATTTCTGGGCAGTCAATGTCAAAAAACTTAATTTCTGGTTGGAAGATATGGATCAACAACCAGACTAGTTAAAGATGGAAAAGGGGATTGTCTGCCATTTGAAATTGGCCCGATTTTCCTAACCCCTACAAAATTGAATAAAAAGATCTATAGTGAAAATCCAATAATACATAGCGGTATTCGAATTTGGAAACAAATTTAAAAAAAATTAAAATTGGATAATTTATCACTTTCACTCCCTATTGCAAATAGAAACATAGAAAACCTTCATTTAAGCCTTCGTATTAGATAAAGGCTTTACACAATGGAAAAAACTATGGAATTTAACAATGGGACATCTTTATAGAAAACTGGTGTTTCCTCAACTCGTTTCTGGAGGTACAACAGAATTATGGATTACATTCAAATAATTTTTTTAGATATTTATAATTGAAAGATTATGTTAAATCACATACACAAGAATACAGAATTATAGAGCCAGAGATTCTAGATGAATGTTTGAATAAAGATCCCAACACAGTCAAATTAATATAATATTTTATAATATTCTTTAGATAGTTGAGAATCCGTCGACAGGAATCACATAGACAAGCATGGGAAAATGAATTAGTCAACTCATAACAAAAGATATTTGAGATGAAGGTCTACAACATATACATCAATGTTTGTTAAACACCAGACATTCTTTTAATACAATTGAAAATATTACACAGATTGCATTATTTCTAAAACAAAATTAAATAGAATTTTTCCTAATATCTCCTATCTGCGATAATGTCAATACTCTGCAGGCTAATTTAACCCATACCTTTGTAAATTGCATAAAAATTAAAACATTGGGTGGATATTTTTAAAATTATTTCTGTAGTGGTTAATATTGAACTGGATCCCGATCCTAAATTAATAATATTGGGCATATCTGAACAATACCTAAAACTGACAATAAACCAAAGGAACTCCTATTTCCTTGATTATAGTATAATAACTGGGATGCTTTAAAACTAATATTAAAATTTTGGAAAAACCATGCATCCCCTACAATTAAAATGTGGATTATGGAGATGTCGGAGACCTTAAATTTGGAAAAAATTAGATTTGTCTTAATTGACAAACCAGAATTATTTATTAGAATATGGTCGTTGTTCATAGATTATTTGAAGGGGTAGAATGGGCCAGCGCTGAGGCTTGACGGAAGCTTGAACCCAGGACTAGACGAATAGTTTTGTTTTCTTACCTACGTTGTATTATCTCCTAAGTTAAAAAAAAAACATGTTGGGGGTCTTTAAACAGTGCCAATTTTCAATGTTATGTTGCTGGCAAGAGCTGAACAGATAGGCCATTTGCAATGGCAAGCAGAAGCATAGCTGGCTGCCAATCAAACTGTTTATTCATGCCTACCCTTAATTTAATGCCATTGGGAAAACTGGCCGAAACCATAGTTTGGTCTGTCATTCAAGGGAATGACTGCAGCTGTTTTTTTTAACTCCTTATTTTAACTGTTGAAAGTGAAAAGTCCCAGTTCAAGATGAGAAAACGCAGACTCTGTTTGATTAAGTTTCAGCTGCGAATGGTCCTAGAAGTGGTGACAGCAATCTGAAGTGCGTTTCCCACTTAGGCAATTTTTCAGTGGACTGCCGGTGACTGTCAAGTTTGCGGCACTCGCCTGAAAAACTGGGAACTGGAGCGGCGACTGTCAGAGTGGAGCACACACACAAACATACCGCAAAGGCGGGGGCCAGGGAAAGCGGGGGAGTGCTGTCTGAAATTCACACGGTGCAAAGCCAAGGTGATACAGACACACACTGCGATGAACAGGAAGGTTAAGACGGCTAGCACAGTCCTCTACAAGAGGGGGGAGGGGGGAAAGGGGTAGAAGGCGGGAGAAGGTGGGGTGAAGGAGTGGAGAAACTTTTAAGAAGCCAGACAACTTTTAATAACCCAGAGATACATAGCTGTGAAGTTTGGCGGGCATTTAACATTAGCGGTTGGTTATCCTTGGTTCTGAAACTCGTGCTTACATTTATTTACCCAATGAGCCAATGAAAATGCCCGGTCAGCAAAGGTGATTAACTAAAACTACCTACGACTACCTCGACTACCCATAACTACATGGCGACCCCACTACAACTGCATCTACGACTGCAGAATTATTGATTTTCTCTATGGCAACCAATTTTTGGTCGC
Source organism: Okamejei kenojei (assembly GCA_035221665.1). Lineage (NCBI taxonomy): Eukaryota > Metazoa > Chordata > Chondrichthyes > Rajiformes > Rajidae > Okamejei > Okamejei kenojei. Next base: position 32,255,721 of record CM069150.1, read on the forward strand.
AGAAAATTTTTCAACATGTTGAAAAATTTGTGGCAACCATACTGAGTCCGCGACAAGTTCCCAGAATGCAGGAACTCCTTGCGGCCATGAAGGAGACTCATCAGAGACCAACAGCGAACATGTGGTGACCATGTGGCTATCATGTGGCGATCATGTGGCGAGTGCAGAGTCCCCTGCACTCGCCTAAAATGTCGCCTAAGTGGGACAGGCCCTTTACAAGAGCACTGATGTTGCAGACAGAGAGATCAATGAAGCAGATGGAGGTTATCAATGCCATGTATGTTATGCAGTGAGACAGTGCTATTATATTTCTTCCCACTGTACCTCATGAGAAAAGCCAAATACAGCTCTGCATCCCGATGATATTTTCCTTTGCTGTTTGAATGCTGCTGACATGTCCCGAGGTGATTACAAAGTGAAGTGGTTTTCCAGGCCACTGTCAACAAGGTAGTCTGCCAAAGGTTATGTCTGAAGAGACAAAAGATCAGACCCATTATGTTATAATTCTGCATTGGAATTATGCTACCATTCATGAGGTTATGAAGCTATGCTTCTATTCATGAAGCTCGCTGAATTTGCCAAAGTGATCTCGGGCACTGCATGGAACAATTGATACATGATTGAAAGAATTTTAAGCTTTTAATGGACTGGCTGGATGTCATTATCAAGATGATCAGTTTATTAGTTAGTGACTGGATAAATTACATTGCATTTTCATTACAGGGGTTTTAGATTAGTTTAGTTCAGAGACACAGCGTGGAATCAGGACCTTCGGCCCACCGAATCTGCACCGACCAACGATCACTAGCTACACACACAATATATTTAACCAAAGCCAATTAACCTGCAAACCCGTATATCTTTGGAATGTGGGATAAAACCAGACCACCCAGAGAAAACCTATGCAGTCATAGGGAGAACATATAAACTCCATACAGACAGCACCCATATTCAGGATCGAGCCCGGGTGTCTGGCACTGTAAAGGGGCTGTCCCACTGCGGCGACCTAATCTGCAAGTTTAGAAGAATTTGCCCTTGACTCAAACTTGCAGCATGGTCGACACATGGCCCTAGGAGGTCCTATGATGTCACTGGAACTCTCCTTCATGCTCGAGGGAAGTGCCCGCATACTCACCACCTTAGTTTGGTCAAGGAAAAAATTTCAGCATGTTGAAAAATTTACCGCGAGTAAAAATTGGTTGGCATGGTTCTTTGGAACTCTTAGTGCAGTGGAGTGGGGTCGTTATGTATTTACAGGCAGTTGAGGGCAGCCGTGGGCAATCTCCTTCGTTGACCGGGCATTTTAATTGGCACATTGGAGTTTTCAGGACCAAGGAAAACCTACTTTTATTAAAAGTTGTCTGGCTTCTTAAAAGTGTCTCCACTCCTTCTCCCCCCTTCTCTCCCCTTTTCTCTACCCCTCTCCCCCCTTCTCCCCCCTCCGTGCTCTCTAAAGGACTTACCGAACAATGTGCTGCCGTCTTTTACCTTTCTGTTTATCGCGGGTGTGAATTTCAGACAGTGCTCCCCCACTTTCCTTGGCCTGTGTGTGTGTGTGTGTGTGTGTGTGTGTGTGTGTGTGTGTGTGTGTGTGTGTGTGTGTGTGTGTGTGTGTGTGTGTGTGTGTGTGTGTGTGTGTGTGTGTGTGTGTGTGTGCGTGTGTGTGCGTGTGTGTGTGCTCGCACGCGGTCGGTCGATCCAGCTTGCGGTTTCATCGCTGACAGTCGATCCAGTACGAGGTTTATCAGGCGAGTGCCCTCGAGCATAAACGTTGAAGACAGTCGCTGAAAGGCCGCGTCAGTGGGACAGGCCCTTAAGGTAGCAACTCTACCGTTGCGCCACTATGCCTCCTCTTTATTTTTTACTGTTTTTCTGGGAATAACATTCTGTGGCTCTAGTTTCCTGTAGCTTCCGGTTTCTGTCACCTAATTCAATGATCTAATGTTATATTTCTATGCAGAACAATAAAAGTAAAGGGCCTTTTATTTGTAAAGGCTCCAATTGCTTTTTCGCCTATGCCCTGAAATGGTTTGCTTTGGAATGACATTCTCAACTGTACATATATACACACATTATTACAATCCATAGGCTGCAGCCATTATAGATTGGTGTTGGGATGAATTGATAAACAGAAAGCGCAGAGTGAGTGTAATTGTAATTAATTGTAATTAAATTATTAGCCAAGTGTGTAAACATACAAGGAATTTGATTTGCCAACAGTAATACAAAAAAGCAACAAGAACCACATAAAAATTAAACATAAACAGCCACCACAACAGCGTGTGAGAATCCCCAGGGCACATAACATAAGCGGAGACCCACAGCCATCAGTTCAATGTCCGGACAACTCACACGCTCCTTCACCGTGATGTGAACAGAGTTGTACCGACCACTGTGACTCTCTGTGTACCTGTCCACCCGAACAGTCAGAAAAACGTCCACACTGCCAATTTTAGCTCAAGCAATGTCATGTCTTTGAATAAAATTCCAACTTCTGCCGCCATATATTTGCCAAGCACAGTAGAGGTACATCGAGAGTCTACAGTTGTTGCTTAGCATGGTTCTTGTTAAGTTTTACGTTGTTGAGATTTTGACAATGGTTGACGGTGCATTCACATGATTGAGTCGCATGGCTTAAAATTAAGGTATTTTATTTCACATGGTTTGAACAGTTATAATATCGGGTTTTATTTCGGGTTGATGTTATAAGCAGTTGGTGTTTCAATATTTATGTCAGCAATAATGAATGTCCAGGAATAAATTTAACGACAATAATTTAATCAAGGGGCTCAAATAACATCTCAAACAGTTTAAAGAGATCCAAACCCACAAATTAAATTATGTGCGCATGCAAGGTTGCTTTGATAACACAATGCTGAGGTAGTTGAGTCCATTTCTTTCCATACACATTTTCTTCTTTATGGTGACAGCAGCAGCCGGCTAATATGAAATGATATCCACACTAAAGGATTAATATCTTAAATATTGATTATTGACAAATACTATCATAGTCCATGGTCCAAAACACTCGAGGAAGAGTCTAACATTTTATTATGCTTAAATATAAATTTTACTTTTTTTTTGTTTTTTTTTGTTCTTAATCATTTTTCACTCAAACCCAGAGTTTTTAATTTTACGATGTTATTACACCCCATGAATCCACAAGATCAATAAATGGAGACCAACTCGTTAAGAATTGGTCTCTTTTTTCTATTAGGAGGAGTCTCATTTCTTCCAAATGGGCCATTTCCAACATATTACCAATCCACATTTTGAGTGTTGGTATAGTAGCCATTTTCCAGAATTTTTTTCATTATTATTAAACCATAATTAAAAAATGAGATTTGGGATATATTTAATTTGTTTCCATCTCCTAATACTCCAAAGATAATCATTTCCATGCTAGGTTCTATTTTTATCTTAAACTAGTGAATATATCAAATATATCACATCAAAATCTTTGAAGTTTTGTGCAAGAAACAAAAGAATGTGTGAAGTTGGCATTTTGAGAAAGGCATTCATCACAGATTGGAGAAATATTTAGAGTAATATAATCTGTGTAATATTTTAAATTGAATTAAATTATGTCTAGTGTTAATCGAACATTTATGTATATATATCAAATACCTCTCCCATGTTTCTTTAGAAATTTTTATCATTAAATCTTTTTCACAGTCTTCTCTAAGTGCCTCTGTGATGGCAATTATCTATTAAGAATACTGTTATATAGGTATGATATTATTTTTTGTGAGTCCGCCTTAATATTCATTGCTTCTTCCAGTGGGTCTATTGTTATATTCTGTAATCTTGGTATATATTTTTTTATAAAGTCACAAATCTGTAAATACTTAAAATAATGGTTATTATTCAGATTAAATTTTGATTTTCATTGTTGAAATGATAATAAATTTCCCATTCCCAACTTTTTAATTCCCAATCTTTCCCATTGTCTATATGTTTTATCCATAAAAGATGGTTTAAATACCGGATTATTCGCTATTGGTGTTAATGATGATAAGTTTCTTAATTTTAACGTTAATTTTATTTGTTTCCAAATTCGAATTATATTGTGTATGATTGGATTCTTCTTATATAACATATTATTCAATTTTATCGGGGAGAAGAGGATCACTCCTAAATCGTAAGGAAAACAATCCTCTTTCTCCATTCTTATCCATTCCATCTGTTGAGAAGGACAATCCAACCAATAAATAATATTCTTAATATGCACTGCCCAATAATAATATAAAAAATTAGGCAGTGCAAGTCCCCCTACATCGTTAGGTTTACACAAATGATTTACTTTAATTCTATGTGCTTTGTAGTCCCATATAAAATTAGTAATATTATAGTCTAGTTTAAAAAAAAAAATGTTGGTATATATATATTGGTATGGATTGAAATAAATGTATTATTTGTGGTAGCACTATCATTTTTATAGCATTTATTTTGCCAATTAAAAAAATATATATATATGAACTTGTGGCGTGTGAGAATCTCCTTTCTGCTTCACTTTCTCACTTATTTCTTTCTTTACACCACACTTCCAGTGTAGACCAAGCACATTCCGGAAGTGGCGGCGCTGCGTGCAGCTGCGGCTCACCTGCAGTCCGTCTGTTTTTTTTTCTTTTTTTTCGTCTTTTTGTGTCTGTTTTAGTTAGAATTTGGTTTATTAGGCTGTGTGTTTGTGTGTGTGGGGGGGGGGGGGGGGGAGGGTGGGAGAAAACAAGGTTTTAGTCTCTCCCTTCGGGGGGATGCGACCTTTTCTTGTCGTGTCCCCCGTCACCGTCTCCGTCTGTGCTGAGGCCTAATGGCGGAGCTGGCGGCCTCGGAGCTGTGGCGAGGGTTCAGATCTCCAGTGTTCCAGCGACGGCAATGGCCCGCTTCGGGGCTTCGGCGCTCCAGCGGCTCTCCAGCGGTGCTCCAGCAGCGGCCCGGCTTCGGAGCTCCGGCGCTCCAGCAGTTGCTCCAGCGGTGCTCCAGCGGCGGCCCGGCTTCGGAGCTCCGGCGCTCCAGCGGCTCTCCAGCGGTTGCTCCAGCGGAGGCCAGGCTTCAGAGCTCCGGCGCTCCAGCAGATGCTCCAGCTGTGCTCCAGCGGCGGCCCGGCTTCAGAGCTCCGGTGCTCCAGCGTTCCCGTGGTCGATCCTGATTGGGAGCTGTAGTGGTGTTCCTGCATTCCGGCAACGGCGGCGGTGACGGCCTGGCTTCGGAGGCTCGGCCGCGGGCCTAGTGGACGATGACATCGAAGGCCTGGATTGCCTCAGTACAGAGAGGGAACAAGTAGGGGAAAAAGACAAAGACTTTAAGACTTTTGCCTTCCACCACAGTGAGGAGGTGCCTGGTGAACTCACTGTGGTGGATGTTAAATATGTGTTTATTGTGTGTTTTGTTTTAATTTATTACATGTTATGACTGCAAGGTAACAAAATTTCTTCAGACCGAAAGGTCTGAATGACAATAAAGGAATCTGAATCTGACTCTCTAGACTATTCTTTACTCTACGATACTTCTTTCTTTTTCATTTCTTTCTAAAAATTAGAAAAAAGGAAGTTGTACAAAGAATGTCTTAATAATTCTGGGAAGCTATAAAAAGGTACCATGAAAATGTAATGTACCTCTAATAAAAAAATAAATAAATATAAATATATATAATAAATAAATATAAATATATATAAATATATATAAATTTTACTTCGGAGTCACGTGAGTGATTCCATGAAGAACCCCGCCATTCACATGTGCGCCAGTACATTAGCCGCATTGGCGCAAGCACCACTGGCAGGGCAGCGCTCCTGCTGGCGGTAAGTTAAACCTAGAAGGCAAGTTCTTTTTACTTACGGGGCTTTTTTCGAGCAGGAGCCTCTCTTCACAGAGGTTTTCCTGACAGATTCTCAGCCCGATGAGTGAGCCGATTATGGACTATGGGGAAAGCTCGGTCCGACCGCGGAAGCGGATAACCGGCAAAAGATCGGGTTTTGAGATAAGCAGCCGCTGACAAGGTAGTCAATGGCTTCCAGCCTGCAAGGATGCCGTGGAGTGGCAAGTAAGTAACGCCAGAGTCATTGTCAGTGCGGTCAGCGGCTCACAAACGTTGGTCCCCAGGCAGGGAGTAAAATGGATGGAGAAAGGACTCGTTCAGCCCTATTGGACTCGGGTGAGTCGGGCTGCAAAGGTTTTTCTCTAATAATAAAGTTTGCATGTATGCTATAGAGTTTTTTTTAAGTCAAAAGTTAAAGTCAAAGTCAAAAGTCAAAAAAGTTTATTGTCATGTGTCCCTGACAATTAAATTCTTTATTTGCTTAGCACAAGTTGCCGTGAAGGGTTAAAATTGCTTTAACCCTTCACAGGCGAAGCTCTACACTAAAGATGTGAATTAGTGAGCCTACACTATGAAAGCGCCGGCCTACGGGAGAGCCGCACCAGCAGCGCCTGGGACAGGGCTGTTTCATTTGTGACATTGCCGGCCTACGGGAGAGCCGCGCCAGCGGTGCCTGGGACAGGGCTGTTTCATGTCAAAAAACGCTGGCCTCTAAGAGAGGCAGCGCCAGCAACACCTGGGACAGGGTTGCTCAAGGTAACACATAAGTCTGCTAGGCCCACGGAGTCGGGGGAAGATTCCCCACCGGGGCTGGATAGCAAAATAATAGGCCCACGGAGTCGGGGGATGATTCCTCACCGGGGCTGGATAGTGCGTTTGAATGACTATTCCAAATGCAGCATCTATTGCATACAATGCTACAGCAGGGTACATGCCAGCAGGAGGAGTGTCAGTGCCACCCTAAACAAAAACGCACCAGCAGCACCTAGTAGAGAGCTGCTTGATAGCACCCTCATGGATGACGAGGCGTGAGCCAGGGGTCATCTAAGATCTGACCCCGACTCTGATGGTAAGGTTGAGCCAGATGTTCCATCTCTGCAGGCCGCACCAGTAGCGCCAGTTGACAGAGCTGCTTCAGGTCTCCATCTTGGAGGCGGAGACCAAGACGGGCCAGTATCCTGCTGACGCTGAGTCTCAGGGTATGGCCGTGGGGATACCCCAAGGGATGATGGGCACGTGTCAGAGGTACCTTTTCCTGACACCAAAGTTGCCATCCCAGCAGAATGTTCTATTCGGGTATATGTCCAGTGGGTTCATATCAGCATAGGTAACCTGCGGCCTCTGGCAGCGCCTGTTTAGGGCTGCCTATGAATCACCCTCTCTGAGGAGGTGAGTGCGAAAGGTCATGATATAACTGACTCCAGGCTCTAAAGAGGTCGATGGAACATACTGGAGCACATATGTGCCGGCAGTGAACAGCGCCAACAGGGGAATGTTTAGAGCCAGCCGCCAAATCTGTTATTCAGGTAGGCCTATTCAACAGGGGAGAAAACCTGGCAGATAAATCAATTAAGGCCAACGGCGGGCAAAGGTTCATCATTTCAGAATGCACCCCAGGCGCTCATCGGCAATAGGCGGTTCACTGGAGCTGGGGGCAGCATGACAGCTGGGCAGAAATTCCATACCATACCAACCCTACTCAACAAAGTGGGTCTGGCACTTCCGAAACATGGGTAAGTGCACCACTCACAAGTTGTAATATTTACACTTGTTTGTAGAACACATAAAGGATAAAAACATCTGCTTAGAGGCACAGTGCTAGCATTCCAAGCAAGTTTGGAGGGTTGTCTTTGAAGATAAGGTTTGGAAATCGGGCCAGAGCTCTCATGCAAAGCACCCATGGAATAAAGCAGGAAAAATGGAGAGTGTCGCATATGACCTTCCGAATATTAAGTCTTTTTTTCCTGACTAACAGCAGATTCATTAGGGTCTCAAAGATGCATTCTATGCAGTTCCCATTACAGAAGTTATCAAAGACAATATAAATGTACTAATAACAGTAAAACATTGCGGAATGGGATAAACTGTTTGTTGGTCTTTGGGATTTACCTTTAACTGTTAATTAGTCTATGACTCCGCCCTGTGGCAAGAGATGGAGTTAATAGCAATCTGTTATAAAACTGACTTCTATTCATCAAGAGTAATTGGCAATATAGTAGCTGTGTTTCAAGGAACTGATATTGTGCAAAGTAACGACCTCTCAAAGGACATGTAGATCATTGTTAACAACCTTATGCAATTATCAGCTGAAGCTACCTCAGTCACAATGATGAACAAACAGTATTCTGCATTGCTCCAGTAGTTTGGTCGGTCGAATTCAGTTATTACAAACTGATGCTAAGTGCTCTAAGGTGAGAAGTTCTGAATACCATCTCTAGTTGGAGGTAATGGAGATTTGCATGAGTTACCAATTCTTCAGTTGCTGGTATCAACTAAATATACAAACTAGATGCACCCCATGGGTAAAGGGCTATTGAGCGAATATACATAATCTACATACTCAACTTCAAGTTGTTACACTACAGAGGTGGCATATGTTAGTCACATGGCAATCAAGTAAAAGTATCCTGTAATAATTTACCTAATCTTCTTTACCACTGGTGTATCATCCAGTTCAGATCGATGACAACACAGAATAGGTATTGGATGTCGAAGTATTATGAAATTATGGCTCAATGGTACATCGAACTTTGACATGTTGGTTTCATGTTTATTCACTATTTGCAAAAATATGTGGCAGAACAGTGCAGGGAAATACATTCTCGCTACAAAAAGGAGAAATGTTCTTTAATGTCTTCCTCCATTTTGCCTCATTAGTCAGGTCTTAAAACAGTCAGCAAGACCTCACTTTAGGTTTTTGTACTGTCTGACTGGCTAAGCAGCCATGTTGCCTGCTTTCATCAGGCATAACAATACAATCGTATACGGTTATTCAAAAAATGAAAACTTTGCTGGTTCAAACTCTGGTTCAGGAAACCAGCCTCTGCATAATGAAACAACTTACACTTTCTGAATGGATTGACTTACGGCTCAGGTTGTCAAATCAAGTCATGGATATGCTCACAACTAAGTGCAGAGATAGCACCAAAAAAGCAGTACGTTCCTATTCAGGGGATCGGTAGCGGTTTTGTTTAAATGTTAATGTTACATTTAATACGGTACAGATTACTGATGTCTTCCAGTTCATTCTTAAATGGTCTTTGACAATTATTCAGTAAAAGAGCCACTACAGCTGCAACAAACGGGAACCACTCTGTCGGGTTCAACCCCGGATAGCGAGTTGTAAAAGAGATCTTGACACAAGTTCTCCCACTACAAGAATATGCAGTTTGGATATTGAAAATGTGTTAACAATACTTCACCGGGGGTTCCAGCAACATCCTTAGTCATGACACTAATATGAGCACAACGGGGGCAAACATTGCAAACGCTGTGGCTAGATAGGATGGAATTGGCGGCAGGTGCCATTACATTTTACATTCTGATCTACACAAGCAGAGCAGACCAGGGGTGGCAGGATTTAAGATCATATTTCAGATACCCCACGGACTCACGTCTATGTGGGAGGGCAGGCTTGCTATAATATATCAAGGCCACCAGAATCCTAAGAAGTGTGGAATCAGCATTGTTTATTAAGCGACAAACAACCACACAAGGAAAGGTCGGTTCAGACTATTTCAAGGTGGCTGCAGCAGGTTCTGGTTTATGCAGGTATTAACACTGACGATTGTACATCTCATTCAACCAGGGCAGCATCAATGTCAGCAGCCAGGGCAATGGACATCCCATCGACCATATCCTTGCGACCGCAGGATAGTCAACTGAATTTTCTTTTTTACCATAGGCCGGTTACTGACCCTGGGCTTTTGCCCATTCTGTTTTGCGTCCACTTTAGCCTCCCCTGAGATACAGGGGTTGCTATTGATTTCTTTATTAATGTAAACCATTAATAGATTTGAATCTATGTCATGCTTAATTCATTTTTGATTATTCACTCATCCTGTCAATCGATGCAGTGAGACGCCGAGATTTGGAGTTGCGGCATGAAATCACAGGGCTTTGAACCCTTCATGGAATCACTCATGTGACTCCGAAGTAAAATAGTAAGATTAAACGAGAACTTACCAGTTAGAAGTTAGATCTTGATTTTATGAGGATTTACGTTGGTGATTACGTGCCCTCCACGCCCAACCCTCTCTCATAAAGGTCATCTGGTACTTCTCAAGTTGCTAATCTTACTATGTTAACTTCGATATTTGGTTATCTGTCATTTCATACCGCTGCTTTGAAGATTGATGCGCATGCGAACTGGCGAGGTTCTTCACGTAATCACCAACGTAACTCCACATAAAATCAAGATCAAACTTCAAACTGGTAAGTTCTCGTTTAATAGTACTATTAACTCAGGCTTAGAGAATACACTCACAACTAATAGTGCAGAGCCTAAAATGAACACAGAGGGTATAATGGAGACATAAGAAACTGTGGAGGGACTCAAAGAGCAAACTGCTGGAGGAACTCAATGGGTCAGGAAGCATCGGTGAGGGAAAGGACAGCCAATGTTTTGGGTCCTGTTTGAAGAAGGGTCCTGACCCAAAACATGCTTCCAGACCAACCCAAAATATTGTCTGCCCAACCCCTGCAGAGAATAGACAGGTGCAATGGTACCTGCCCATGTTCTCCAGAGATGCTGCCGAAGCTGCTGAGTTGCTCTTGCACTTTGTGTTTTTGTTCGCTAAGGGAAAGTCAATGGACATAGTATATCTGGACTTTTGAAAAGATTTTGATGTTATTTTATATTCACTGGTGGTATTAGGAAATGAGGAGAGAGTTGATTAAAACATAGAAAACAGTGGGATTAAATGTGGACAGAAATACTGGAGAAACTCAAGAATTTTTGGCTACTTTTGATTTTTCCAACATCTGCAGTTCTTTCTTAAACAGTAGGATTAAATGTGTCTTTTTCGGTTGGACAACTTGTTACTGTGTAGCCCAACCCCACAGGGATAAGTAACAGACATCAATTATTCACAATTCATAGCAGTGTCTTAGATTTAAATACAAAGCTTAACATTGTCAATGCAGAAATCTTGATTGGAATATAAACAGAGCAGAGGGTGAAGCAGAAATAGATTGAGTGAGTGGCCAAGAAAGTAATATATAGACTATTTTGAACAAAAGTCTAACGTAATTGTCTTTGAGTTCATTAAGACTTTATTGTAACTAGGTAGAGTGAAATGCTTTATTTTGCATACAAAATCATATTGCAGATCTCACCTAGGTAGCACATAATTGTTGGCATGTTTTGGCTCCGACAAAGTTACAAAAGTTCACCGAACAGTCCTATCTACGAATAGGCGCCCCCAAAATTACACAGGGGGTGCAGCAGCATCTAAGGAGCGAAGGAGATAGGCAACGTTTCGGGCCGAAACCCTTCTTCTGTCTGAAGAAGGGTTTCAGCCCGAAACGTTGCCTATCTCCTTCGCTCCTTAGATGCTACAGCACCCGCTGAGTTTCTCCAGCCTTTTGTGTACACTCGATTTTCCAGCATCTGCAGTTCCTTTAACACAATTATACAGGGTTTTCCTATGCAGAGTATACAATGTTTTTACCCAATGAAGGATTTAAGTACCTTGGAGTTGGTGGAGCACAGATCCTTGCTTTTGATTTGTGGGATGAAAGGTGATTAAATAAGATTGGAGTTTAGAAGAATGGAAGAAAGTTCCATTGATGTGTACAAAATTCTCAGAGGTTTTAACACATTAGACAATGAGAGGTCAGATAATGCACATTTTCATGATGTGATGTTTCTGTCATTTCAAACTAAGATTTTCTGCACTCAGGTCGTTGTAAGTTTTGGGAAATATTTCCCTCGGAGATCTGGGAATGTTCGCACTCAATATATTCAAGATTGAGATGGACTAGTTTTAAGCCTTGAGATCCAACCAGGCATAGTTTGTTCTTATGGATGACCCACTCCAGTGTTGGGGAAGTTTTACAAATCTACACTCAGAACCCAGAGTCCATGGAGAATCCAGTGGTGTATCGCAGTTGGAATAAATTAGAATGATTTTAGGACTTATGCAATATCAAGGAAATCCAAAATGTCTTTAGTTCCATGGTCATTACCACATCAAGGGTTGACTTTTTCCACAAAACCGGCAATAGTTTCTCAATCACAAGAACAGAAAGCCAAAATGAACAGTATTGGTGATAGACATAAAATGCTGGAGAAACTCAGCAGGGCAGGCAGCATCTCTGGAGAGACGGAATGGGAGACGTTTTGGGTCGAGACCCTTCTTCAGACAGGGGAAAAGGAAATGAGAGGTAAAAATGGCGATGTAGAGAAATATAAAACAAATGCATGAAAGATATGCAAAAAAGTAACAATGATAAAGGAAACAGGCCGTTGTTAGCTGTTTGCTAGTGATATGTCAGTTTACTGCTTGAGCTTTTTAAAGAAAATGCAGCCAGCCTTTTACACGTAATATAGTCACACACTATCCTTATAATCAAAATTCAATGGAATTATTATTATGCAACCGAAAAGAAGGAGTTGGGATCTCTATAAGCATGAATGTCTTCTGAAATCAGGAATCAAGCATATTAATTCCATCAGACTCACGATGGAATTAGCAAAAGAAATATGGGGGAAAGAAAATTAAAATCAGTCTTTCAGCATTGGGGAAAGTGAGTTCTAAAAGTGAACTGCATGTCAATCAAAAAAAATATTTCTAGAATAATTGCTGAATTGGATTACCTCGCTGTCTATCAGGAATAAAAATAACTTGCTTTCTCAAGTGCAGGAGGCTTTAAACCCAATTATTGTAGTTGTCAGTCTTTTGCCTCATGATTTAATTAGGCTATTCTCCCCTGTTGTAACATGAACACAACTGCATTATATCCATCTTGGTTACACAACAACACTTGCTTGCATCAATGTGATAATAACATGATTGTCAAGAAGACAATGTCACAACCAACATTCAGGTACATTTTCAGTTCACATCTAAATGATGCAAGACAAATCTTATCTCAACTATTATGTGCTTCCCTTCCCCTAAATTATGTTATCCCATAGCTGCTAATCTGGAAAATGTGTAGACATATCTGAACAATAATACATTTTACAGCTACTTGCCAATGGAAGATGGTATTTTTTCAATGAGACTTCCTCTCAGCTGAAGGTCAGCTACTTTAATCAAAGAGGCGATTAGCACTGATTTCTGGTCTCTAAATGTCAAATATCTTTTGTCGCTAATTAAATGTGGCAGGAAATTGGTCTTTAATAATGAAATCTCAGGCGGTTTTAAAGAATGTGCGTAAGAAACAGAAATATTTGCTCCATGGTAAGAAGTAGGAAGACCTACTGCTGAGAGCACATTTGGTATCGTCATCACTTGTCACTCTTTAATTAGCGCTCTATTTGCACCCTATTTACTTCAACCTGTTTTACCTGTGGAATCCTCGGCATTTAGCAGTGTTGAAAGATGATGCGTAACAACATCTCCACTTACTGTGAGCTAGTTAGTATAAGATTTCTCCTGTGGGCAAACAGTAATTAGATATTCTTCATTACCATGAAAATGTCAAGCTGTGACAAATTCTAGACAAAAGTTTATCGCACATTATATTCTTTTTGTAACCCAAAACAAAACATTGATCACTTTACTCCTCAATGAGTAATTTCTTCTTTTTTAGAAGAATAATAATTTGCTTTAGAAGGTGTTTATTTCATTTTTTTGTAACATTTCCTGGTTTATCTGTACCTGCTATTTTCTTCCTGACATTGGCTATATAATAATAGCTGAAATGACCTTTCCATAAGGAACTTGTGGAAAGGAATTGCAAATGCTTGCTTACACCGAGGATAGACACAAAATGCTGGAAGAACTCAACGGTTCATCAGCATCTCTGGAGAAAAGGAATAGGCGCGTTTTCGGGTCGAGACCCTTCTTCAGGTATGCTTGACTGAAAAATATAGGTAATAGACAATAGTTGCAGGAGTAGGCAATTTGGCCCTTCGAGCCAGCACTGCCATTCAATGTGACCATGGCTGATCATCCACAATCGGTGAATTCCTCCCTTCTCCCCATATCCCTGACTCCGCTATTTTTAAGAGCCCTATCTAGCTCTCTCTTGAAAGCATCCAGAGAACCCACCTCCATCGCCCTCTGAGGCAGATAATTCCACAGACTCGCCACTCTCTGTGAGAAAAAGTGGCTTACTCCTTATTCTTATGGCTTACTCCTTATTCTTAAACTATGGTCCCTGGTTCTGGACTCCCTCAACATCGGGAACATGTTTCCTGCCTCTAGCGTGTCCAAACCCGTAACAATCTTATATGTTTCAATGCGATACCCTCTCATCCTTCTAAGCTCCAGAGTGTACAAGCCCAGCTGCTCCAATCTCTCAGCATATTATAGTCCCGCCACCCCGGGAATTAACCTTGTAAACCTGCACTGCACTCCCTCAATAGCAGGAATGTCCTTCCTCAAATTAGGGGATCAAAACTGCACACAATACTCCAGGTGTGGTCTCACTAGGACTCTGTATAACTGTAGAAGGACTTCTTTGCTCCTATATTGGATTCCTCTTGTAATAAAGGCCAACACGCCATTTGCTTTCTTCACTGCCTGCTGTACCTGCATGCTCTTTCATAGACTGATGTACAAGGACCCCCAGATCCCATTGTGCTTCCCCTTTTCCCTAGACTCAGCATGACTGCAAATACCATAACAGTTAGGGCTTCATGGTGGCACAGCGGTCGAGTTGCTACCTTACTGCGAATGCAGCGAAGGAGATCTGGGTTCAATCCCGACTATGGGTGCTGTCTGTATGGAATTTGTACCTTCTCTCTGTGTGACCTGCGAGGGTTTTGTATGTGACCTGCGTGGGTTTTCTCCAAAATCTTTGGTTTCTTCCCACACTCCAAAGATGTACAGGTATGTACATTAATTGGATTGATAAATGTAAAAATTATCCCCAGTGGCTATAGGATAGTGTTAATGTGCGGGGATCGCTGGTCGGTGCTGACCCCGTGGGCCAAAAGGGCTTGTTTCTGCATTGTATCTCTAAACTAAACTAAACTAAGCATTAACCTAACATTTGGCACATTGCAAGTATGATTAATTTAGTTTTGTTTAGAGATATGGCATGGAAACAGGTCATTCAGCCCACCGAGTCCATGCCGACCATCGATCGCTCATTCACACTAGTCTGAAGAAGGGTCTCAACCCGAAACGCTAACCATTCTCTCCAGAGATGCTGCCTGTCCTGTTGAGTTTCTCCAGCCTTTTGTGTCTATCTTTGTTTTCAACCAGCATCTGCAGTTCCTTCCTACACACACTCGTTCTATGTTTTCCAACTTTATCATTCACTCCCTACATATTATGGGCAATTTGTTTGCAGAGGCCAATTAACCTATAAATTGGCACAACTTTGGGATGTTGGCATGAACCGTAGCACCCGGATGAAATGCATACAGGCACAGGGAGAATGTGCAAACTGTACGCAGACAGCACCTGAGATCAAGACCGAACCCGGATCTCTGGCAGTGTGAGGCAGCAGATCCGCCATTTCTTTTCATCATGAGAATGGCTGAACAATTTGAGGTTCAATCAAACTCTACCTATATATTGATTGCAACAATATTTTTCCCCTTGAAATCTGTGGAGAAAATAATTGTTTTGTGAATAGTATATAACGGGTTTAAAAAGGAACTGCAGATGCTGGAAAATCGAAGGTAGACAAAAGTGCAGGAGAAACTCAGCGGGTGACTTCCGGTGGCGCTATGGAGTCCTAGAGCATAGCGCCAGCCAGCTCCGTAAAAATTCGGGAAAAAACGGGGGTTTAAAAAGACTTACCGGCTGCCTGCTTCACACTGCTTGCCGTTTTAATACCGACGGTACCGAGTGACGTCATCAGCCGTGCGACAAACCATGACGGCACGGAGCCCTACCGACAAGGTAAAAGGTCGAAAAAAAAAAACCCGGCCGGGAGCAGGAGAAGGCCTGGGAGAAGCCTCGGATTCAAGTAGGGCCAGCTCCCTGGAAGATGTCTCCAAGAAAGCAGGCACAGAAGGTGAGGATTTGAAAACTTTTATTTCTCACCAGATGGCTGATTTAAAGCTAGAATTAAAGGCAGAAATGAAAGATATAAAGCAAGAAATGAAAGATATAAAGGGAGAAATAAAGGAAGAAATTTGTCAAATTAACAATCAGATGGATCTGATGAAAAATCAATGGAATGAATTTCAAAAAGATACAATGTTAAAAATTGATAATAAGTTCAAGAAAGTATCAGAAAAATTGAAGAATGAACTTATTGATATGATCAATAATATGGAACGTAAGATGGAGATTAAACTTGAAAAAGTTAAAAAAGACTTTCAAAATAAGATTGATCCTATTGAAAATGTGCTGGAACAACAGGCAGCTGGCATGAACAACCTTGAAAAGATAGCGGAGGCAAGTACTGTGTCTACAGCAAAGCTGATAACAGAACAAGAACGTCTACTGGAGTTGTTGACTAAAGTAACAGAGAAATGCACTCAGCTAGAAGGCTATCAGAGAAGACAGAACTTGAGGATCGCAGGGATTCCTGAAGGTCTAGAGAAACACGAAGATCCTCGAGAATTCACTGCTAAACTACTTCAAGCTGTTTTATCTCTGGATGATAAGCCTGTATTAGCTCGTGCACATAGAGTCGGCAGACGACAGACCAGTACAAATGCCCCCCCAAGACAAATGATTGTAAAGCTACAATATGATTTTGTCCTGGAGGATATTATGCGAGAGCTTCGGGAAAAAAAGAATCTGACATTTCAAGGACAAAGAATCAGTATCTACCGAGACTATCCCCCAGAGGTTGCCAGAAAACGAAAAGCGTTTAATGAAGCCAAAAGCCTTATGAGGGGTGTAGAAAACTTGAGATACGGTTTGAATTACCCAGCCACCCTAAGAGTTACTTATAACAACGTGGAACATTTCTTCAAGACCCCAGCAGAAGCAATGGAATTTGCAAAGCAGTTTGACACTTGAAAATTATCTACAAGCAAACATACTGTCTTTTACTACTTTTAGAGACCTAGTATGGTCTCTTAACATTCTGTGAGACTTCATACGATAATATGGAATTAGAAGGAACTAGAAGGAACGGACAATGTCGTATGGAATGAAGCGTTTTTCTGGATTGGAAGATGCTTGCTGAACATTGACAATTAGTCATAATAAATAACTAACATAAACAAATAACACACATACTAAAATCATAACGCGGTTTTATTATCACTATGATTATTATTAACCAAGATTGTTCACTATTGCTAATTAATATTACTAATAATTAATATCTTTTGTCTTGTTAAATTTGGAGATACCCTCCCCTTATTTTTCTTCTTTAATAATGATTTTTATTTTGTACTTTAAAAATTCTTTATCTCCCGTTCTATAGTTAGATTTTCAAATTAATTTTAGATATACATACTTTTATATGATGATCAATATCACTTTTTTCATTTCTTTAATATTATATCCCCGTTAAAATTTTATGGAATAATAATTCCTTAAATCTAGGAGCTGGCCAAATTAATAACATCAATACCGGAAGCCTTTAGATGGATAGCCAATGTAGTATGGCTTACACAAACTACAAATATTTTATTTGTAGTTTTTTCATTCTTTATACACACTATTAATCTCTTTATCTATTCTTTACTATTCTTTTATACCTATTGTATCTTTCAGTTTGAATGGAGCTACACATTGGAACAATGGAGATATATTCGTGAAGTACATAAAAGAGATTTAAAATTCATCTATTCGGTGTTCGGGTGTAAGGTTAGGTCTACTGCATGGACCCTTGGACTCTATTGTAGATTCCCACAAATTTTAAAATGCAGGACTTAAAAAGAAATATGGGGAATGAGGGATTAACCTTTTGCAGTTGGAATGTTAAAGGTATCAATGAACCAATAAAAAGAGGAAAAATATTGACACACTTAAAGGCAATTAAAGCTGATGTAATTTACATTCAAGAAACCCACCTAAAAAAAGACGCTGAAAATAGGCTGAAAGCCAAATGGATAGACAAAATATATCACTCTTCTTTTACGCATAAATCAAGAGGCGTAGCAATGTTATTTCATAAAGGTACTTTATTTAAGCATACATCTACTATATCTGATAAAGATGGCAGATATATTATTGTGATAGGAGAAATAAACAGGGAAAAAATGATTTTCGTTAATATTTATGGACCAAATTTTGACAGTCCTTTATTTTTTAAGAAAGTACTCAATAATATTCCGGAATTAACACATTATAATTTGATAATTGGAGGAGATTTTAATTGTACATTAGACCCTTACTTAGATAGATCTTCAAAACAAAGAAAAACTAAATCACATACTAGTGATTTATTAAATGCATATATCCAAACGACTAATATTAAAGATGTTTGGAGAACAGAAAATCCTACTGGTCGAGAATATTCCTTTTACTCACCAGTACATAAAACTTATTCAAGAATAGATTATTTTCTGGTAGATGCAAAGCTTATTTCACTTACTTACGAATCTAAATATCATAATATTATAATTTCAGATCATGCACCATTAACATTTAAAATTAAAATAAATGGTAAAAACAGAAAATTTAGGACAATGGAAACTTAATCCACAAATTTTAAAAAATAAAACCACTCAGGAATATATTATAACTCAGATTAAGATTTTTTTTGAAATAAATGATCAACCAGAAATATCTCGCTCTTTATTATGGGAAACATTTAAAGCATATCTTCGAGGAATTATGATTTCTTCACAAGCATTCCATAATAAAAAGATTCGGAAGGAACAACAGGACTTAGAAAGGGAGATTAAACAATTAGACATACAGAATGCAACAAAATCAGATATAATAATACATAATAAAAATTGTAGCATTGAAATATAAATTAAACAAAATATATACTGATCAAGTTTTAAAATATTACCAACATACTAAACAATTGCAGTTTGAATTTGGAGACAAACCCCAAAAATTATTGGCTCGACAATTAAGGAAAATTGAAGCTGAAAAAATTATACATAGGATTAAATCACAAAAACGGTGAATTATTAATACAACCCAAAGATATTAATGAAAGATTTATGCAATATTATAAAAAATCTGTATACTGCTAAAGCGACAGTAAATAAAACAGAAATAGATGCTTTTTTAAATATATGTAACTTAAAAGAATTAGATTTACAAAATAGAGAACTATTAAATGCTGATATTTCAATAAAAAAATCCAAGAATCTATTAAATCATTAAAAAATGGTAAAAACTCCAGACCGGATGGTATAGGTTCGGAATTTTATAAAATTTTTTCATGATCAAATGGTCCCATATTTAAAATCATTATATGAACAGATATATACACAAGAGAAATTACCAGATACACTGAACGAGTCTATTATAACACTTATACCCAAAATAAATAAAGATTTGGATGAACCAGGATCATATAGAGCAATTGCTTTATTAAATACGGATCAAAAAATTTTAACAAAGATACTAGCACAAAGATTAAGCACAGTTGTTAACGAATTAATTCATCCTGATCAAACAGGATTTATACCTAAAAGATATTCTTCATATAATCTAAGACGGTTATTTAATATCATATATTCAAAAAGAAGTGATAAAAAAGACTTAGTAGTTATCTCGTTGGATGCAGAAAAAGCTTTTGACCAGGTGGAATGGCCTTATTTATTTTCGGTGATGGAAGCTTTTAAGCTTGGTGAGAAGTTTACTACTTGGATCAAATTGTTATATGCAAACCCAACAGCTAGAATAACAACAAACCGTATGTTATCAACTAAATTTAGTTTATCTCGAGGTTGTAGACAAGGCTGTCCTTTATCACCTTTACTGTTTGCGTTAGCAATCGAACCTCTTGCCCAAAGGGTAAGATTGCACCCGGAAATATATGGATATGATACTAAAGATACTAAGAATAAAATCTCGTTATATGCGGACGATGTATTACTTTATATCAGTAAACCGGAAATAAATATCCGTAATTTGTTAAAACTAATAACGGAATTTGGTTTAATTTCAGGATACAGTATCAATTGGAATAAAAGTGAACTTATGCCAATAGCCATGAATAACTTACAGATATTACAACAATTTCCTTTTAAGATAACAAATGAAAATATTAAATATCTTGGTATTTTTGTTACAAAAAGATTTGACTCTCTATTTAAGTCTAATTTCCCGTTATTACTGAATAAATTAAATAAAAATATTTTATACTGGAAAAGTTTACCTATTTCAATGTTAGGTAAAATAAACGCAATAAAAATGATTTTTCTCCCACAATTATTATATTTATTTCAATCAATCCCGATATATCTCCCTAAAATTTTTTTTAAAAAAGTAGACTCTCTAGTCACTAACTTTATCTGGGATTATAAGAACCATAGAATAAATAAAAAACACTTATGTAAAGCTAAAATAAACGGGGGATTAGCATTACCAAATTTTATGTTTTATTATTGGGCAGTTAATATTAAAAATATGAACTTCTGGTTAGAAGAAACAGATAATAAACCAAACTGGTTAAAAATGGAAAGAGAAGACTGTTTTCCATTTGAAATTAGTTCTATGATATTTGCTAATATTAATGTACCTAAGAAAATTTATAGTGAAAACTCGATAATAGAAAGCGGAATCCGTATTTGGAAACAAATAAAGAAAAACATTAAAACTAAAATTTATACCGCTAGGTCTTACTATTGCCAACAATTTCACGTTTAAACCCTCAACGATGGATAAGGCTTTTATACAATGGAAAAATAAAGGAATTTTAAATATAGGGGATCTTTATAAGGAAATTTATTTTTCTTTCATTTCAAGAGTTACAACAAGCTTACGGGCTTCATAATAATGAATATTTTAGATATTTACAAATCAGAAACTATATCTCTGCAAATACACAAGAATTCAGAAATAGAAAGAGTGAAATTTTAGATGAATGCTTGAATAAACATCCAAATACAGAAAAAATGATATCATATAGTTACAATATTTTGTTGGAAAGTGATATTCCATCATTGGAAACACACAGACAGCTTTGGGAAAATGAATTAGGTCAAATAATAAGCCCAGAAATATGGGAAGAAAGCTTACAACACATACATTACTGCTCGTTAAATGCTAAACATGCTCTTATAACAGTTTAAAATTTTACATAGATTACATTACTCCAAATCTAAATTACATAATATATTTCCAAAATTATCGCCTATATGTGATAAATGTCAAATCTTAGAAGCAAATTTGTCACATTCATTCACTAATTGTATGAAGATTGTAGAATATTGGAACGAAATATTTAAGATAATCTCGAATGTTGTTAATATTACTATGATTCCTGATCCAAAGTTAATAATACTTGGAATACCTGAAACGGAACAAATAATTACAAGGAATCAAAGAATTTTTTATCGACTATTCTCTAATAATTGGGAAAAAATTAATACTAAAATTTTGGAAAGGCCCTGCATCCCCAATAATTAAAATGTGGAATACAGAAATGTCGGAGACACTTCACTTGGAGAGATTGAGACTTGTCCTTATGGATAGTTAGATCTCTTCAAAGGGATTTGGTCTCCATACATTAAATATTTACAGGGTCATAATGGTTCGGCGCGGGGACTTGACTGAGGCCTGAATATCTGAATGGATGAAGAAATACATATAATAAATCATGAATGTATCTCCAAGAACGGATTATTGAGTAATATTTTAATCTCCACCAAACTTTTCACATTTTCTTTTCTATTTTCTACTTTCTATCTCTATCTTTCTATCTTTGTAGGAAAAAAAGTATAGAAACATATTATATATATTCTTAATATTAGTATGAATATACATATTATTAGTTGTATGAAAATATTATAGGTCTTAAATTTGTAATTATATAAAATTGCGCATTTTCAACTATATAATAATTTTGAAATATAAAGTTAATAATAATACAAACACTCTTAATATTATGAAAATAACATGAATATCATAGAAGTTTGGTTTAAGATTGGGTATTATGTAGTTATATTAGGGGGGATTTGTATTTGGTAATTAGAAGAAATATGTGTGGTATGAGAAGTATGAGTATATTGCTTATTTTAGGAATATACTACATACACTCCCAATCATACAAAATAAATAACCAGGAAATGTATAATGGATAACATTACAAATAACACAAACAGTATTAATTGATAATCAATATTATATAATTTTGTATATTATATAATTTTTAATGTCGCATAAGAGTGTACTCTGTATATATTGTTTCTATAATAAAAAAATTTAAAAAAAAAAAAAAGAAACTCAGCGGGTGCAGCAGCATCTATGGAGCGAAGGAAACAGGCAACGTTTTGGGCCGAAACCCTTCTTCAGACTGATGGAGGGTGGGGAGAGGGGGGGCAGGGAGAAGAAAGGAAAAAGGAAGAGGAGGAGCCCGAGGGCTGAGGGAGAGCTGAGTAGGGGAGGAGACAGCAAGGGCTACCGGAAATTGGAGAATTCAATGTTTATGCCGCTAGGGTGCTGACTGCCCAAGCGGAATATGAGGTGCTGCTCCTCCAATTTCCGGTGGTGCTCACTCTGGCCATGGAGGAGGCCTAGGACAGAGAGGTCGAATTAGGAATGGGAGGGGGATTTGAAGTGCTAAGCCACCGGGAGGTCAGGTTGGTTAATGCGGACTGAGCGGAGGTGTTCGGCAAAACGATTGCCAAGCCTGCGCTTGGTCTCACCGGTGTAGATCAGCTGACATCTAGATCAGCAAATGCAATAGATGAGGTTGGAGGAGATGCAGGAGAACCTCTGTCGTACCTGGAACGACTGCTTGGGACTTGAATGGAGTCGAGGAGGGAGGTAAAGCGACAAGTGTAGCATCTCTTGCGGTTGCAAGGAAAAGTGCCCAGGGAGGGGGTGATGCGGGAGGGAAGTGAAGAATTGACAAGGGAGCTACACAGGGAGCGGTCTTTGCGGAAAGCAAACGGGGGTGGGGGGGGGATGGGAAGATGTGGCCAGTGGTGGGGTTACGTTGAAGGTTGCGAAAATGACAGAGGACTATTTGTTCTATGTGACGGCTAGTGGAGTGAAAGGTGAGGACTAGGGGGCCTCTGCCCTTGTTACGAGTGGGGTGATGGGGAGAGAAAGCAGTGTTACGGGGTATGGAAGAGACCCTGGTGCAAGCCTCCTCTATAGTAGGGGAGGGGAACCCCCGTTCCCTGATGAATGAGGACATTTCCGATGCTAGTTTAACAGTATATAACGGCCGTCAGCGATGGCAGCTTCGCCAACAGTCTGTCGATCTTTTCGTCTTTTTTGTTATCTTTTGTGTGTTTCAAAAGTATGTGTTGATGTTCTCTGTTAAAGACGGAACTGCAGATGCTGGAGAATCGAGGGTACACAAAAGGCTGGGGAAACGCAGCGGGTGCAGCAGCATCTAAGGAGCGAAGGAGATAGGCGAAGTTTCGGGTCAAGACCCTTCTTCAGACTGGTCAGGGATCAGAGAAACGAGAGATATAGACGGTGATGTGGAGAGATAAAGAACAATGAATGAAAGATATGCAAAAAAGTATCGATGATAAAGGGAACAAGCCATTGTAAGCTGTTTGTGGTGTGAAAATGAGAAGCTAGTGCGACTAGGGTGGGGGAGGGAGATAGAGATAGAGGGAATGCCAGGGCCCAAGGGCTGAGGGAGAGGTGGGAAGGGGAGGAGACAGCAAGGGTTAACAGAATTGAGAAAATTCAATGTTCAAGCCCAGAGGATGCATACTCCCCAAGCGGAATATGAGGTGCTGTTCCTCCAACTTGCGGTGTTGCTCACTCTGGCCATGGAGAGGCCCAGGACCGAGAGGTCGGATACGGAATAGGAGGGGGAGTTGAAGTGCTGAGCCACCAGGAGGTCGGCTTGGTTATTGCGGACCGAGCGGAGGTGTTTGGCGATTTCAGGGACCCAAGCAGTCCTTCCAGGTCCGACAGAGGTTCACCTGCACCTCCTCCAACCTCATCTACTGCATCCGCTGCTCTAGATGCCAGCTGATCTATATCGGTGAGACCAAGCGGAGGCTTGGTGATCGTTTCGCCAAACACCTTTGCTCGGGTCGGGTGAAATATTTTTTCAATCTCTTACCTGAGATGCGATTGTTTTCCGGATCGTATCTCCGGTCGCTCTGTAGCCCAACATCACGGAGCTGGCGGCCTTGCTCAATACTGACTTTAATCCTCACCGCAGGGCAGTTGACTTAACATCAGAACCTGTGATCCCTTGGCTGGGATCGACGCTCCAACCATGGCCTGCGGTTTTCAACATTGAGGAGCTCGCAGTCTCGGGTTGATACTGATGGCAGGAAGCTCCAAGCCGTGGGAGATTCCAATAGCCCCGACCCGGGGTCCGATCGCCCAGTGCGGGGGAGCTGAGATGCCACCGATGCAGGAGCTTGATCGCCCCAACGGGGAGGGCTCGACCGACTGCTGCGGGAGCTAAGATTGCCCCGACAACGGAAGGTTTGAGTGCCCAAACCGCGGAAGAACAAAGAAGGGCAGAAGAATGAACTTTTTTTGCCTTCCATCACAGTGAAGAATGTTGGGGAGTCGCTGTGGTGAATGTTCATGTTAAAAATTTATTTGGTTGTCTTGTTCTTTATTGGTATGACTGTATGGCAAATCAAATTCCAGATATGTTGCAAAACATACTTGGCTAATAAATTACTATTATGATTATGATCATGATTATAGTGCTTTGATCCGGGGTATTTGTCTGTTCCTTTGGAAGGAACGTTCAAATGAACCAAGGTTGCATGGCAAGAGAAATAAAAGCAAAAAAGTTGGAAATATGCATCAGATCAAACAGAACAAGGAGAAGGGAGAGTTAGATCAATATTTCTGTTCGATGAACTTTTACTTTAACCAAATAAAGTAGAGATTAAATGACGATACATCAATTTTTGGAGAGAAACATAGGAAAAATATATCTAGAGTGATTAAAGTTGTGTTGAAAGGTCATTGACTTGAAATATTAACTGTTTTCCTCAGTGCAGATGTTCATTCTCAACAGTTTTTTATTTTATCTCATATTTCTAGTATTGACAGACATTGATTTAATATATTAAACAATATAACTTATGATACTTTTGGCATGTAGTGGGCGACACGGTGGCATAGTGGCAGAACTATTGCATTATAGTGACAGAGACCTGGGTTTGATCCTGACTATTGTTAATTGTCTGTACGATGTTTATACGATCTCCCCGTGACCTGCGTGGGTTTTCTCTGAGATCTTCAGTTTCCTCCAACATTCCAAAGACATACAGGTTTGCAGGCTAATTGTCTTGGTATAAAAACGTAAAAATGTTAAAATGTGTGTAGGATAGCCTTAATGTGCAGAGATCGCTGGTCGTTGCAGACTCAGTGGGCCAAAGAGCCTTTTTCCGTGCTGTATCTGTAAACTAAATATTTTATTTACAATCCCTTTACAAACTGCTTTTAATTGATACTAGACCAAGTGGGAACTGTTGGGTCCCTGTCACATGGAAGGCTGGTCCCCGAATGTAATATTCCACCACTCGCCCATAGCCCTCAACTGCGCAGGTGCAGCTGATGGGTTCCCATCGTGACACCAGAGATCCCTATTGTGATGCGAGTCACGGCAACCCTCCCCAAGCGGACCTCGCCAACCCTCTTCCTAGCCCTATCCTCCTCCATCCCCGTTCATCCCCAGCACTTCCTCCCCCTCCTCTTCACTCTCCCGCTTCTTTGCTTTCTCCTCCACTCCCTCCCTCACTTTTCCCCTACCCTCAGTCACTCCCTCCCTCCATTCATAACCCCTCTCCCTCTCTACCCCGCTTGACATTATTGTGAGGTGGAAGCTGCTGTGTTTTTTAAAAGGGAGTTTCTTTGTAATGTAAATGAAATCCCATTGTGATGTCATTTTCGGTTGGAATACTGCTGACGGGCAGTTTATGAAAATTAGATCCCATTGTGATGTTATAGTTTGCTAATGGCCAGTGCAGATGGAAGAGATTTGTGTAAAGTTTAAATTGTGAATAATTTGTAAAATATACCATAGATCTGAAGGAAACATCACAGCACACCCCAGGACAATGGTGAGTAAGGTGGGCCAAAAATTGTAGTGTTATCATGTACTATTTTGACTTAGTTTCAGGATCACACTCATCATGTGCATGCATGCAGACATACTAACAAACAAAATGAGAGTTTTTGTAATATATAGATTACGAATCCGTTATTTCCCACCTGAATAATATGGTCCACAACAGCCAAGTTGGCATATGTTGTGGAATTGACAGTTCCATGGGAAGATGGTGTTGAAGAAGCTTATGAGAGGAAAAAGACCAAGTAATCTGAATTGGGAACTGATGGTTCCCAGAATGGCTGGAAGACTAAGGTTTTCCCTGTCGAAGTGGGATGCAAGTGAGTTGTTGCTACATCTATGACCAGGCTATTAAAGAAAACAGTAAGATTATTTTCTTTAATCAGATGAGCATTGCTGTTTCAGAGCCTCTGAGACTCTTGGTTACCTCGATATATTGACTCAGGTGTGTAACTACACATAGCTTCAGGTCAATGGGGTATGCTTTAAAGCTTATTTTTGGTTTCAGCCGTCCCTGGCATACTTTGTTTGATTAAATCATATACATACAACATAATATTATCTACAGAAGAATGCATGCTATCCAGAATCTGCAAATGAACAGATTAATATGATCATGTAAAGGGTGACTCCCTCCTGTCACAGGGTGAACCAACAAGTTGCTGCATCTGTAGATAGTCATAAATGGCTGTGTCATCAGTCTCAGGCCCAATGGGAACCATGGCTGCGTAGGCCAGTCAGGAACTACCAAAATGCCTGAAGCGGAGTCCTGTTCTATTTTGGTGAGACATTGACTGATGAGGCAGAATGGAGGAAAAGCGTAAAAGAACGTACGTCCCCAATGTAGCGAGAATGCATCCACCGCTACTGCCCCTGGATCCGGTTCCCATGAGGCGTATTTAGGTAACTGGTGATTTAACCTGGATGCAAACAGATCTATGTCTGGCAATCCATACCAGCTGACAAACATTTTGAAAACTTTTGGATTCAGCATAGTTCTGTGTTGTCATTAAATTTGCATGACCTGGTGTCTGCCACCTCATTAAATCTACCTGGTATTTCAGATATTTCTCGTAATGCACCAGTTCCAAATGAGGTTAGCCAGATTATCACATTATACTGACCTAATTCCTCCCATGTGATGGATATATGCAACAGCTGTGGTATTGTCAATCTGGAGCTGAACATGTAAATCATTCATTGTTGAACAATATGCTGTAGGCCATAGAATGCACCCAGCAATTCTAAGCAGTTTATCCCATGCCTCTGCAGGATTAATGCCTCGTGCACACTCCATCTGCCGCCACAGCTAGACTCGGTATCAGTGGCTGCCCATCCCGAAGTACTGACATCTGCTGTAAAATAACTGAGGGTTGTTGAGTCAAAATCTTTTTAGTACTTCGTGAGACATTAATTATCCACCATTGCAACTTGGCGATAGCTTTGGCTGGCAACTGCATTGGTCTATCGAAATGACCTACATGTTCGTTCAGTGCTTGTTCTTTAGCTCGTTGCGCATTCTGATAGTGTAGAGGTCCGAACTGCACTCCAGGGCAAGCCGCCACTAATTTACCAATAACACTGGCTACTTGCCAGAAGGAGGGTTGTTGTTCCTCTACCAGATTGCTACAGGCCTCCATAATTTCCACAGTTTTGGCCGTAGGCAAAGTCACTAACATATTAGTTGAATCAATGACGAACCCCAAATAGTCAATCATTCTAGACGGTACTAATTTGGATTTAGTTGGATGGATGAGGAAACCTAACCTCTCAAACAGGTGTTTGGTCAATGAAACCGATTCCTCAGCTGCCTCCTGAGCGTTATTTATAATCAGAATATCATCCAAGTATGCCATCACAATGTGATTCTGGGCACGGAGTAGTGCTAATACTGGTTTCAACAACTTTGGAAATTCCCTAGGGGCTGAGGTTAACCCATTGGGCAATGCTTTAAATTGCCACAGCTGTCCCATCCAACTAAATTTCAAGTATCTATGGTACTGGTGATGAATTGGTACTGATTAACATGCATCTTTCAGATCTATGGTTGCCATATAACAAACATTTGCTATCAGTTGCTAAGCAGTACTGAAAGTTTCCATTTTAAAATGTCTATACTGGACATAAGAGTTTAGTCGGGTTAGGTCCAGAATGACTCAACACCCACCATCCTTCTTCTGCCTGAGGAATATATTGGACACAAATTGTTGAGTCTGATATGCCGTCCTTTCAATTACCCCGTTTTGGAATAAAACCCCAATTTCATCATTCACCTGTAGAGTTTCTGGACTTGCAAAAAAAACAATACCCAACTAGGTGTATTTTGTGTGGGTGGAAGTATTTATGACATAAACTCGATTCGAGACCCCCGGATACTGTCCAGTATAAATAGATCTGATGTTATGCAGCACCATTCATCATAAAACAATTGCAACCTACCCCCGACCGGAGGCTGCTCCCCAGAGGATATATCCTGGAGTGAACCAGTCGCTCGTACCTCCATGGTTGCTCTTGGATTCCTCAGCCTCCTGGCCATGTTGGGGGTGTGCAGTGGTGCATGCCAGCAGGACAGCCCTTGGCTCGGTCCTTGACCTGCTCCAGCGTCTGTAGCTCGCCTGAAGGGGAATGGCTTATGAGGCGGCATCCTGCCCGCAGGTGTATAAGTTTTTATGAGGCCAATGGTTTTTGCCTCCTCATCCAGTTCTTTTACTTGCTTCGCTAGATCTTTCGTAAATAGCAAGTTGGGTGTCTGGACATTAGAAGACTTGCATAATGCCGCAAAGCGTGGATTGAGGGTTGGTTTTATGGCGATTTTCTGGATGCAATTAAGCTCAAAATGAGCATTGCACATTAGGGCTAGCATGTCCTGCTGTGTATGTGACATCAGTGCTCCTTGGACCATTCGCCGAAATGCTGTTATTCCTGCACCCACTAATTTGAGGACTTTCTGAAATCTCAGCTCCTGCCCCCTCATGGATGTGCTCATTTGCCCCCAGTTGGCCGAGTTCATGGTGGGCACCTTGAGCGACGCACAGTTAACAGGTGTTTGGTAATGTAAAGAAGTCTCCTCCATTATAGAGTCCTGGAGCTGGTGAGAGGCCATATCATTAATATTGCTGGCCAGATTGTCATCCATGGCTTCACCAGTTCCCGCCGGCATGGCAAAATTGCTGGCCACATCTGGCACACCTGGAGCATAGCTCATGTGCTATGGTGTATGCACATCTGCAGTGACAACAACTTCAGGATCAGATTCATACTGCCTTGGCTCTCCCGAGTCATGCTCAAGGGAGGTACCATGCAGCCCTTGTAAAGGCACTGCTGTTGTGGGTTCATATTCGTATGTGTATTGTTGGTACTGCTCCTCGCCATACGGACCTCTGCTTGAGGTTGCTCCTGAGAGCTGTAGGGGGAACCCTGGGGGTATGCATCCCCGACTGGAACAGCTCATGATTAAGCATTTGTTCTATTAGGTGTTCCATTTTGTCAAAACGTCCCCAAACCTTATTTGAAGACGGGGAATCTTCCTGGCCTGACTCATCCGAGTCGATAGGCCTGGCCGTTTTTCTCTAGGCCTTCCTCCCGACAGGAGTGGCCACACTGCTCTGAAGCACCGTTGTTGTTGGAATTTGCTGAACTGCCAGCGGCTCTGTAGTCGCCGTCTTTGGAGCCGGCGTTTCTGAAGCCGGTGTTTCCCCAGCCGACCTACGCTCGCTAACCGAAGTCCCATGGGTACGTTTTTTACTTCTAACGGCAGCAGCCTTTTTTGGTACTTTTTCCATTTTAGATTTCTCCTGCTGTAACAAGCCTTACGGAGCTAGGTAAACCGCAGAAAGTTTTTAAAAATCACTTACCTGCTGGTTTATAACTTACCGCTGGTGGAGCTGCGCTCTCCAGCCTGTCGGTGCGCCATGCGTCTGATGTAATGACGTGCATGCGCCTGGCGGGGCTTCTTCACGGAATCACTCACATGACTCCGAAGTAAAATGGGGGTGAGGGGTCGCTCCCTCCAAAAAGCAATCAAATCATTATCAAATTGTGCAGAAAAAAGCAGCAATTGGGTTTGGATCAAAAGGAGAGAAAACAATTGGACTGCAATATGAAGACAGGAGGGTATAGTTTTGAGGGGGATGTAACTGAGATGCCAGGTAACACCGTTGAGCCCTCTGGAGATGTTGTGGCCTTATCAATGAAACGTCAAAGAAGGAGGATGCCC
The DNA here is from genome assembly GCA_035221665.1 of Okamejei kenojei. NCBI lineage: Eukaryota > Metazoa > Chordata > Chondrichthyes > Rajiformes > Rajidae > Okamejei > Okamejei kenojei. The sequence goes on from CM069150.1 coordinate 32,285,993, forward strand.
ACCTGATGACCCCGATGACATAGCAACCCTACCTTTCACCACTTCAGGGATTGAAACATCAAGTCCTATTAGCTCTACTACTCTACTGAATGCACAGGAACTTCTTTCTAATGCTTCTCTTCATTATCTTAAGTCACATTTCAAACCGTGATTTATTGGCAATAACGAAATGTTATTGAAATATATTGTCTTGTTTTTATAACATGGAATTAAGTCGAGACCCGAAACATCACCAATTCCTTTTCTCCAGAGATATTGCCTGATCTGCTGAGTTATTCCAGCATTTTGTGTCTATCTTTGGTGTAAACCAGCATCAGCTGCTCCTTGCTACACAGTAAAGTGGTTCAGCTGCTTGTGTGAGATCATATTTCAGATCATAAGAACTCACAGATTTCAGTGAAGACAGTTTTACTTTGTTTTATTTCATGTCCTCATATCTCAAGAGTCAAGTCAAGAGACAAGTGTTTCATTGTCACATATCCTGAAACAGAACAATTAAATTCTTACTTGCAGCAGCACAACAGAAACTGTATGTAAACATAGTACTCTGTAAACACCATAAGAGAGGACAAAAAAAGTCCAGTGCAGGTCCACCAACGAATTTTCAGCAACTGATAGACCGGCTCCTCCTTTAATCCGGACAAAATTACGAGAGCTCATTTGATATCTGCCCAGAAGTCCCCCCCCCCCAAAAAAATATGGTACCTTGGGCAGGTGAAGCTGCTGACCTCAACCTCACCTGGATTTCTGCGCTGATCGGTGGGTCAAATTTGCCAGCTGTGGTCGGGGCTATGGAATTCCGGCCCATTCAGAGCTGGCAGATCTGATCCCAAAGCCGACTGCCACGGCTGACGTTGTGGGCCAGTATCTCGGCCCCCCAAAGTCCATGACCTCTGTTGGTCTGGCACAACGGATAATACGGCAAGGTTCTGAAACCAAGGGTGTGGAAAATCGGTTTTGAATCTGTCGTTAAATATTTTTAAATGTGACTTAAGCGGCTTAGGATATCTTAATTCATTAAATATCCCATGTAAATGCAAGTTGCTGTTGGTGTTTTATAGATGATCTGATTTTTTAGATGAGCAGAAGCAGCTTTTCCAGTTTAATCTTCAATGCCTTTCTGTACCAACATGAGCAGATTGGTAGATGTTTGTAAAGGGAAGGTCAGGCTTAAATATGTGTCTCACATCCTGTGCCACATCACAATTAACATGCAGAGTCACAGAGTGCCATATTTAACTTTAAATTTGATTGATCGCATTTGAAGATGGTGTGAAAACACCAGGGAGAAGTTACAACCACTTCACAAAAAGATGTGCAAAGTATTAAAATGATTAAAGTGTCCTTTGTGCTTACTGTGTCTCCAAGTGAAATCAAATTAAAAAAATTCAGTTAAATATAATTTTATTTGGCTCATAAAGTGCTAGTTTTCAATATGGCTGGGTCTCACCGTACAGTAATCACAAATAGTAAAATATTGAACTAATTGCAGATGGACATGCAAAGGAATACTTCGCCCCAAAGTGGATTGAATATAAAATATTAAGAACATGATAAAGCCAAAGAAGCAACGTTGTTCTAAATTAGAGTCAATTCAAAGATGTTTTCTTGCATCTAATATAAATAATTTGCATTTACAGAGATAATCATGCTTGCTTCCATCCTAAATTGATGAGCATTATAACTTGTAATAGCAGGTCTCAGTTCAACATGGGACTTTTCCTTTTCACTAAAGCTGACATCTCATAGAAAACAGATGACAGATAACAAACATAATCACAATTAAAGTAATTTCCAGTGTTAAGCACGCAGATGAGACATTTCAAACAGTTGAACAAACAAATATGAAGCCAATTTACATTGGATTAACTGGGCAATCGTTTTTTTTTTAACTTTTCAGAGCAACAATCTTTTACCATCATGAATTGTGTGCACCCAGAAACTGCAATACATACGTGGGGATTTGCCCCAACAGCAGAGGCACTATCCTTGAATTTGCTCCATACCATTATGTAAGCAGTAAAGCAGGATTGTGGACTAGTTTAACATGATTATAAAAGTGACGTAAACAATGAGAATTACAATTGCAGAATGAATATAATAGTATTGTTGGGTTTCACTGAGTAACGCAGAGTAGTCCATTCTGATGTTCTTGTAGACACCAGCAGGTATCCCACATGATGGTTACAGACAGCCCTGGTAGAGGCAATATTACAATACACTGGTAACCTGTCCAGTGATGATATGTTCTTGCACTCTTGGTCCTAGAGTCTGACATTATAGTCACTCATCACTATTACCCAGTTTTCTGATCAAGACATCTGTTTAGGCTGCATCTACAGTGATGGGAACCTGGTGCAGGTCCTCCTCTTTGTTTGCGTCCGCCAACAGTGAAACAACCTGCAGCTGGTGTGGACAGATTGTTTGAATTACAAATGAATTACAAAGTACATTATGGTATGGTACTTCATTTGTCTCATGTAGCAAGGTACAGTGAAATTTATTTTTGTATACCGTTCAGTACAAGTATCACTATACATAAGCACTTAGATACATATCAGATGCATATAAACATCTTAGTTACAGTACAAGTGTATAACAGTGGTTCTGTTCAGTATACTGAGTAAGTATACAGAGTCGCCAGTTTGGCTCCGTTTTCAAGTACCAGATGCTGTAAGTGCAGGGACCTTGACCTGACCATGAAGGTCTGTTGTCGTGGCGGTGTTGCAGGGTTGGCCTGGCCAACCATAGCCGTTGTTGTCCTCTGCTGCTGCTCTTCCGTTGTAGGACTCATTGAGAGGGCTAGTGTTGGGCAGGCTTGGACAAGCCGTGTGGTTACTCAGCATGGAGATACAGTCAGTCCCCAGTAAGACTCCACACTTGGCCGGCATTCAGTCAGAAACACCTCCCCACACTGAGTGAATCATTGCTGAATTTGTGCCAGCTTTCTTTCACACTGGTTCCTGGTACAACGGTGCAATTAACATACACAGATACATAGAATAGAGCTGCGGGAGAAGGCCATTCAGCCTTTCAAGCCATCACTGCCATTTAATGTGATCATGGCTGATCATCTTAGAGCTAACATTTTCAATAGCCCTAAGAGCTCTATCTAACTCTCTTTTGAATGCATCCAGTGAATCGGCCTCCACTGCCTTCTGAGGCAGAGAACTCCACAAATTCACAACTCTCTAGGGGAATTTTTTTTTCCTCATCTCAGCTCTAAATGGCCTACTCCTTACTCTTACTGTGGCCCGTGGTTCTGGTCTCCCCCAACATCGGGAACATGTTTCCTGCATCTAACGTGTCCAATCCCTTAATAATTTTATATGTTTCTATAAGATCCCCTCTCATCCTAAATTTCAGTGAATACAAGTCCAGGCATTCTATCCTTTCATCATATGACAGTCCTGCCATTCTGGGAATTAACCTCGTGAACCTACGCTGCACTCCCTCAATAGCAAGAATGTCTTTCCTCAAATTTGGAGACCAAAACTGCACACAATACTCCAGGTGTGATCTCACCAGGGCCCTGTACAACTGCAAACTCTGTTCCGATCAAATCCCCTCGTTATGAAGGCCAACATGGCATTAGCTTTCTTCACTGCCTGCTGTACCTACATGCTTACTTTCAGTGACTGATGTACAAGGGCACCCAGGTCTCGTTGGACTTCCCCTTTTCCTAATCTGACACCATTCAGATAATAATCTGCCCTCTGGTTCTTGCCACCAAAGTAGATAACCTCACATTAATCCACATTATACTGCATCTGCCATGCATCTGCCCACTCACCCAACCTATACAATTCACGCTGCATCCACATGGCATCCTCTTCAGTTCACACTACCACCCAGCTTTGTGTAATCTGCAAAATTACTAATGTTACATTTAATCCTTCATCTGAATCATTAATATTTATTGTAAATAGCTGCCTTTCCAGCACCCCACTAGTCACTACCTGCCATTCTGAAAAAGACCAGTTAATTCCTACTCTTTGTTTCCTGTCTGCCAACCAAGGGGTGTGTGGGCAGGGGGGGAAAGAGCTCAGAGAAAAGACAGGGTAAAGCCTTGGGGAGAGTGCGATATTACGGGGGAGGGGGGCAGGAGCCAGCGAGGGGGACCAGAGGGGAAGAGGTTGGGGACACACAGCGGGCACACGGCTTGTGGATTCAGCCCGCCTCCGGGGCTTTATTCTCTAGTGGGTGCCGGAAGGGGCGTTACCTTTATGGTGACTGACAGGCAAGAAGACCAATCTGCTGATCTCACGATTTGTTAAACCTTCATAACTTTTGTAATCTTCCACCGATCTGTTTAAAACTTGGTGGCTTGGAGCAAGTAATCCTAGCGATATAGGGCAGTGTTTCTGCACACATTTAAATACAATGCAGACTGAAAATGGTCAAGATGAGAGTTTTAGTAATAGTATAGATGGCAAGAGAATGAGGTTCGGAGGAAGAGATAGATCAGCCATGATTGAGTGGTGGAGTAGACATGATGGGCCGAATGGCCAAATTCTACTCCTATCACAAGACCTTATGATCTTATGACATGAACCGCAGCTGTTTTGGGAAGCCCGCAATACAGGAATAAGTCCATGTTCACTTTGCTTTGAGCTATAGGAGCCTCTTTTCCTTGATTATTCAATTGAAGTGAATGTAGCAAGCAGCAATTTGCATTATTTGGCAGATGCCAACATCAGTGGGTAGCTGCAAGGATTTTGCAGCTTGGAAAGCTGAAAGTTCCATGACCTTGAATTTCACAGAAAGCTTTAATGACAGCACAGGTGTGAGATAGTATTTGAAACTGCTGAAAGTCACAGATGTCATTGAGGACAAGGATGGCAGCTTGAAAGTTAGTTCTTGAAATAACATAGTTCCAGGAAAAATGGGACCAGCAAGACCTGCTTGGACCAGAGAAATTTCATGTTGCATTATTGTTGACGTTCTTTGACCACATTTATTGCCAGAAAGAAAATATTACCGAGAATAAACACCCCACGAGAAAATTGGGATGAATTTCCCTACTGGCACTGATAGAAATAAATGTATGCAGAATTATTCTACTTTAGGATAAGCCAATTTTCAACGGTACTAGTCCAATTTTACTTGGAATCATATGATCGGATTTCTAGCCCATTGCATTTCCTAATCTTGCAGGTCTGAACTATCAGCAAAATGTAACCTTTGAAAGATACCCACTTGTTTTTCATTTTGCCGCACAATCAAATATGAAGAATGTCTTGCATGCTAAATCCCCTGTCCCATGGTGCGAGTCCACCTACAAGTTATCCCGAGTTAAAAACAAATCAAACTTGTGGTAATCACCTAGAATGAATGTAACGGGAACGTCGGAGCTCATGAACGTAAATTAGCGACTCGTAACGCTAACAGCAGGTACTCAGGAAATGTGTTAACTCGTGAAAAATTTTCAACATGTTGAGAGATATCCATGAGTCAAATATACTCTTAAAGGAAAATTCTGATACTTTTAAACTCGTTGTAATATCGTAGTAGCCCGTGAGTTTACCGTAGTGACTCGTGAGTTTACCGTATTAACACGTGGGCACTCTTAACTCGGCAGCTGGACAGAGAAAAAAAAGGCGAGTAAAAAACATTTCGCCAAGTCTGCCTGTCAGGAATGATCTCCTGATGCTGGAGACACCTGTGGGAATCTCACCTTGGCCTTTGGAATAGAGCAACCAACAACCAATATTTCCAGATTTCCAAGGGCAGGTCACTTCCCTTGTTTATGTGCCTTTCACATTACTGCTTCAGAGGTTTGATGCGTTATGTGGGGCGGGGAGGGGGGGGGGGGAGTGAATGCATTCCTGTTTGATAAGTGTAGGAAGGAACTGCAGATGCTGGTTTACACCAAAGACAGGCACAAAAAGCCAGAGTAGCTCAGCGGGTCATGCAGCATCGCTGAAAAAAAGTCTCGACCCGAAGCGTTGCGTATTCCTTTTCTCTGGAGATGCCGTCTGACCCGCTGAGTTACTCCAGCTTTTTGTGTCCAGCTCTTGTTTGAATAAGATTATTAGAAAATGGAATGATCCACACCAACTCTTAAAAATAAATCGCCTTTATGTGAAAAATAAAGCAATTGCAAAACTTTGCCAACACGAAGGGGCATATCCTTTGGGGTCGTTCGCTACCATCCGCAGTCACGGATTAAACAGTGCAGGATATGATAACATGGCTAATAATACAGGTGTGAGGTGAGATCCCCGAAATACAGTCTGCCGAGCGATGAATAAACAGGGGTGAGAAATGTACTAACCATCAGCCTATATATTGAAAAATCCCAAAACTCGGGTTTAGTGAGTTTAAAAAAGTACATTAGACAAGAAACCTTTACAAATAGCGAAGCTTTGCGTATGGCAGCGCACACACCAGCTGAAAATGTCCCAAAGGGCGGAAACAGGCCATTTGGCCCACTGAGCCAGTCGTCAAACACTCATTTACCTCAATCTCATTTCTGCCCATATTCACATCAATTTCCCACCTGAGCCCCATCCGACCACTCACTGATACATTGGGGGAAGGTGACAGTCCTTCAGGTGTAAATGCCATTCATTTCTCATCGAGTCATGGGTTCATACAACACGGCAGGTGTTGCGGGGAGCATTCATACAACAAAGCAGCGTACAGGGAGCAAAAGGGAGCACTTGGGGGAAACTCCATAAAATAGTACCGGAGGTTAGAATCGAACCCGGGTCCCTGGACCAGTGACACACACTGCTCAAGTGAACGTACAATGAAATGAATGGGGACAGACAATAATCAGATTAATTGAACTCATCAAATGGCATAGATTTAACGTGAGCAGCAGGCTGAATAGAGGGCATCTGATTATTTTTTCTCAACCCAGTAAGTACTATAGTCATAATCTGCAAACGCGACAGGGGCAGGTTTACAAAGTATATGGGCCAGAACTCGAATAACGTTCAGAAAGATTATGGTTGGAATGGACATGGTTGGCGGAGGAGCCTGTTTCTGTGTTGTATGAACCCATGACTCGATGAGAAATGAGTGGCAAAAACACCTGAAGGATTGTGCGATAATGATCATGGATGACCTCTAATGGAAAGTCCACACATACAGATAGACAGCCACGAAGAACTTCACATCTACTCTCAGATGGACTGGCAGATGGAGGAGATAGGAGTTGGGGAAAGAGAGGAAAGAGAGGAAAGAGAGGAAAAGCCCAAGAGAAATACAGGGAAAGGGATATTGGAAAAGACAGAATGTGGAATCCTGAAATACTTGTCAAAACATTTAAAAGGTACAAACACACAGCAAATAGGTGCAGGAGTAGGCCATTTGGCCCTTCGAGCCAGCATTGCCATTCAATATGATTATGGCTGATCATCCAAAATCAGTACTCCATTTATGCTTTCTCCCCATATCCCTTGATTCTGTAACCCTAAGAAATTTAAACATGGGAGGCTTTTTATAGTGAAAAAGAAAACTGCATGACATCATTTTTATCATGCGATGATTTTTCCACACATCGATAGTCGTTGTTGGCTCAAGAGTAACCCGGGAGAGGAACTATGTACATCGCAGAAATGAGAAGCAAACGGCAAACTTAGACATACACGTGGGAACTCGTTGAAACGCGTGAACATAAACTTGGAATCTCGTAGAAAACCACGAGTTTGATTTTTTCTTTAACTCGTGGGTGGACTCGCACTGTGGGACAGGGCTATAAATGCACACAGTTCCAAATGCCACCAAGAACTTATGTGCCAAGATTGGAAATATTTTCCAGTTGGACTTACTGCTTTGTGCCTATCTCAGGCCTGTCACATGTTAGGTGGTGTGTTTACTTGGATGTAATTATTTCACCCATTTACTGGTGACCATTATCCAGAAGCCCCGGCCGAGAACTTTGTGTGTGTGTGTGACGATTGTACAAGATTTTCTGTTTGGGCACTTGGGATATTTGAAATAAACAGCATGCTTATAGAGTTCAGCCAGTGTAAAACTCATGGAAACCTCATACCACTTTGAAATAAAGATTTGTATATCTCAAATACATCTAGACACCGACAAATGATAGCACTCTATGCCAAGTATGCACATCGGTGAGAAGGGAAAAATATATGGTTTGGCACATCCCAGAATAATGGAGACACAGAGACACATAGCAGAGAAACAAGTCTTCAGCCCACTGAGTCTGCACTGACCCTCAACCAAGGCTTTTGACACTAATTCTACCGAATCCGAGTCGCATTTTCACCCTCTCTGTGCGGCCTACCAGCGGGACTGGAGCGGCGTTTCCTGCCGGGACTGGCCGGGACTGCAACTTCGGCGGCGGCACAGCGCTGAGGCACCGTCGTGGAGCGGGTGATGCCTTGCCCAGGTTGCCGTGTGGGGCTCCAGAGGGTTGAAGACAGCCAACGGGAACATCACGGAGCTGTGGCTGTGAGCGTCCAGCCGCGGGCGGCGCTGATTTCAAACACTGCATGGCCTGGGATCTCTCACCGAGCTCGCCAGTGTCGAAGCTCCGACCACCGCGGCCCGTGGACTTCGGGAGCCTCGGTCTCCGCGACTGCGGAGGCCACAAATAGGCCCCAACTTGGGTGAACTAAGAGGAAGAGGACTGGACTTTTTAGTGCCTTCCCTCACAGTGGAAAGTGTTGATTCTGCTGTGGGGGGAAGTTCATGTTAAATTCTATAGTGTGTTGTGTCTTTTTTTCTTTTTTTCTTTTATATGGATGTATGGTAATCTGATTTCCATAAAGCACTTTGGCTTCAACGTGATTTGATTTAAAAGTGCTATATAAATAGAAATGACTTACTTACTTACTAATCCATTTTATTCTCCTAGCATTCCTATCAACTCCTCACCCAGATTCTACCAGTCATCTACACATTGGGGAAGATTACTTTGGCCAATTGACCTACTAACCTACATGCTTTTGAGAAGTGAGAGGAAACCAAAGCATTTGGGAGAACCCATGTCGTCACATGGGATGAAAAAACTCGCCACAGTCAGCACCAGAGGTCAGGATCAAACCCAGGTTGCTGGAGTCGTGAAGTCGGAGCTCTACCAACTGTACACAGGTTGCAGCGGAAGGGCGAGAATAGGTTCTGTAAGCAACTGAAGGAAATTGGTGAGAATCAGGTTTTCCTGGTCTAACAAAAACTTACAAATACCTGCTCCCTTTTGAGCAAACGTCAGCTATTCCATTAGGATTATTGGCTATGCCTGGAGTAGTGAGACTGGCATTCATTTTTAGATTAGTTTAGTTTATTAATGTCACGTGTAATGAGGTACAGTGAAAAGATTTCTTGTTGCGTGTTATCCAGCCAGAGAAAAGACTATACATGATTACAATCAAGCCATACACAGTGTACAGAGACATGATAAAGGAAATCATTCAATCCTTAGCATGCCAGTTCCTTCAGAAATGAAAACAAAGGTAAAAAGCAAGTATAAAGTATTCCTAACCTAAGATTTAAAAAAAGCAAATATAATAAATGAAATTTCAAAGATAATACAACCATGCTTTGTAGAGCAGAAATAAAAGCCTGACAAAGGATTCCCTGACCATTCAGTCAGAAAACATTTGATTCAGAAATTAATTGAAATGACTATCAGAGTAAAAGATCACAACCAGTTCAAACCCCCTGCTGAAACAACAATTTCCACAATTACAACCAGTGAAAAAGGTTACATTTATTTCATGTAATGCAATTGTAAAAAATCCGAATTTTATTTTTTTAATCACTTATTACCCCATACTCCTCTTGTCCCAGAAATATTGTTGATATCAAGAAAATATTTTCTGGCAAGCTCAGCATTCACAACAACAATTACGAGCACAGTAATATACAATGTCTTCACCTGGAAGCAAAAATTCAATTCAAATGGAATTATGAAGGTATATTCTATGAAAGAAAAGTTTTAATTTCTACTGTATTGCAAAAACCCTTAATTACACATTCTGCCCATACACATACAAGACGGTTTTGTTTTCATCTACTCCTGTAATTCAGTTCATTGACACAATAAAGATCAGCCTCATAGCCCTTCTCTGATCCTCTTGTTGACATTTAATTGCATGCTTCAGCAGCCAGAATTGACCTTGTGCTCAATATGTCTGATCAAACCTGAGTTTTGCAGCTTTCCCAAAGGTTACATTTCAAGAATGAACAACATCAATGAGCTATTTTGTCCTGATGGTTTTATAGTAAACTACACCAAGGGCAGACTCGTTCGGTCTGCTCTCCCAACGCAGCCATCCCCTACCTGTAACTCCCACGGGAGGCATGGGGGCAGAGAGCGAGCGGGAGGGGGAGTAGAGAGGAAGCGGAGATAGAGTTTGAGAGGTGGGGTTGGCGTCGTCACAGGGGAGGGCTGGTTCCCGAACACAATACTCCCTCGCTCGCGGCTCCCAGCTCCCGGCTAACACACCCGTCCCCTACCCATAACCCCATGGGAGGCCCACTCCAGGCACCAGGCTGCAGGCTCCAGGCAGGGCCCGAGTACGGGGGGGGGGGGGGTGGTCAAGGTGGGTGACATCACTCACCCACCCTGACCACAAGTAAACAGCGGGTTTTTCGTCAAAGTCTTTTCAGATTCTTGAACATTATCATTAATAACTGGAGAAATAAAGCATGAATGTTTGAGATAAGGCGATTTTGGACTCCAGGGGGAAAATCTCTAGTAATATGTAAAAATGTTACCGTCAGTGCATCGTTTTTTTGAGGAGATGTGATTTTTTACACACACACACACACACACACACACACACACACACACACACACACACACACACACACACAGACACAGACACAGACACAGACACAGACACACACACACACACACACACACACACACACACACACACACACACACACACACACACACACACACTTACTTGGAGTTTTAATAGTTACTAGACTAAGTGGGACCCGTTGGGTCCCATCTTCACACGGGAAGGCTGGTCCCCCAACACAATATTCCACCTCTCCACCTCGCCCAGTGGGGGGTGGGGGTGGGGTGGGGGGCTTTCTGGAGCGCTAGTATGGGTGTTGCATGCCCAAGGGACTGGTTTCCAGAGGGCTAATATGGACATTGTGGGCCAAATAGTTTCTTGGAATGGCAGCTCAGTCACTCAGGGCTGGTGGGTTGGCAGCTCAGTCACACAGGCCTGGTGGGCTGGCAGCTCAGTCACTCAGGACTGGTGGGCTGGCAGCTCAGTCAGTCAGGCCTGGTGGGCTGGAAGCTCAGTCCCTCAGGCCTGGTGGGCTGGCAGCTCAGTCGCTCAGGGCTGGTGTGCTGGCAGCTCAGAAACTGCCTGAAACTCTGCCCAAAACAGGTGAGAGACTCTGTGAGAGAGAAGTGGGAGAGGGTGGATCACAGCAATGAAGGAGGAAAGTCTATCCTGGCCTGGATCTCACATGGAGCCAATGAAGGGAGGGAGAAAAATACTGGGGTGAGGTTTAATACTTGCAGGGCAGGCCAAACAACTCATTTTTTTAAACACTCATACTTTCTTAGTTTTCATCGATCGGAAAAATCCTCAGGGGCTGCGTCAGCAGAGGAGGACTGTGAGTAACTTGGCCAAAAAATCATAGCGATATATAGGGCAGCTTTTTTTTCTAAAATCAATATACAGCGCAGACAGGAAGTGGTCAAGATGATACTTTTAGTTATATAGATATGGATGGCAATAAAACATAAAGTTACACCCACATTTTCTGTAGGCATTTCATTCTATCTTACCATCAAATTTTAGTTTATTTGAATTTAGAGATACTGCATTGAAACAGATCTTTAACATATTTCATACCTTAATCAGATATTTGAATATAATGCCATATTGTTTATTTGTTGAACCAAAAATAAAAATTAAGTTAAAATTAAATTAACTTAAAAACCCACACATCTCTGGTACATGGGAGTAAACCAGAGTACTCAGAGAAAACCGATGCAGTTACAGGGAGGACGTACAAACTCCATATGGACAGCACCTCTAGTCAAGATTGCACCCGGGTCTCTGGCGCTATAAGGCAGTAACTCCTGCTATGCCACCGTGCGCCCCATGTTAAGATTTTGCATGTGTAAGTTGTTTAGTTTAACACATTGGATAGAAAAAGCTTGCAAGAGTTCTGTTCTCCTCGCTAGCACATTGTAACAACAGTTAATCTTTTATATTTTCGATCAGAGTTTTGAACTATGTCTTAATCATGACCAAAATATAGTAGGCATTAATATAGATTGCAACCCACAAAAATAACGTTGGGTGGCTGCACATGTATTATTAAGAAGGAAAGCGTGAGAGAGAACCATTGTGTGGGACTCCATGGGGTTTCAAGACTCGTACCAATGATTTATGGAAAACTGGAAAAGAAAAAGAAATATACCAATGAACATGATTCATCATTCATGATTAATGTCTGGCAATGGAATAACATTGAGCATGAAGTATTGCACACATCATATCCTTGCTAATCCTTTGAAAAAAAACGTTATATTTAGTTTCTGAATTGCCACTCCTGGAATAGATTTTCTAACCGAGGACAACTGTATGAATTGAGAACTGCAGCTCTTCAAACATATCTTGTGTGGCTCTTGAAATTATACAGTTAATCTGTAAAACCCGTCTGAAGCTTTCGTGGTGAATGGCCATTGCCACTAACAATCAACAAAAAGAGAAATGCTGAAAGAACACACCCAGTCAAACAGTATTTGTGGAACAAGAAATCAGTTAATGAGGAAGAGGGAAAGTAATAGTTCAACAGAAAAGGAGAGGGAGGGGAAAAGTTGGAATAAAGGAAGTGGCTGTTAAGTGGGAATTGATGTACATCCATCATTTTCGGATATATGAAAGGATGTTAGAAAGTATTGATTTTCACTGTATACCAACCCGTGCATTTGGGGGATTTCATTTTCATCCTATGTGGAGAGGATGCAAAAAAAAAACCATTGCTTGCAAGAGCAATTTGCATCACTTTGCATTCATTTGAATATCTTTTAACATATTTCACAGCTTAATCAGATATTTGAATATAATGCCATATTGTTTATTTGGTGAACCAAAAATAAATTATTGCTTCAATTGCATTGATGGTACTCTCAAAAGTCCTCAACAGAATTGAAAACCTACTAGGTCAATGTTATTAAGCTTTTTGGAATTAATCAGTCCCAACTTTAGAAAGTAACAAAGGAGACAGTATGCATTTTATTAGCAAAGTCAACTTTTATTTACAATTCTCTTGGGACTGCTGTTGCGAATTATGCTTTGACTTCATAATATGGCCTCTTCAACATTAAACAAATAAAACAGAACCTGTTAAAATTATCTTAAAACTGGGAACATTGATAGAGAATCAGCTGGAATTTTAATGCAGTATGAAAGTTACTTGTTAATAATTGTTTCCATAGCAACGCACTTCTCAATGAAACACCATATTATATAGCTGATAGACAGAGAACATAGTTCATGTTTAGGAGCAAATGGAGAATTAATTAAACAACAAAAATAAATAAAAAGTTCTTTTTGTCTATGAAAACATTCACCCATATATTAACACATGTTCAGGGAAAGTGGTATCATGTGGGCTGAATCTTAACACATCAAAAGGTTACATAGAAACATAGAAAGTATGTGCAGGAGGCAGCCATTTGTTTGTTATCTTTGGAGGGGTTGTTTGTTCTATTGGTGATGATTTACTCAAGTTTGGCAGCAGTATGGGAGCCTTGAGGGGTATGTAGGAAGGACAGAAGTACAGTGGAACAGGAAGTTACACAAAATAAATCACTGGCAATAACAAACTCAAGCAACATAGTGAAGAAGTATTAAAACAAAATTAGAGACAGTATTTGAAAACTCATGACATTTATAACAATGTGAACAAACTACCAGCTTTATATGTAAATTAGTATCAGTTCCCATTGCCTTGACAGGAATGGGGCTGTAGGGTGATCAAAGCTCGCAATAGAATATTTCAAGGTATTCACCATTTTAGAAGGACACATTTTAGCAGGGGTTGATGTGGCAGTTAATAAAGGTGTAGTTCAATGCAGTCCTGAGCAATATCCTTGGATTGACAGATCATAACACAGAACTAGAATCAATTTGGGTCAAACAAAGAAGTAATAAAGGGCTAGAAAACATCTGTGGGAGTTATTTATGGGCCATCAAATAATAGTTGTAGTATTGACCACAACATAAATCAGGAAAGAAGAGAGTGTATGGCAGGGTAATACAATCATCATGGGAGACTTCAACCTACATAGACAATACAAATTAAATTTGCTGCAATAAGGAGGAAAATCAATTTATGGAATGTACTTGAAATGCTTTTTTGGATCAATATCTTGAGTACCAATTCAGGAAAAAGCTATTTTGGATCTCATCTTGTGCAATGAGAAAGGGTCAAAGGATCCTTGGGGAGCGTAACCAGTACCTGATAGAATTTGACACTGAAGTTGAATATGATGTAGTTCAATATATAAGTAGGGGATTCATTCTGAACGGAGGAAACTATGAAACTGTGAGGCTGCAGTTGATTGGGAGAATATATTGAAAGGGTGATGGTGGAAGGGCAATGATTCAAATTAAAGAAATATTGCATACAGTGTAAAACAAGGCCACAAAATTACCCAAAGGTAAATGATTCACAAGGTGAAAATAAAGATATTGTGAATTACAAGCAGCTCATAACATTTCCTGAAATTATAATAGGCCTAAGGCTGGGAAACACTTGTGATAACTTAGCATAGGGATTCCCAGTTATTTATGAAGAAAGGCAAGAAAAAATGTGAAGGTAAATTGCCAAGAAATATAAAGTCAAATTATGAGCTTTTAGCAATATGCAAAAAGGAAAAGATTTGAAGACAGGTGAGGCTCCTTACAAACAGAGGTAGACAAAATTTAAAATGGAGAAATGAGAAAGTCAAAGGATTTAAACAATTAGTTTGTGTCTTTATTCATGGAAGAAGATGTAAAACTTTCTTAATAACTCAGCAAATTAAGGGTCTCTGAATAAATTAGTCCAAAAATAGTACTAGAGCGTTGGTGAGGTGTGATATAAATCCCAAGGACTCAGGGAACCTTATTCAAATATTTTGAAGCAAATGGCTTGATAGAAGCAAATGGCTTTATAATCAAATTATGCCGTCAAAGTTTCATAGATTTTGGAATTGTTTCTGAGGACTGGAAGGTGGAAAATGTGACCCCACAAGTTATAAAATAGGAAGACAGAGAGAAAACAGACCATTTTTGGCTATTTAAAGGCCTATCCCACATGCGATTCTTTGGCGACTGTGGCAACAGTCACTGTTGCGGTGTGATGACGGAAAGAACGACTTTTTGCACTCACCCCACGACAATGTCCACGACAAGTCACCACCTAGTCGACGACAAGCTACGTCAACCAGCGAAATAATTCCTCGTGACTTGGGCCGTCTGACTACGATCACACCTACGACAACCGTCGACCCCACAGGCGACAATCTACGACAACCGAAGTCAACCTACTTCCACCAGCGACAAGCTACGACCCTGTCGGCGACAAATGAAGACAACTGAAGACTTCTCTTGACGCCGGAACTGTTGCCGGTTGACGTAGGATGAAGTAGGTTGTCACCAATGGAATTTACCAAGGTCATGACCCGGCGACAGCCAACGTCACCTGGTGTCGTCCTGGCAACAACCTAAGGCAGCACCCACGACAGCAGAAGACAGGCAACGTCAAGCCCACTATCGCCGAAAGGTTTTGAACATTTCAATGTCCAGCAGCGACAAAATACAAGGAGAGCCAGCTCATGACAATACAGGCGTCACCCCGCGACACGCTGCAACCATGAGGCGACAACCTATTTTTCGGCAGTCGCCGAAAAAAATCGCCTAAGTGGGACAGGCCCTTTAGCCTCATGTCAATGGCAGAACCTATGATGAAAGTTGCAATAATGAAACACCTTTGAAATGATAATTGGATTGAGTAGAACCAACAGGGATTTATAGAAGGAAATCTCACTTGGTAATTGTGTTGTAGTTCTTTCAAGGTGTAACCAGTGGGTAGGTAAAGTGGAAACCAATGGCTGTGGCGTATTTGGAGGTTTGTCAGTCAGCATCTTTGGAGAACATGGATAGGTGATGGATTGGGTTGGGACACCTTTTCAGACTCATTTCCCGACACAAAACATCACATCCATATTCCCCAGAGATTTTGCATACGGTAACTCCAGCACTTTGTGGAATTTTCTGTATCCAGACTCGAAACATCACCTTTCCAAATTCTTTAGAGATACTACCTGTGCCACTGAGTTCCTCCTGCACTTTGTGTACATTTTTTTTGCAAACCAGCATCTGCAGTTCCTTGTTTCTCAATCTCAGTCAGGCTCGCTGTGATTAATGGGGCACCAAAGGATCAGGGCTTGGGTTCCAACCTTTCACCAACTGCATCAACAATATGACGGAGGGGACAAAAGGTCATACTTTCAAAGTGTTCTGAAGATGTTAATTTTAGTGAGGTTGTGAATAGAGAGGAGAAAGTAACAAGGTTTCAAGGACAAACTGAATGAATAAGATTGTGGCAGCTGGAGTATTAAGTGGATTTGTTGGTATTGATGGTTACATTGTTTAGGACCAAGGGATACAATTCAAAATTATTACTGAAATGAAGAACAATTTCTTCAATCAGAAGGAAGCAAACCTTTCATGTTCACAATGATGGAAGTCTGTAAATAATGTTTTTATATTTCTTTGGAACACAGATCAATAGATTTCTAGATATTAAGGAAATCAAACAATTAGGAATACCGAGAGAACATGTTAGAAAATGGTATTGAGGTAAAGATCAGCCATGAATGGCAAACAGACTTAAAGGGTAGATGACCTTCTCCTGCTGCTATTTTTACCTTCTAGTATTCTTTGCCCAGGGTGGGGAGGTGGCAGAGATATATTCTTGTAAAGTGCTCAGAATCTTTCTGCAGTGGCCATAAGAGGTAGGCCATTTAGGACGGAGATGATGAAACATTTTTTCACCAAGAGTTGTGAATCTGTGAAATTCTCTGCCACAGAAGGAAGTGGAGGCCAATTCACTGGATGATTTCAAGAGAGAGTTTGTTTTTTTTTAGAGCAGTGAGAGCTAACGGAATAAAGAGATATGGGGACAAAGCAGGATCGGGGTAGTGATTTAGGATGATCAGCCATGATCATATTGAATGGTGGTGCTGGCTCGAAGGGCTGAATGGCCTACTCCTGAAACTATATTCCATGTTTCTATGTTTATATCTACGTTCTATCTTGTAAAATGATCTCACCTAGACTGCAAATGAACTTACTACTGGACTCTTATTGGCCTGTCCCACTTAGGCAACATTTAGTCAACTGCAGGAGACTATTCGTCCACCACATGTTCGTGTATGGTTGCCAGGGAGTCGCCTTCATGGTTGTGAGGAATTCCCGCATTCTGGGAACTAGTCGCGGCCTCATTATGACCGCCGTGAATTTTTCAACATGTTGAAAAATTAGCGGCGACTAGAATGAAGCCGCCATGGGGTGTAGCGAGAATGTGGGTGGCCAGAAGGTCCTAATGGATTGCCAAGAGTTCGGAGGCTCTCGTAGGTTGTAGCTGATGCTGACCAGTGAATTTCATTGGCTCATTGTGAAAAAAAAGGTAAGCAGTAGTTTTCAGAACCAAGGATAACCGACCGGTAATGTTCAATGTCCACCAAGCTTCACAGCCATGTATCTCTGGCTTCTTAAAAGTTGTCTCCACTCTTTCTCCCCCCTTCTCCCCTCTCTCCCCTCCCTCTACCCCGATTTTTTAAAAGACTTACCGTACACTGTGCTTTAGCCGTCTTTTTACAGCGCCAACCTTCCTGTTCATCGCTGTATGTGTCTGTTTCATCTTGGCTTTGCACCATGAGAATTTTTAGACAGCGCTCCCTCCGCTTGTCCTGTCCCCTGCCTGTATAATGGGCTGGTGAAGGAAGCAATGTGTGTGTGTGTGTTCCACTCTGACAGTCGCTGTTCCAGTTGCTGGTTTTTCAGGCAACTGCCGGCAACTTGACAGTCGCCGGCAGTCCACTGAAAAATTGCTTAAGTGGGACAGGCCCATTACTATACAATCACAACTCTGCGGCTAAATTTTTCTCCAATTTCACCTGCAGGTTTGCAGATGATGCAACTTTGGTGGACCAGATCTCAAATAATGACGTAGAGGAAGGAGATAGGGAGCTTAATAACTTGGTGTCAGGACAACAATCTCTCCTTCAATGTCAGCAAGACAAAGGAGCTCGTTATCGACTTCAGAAAGTGTGGTGAAGTACATGCCTTAATCATCATTAATAAACCTAAACTGGAAATTATTGAACACTTCAAGTTCCTAGGTGTAAATATTACCAACAATGTGTTCTGGACGATCCACATTGAAGATGCAGTCAAAAAAGTATACACCAACATCATTACTTCCTCAGGTGACTGCGGAAATTCAAAGTCAAAGTCAATTTTATTCATCACAAGCACTCGAATGTGCATGAAATGGATTTGTCAGCAGCGATACACTTAAAAAGAACACCCTATACACAGTAGAATTTAACACATCCACCACAAATTCACCATGTCTCCAACAACTCTTACCAATTTCTACAGATGCACTTTAGAATGCATGCTGGTGGATTGCATCATAGCTTAATTAGGGAACAACTCCACCCAAGAACACAAGAAAGTGCAAAGAGTTTGGATGTAACCCATTTCATCACACAGCCCAGACTCCGCAACATTGATTGCATCCACACGTCAAACTACCATGGAAAAGCAGCCAACTACAAATAATATGATCATGCAGGTGATATTTTCCTTCTTGTTGAGACTACTGCCATTCATTGCTCTGAGAAATAGTTTGTACGCACAGGAAGCGTGACTGGTGCAGAATGGGCAAAGTGAAAATATTGCAGACTGTGCTTCAACTGAGTGACATCGATCCTGTGTGAGGAACTTTTTGATCCACCTACATTATTCTCTAATGCCAAGAGGGAATTAGTTCACGAATTACAGATTCCAAAATGTGGATACTATTACCGGTAAATTGTCCGTGTTCAATATTCCCTTTTCTCTCTGAATTATTCCTCATTCTTCAGCTCCCCCTTCTTTTTTGGTACTGTATGTTATACTTAAAACATTTTCTCATGCTCTTGGTTTGCAGTAAATAAGCCCTAGTCTTGCAAAATTGATGGTTTAAGTGTCACTGAATGGCTCAGCAACTGATGTGTTTATCAAGGGATTCACTGAACAAATTTTCAAACTAGAGTACCCCAGGGATCATACCTCACTGAAGTCCCCAGCTCAGAATGAAAATCAACACACGTAGACGGTGTGATTGAATGTCAAACACAGGTATGTGAAGCATACTCTTGACTAATTTTCAAACTGTGCAAGCTTATTCACGGATCCCTGTAGTTTGCTTACAGAGTAAACTGGGAGATGGTAAATAAAAAGAGCAAAGCAAAATTATCTGAGAAACCTTATTGCAAGCTGACAATTTATAACCCGGTGCACCTAAAACATAAACTCTTCATTGGATCTTGCCTTTCCAAATGTTTAAGTTCTTGAAATAGCCTAAATGGGTGATTTGATTAATAAATACAGATGGGAAAATATTTATTCAGCTTAATTAAGTAGATATTAAACAGACCTCCTCTCAGCACTAGGTGGAAAGAAAATAAGCTGAGTGTTGGGAATTACTCAGGGGTAATAATATTATGTGTAAGTAGCAGCCAATAGTTCAAAACAAGAACCAGTCTTCAGAATTTCTGTTCTAGTGTACATTGAAAACAGAAATTAGTTTGAAATTAAAAGAACAACTCTGCAAACAGACAGGCTGTCTATTCACATGACTGTGATTTATGTGAATTATCTGAATGTAAAACAACGTGGTATGTTAATTGGCCTACATCAAACCAGGAATCATCTTAAGTTTGAGCATAGATAGCACATGGAAGGAGGTCCTTTGGCCCATTCATGCTAGTTCTATGTTATCCCACTTTCTCATCCACTCCCTACACACTGGTGATAATTTACAGAGACAAATTGACCTACAAACCTGCCCATCTTTGGGATGTGGGAAGAAACTGGAACACCCAGAGGAATCTCACAGGGAGAATGTGCAAAATCCGTATAGACAGCACCCGAGGTTGGGATCGAACACAGCTCTCCAACACTGTGAGGTAGTAGGTCCACCAGCTGTTATTGAAATTGTATTGTATCTCCTGCTGTGATTATCTTTGATATTAAAAGTATTAAAAAATGAAGTTTATTGAATTTGAGAGTAACTACCATGAGGATCTCCAAAAAGAATGTCTGTTTTATGTGAATAAATACAGACTTTGATATCAACCAGATTCAGCATCTGTGATTCAGATCAAAGGGCACAACACTGAGAAAATAAATATACAGACACTACCATTCTTTGAAAATGCATAACTCTTAAAAAAAGGCAATAACAAAGGAATAAAACAGTAAAAATGTATGCACAGAAAGCTGGAGTAACACAGCGGGTCAGAGAGCATCTCTGGAGAAAAGGAATATGTGACGTTTCGGGGCGAGACCCTTCTTCAGACTCATAAGGTATGCCTGTGCAGACCCTTCCAACCTTCCTAAAACAAATGGTATATAACCAAACAGAACTATGGAATAGAAAACTAGTTATTATTCAGGAAATCATTGTATTATAAATTTACAAAAATGACAACACATTTATTTAATGGTATTAAGTTGACCTGGACTGATTAACCCTGTTGCCCTCAATCACTAAACAGTTTCATCCCATCTCGTATATGGCTAGCTTCAGAATAAAAGGATGTATCTTTCGGCGAGTATAGCAGTTGGGAGATCATGTCACAGTTGTACAAGACATTGGTGATGCCACATTTGAAATATTGCATTGAGTTTTGCATTGTTAGAGGAAAGATGTGCTAAGCTGGAAAGGGTGCAGAAAAGATTTATGAGTGTTACCAGGACTCATCGGCTATTATCGTCAAAGAAGAAACAAGGATAAAGACAAAGACAAAACATCTCTTAACGAAGCAACACTTAACTTACAGCAGTGACGAATGCAATAATATATCAAAAGACACAATGCATGGCACATACAGTTCTTACAGGTGCATACATTCATTTTTTCTATATTGCTTATCCTTTAAAAAGAAAACACAAACACTATTAACCTCCTACATGTATTACATTATACCAAAAGAACACACTTCTGTATGGTCCACAAGAATTGCCTCCACTAATGCTGAACTTCCTCCAGCAGTTTTGTTTTGCTCCAGATTCCAGAATCTGCAGTCTCTTGTGTCTCTTTTAAATTGTGGCAGTTTGTTTCCCTCACCTCCCTATTGCAATATATTCTTTCATCTTGATTTAACCTATTCTGTAATTCACAAAGCAACAAAAACCATTAGACACTAAACCCTTTGCCAATACGTACACAATGTGATTCACTAACACATCATTATCTGATTTAATTGAAATAATGTTACTCCAGCACCCTCGTCAAGTTTCTCTCCCCTAATGCCTACATGTGGATCTTTGAAATGGCACATTATTGTCATAAAATCTTGATGAATTGGATAATTGTACCATTCATTCAGTTTATGGACATTTTCCTTGCTTGCTATTGTGAAAGATGAGTATTTCCCTTTCTCTGAAAAAGCTAATGTGCTGTCCAGATGATATCCTGAACCGAGACGGTAAGTGATGGTATTCTTCACTCTGGAGAATTTCTATTTTAGGACCGACTGTGCTTGCTCCACACATTTGGCTTTTCATGGTCTTTATGGAAAGAGAGCCCAAAATCATGCAGCAACTGTGATGTGATGGCCATATTTTGTATGTAGCTGCCAAAATAAATATCCTTTATTAAAGGCAGTCAATACTCAAACAAAAGTAATGGTTGCTACAATGCTGTGGGAAAAATCATACTATATCACATGCTACATTTTGCTCTTACAAAATAAGCACACACATTGAGAGGTTTAAGAAGGAACTACAGATGCTGGATAATCAAAGGTAGAGAAAAATGCTGGAGAAACTCAGCGGGTGAGGCAGCATCTATGGAGTGAAGGAAATAGGCGACGTTTCGGGTCGAGACCCTTCTTCAGACATTGAAAGGTAGTTTCCTGAAAAGGCATGTGCAAGGGGCATCAGTACCATGCTTTTAATAATGAGCTGCAGAGCTTCCCTTGGTGGTCACAAGTGTCCAGTTTTCTCCCAAAATGATATGTACCTGGTTGCAGTAGATATGTCTCCAAAATGAGTAATCTCTTCTAACAATAAGGATTAGGACAGCAAGCAAATTTAGTGAAGAAAAGATACAGAAGTAATGTTGGCAAACATCACAAAATCATCGGTTGTGTGGAGTTATACGTCTGGTACGTGAGATCAGAGGCTAGGAGAGGCAATTAATGACTGCGCAGTCATTTGAAAAAAAAATCAATTGTGGCTGTGAATTATAATGTATTTGTGACTCCCAAGCTGTGAGTTGAATTAATGGACAGACTAACTGATGAGTTTAGGTTGTCCAAATTACTAAACCCACAAAATATGACATTTGAATGAGTATGGCTACACAAATGGCAAAGTCATTTAATGTTGCCTAAGAAACATAAAACATTAGCATTAACATTTTATAGATGCCAATGGGGGAGAAATCGTAGGAGCTCTGCTTAGAAACATAGAAACATAGAAAAATAGATGCAGGAGTAGGCCATTCGGCCCTTCGAGCCTGCACTGCCATTCAATATGATCATGGCTGATCATCCAACTCAGGATCCTGTACCTGCCTTCTCTCCATACCCCCTGATCCCTTTAGCCACAAGAGCCACATCCAACTCCCTCTTGAATATAGCCAAAGAACCTCAATGACCTTCGTGGCAGAGAATTCCAGAGACTCACCACTCTCTGTGTAAAGAATGTTTTCCTCATCTCGGTCCTAAAGGAATTCCCCCTTATCCTCAGACTGTGACCCCTTGTTCTGGACTCCCCCAACATCGAGAACAATCTTCCTGCATCTAGGTTGTCCAACCCCTTAAGAAATGTGTAAGTTTCTATAAGATCCCCCCTCAATCTTCTAAATTCCAGTGAGGACCAAGCCGAGTCTATCCAGTCTTTCTTCATATTAAAATCCCGACATCCCAGGTTATGGGTCCAATGCTGGTAACAAGAGTTATGGGGAACCACGGTTGATTTGCAATGGGAATCATTTGCACAGGTGTATCAGTTGAATAATGAATGATACTTTATTATACGTGTGACATGTCACAGTGAAATTCTTTGTTTTGCATGCACAAGGATGCAAATAGTCGCCACATATAGGGTGCCAACAAAGTTACAATGTAGTCTGATGTCTAATTGCTGAAAACATGTGCAGATAGTACTTGTATGCAATGCAAAACAGAAACCGTAAGCAAGAATAGTAGCTGTCAAACAGTTTCACAATGAAAATTAAACCGCAGCAGAAAGCCACTGAAGGGAGGTCTCCATAACATTTAACCAGCAGCTACGTGACTCTAACATGAGTAAAATTAGCTGTGATTTGACAATTAAAGGTTAATAAACAGGGGACATTGACATGAATATTGATACGGCTGCTAACTGCTGAATCATGGGGATGGATAGAAGCTTAGTAAGTTGCCACTGGCAGGAATGCACATTGAAAACATGTTCCAGCACAAAATGGGCAAATGGCTAGGCCAATTATTACATTAATAAATGAGGTCTGCTGGAGAGAGTTTGGTTACAGGACTTGTGGATAGGTTGATTATTTAAATTAAATATAGCAGACCAAGTTTAACAAAGATTCAGGAATATCATGGAGGTATGTTTAAAGATTCATACACGATCATGAATGGGCACCAAGTTACAAACCTACTAAACCAAATTCCAATCTGATCTACTGCTAACTTAAATGGATACAACATGCACTTAAATCTCAGGCAGAGGAACTGAGTACACTGGTCTGATATTAATGACAATAGCATAAAATTATTGGGCAACACTTCTGGTACTTAAGGGATATAACACCATCCATGGCTGCAGGGGATAATAAAATGTATCAATTAAGGTACAATACCCATATTCTAAATCTCAGGAATCACAAGCTAAATTAGCATGGACTGACTTTGTAATTAATTTTGACTTTTCATGTCCTGCTGAATGCAGACTACAGAGATGCTGCCTGTCCCACTGAGTTACTCCAGCTTTTTGTGTCTCTCTCCGTGCAGCCTACCATCGAACTGGAGCGGCGTTTCCTGCCGGGACCACAGCTTCGGCGGCGGCACAGTGCTGGGACACCAATAAGGAGCGGGCGATGCCTTACCGGGTCGTCGTGCGTTGACCGCCGACTCCAACATCCGAGGAGCTGTGACTGCGGGCGTACGGCCGCGGGCGGGCGGCGCTGCATTTAAAACACTGCCGAGCCTGGGATCCGAGATTGCCAGAGTCGGAGCTCCAAACCAGTGTGGCCTGAGGACTACAGGCGCCGCAGTCTCCGGGGAGGAAGCAGCCGCTTCAGACATTCCAAGCCGCTGAGGAGTGTTTCACCCGACGCCAGAGTTCCAGCTTCACGGCAAGAGGGCCTGAAAACTTTGGACTGGCTGCGGAGGCCACAAATAGGCCCCGACCCCGGGTGGACTATGAGGAGGAGGAGGACTGGACTTTTTGGTGCCTTCCCTCACAGTGGATTATGCTGTGGGGGGACGATTCATGTTGATTCCAATAGTGTATTGTGTCTTTTTTTCTTTTTTATTTTATATGGATGTATGGAAGTCTAGTTTCTTCTCTGTAAAGCACTTTGGCTTCAACGTGATTTGATTTTAAAGTGTTATATAATTAAAAATGACTTACTTACTTACAATGAATCAAAGGTGCTCCAGATGTTAATTCCATGATTCTTCAAGAAGAATGAACACATAATATTTCTGACAGTAGTTAAGGTGAGACAACACAGCTGGTCCAGAGGTGGAAGTTAGTTCAGCATGATTGATAAATCATGTGTTCACGACCATTGCTGCACAGATCATAGAGCATTTGGAAATCTGTGGCTTTGTTAAATATATGAAATCAATTTATGTTTTTCTAATTAGGAGGAAGGAGTATTTTGCATGTAGTATTTATGGGTAAAATAACTTTATTTTTTTTAAATCAGTTTCGGCATTAACATTTCTGACATATGATTGCATTACAAATGTAATTTGGGATATTTTTTCACTGGTACACTCTACTGGCCCATATTAGTTTGCATTGATGATGAACAATAATTGTGTGCTTAAAGCTGCCATATGACTAATGCTATTTGGAAAGTTCCACAGACAATCACTGAGCAACCCTTGAATGTACTTGACATCCTTTTACATCCTTGTGTCTCATCCATATCAGTTTG
Organism: Okamejei kenojei; assembly: GCA_035221665.1. Taxonomy (NCBI): domain Eukaryota; kingdom Metazoa; phylum Chordata; class Chondrichthyes; order Rajiformes; family Rajidae; genus Okamejei; species Okamejei kenojei. Next base: position 32,311,397 of record CM069150.1, read on the forward strand.
CTCTGAAATGGATGTTATTAATAATTAAAAACTTCACCTAATTGACATTGGACTTTGTTTCTTGTTAGTTTGTAAACTAGCATTATTACATCTTTAACAGATACATGTACTGTCTATGCGGAATTTGGTAGTGCCATAGCTCTCATTCTGTAAAGCAAGTTTACCATTTGGTAACACAGTTTCACAATCTGAAGCTTTTACTGAAAATTGATAATTAGCCTAAAATGTTAACTTTGTTTTTCCCTCCTTTAAACTGTTTTGACCTGCTGAGATTTTCCAGGATATACTGTTTAATTACAGAATTCTCACTCCTGTAATTATTTGTTTTTGTAGTTGCCCACTCACCTTCATGGTCAAAGACTGTGCTGCATGAACACCCGAGTCAGAAGAGTGTGGGTCATCACATCACTTTAATATTTTCCCCACTCCAGCTGCAGTTAAGGATACCTGAAGTGAGTGTCAGCTAATGCACCATTTTCATCTAAGTTATGGGGCAATTTGCGCAGCAGATTCATACCCATTAGGACCTGCTTTCACTGTGTCCAAATTATTGGCTCCTTCCAGTTAATGGAAAGACTTGCGTCTCGTAACGTTGACATTAATTCTAAAGCACCACCGAGAGGTCAGAACACATTATGCTGGCCTATTGTGGCATCAATTCCTCTTAAAAATGTATTGACAAACGTTTGAGGCTACTTCCCCCAAAATAAGTACAGAATAAATCTTGCAGAGTAAACAGGACACAGGTCAGGAATCACTGACAATTTTGAAATTAATCCAAAAGGATATCTCAGATTTTGTAGAACATTATCTCCCTCCTTTCCCACTGTAACACAGAGAGACAGCTTCCATTAATGCCATGCACTTAACCCAAGGTGCTGCATGGGAACAATATCAAACCAAGGAAAGTTGACATGGAGACACACAGAAAGTATGAGACAGATGACTAAAGCTTTGTCAAAGAGCTGTGCCCTGAAATTCTTTCACATCCTGCTGTCTTTTTTAGTTGCAGCAACAGGGAAATTGAGCTGTTCAGAAGTGAAACAAATTGCTGTAGCTTTTTACTGAGAATCACACAACTTAGGAAACCAGACTGGGTAATTCCACTCCTGAACCATGCATTGATATGTTATATATTTGTCATTCTATACACAAATGGAGTAAAATTAAATATTTTTTGCAACTATTGTCTGGTGTTTCAGATATTGTATCAGATTGTACCATATCAGTGCAGTCATTGGACAGTCACAGCTGAAATATGTTTCACAATGTTACATTCTATGAAGTAGCAATGATTGACATGGTTAAGACAAGCTTGTGCACTTCGCTTGAGGAAGCCTTGAAGGCTCGGTCAACTTTGCACCCATGTTCCTATGGACCACAATCAATGGGAATGTTGCAAAACTATGTTTGCACTTACCTGTATATGCACCTTACTGCAGGTTCTACTCTGGTGACCGTGGTGTGCGCGGTTCATGAACTGGAGCTGCAGCATAGATGTTGGCGTTAGGGAAATCTTGGCTTGGATTCCCAAGGAAGGAGTTGCAGATTGTCTCACGTTCGCAGACTCCATACCCTATGGAGTACACAGCATATCACATTCTATTAAAGTCATTCTAAAGACCAATATCTATCGAGGTTTAGGTTTCAGTGTCAATGGACACCCATGAGATTCTATGGACAGCGTCTCAGTAGTGTAGCTTTTGCTGGCATTCTCTACCTGTGAAGGTCAAGGTCAATGATTCCATGATTATCTTTGGTTTTGTTCATTTCAATTGGTAGCAGGTGATTTATGCTATATCTTAAGAGTTTGTCATAGACCACAGAATTAGGGAAGTCACTGATACTATTGACTCTAAGAAACAGCGCTTCACAGCCAAGAAACTGAATAGGTAGGGATATGGGATTAAGTTGACTTAGAGTTTGAAAGGATTTGAAAACCAATTTGACTATTATAAAATCAAGCCTTTCTTAACCAGCAGTCAGTAAAAGTCATCTGGCATATGAATACAGGAATCTTTATTCACATCATTGTTTTGGATGACCTCACATTGGTGGTGATTACAATTTGGTCAGAAGGCATTTCAGTACTCGTCTAAATTTAACAAAGGTATCAGGCAGAGTTTTAGGAAATGTTGCTGAGGAATGGTTGGCTCTTGGCAAACTATATCTTGGGAATGGCTCGGGTGAAGATTCATGGTCAAATGTCTGAAAGCAAACTGCTGAAGATGCCCATACTGAAAGTTCAACAGAGATGGTTAGAATTCTTCCTGTTGAAGATATCCATTGTCTGGTACTCCGGGGTTACAAATATTACTGTCCATCGAATAGCTCATGTTGTCTTGGTTCTGTTGTATGCAAGCATGGAATACTTTAATTGCTCAGGGGCTCTGAATGGAATTGAATATTGTGCAATCACCAGCAAATATAAGTAACTCTGAACTTGTAATGGAAAGAAGATCACTGATGAAGCAGCTGAACATGTTTGATCCTGGGATGATCAACCACCAACAACCACAAACACAACTAACTTTCTTTGTATGAGTTATAACTCCAAACATTCAAGTATTTTCCATTTAATGCCCATTGATTTCACTTTTACCAGGGCTTCTTAATCCCCCATTCAATCAAATGCTGCACAACATCATGGAAAGTCACCCTCTTCTCCCTTCTGGACTTCTATGAGGCAATGAGGTGACAAAGGTAATCAAACTGAAGCATTGACTCTAATTATTTTCCCTCAGATGTTGCTGATGTGCTCAGATGTTCCATCATTGCCTGTTTTCATTTCAAGCTAACATATGATACCAAGTTTTTGAACTGGCTTGATCAGTTTAAACACCCGCTGGGAATTGACCGTTTTCTTTGTGCTTACTGAAAAAAAATAGGACAAGGTTGTCATGAAAGGGGTTAGCTAGGAATTGTAATTCCTCATGGAAATAAATCCATGATCTTGTAAACAGCATGGGAGATCTGAGAGACAGTGAATTAAGAAGGCTTCATGAAAAATTGTGATTTTATTTATATGCCCACAACAGGTGACTTGAGAACTTGTAAGACAGGCATTTGCATGGATATTAATTTGACCACTATATCACCATATCCTCCATTTTTTTAATGCCGCATAAAAATTTCTACTCATTTAAAACTTGAACTAATTGTCCTTAATTAAAGGTTCAATGGAAGTATATGGATTGAGTGAAGCACATTAATTGCTTTATAGTAATTTTATGCAAAGATGCCTTCAATGGTTCTTCTTAAATGTAATAGAATATACAGAATGGCACCTTTAGTTAACATGGGGAAAAATACAAATCATGTCATTGCAAACCAAAATACTGGGCCTGCTCCTAACTTCATAATAGCATCCAAGAGTCCAACCTTTCCCACTTGTTTGGCTTGACTTGTTTCCCATTTTAATAGTGTTACATTAATGTAATTGTTAGTTCCTGAACATAAATCCATCGAGTCTCATTATGTCTGAAACAAACCAAGCTGACCTACGGACCTCCGAACAATTTGCACCAGAGTTTAATGAGTCTCTTGCCCACTGCTGAAATCATCCTCATAAATCGTGTGCATTGACTTGGAATTTAGAGTGCACACTTTTTAAAAAAGTAGCAGCGGTTTGTGTTTAGACTGAAGATTGACACAAAATTCCTGAGTAATTCAGCGAGACAGGCAACATCTCTGGAGAGAAGGAATGGGTGACATTTCGGGTAGAGACCCTTCTTCAGACTGAAAAAAGTGTCTCGACCCAAAACGTCACCCATTACTTCTCTCCAGAGATGCTGGCTGTTCCGCTGAGTAACTCCAGCATTTTGTGTCTATCTCTGGATAGAAGGAATGGGTGATGTTTCAGGCCAAGACCCTTTTTCTGACCTGAAAGAATGCTAGACACAATTGTGACAAGCATTTTGTGTCTATCTTTGGTGTAAACCAGCATCTGCTGTTCCTCCCTACACTTAATGTCACCTAGGTTGGCTCGATGTTGGAATATTGATCTTGTACCAATGTTCAAGAATGTTCACAATGGGAGTTGCTTTCAGAGACAGTCAGATTTAATAGGTATGAAACTCCCCCTAAATTCAATGGGTCAGATCTCAACTTTTGTAACACAGAGAGGAAGATAAATATTGCAGGTGTACTGAGAGAAATTTAAAACCCAGCCCCGGAACGGGAAAGTAACACATCTCCCCCTTTTCTTCCTTGGGCACAAACAATCTACACATTTAACTACATAAGTAACTCCTTGAACTATTCTCTGGCAAAGTAAGACATTAATTGGGGTCTTACAGTATCTATAATACTTCACACAATTTATCATAATTCTTCCCAGAAGTCTATTTCATTTTGTGTAGAAAGGAACTGCAGATGCTTGTACACACCGAATATACTGTGGACACAGAATGCTGGAGTAACTCAGCGGGATAGGCAGCATCTAGAGAGAACAAGGATGGGTGACGTTTCGGGTCGGGACCTTTCTGAGTCTGACGAAAAGTGCTGGAGTAGCTCAGTGGGTCTGAGCCTGACCCACTGAGCTACTCCAGCACTTTATGTCTATTCAATTTTATATGGGGGGTTTTTACCCCTGTCCAATGCAACCTGGCAAATGCTATTATGTGATTAGTCCTTGTGTAATTCACACAGTTTTGTTTGCTCATAATATTTATTTGAGGCAGAGAATTGTAATAGGGATCGCTAAATTAAAAGAGATCATTCTTGAAAGGGTTGAGAAAGCAGCATGGAAAGAAAGGCAAGTTTACATTTTTTTTGTGAGTAATGACTAAACTGGGGGCTCATTCCTGTTGGCAGATTAAGGAATGGACATTTACAATGGCAACAATTTCCATTTGCATTGCACCCCTAATGTGACAGATCCATCCAATGGTCATGAGACTGGAGGAAATTGGGGAAAAAGTGGGCAGTGCTTGAGAAGGTGGTACCCAGATGTGGCGTCGAAGAACGAGAAGCTGATGCGAAGAAGTGGAAGCCAATAACCGAATGGAAACAACGCCGAAAAGCCAAATAACTGAAAGGGTGCAACACCGAAAAGCCAACTAACCGAATAGACGCAACGCCAAAAAGCCAAATAACCGAATGGACACTACGCCGAATAGCCAACTAACTGAAAGGGCGGGACACCTAAAAGCCAACTTACTGAAAGGGCGGGTCACCTAAAAGCCAACCGTAAGGTCGCAATGCCGAAAAGCAAACTCACTGAACGGACGCAATGCCGTAAAGCTAAATAACGGACATTACGTCGCCGTGGGGCGGGACATGTCAGAGATTGGTCCAGACCCCTGCGTCCATCACATCACTGGCTGGGGGAGATGGGAGGGGGGGGGTCGTGTTCCCCAAACAAGACCACCTGGGGCTGGAGGGTGACTGGGGACTGTGAACCCGAGCACCAAGGTGTAAGGAGCCGAAGGAGCACATCCCTCGGGGCAGCCCCCACCTCCCTTCTGGGGTCATCGCTCTCCGGCCACGGCCGCCCTCCACCTCGGTCGCACTGTGACGGGCTGTGCATCGGCAGCACACACACACACACACACACGGGGCCGAAAACCCGGCAACGTCCCCATCAGCAGCAGCAGAGTTGTGGATAGTCTAGTCCCTCCGCCCATGCAGATGCACCACCACTGGACCCCGACCCCCACACCACAGTGATTCACCCCCCGACCCCAGGACCCCGACCCACACACGGGGTGATTCAACCATGACACCCACACCGGCTTTTAGGCGTCCCACCCTTTCGGTTATTTGGCCTTTCGGCGTCGTACGTTTTTGGTTATTTGGCTTTTCGGCGTCGTACGCTTTAGGTTATTTGGCTTTTCGCCGTAATTTCCGTTCGGTTAATTGGCTTCCACTTCTTTGCTTCGGTTTCTCGTCCTTCGATGCCAAGTCCGTACATGGAGAAGGTTGATGATTTTTTTTTCCAGGCATTGCTCAGCTGCACCCAGTGCATTTACAGACGCAAAGGTCCATTTTACACTATTTTTGATAAATCACTGTGTCAAATCCGCAAAATATTGGCTTTGCACAAAACTGTTCATTAACACCTCCAAACAACTCTACATCTTGTAAGTGACATAAACATTCTAACAGATTTGTTCTCTGTGTAAGTGATGCAGGTGTAAATGAGTGTAGTCTTGCTGCAGCGTTAATTATGTTTTCTGCAAAGCAAGCGACCATAAGCAAAATTTGAAGCTGGCTGAAAACACACAACACAGAAAAAGTGTTATAAACTAAGAGTTTGTTTTCTTGTATTGGTTTTACGTGGAAGTTTAGTTGAACTAATTTAGTGGTATGCACATATAAAGAGGCCAAAATATGCTCAGACTGCTTTAATTCCTAGACCATTTTAACCAAGGTCTCTCTTAAACATTTAATTAGCTCAAAGGTACCTACTGCAATGAGGTGTTAGACAGCGAAAAGTCACAGCCGGTGTGCAAGTTGCCCATGGTAATAAGAGGATAGGGAGAATGCCATATTCAAGGAAGAGGGGAAGTCAGAAGAGTGGATGCTCAAGGTTTATTTGAGCATATAAATGGTTGTTTCTGATTCATATTCATCATTCCTGATCCGTTATATTGGATTTGCGTTATGGACACACAGATTAGATCTAAAGTTTTTGGGCAATGACATTCAACACATTATTGGTACATATTTGAAAGTGTTTAAAACCACTGAAAACAGATCAATGTGTACACAAACAGGGATTATAAATAATTTAGCTTCGTAAATATTCCTTGTTCTGTTGCTGTCTCCACCCCGAGAATTTGCCAGACTCTCTACTGCTTTTTAAAATCTAGCCTTTTATGTAACCCTTTCATTTAAGCACTCCACTATTCTTGACTATAATTTTAGTTGGTAAAAACCATAATGTCTGAAATACTTTGTGTTTTTTTAAAAACACTCCACTATCTTCCCCATGGAGTCCTTCTTATGATCACATTCTTCAAACTCTCCCAATATGTTACATCTGGCTCTGCATCACACTTTGCCTGTGAAGTCCTTGTATGTTTTACTACATTAAAGGTTTAAAGTGAATGCAAGTTGATGTTGCTCCAATGTTGTTTGTATCCATCGTCTGTTCAAAACGTTATATTGCCACCTGAAAAAGAAACCGGAGAGGCAATGGTTTCAATGGCTCCACTAATCTTTTATCAGTTATCTGCTGACAAAGTGTGAATTAATCATAAGTAAAAAAAATAATAAAATCCCTACACTCATGTTTTCAAAATTATCATTTTAAAATGGAAATTAAATTACTCCATTATCTTCTCTCCAATATTTGTGGTTAACACTTTGTATGTTAATTCCATTCAGACATAGAGATAAAGGGATGAGTAATAAAACAATTATAAAGAAAATTCTAAGCTCATAAAAAGAACCGATAATTAAATCTTAGAAATGACAGAAGCAACTTTTCTTCCTGTATGATTTTATCCTTATATTTGGGTCAAAAAGGTTTGAGTAGGAAATTAAACCAAGACTTGACTGATTCTTATTTGTGGGAGTGATGTCTCATGCAAGTTGGAAATGTTTAAATATATTTCTGATGAACCACCACACCAAGAGTACACTATGACAATCAAGGCCAAAAGTAAATTAAATAAAGGTTCATACAGAAAATAAAGTAAAATAAATCATCAGATAAATAAATCTCTAATATAATAGTCATAGTGTCTTAGAGTCATAGAGATTGGAAACAAGCCCTTTGGCCCAACTTGACAACACTGACCAACACGTCCCATCTACAGACACAAAATGCTGGAGTAACTTAGCAGGATAGGCAGCGTCTCTGGAGGGAAGGAATGGTGATGTATCGGGTCAACACTCTTCTTCAGACGTGACCTGAAACGTCACCCATTCCTTCTCTCAGGAGATGCTGCCTGTCCCGCTGATTTACTCCAGCATTTTGTGTCAATCTTTGGTTTAAACCAGCATCTGCCATTCCTTGATACACATGTCCCATCTACAATAGTCACACCTGCCTGTTTTTAGCCCATATCCCTCAAAACCTATCCTATCCATGTACCTATCTAAATGTTTCTTAAACATTATAATAGTACCTGGCTCAACTTCCTTCCCTGGCAACTCATTCCCTACTCCCATCACCCTTTTTATGAAAAAGGTATCCCTTGGGTTCCTATTAAATCTTTCCCCCTCACCTTATACCTATGTCCTCCGGCTCTCAATTCCCCTACTTAGGGTAAGAGGTTTTTTTATGTTTACCCAATCTATTCATCATAATATTACTCAATAGAAGATCAGTATTGCTTGTAAATTTAACCATTTAAAAAGTTATTACAAGTACGGTCCCAGAAGATTAATGTGCCCTGACCTTGTAATTATTGGTGAGGAAATGTTCAAGTTTCCTTTAAATATGAGCCTTGAGTAATTTCAATGGAGTATGACAAAATGACTGCAAGTTTAAGCCACAGCCTAATAAATGGTTCAGATGATTAGTGCTGTAGTTAGAGTGGAACAGTGATGGTGTTGTGGTCAGTAAAGATCACCGGGGTCAAGATTTACAGTGGAAAGAATATTAATTTAATGTGTGTTCAGAAATACATGCTCACTACTTTAGACCACACATTAAGGACAGCTGCTTAATGTCACCAGGTTCTTGGTCAGCAGATAATTGTTTGTGTCGATTACTTCAGTTCAATTTGGTACCAGCTGCTGCAGTGGAAACCCACAATGTAATGGGACCTCAGAGACACTTTGAGTCAATTATACATAAATGGTTGAAATTTAACACGTCTTTTAGCCATTATGAAGAAGACATATCTTGTCCTTGTCCATTGCAACAGGATCCCAGCACAACTTTTCTTTGGGGGGGTGTTGCTGGAGGGAAGGTTGAATTTCTACCTGTTAGATGAGGGCAGGTATAGCCCTAAAACCTTGTGCATCATTGATTGTTTTTTAGGCTAATATATTTGGAAGACTTTTGAGTTCGAAGTTTGGAAGAGGTTAACCATAGACCACAGCATATCAGCATGTGTCCTCTGTTTCTTGTAGAGTAGTGAGGTCCCATTTGTATATCTTACTGTCTCCCATGCTGTGTATTCCAGAAGCACCAATCCTGATGCAGGTCTATTCCTGTGTTACTTGCACAGATTTCATCAAATATTTCCAGAGATTCAACTCTAAGACCTATTAATTCAACTCTAAGACCTGAAATAGAAAGATCTATTAATGCTAATCAATAGCTTTGGAAATATTAGAAGCATAACTACAAATGTTGCGATACAATAATTTTGGTGGCATGTATGCTCTGCTTACATTAAGCACAATTTACAACAGGTACACAGCATGACAACAGCCTTATACTGTTTATTTTATCCCTTTTGAGACAACACAATACATCAAAGCAAATAAGTGCTGACTTTATGTATATCAACAGTGGGTGGTATAGAGCTGTGTCTGCTGATCGCACAACAGGCGAATGTAAAACTTCCTTCACCTTAATTGAGTTTATCCTGTTCCAGATCTGTCATGTAGTATTGCAGTCCATATCCATTATCCACACCACAAACTGAACATGATCTTCTTTATTTTGCAAAAGAAATAATCACTCGGCTCTTTAATGAAAGACCTTGCTTATTTATTACAACTCACTGACACACTTATATGGGGTATTTCCTTATTTCATGACTACATCAGGAGAAAGTGTTTCTTAGTCCTTGTCATTATTTTCATGATTCACAGTTGAACTACAGCCAGGCTATAAATCTAAAATATTATTGCAGATAATGTTTGCAGATGCAGGTTTTCCAAGATAGTTTTTAATTTTGCAAAATATATGGTACCAGGGCTCAAAAGATGTCAACTCAGTCAACTGATTAAGTCAATCTGTCCAGAAATCATTTTTGCATTTATTAATGGATTTTTAAAAATTCTGGTGAATGTGCATTAGAAACTCAGATGCAATATTATTTTCTTCACATCAATGAAACAATAAATGATTAAACAATTAATAACAATTGGATGTTCACTATCACCGCTGTTATTTGCTCTTATAATTGAACCCCTAGCGGAAAGAATTAGAACTCATCCGAATATCCATGGCTATAATACAAAATATTCAAACAATAAAATATCATTATACACTGATGATGTACTATTGTACATCACAAAACCTCATATTACTATACCAAATATTTTAAACTTAATAGAGGACTTCAGATCATTTTCAGGATATAGAATAACTGGAATAAAAGTGAAATAATGTCAATAAAACCTAAATATTCTACACATCTTTTACAGTTTCCTTTTAAAGTAGCTATGGAAAAATTTAAATACTTGGGTATCAAAATCACTAGAAGATATCAAGACATGCTTGACGCAAATTATAACCCTCTACTTAAGAAACTATATAACTTGATTACATTTTGGAAAACACTTCCGATGTCCTTAATATGCCAAATAAACGCCATAAAAATGATTTTTCTACCACTAATTTTATACCTGTTCCAATCAATTCCAATACACCTACCCAAAAAGTTAAAAAAAAACTGGACTTGGATATCACAACTTTTATTTGGGATTATAAATCCCATAGAATGCAAAGATAACACCTGAATAAACCCAAAGCAGTAGGGGGATTAGCACGCCCCAATTTCATGTATTACTACTGGTCTGTAAATATTAAAAATATGATTCAATTACTGGATAATTCTCCCCAGCAACCGGATTTGATTATTATGGAGAAAGAGGACTGCTCCCCTTGCAATATTGGAGCGATCCTTCTTTCACCAATGACGATGAATAATACAAATTACAACAAAAATCCAATTATACATAGTACAATTAGAATTTGGAAAACACAACTTAAAATTAAGAAATTTCTCTCCCTTATCCCTATCGATAAAAACCCTTAGTTTAAACCTTCAATTATAGATAAAGAATTTATTCAATGGGAAAGAGCAGGAATTAAAACCTTCAGAGATTTGTACGAAACTGGAAAACTATTATCATTTAAACAATTATAACTAAAATACAATTTGGGAAACAATCAGTATTTTAAATATATCCAAATTTGTGACTATCTGAAAAAATACGCACAAGATTATCACAATATTCCTCCAAATTTACTGGAAGAAGTAATGAATACATAGAAACATAGAAATTAGATGCAGGAGTAGGCCATTCGGCCCTTCGAGCCTGCACGCCATTCAATATGATCATGGCTGATCATCCAACTCAGTATCCCGTACCTGCCTTCTCTCCATTCCCCCTGATCCCCTTAGCCACAAGGGCCACATCTAACTCCCTCTTAAATATAGCCAATGAACTGGCCTCAACTACCCTCTGTGGCAGAGAGTTCCAGAGACTCACCACTCTCTGTGTGAAAAAAGTCTTTCTCATCTCGGTCTTAAAGGATTCCCCCTTATCCTTAAGCTGTGACCCTTGTCCTGGACTTCTCCAACATCAGGAACAATCTTCCTGCATCTAGCCTGTCCAACCCCTTAAGAATTTTGTAAGTTTCTATAAGATCCCCTCTCAATCTCCTATATTCTAGAGAGTATAAACCAAGTCTATCCAATCTTCATAAGACAGTCCTGACATCACAGGAATCAGTCTGGTGAACCTTCTCTGCACTCCCTCTATGGCAATAATGTCCTACCTCAGATTTGGAGACCTGAACTGTACGCAATACTCCAGGTGTGGTCTCACCAAGACCCTATACAACTGAAGTAGAACCTCCCTGCTCCTATACTCAAATCCTTTTGCTATGAAAGCTAACATACCATTCCCTTTCTTCATTGCCTGCTGCACCTGCATGCCTACTTTCAATGACTGATGTACCATGACACCCAGGTCTCGCTGCATCTCCTCTTTTCCTAATCGGCCACCATTTAGATATTTTTACAAAAAAAAAATTTTTAGTCCCTGCTTTCCTGTTTTTGCCACCCAAAGTGGATAACCTCACATTTATCCACATTATACTGCATCTGCCAAACAATTTGCCCACTCACCCAGCCTAACTCCAAGTCACCTTGCAGTCTCCCCTAGCATCCTCCTCACAGCTAACTGCCCCCCAGCTTAGTGTCATCCGCAAACTTGGAGATATTGCCTTCAATTTCCTCATCCAGATCATTAATATATATTGTAAATAGCTGGGGTCCCAGCACTGAGCCTTGTGGTACCCCACTAGTCACTGCCTGCCATTGTGAAAAGGACCCGTTTACTCCTACTCTTTGCGTCCTGTTTGCAAGCCAGTTCTCTACCCACATCAATACTGAACCCCCAATGCCATATGCTTTAAGTTTATATACTAATCTCTTATGTGGGACCTTGTCAAAAGCCCTTCTGGAAATCCAGAAACACCACATCCACTAGTTCTCCCTATCCACGCTACTAGTAACATCCTCGAAAAATTCCACAAGATTCGACAGACATGATTTACCTTTCGTAAATCCATGCTGACTTTGTCCAATGATTTCACACTTTCCAAATGTGCTGCTATCCCATCTTTAATAACTGACTCTAGCAAGTTCCCCACTACCGATGTTAGACTAACTGGTCTGTAATTCCCCATTTTCTCTCTCCCTCCCTTCTTAAAAAGAGGGGTTACATTTGCTACCCGCCAATCCTCAGGAACTACTCCAGAATCTAAAGAGTTTTGAAATATTATCACTAATGCATCCACTATAACCGGAGCTACTTCCTTAAGTACTCTGGGATGCAGTCAATCTGGCCCTGGGGATTTATCGGCCTTTAATCCATTTAATTTACCCAACACCACTTCCCGATTAACTTGGATTTCACTCAATTCTTCCTTTGACCCGCGGTCCCCTGCTATTTCCGGCAGATTATTTATGTCTTCCTTAATGAAGACGGAACCAAAGTATTTAATTGGTCCGTCATATCCTTGTTCTCCATGACCAACTCACCTGTTTCTGTCTGCAAGGGACCTACATTTGTTTTAACTAATCTCTTTCCCTTCACATATCTATAAAAGATTTTGCAGTCAGTTTTTATGTTCCCTGCCAGTTTTCTTTCATAATCTATTTTTTCTTTCCTAATTAAGCCCTTTGTCCTCCTTTGCTGGTCTCTGAATTTCTCCCAGTCCTCTGGTATGCTGCTTTTTCAGGCTACTTTGTACGCATCATCCTTTGCTTTGATACTATCCCTGATTTCCCTTGTTATCCACGGATGCACTACCTTATTTATTATTTTGCTAAACTGGGACGAATATTTTTTGTAGTTCATCCATGCAGTCTTTAAATGTCTTCCATTGCATATCCACCGTCAACCCTTTTAGAATTAATTGCCAGTCAATCTTGGCCAATTTACGTCTCTTACCCTCAAAGTTACCTTTCTTTAAGTTCAGAACCATTGTTTCTGAATTAACAATGTCACTCTCCATCCTAATGAAGAACTCAACCATATTATGGTCACTCTTGCCCAAGGGGGCAAGTACAACAAGAATGCTAACTAACCCTTCCTCATTACTCAATACCCAGTCTAAAATAGCCTGCTCTCTCGTTGGTTCCTCTACATGTTGATTTAGATAACTATCCCGCATATATTCCAAAAAATCCTCTTCCTCAGCACCCCTGCCAATTTGATTCACCCAATCTATATGTAGATTGAAATCACCCATTATAACTGTTTTGCCTTTGTCACACGCATTTCCAAGTTCATGTTTGATACCATCCCCAACTTCACTACTACTGTTACGTGGCCTGTACACAACACCCACCAGAGTTTTCTGCCCCTTAGTGTTTCACAGCTCTACCCATACTGATTCCACATCCTCCAAGCTAATGTCCTTCCTTTCTGTTGCGTTAATCTCCTCTCTAACCAGCAACGCTACTCCACCTCATTTTCCTTTCTCTCTATCCCTCCTGAATATTGAATATCCTTGGATGTTCAGCTCCCAGCCTTGGTCACCCTGGAGCCATGTCTTCGTGATCCCAACTATATCATAATCAGTAATAGCTATCTGCACGTTCAACTCATCCACCTTATTAAGAATACTCCTTGCATTGAGACACAAAGCCTTCAGGCTTGATTTTACAACACTCTTACCCCTTATACAATTAAGTTGAAAAGTGGCCCTTTTTGATTTTTACCCTGGTTTTGTCTGCCTGCCACTTTTATTTTTCACCTTGCTCCCTATTGCTTCTACCCTCATTTTACACCCACCTGCCTCTCTGCTCTTGTACCCACCCCCCTGCCACATTAGTTTAAATCCTCCCCGACAGCACTAGCAAACACTCCCCCAAGGACATTGGTTCCATTCCAGCCCAGGTGCAGACCGTCCCCCAGAAATGGTTCCAATGTCCTAAAAATTTGAATCCCTCCCCCTTGCACCATTTTTCAAGCCACGTATTCATCTGCAATATCTTCCTATTTCTACTCTGACTGGCCCGTGGTACTGGTATTAATCCAGAGATTATTACTTTTGAGGTCCTACTTTTAAGTTTATCTCCTAGCTCCCTAAATTCATCTTGTAGGACCTCATCCCTTTTTTTGCCTATATCGTTGGTGCCAATATGCACTTCGACAACTGGCTGTTCACCCTCCCTCTCCAGAATGTTCTGCAGCCGTTCAGTGACATCCCTGACCCTTGCACCAGGGTGGAAACGTACCATCCTGGAGTCTCGTTTGCGGCTGTAGAAACGACTATCTATTCCCCTGACAATTGAATCCCCTATTACTATTGCCCTTACCCTCTTTTTTCCCCCCTCATGTGCTGCAGAGCCACCTATGGTGCCATGAACTTGGCTGCTGCTGAATTCCCCTGATGAGCCATCTCCCTCAACAGTATCCAAAATGGTATACCTGTTTAGGAGGGAGATGACCGCAGGGGACCCCTGCACCACCTGCCTACTACTTTGCTGGCTATTGGCCACCCGATCCCTTTCTGTCCTCTTACTTTTTACCTGTGGTGTGACCAACTCACTGTACGTGCTATCCACGACTTTCTCCGCATTATGGATGCTCCAGTATGAATCCCGCCGCAGTTCCAATCGTTCAATGCAGACTGCCAGGAGCTGCAGCTGAACACACTTCCTGCAAATGTAGTCACCAGGGACACCGACCATATCCCTGATCTCCCACATGTTGCAGGCTGAACAAACCACGGGGCCAATCTCTACTGACATATCTTACTCCCAGAATAATCTGTATTAATTTTTTTTTAAACACACAAAACTTTATCCTTTAAACTTTACTCATAAATACTAATAAATACTGAATTCTTAACTCCCAGAATCCTTAAACCTGAAGGCAGAAATGTAAAAATGTAAACCCCGGATTGCACCCAATCAGCTGCTTCCTCTGGTCCTCTTCAACCAATCAGAGGCTTCCACCAGATTCCTTCTCTGGAAGATGGAACGTCGCAGCTTTTGGTCTCACAGCGCAGGTAACTCTACCCCCTTGCACCAACGGCTCCCCGGGCCTCTGTGAAAAGCAAGCCCCGTGCTAGCTTTATACTCACAGCGCAGGTAACTCCACCCTCTCACACCAACGGCTCCCCGAGCCTCTTTTACAAAGGCTGAATCAGCAAACCCAATATCACATATATATAATATTATTCTAAACGCAGAAATACCAACATCAAAAGGCATCAGACTGGGAAAAAGAATTAAGTATAAAAATTTCCAAAGAAGGGTGGGAAGAATATTTATTAAAGGTGCATAAATGTTCAATTAACGTAAGACACACTTTAATACAATTTAAAATCTTACACAGATTATACTATTCAAAAACTAAAATAAGTACATTTTTTCCAATGTCTCACCTATTTGTGATAAATGTCAATGTTAAGAAGCTACTATAGCGCACTCATTTGTCTTTTGTACAAAAATTCAAAACATTTGGACTGAAATTCTTGAAATTTTCTCAAAATTATTTAAAATAAAACTGACTCCAAAGGCAGACTGGATTATCTTTGGAACAATGAAAGGTAGCTCTGAATTAAATGTGTTTCAAAAGAATCTATTTGAATACAGTTTAATAACATGAAAAAAGCGAATCTTAAAATTCTGGAAAAATGCTCCTATACCAACAGTTAATATGTGGATTTCAACTATGTTTGAAACACTACATCTGGAAGATATGAGACTCCGACTGGCAGGAAAATCTGACCATTTCTATAAGAAGTGGTCTGTATTTATAAATCTACTACAAGGATAAGGTGCAAGAGTACCTCAAAAAAGTACCGGCGTTGGGTCTTGGTAAAGGGGACGAAAAACTGTCAAATTGGTAGATTCCTTTAGCGCGATATTTATAACAAAGCAACTGGCTTTTCTTTTTTCGTTCTCTCTCTTTCCCTTTTTTTTCCGCTCCAGTGTCTATCTCTTAATCTCCTTTCTCTAACTCTAACCAAGGGTTCCATTTCCCTTTGGCATGCTTTTTCACTTACATAACTAATTTTCACTTTCTCTACTTTCTGTGTTTCTATTTCTTTCTTTTTTCTATTTTCTAAAGCCTTAACAAATTAAGGGGTACAATGATTGTAATAATATACATGGGATGTACACTGATGTAACTTACTCTGATACATATTTTTTTTAAAACAAAAATAAAATTAAAAAAAACAATTAATAACAATTTTATCCTTTCTAACCAAATGAATGAAAATAGGTTGAGTTCAAAACAGTAATTTTATACCATTTTTTACAAATTTTATACAAATGCCAGTAAAAGATATGCAGGAAAGATCACCGACAATATGGGTTTAAACAACAAAACAGCTCCACAAATATCTCTCAAGCAGTGGGTAATAAGAAGGGAAAGTATGATTTGTAATGGACAAAGAAATTATGTATCTCATTCTTAACAACTTCATGTTAAAGTGGTTGCTGATCAAATGGACCTCATTGGTATTAGGAAGGAGCTTGCAATATTATCCATCAGAAAGAGTGATCCAGGCAGCTTAATATAGAAGTAGAGCCTTCACTATAGAGCAAAAAGAATGCTCAAAGACAGCGGAAAGAAAAAGTAAAATTGATAGCCTGAAGACATGCCACAGACACCATAACTTAATATTCCTTGGTACATCTACAAAAGACAGCTACTCCATGATCAAAGAATCCGTGAAGAAAATAGCAGTGATGTCAATATGCATGCAATTCAACTATATATTTGGATTTGGTGGGAACAGTGTATTCGATGTCTCTGTCACCAGTTAGATAATCTCAAGGCTTTGATTTCCCTGCTAAGAATGGCCATAAAAAAGAATGCAGTAAAAAAATAAAAGATATTCTGTTTTTATGATGAAGAAATTTTAACTTCAGGAATGATAAAGTAAGAGCTTTTTTCAGTCTCTCAAACCTAGATAGAAATATATCAAACCATAACCCCAAAGGAATAGACCCAAGAGAATCTAATTCATCAAGATTCAACCAAGCAGACTGGCCACTTTCAGCATTTCAATGTTATTAAACAGACACTATATATATTGATTGATTGAAAGACACAGCATGGAAAATGTCCTCACTCCACCGAGTCTATGCTGGCCATCGATCATCTACTACACACTTGGGGCAATTTATAGAAGTCAATTAATGTACAAACCCGCATGTTTTTAGGGATGTGGGAGGAAAGTGGAGCACCAGGAGGTCACAGGGAGAACATACAAATTCCACATAGATAAAACCCAAGGTCAGGATCAAACGCAGGTCTCTGTTTCTGTGGCTCTACAAGTTGCGCCACTGTGATTAATCTTATCATAGTTTCCAATTCTAGTTTATATCAGGGTGGATTAACTGTAGGTTCATTATTCTTCCCAAAATGATGGGCGATGGGTTCCTTGAGGCACCTTTACACCACAACTATTCCAGAGAAATAGAGGAGATATCAGATAAGCAGATACATATTTGTTACATCCATGCTCCCTCTGTAAAGTGGCATATCTCAAGTTGAAGTTAACGTCCAATCTGAAGAAGGGTCTCGACCCTAAACATCACCTATTCCTTCGCTCCATAGATGCTGCCTCACCTGCTGAGTTTCCCCAGCTTTTTTTTATCTATGCCGTAACGTTAATAAAGTCTTTGGATCTTAATCATGGTGTGTGACTTAAGTTATGCCAGCAGCAGAAGCTCAACAAGCACCAGGAGGCTTGAAGGTTATGAAGTGAATGTTTCAGCCCAACCTCAAAAGCTGGAACCTTCAGCTAAGTACAAGAGCTTGAACTCATTGTAAATAATTATTCTATAGAGAGAATCTCACAATTACTCAGCATAGTTATTGACTCATGTTGTAAATCAAGAGAATCTATCCACAGTCCATTTCTATCCACCACAACATAGGCGTCGCTATCAGCACTGACCAGATATGAGCGTGGCCCAGAAGCAGATCCAGAAATTACACCGATATGGCCTTTGTCAGTCTGCAAACCAACTACCTGCCCCTCGGTTAATGGTGGCAGTCGCCAAATTGTTTTGTCATACTACTGTTTTTGAATGTCATGCTTTTGTTGTAACCTGGACTGGACTTCTGATGGTGGAACCACCTGTGGGATCAATGCCTAATCCGCCACAGGCACCGTGGCTCGGGTCTGCGTCGACAATAAACGTTAACCAGGTGAACACAAAATGGGTATGCGGGAGATGTTGCGTAAGTTGAGTAGATCCAGGAACACGTCGGAATTAGCTCTGTATGAACATTCCATGTGCTGTTTGCCACACTTGACAGCCCGCTCAGTTAGTACATTCGACTGTGGATATTCAGTGCTGCTGGTGATGTAGCGAAAACCCAGCAAAATCCTTCAAGAGTTGGCTGGTAAATTGACTGCTGTTATCAGATAACAGGATGCACGGAGTTCCGTGGTCAGCAAAATGGCGAGCAAGCTTGCAAACTACCCAGCGTGCAGGGGGCTGCTAAGAAAATCAATGTCAAACCATCCTGAATAAGAATCGACAAGTACCAGGTACTGCTTGCCATGCCATTCAAATATGTCATTTGCCAATGTAGACCACGGGAATGCAGGAGCCTGATGTGAAAGAAGTGGTTGCTTTTATTGATGAGGTGCCAAGCTGTTGCACACTACATAGGACGCCACATTCTCAGTGATGTTTTCGGCCATGCCAGGCCAGTAAAACATGTTTCTTGCCCGCAGGACGGTAGCTTCAGTGCCTGGGTGCCCTGCAGTGGACAGCATTAAAATACATGCTGTGCAGCAAAGCAGGGACCACAGCCTTGTGTCCTTTTACAATAATGCCATCCTGCAGCACTAGCTCATCATGGATGGCAAAGAAAGGCCGAATTGGCAGCGGAACGTTGTAGTGCTTGTCTGGCCAGCCACACTTAATGACAGAGGCAAGTGACCGTAAAGTACTGTCAGCAGAAGTGTGGGCAACCAAATCCTCCATACAGGATGAGGGAATAAAAGACACAGTCATCACAGTCACCGGTCATTATCCGGTGAGGACGGACCCTCGGATGAGGCATGAATTGGTTTGTTAAAGATGCTGATCAGTGGTTGGTGGTCAGTTTCAATCGTGACCGTTTGTCCGATGATAAAGTCGTTAAATTTGTTGCAGGCGAAAGCAACCGCCAACAGTTCTTTCTTGATTTGGGCATAACATTGTTCTGCGTCAGTCATAGTATGCGAGGCATAGGCAACAGGCTTATTACCGCTACTGTCATTTTGAAGACATGCTGCACCCAGTCCGTGTTGTGAAGTGTCACAAGTCAGTGTGACCGTTCGCTTAGGATCGAAGTAAGCGAGAGTAGGAGCAAAAGGCATCTGCTGATTAAGAGTGTTGAACGCCCTCTGCTGTTGTTCGTGGCAGACTCAAACAGTGCATTTGTGTGTAAGCTGGCGCAACTGAGCTGATATTTCACTGTGTGTAATAAATTTGCTCAAGCAGTTAACCATGCCAAGGAATCTCTGCAGACCGAGTACGTCTGTGGGAGTTCGGAGTTCGTTGATAGCACTGGTTTTCGCTGGATCAGTTATTAGGCCATCTTTAGTAAACACATGGCTTATGTATTTCACCTCACTTACCCTGAATTTGCATTTTTGTGGGTTTAGCTTGAGGTTGATGGCCTTGGTGCAATCCAGGACCTTCGTCAGATTAGCATTGTGTTCTTCAAAGGTTCGTCCCACAACGAGGATGTCATCCACTACAATGGATCATGGGTAACCTGCAAACAACTGCTCCATAACTTGTTGAAATACTTCACAGGCAAAGCTTATGCCAAAGGGCATGCGAAGAAATCTGTAATGCCCAATGGTGTGCTAAAAGTGGTTAACTTGGAGGAGTTGTGTTCCAGCAAAATCTGCCAGAATGAACTCTTGGCACCTAATACTGTGAATATATTTGCCTCAGCCATCTGCGCTGCAATCACAACCACAGTGCGCATGGGATAGTGAGGTTGTTTGTTTAATGGTTGCGTTTAACTCCTTAGGACTGATACAAATCTGTATTTCATCTTTATTCTTCTTCGTTGCCACGACCATGATGGAAACACAATCCGAGGGGTCAGCGACGGGAGCAATCACACCTAGTGACACCATTCTGTTGAGTTCACTTTGAACACGGTCCCGCATAGCATGGGGAATCTTATGAGCTGGATGAACAACTGGAATTACCTCAGGGTCAATGGTAATTGTATATCTAACAGGCAACCTGCCCAGCTTGTCATCAAACAAAGTTTTGTATTTTGTCAGGATTTGTTGTTTAAAGTCACAGGCTATAGTCAGATGATAAACAGAAGGGCTGAAAGAGACAAGTGCCATGTCTTGACAAATATTGGCACCCAGCAGAGATGGCACATCCTCACGAACAACATAGAAACTCAGGTTGCGGACATGCGAGTTAAGACAGCAGCATAACTCAACTTGACCAATAGGGTGCACTGGACCTCCTGCAAATGGGAGAAGGGAAGCAGCCATAGGAGTGACTGTCTCTGTTTTCGTAACTTTTTAAACACAGCTTGACAAATCACATTTCATTTCGGAGTCACGTGAGTGACTTCGTGAAGACCCCGCCAGGCACGCATGCGCGACATATCATCGACCGCATGCGAGCGACGGGCAGTGAGGAGCGCCGCTCTTCTACTGCAGGGACCTGCAGGTAAGAGAAAAACTAACCTGCCGTCCTTCTTTACTTTCAGGACTCTGTTTTACAGAGTACTCTAGGCCGCTTCGGTACTGACTGCAAACCGCGGGATGCGGGCAGTCAGCGGTGGCTCTAACAGAATGGTGTAGGGAAGAGCCCGTTGACCCAGGGGGGTCCGGGGTTCACACTCGCCGGTGGAGAGCTGGGGGAGGGGGGGAGAGAGTGCGCTCCTCCAACGGAAGCTCATAAAGACCCTCAGGTAAGATACTAACCTTGAGTTGTTTAGCTTCTGTACTAGACATTGCTTACAGAAACAATGGATGGGAGACCAGAATGAAGGCATCGAAGTATGCCTCCCAGGACCATGGACTGCAGATGGGAATCAGCGCCCACTATTCCCGGAGCTGCCCGCAACGCCGGCAGCGCCCGCTCTGCGGGCCGGGATAAGAAGCAGGAAACCGGGGAGCCCTGGAGGAGCCAGGACCCGATTCTCCACCATGGCTGGCCATGGAGCCGTAAAGTGGTAGGAGCACCACGCAGGAGCAGGGTAGGCAAGACCCTGACTCCCTACCACTGTCACCTAAGCATAGGGACAGTGGAGCAAAAGTGCGTAAACGTGTTATTCGCCTAGCGGCACGTTCTCTCTCCCCAACTATGCAGGTCACCAGAGAGAGGACTAGGGGAAGAATCGCACAACAGTCGGTGAAGCCCCGCTGTAGGAGCCAGGGTCGACTTTCCACCGGAGCAGCCACCAGTTCATGGACCGGTGAAGGATTGAGGCCTGGGTCTGCAAGCCCACATGTGCGGCCGGCACAGACTCACCGCTGGGGGAGCCTGCCAGATTGCAGGCCGGTGTAGTCTCATCTCGGTCACTGCACCCTCCTTTAGCGGCAGGATGTGACCGAACGTCGGGACAGGCGGCAAGCCCGCTCGGACGTCGGGGTACCATGCTTCGGCGGCCGGTACCGACTCATCACCGCTCACGTCTTATCAGACTAGCGGGCCACCTCCGCCCGGAAGATGGCGGGCCAGCGGCAGGTCCGCGCGGGTGTCGCTTAGCCACGGCAGAAGCGGCAGGCAGCGACATCCTGTCTAGGCACCCTTGTTATCACCTCGATGAGGTGCGGGGCGATGACAGAAGCCTCAGATATTCTCCAGAACCTGAGGAAGTCGACTTGTCATCCGCAGATGCGGTGGCGGTCGCATTGCTCGGATGGAGCGTATCCTAGAGCACAATCTCTACACCTGGACCAGATGTCCTCCAGTCCAGGAGACATGCGGCTGAGCCACCCAGCATGTCCACGTCATCAGTGGGGAATGCCACGGATCAGCAGCTGGCTGACATGGAAGAAGGGTTGGATCAGGAACCTACAGTACCTGAGAAAACCCAGGAGGAACTGCTGAATGTGGTCTCCAAGTTCGCCCAGCCGAAGCACTCAGCCCAAACCAGGGGCCCAGCATAGACTACCTCACCACACACCAGCTGCAGGAACAGGTCTTTACCGAGGTGATCAACATATACCGGGCCCAAACAACTACATATCATTGAATGTACCGACAGTCAACACGCCCATCTGGGGCAACATCAGTCTGGGAATAGGGCACAGTAGCTGAAGGTCCTAAAACATCCTGAAATTGCTGACATTGGGGATTACTGCCTTTGCCAGGTCGGTTGACGGCATGGAAATGACGGCAGAACAGGAGGATGCTCTTGCAATATTAGTCATGAAGTTAACACTTCCCGGAGTATCGCCATCAAACCGACATTCCAACCCCGTATTTGCGGGGTTGTACTAGGCATCTGCAACGACACCACCAAGACAGCTGTTCGGTGAGGACCTGCCCAAACAGGTCTAGGACCTGGATTAGGAGGCAAAGGCAGATGTGTTGATGAACCCACCTCCCTCCAGCAGGCCGGCAGTGTGCAGGCAAACACCATATGCAAGACCTCGGGGGCCACCTGAAAGACCAGTAAGGACCTACACGCTGGCAGCACCTCAACACAATTCAACGGAACACCAGGAACCAGAACGTCAGGCCTGCCGGCAACCATGGAGGTAAGGGGGTCTGGTTCTCTTGGAAGTGCTGCATGTTTAACCTCACCAGTAGGAGAGCAGTTATATACATTCTGGGATGCAAGGGAGCTGATTGTCACTATCCCAGGGAACAAAGCTATAGTCATAACAGAGGCATGTAACAACCTTGCTTGCGCCAGGAAACCGACTATTAGACATACTGCTAAAATAATTGCTAAACTTGTAGCTACATTTTAGCTACATAATTGGGCTGTTACACTATCTAAGCTTGCAAAGAGCAAAATCTCGGCATTAAAAGCGAATGCTGGACATTTTTACGGGCCTATGCCGCTGCCAATCAAGGCATAAATTGAGCTACAATAGTGGATTAGCTATGTTTGTGATTGTTAAATCCCATAATTACATCAAACCCATTAGTCGTGTTACAAACCGACGCAAGCACCAAGGGCTGGGGAACTACCGACACCATTTCCAGTTGGGGTGGTAGATGGGATTTGCACGAGTCTACTTTTCTTCAATCACAAGGTATAAACTGTTTAGAAATACTGGGAGCATCACGGGCTACGGGCTTAATGCACTAATCTGCAGCATACGCATGTCCGTCCACTGAGGTGGCATATTTAAACCTTATGGGTGGTATCAAGTCAATATCTTTGATGAATTGGAAAAATTAATTTGGCTCTAGTGGATTGGAAGAAATATTTGGATATCAGCTATGTACCTTCAGGTTAAGCTCAATACAGTGGTGGACACCAGGTCACAAATATTTAATAACAACATCAAGTGGATGTTGAACCTCCAAATATTTGCTAAAACTATAGCCTAATATGGAACACCAGATATTGACCTCCTTGCATCCAGGTTGAACCATTGGATACCAACATATGTCTCTTGAGAACCAGATCCTGGGGCAGTGGCGATGGACGCGTTCTCGCTACATTGGGGGGGAAATGGGTTTTCTATGCTTTCCCCCATTCTGCTTCATCAGATAGGTGTTGCAGAAAACACAACCAGATCTGCAACAGAAAGGACCATGGACATCATACAGCAGCGTGCAGAGAGAGTCCACTAGGAAGCAGTACCTTACCCACATAAGGATATGTGAGGTTTCCATAGTCGGACCTAGACCACCTACATATCTACTACGATCTCCAATGTGCTGGAATCCTCACGGGCCTGCATTATGATGAGTCCCTCAGTTTCAGTGCCATATACAGTGCCAGGAGTGCACTGTCATCCTATCTCAACATTGGAGTGGGATCTCACCAGCTGGTATCCACACTGAAGGGTATGTTCTATCCCTCCCCGACCTCGATATATTACCAGAGATATAAGGGGTGGTGTTGACCCTACTCAGGAGCTGGTCGCCTTTGGCGGATTTACCACTGGACTTATTCATCTTCAAAGTGGTGATGGTAATGGCACTGAAGACAGCACAACGGGTCCAAACTCTACAGGAATTGCCTGGATAGAATGGTTCCGACCCACAATAAAGTGACATCAGGAGATGGCTCAAGGTGGTATTTGGTGCAGCAGGTAAGACACTAACATTTTAAAATGTCATTCTACCAGGGCTGCATCCACATCAGCGGCGAGGACCATGGAGGTGTTCATGGATCATGTCTTCACAATAGCGGGCTGGGCCAGTGAAACTACATTTCAGCAGTTTTATAACAGACCTGTGGCCACTCCCGCAACATTGGCGGATTCAGTTTTAAGTGCTGTCCCTAAACGTTTGTCCCCGAGTTCAGGGGTTTTATTGTTGCATTAACAAATGTTATTATTTTTCGGCTTGTTCAAGTCTGAAATACGTTAACATACTTCCTCCATCAGTATTACGGCAGTGTGTGAGCATGGACATAATCCAGGGCATGTAATCACAGAGCTTTGAAATCTTCACAAAGTCACTCAAGTGACTCCGAAATGAAATAGTAAGATTAAATGAGAACTTACCAGTTTGAAGTTTGATCTTTATTTATGATGAGTTGCGATCAGGGATTTTGTGCCCTCCGCTCCCAACCTTCTACTATAAAGTCAGCTGGTAAATAGAGTCTCTTCAATCTTACTATACTAGTTCATTTCTGGGTAGTTCTGTGATTCCACACCACTGCTTTGAACAATGTCGCGCATGCGTGCCTGGCGGGGTCTTCACGAAATCCCTCATCGCAACTCCTCATAAAATAAAGATCAAACTTCAAACTGGTAAGTTCTCATTTAATCTTACTATTACATCTCGCTCCGGTGTCCACTTTCAGATAAAGGTACTTGCCATTAATGAGCAAAGCGACCTTGGGGTCTAGTTGTTTATGCATTAAATCAGACAAGGAATGTACATCAAAGTCAAAACCTTCGCCAGCAGCCTGCAAATCTGTGGGAGCTGGTTGAGAGCATTCTGAGAGCAAGTTCTCATGGCAAGTGAATTAACAGATTGTCTTGTTTGAACTCTGTTGGTACGTGAACGACAGCATATGAAGAAACGATTTCCTTTGTTGCAAAATCAACATAATTTTCCATACACAGGGCAACGGTCTCAAACAGCAGCATGCAAAACCCCACAGTAAAACAATTGTCTATTTATCTCACGATTGAGAAGAATGGAGAGAGATTTGATAAGACATACCGGCAACATTAATTTCATGACCAGCAGAGTGGCCAAAAACTTTTTTATGAGCGTCAGCCATTTCACCGATTTTCAGCAGCCTCTACAGAAACCTCAGCATCTCACAGTAACTCGTTGAGTAATTTATCATTGCGGACAGCATAGACCAAATGATCATGGACTAGGCTATCACAAATATCCCTGAAAGCGCACCAATTGGTAATGTGCTTCAATGCATTGACGTACACCTCCACAGGTTCTCCCTGTCTCTGGCTTCGGGAAAAGAACAAATGCCTCTCCATGAAGAAGTTAGTACCTAACTCACATAACTGTCGGAATTTGCGTACAAGGCAGCCATGGTCTCGTATAGATTCAGCAGGAGCAATCTGGACACCAGCCAGGTTAAATCTAGCTGGTTCATAATTAAATCTTCTGGCACATCGAGCAGCTTCTGTGCCTGCCAGAATAAGAAGAATTGATGCTCGAACACAGGGAGCAGCAGTAGGGTGAGCCGCTTCAATGTAAATTTTAAAATCCTCTACAAATACGCGCCACCGTTCTGGGAGGTCCTCGTCAAACACTGGGATCTCTGGTTATCTGAGAGCAGAAGCCGTAGTAATATATACCGGAGAAAACAACAAACTAAAATAAAAGCAATATAATTAAGCAAGGAGTGAATCCGTACACTCTGACACCATGTTGAGCTTCTGCTGCTGGAATTAAGCATCGTGATTAAGATCCAAAGACTTTATTAATGTTACAGTATAGGTAACTTCATCTTAGCATGTTACTCTAAAAGTGAGAAAGAAAAGGCAGGGAGGCTTTCTGTTAAACTAGCGGGTGTAGCTACATAGTATGACTCATAACATGGGTCACTGATCTACAGTGCTGACCCATCAGGTCTTCCTTGGGCCTGAGCTGCTCCCTTCTCCGACCAGACTATGGTGAATGGAGAACACTACAATATATTCTCGCCATCAGTTGCAGTATGTCTTTGGTCTACTTGTATGTGGACCAGACTCATATCCTCAACAGGCCAATTAAATGTTTCACTATGGGCTTTTCCGTTCCATGGCTGTGCAGCAATTTTAGCTGAAGTAGTGGAAGTGCTGGTGTTAGTAGCATGTCCTACAGCATGGAAACAGGTCCTTCGGCCCAACTTGCCCACACCGACCAATATGTCCCATTTACACTAGTCGCACTCGTCTGTATTTGGCCCATATCCCTCTAAACCTGTCCTGTGCGTGTACCTATCTAAATATTTCTTAAACGTTACAATAGTCCCTGCTCAACTACCTCCTCTAGCAGCTCATTCCATACACCTACCACCCTTTGCGTGAAATAGTTACCTCTCACATTCCTACTAAATCTTTACCCTCTCACCTTTAACCTATGTCCTCTGGTTCATTATTCCCTTACTCTGGGCAGGAGACTCTGTGTGTCTACCCGATCTATTACTCTCATGAGCTAGCCCATCCTTCTCAATGTATGGGTTATAGACTACCACCCTATTGTGGTTAGACTGTGTGGATTTCCTCAGAAGGAAGGAGGAATGTGAGTTCCCAGGAAACAAGGCATTACCTTGGCATTGACCATGACCAGCCTAGGTGGGAATAGTGTAGATGGGGCACTTTGGGGCATGGACTTGCTGGGCTGAAGGGCCTGTTTCTGTGCTCTATGGTTCTATGACCCTTTGATGCTAGATACTTAGGGATGAAATATTTAATTGAAAGAGAGCTCTGAGTTTTTGAAAAGAGACCATATAGATATGGGAAGATAGAAATGAAAGTATGGAATATGGAGATCCAGCAATGCTGACAAATCCTACTGCATGCAATAGATTCTACCCCTCTTCCTTCTGTTTCTCACCAAGATTAAAGCGTACAGTTAGCCCTTTGTCAAAAGCTTCGGGGAGCTCTTTAATTCTGTGCGGAGCAGCAGATTTTGAAATATGAATTCCAGGTAATGTCTTGAAGCTTAAGAGATACTTCAAACATTTTCTTTGTGAATGAGACCAGGATGGAGAGTGTACTCAAAGATCACCCCACAAAATGTCACTGAACCCTGTTGGTCCTCTTTGAAAACCAGAGCCTTTAGAAGTTTAGAATGGTCATCAGAGAAGTGCAGGGAGATCCCGTTTATTAAAAAAAAAAGTGTTAGGATCTTGCGTAAATGTGTGCATTTATGTTCTACCTCCCCAGGGGTCTCCGAGTAGCTTATGATGTGGTGTCCTGCCAATGAAGTGACCACACTTTGAAAGAGTTGGTCAGTAGTTAAGTACCACAACTATCACTCCATTCTGGCCCTGGTACACAGTTGCTAGAGCAGTCATAAGTCAAGGTCATAAGGAATAGGAGTAGAATTAGGTCATGTGGCCCATCAACTCTACTCTGCCATTAAATCATGGCTGATCTATCTCTCCCTCCTAACCCCATTCTCCTGCCTTCTCCCCATAACCTTTGACACCTGTACTAATCAAGAATTTGCCTTAAAAATATCCACTGATGGCCTTCACAGCCATGTGTGGCAAATAATTCCACAGATTCACCACCATCTAACTAAAGAAGGGTCAGAGGATGGTGAATCCTCATCTCTTTCCTAAAACAATGGCCTTTAATACTGAGGCTATGACCTCTAGTACTAGACTCGCCCACTTGTGGAAACATCCTCTCCACTCTATCCAAGCCTTTCACTATTCTGTATGTTTCAATGAGGTCCCCCCTCATTCTTCTAAACCCCAGAGAGTACAGACCCAGTGCCGACAAACGCTCATCATAGGTTAACCTACTAATTCCTGGGATCATTCTTGTAAACCTCCTCTGGACCCTATCCAGCACATCCTTCTTCAGATATGGTGCCAAAATTGCTCACAATATTCCAAATGCAGCCTCAACAGTCTGCACTCAACTCTGGAGCTGCCTTGCTGCAAGTGCTGGTGTCGGTAAACATTTCCATTTAATGGAAACTAGATGCAGATAGCTCTTTATTTTCTAGTGATTTATAAATTACAGTCATTTTCTTCAACTGCGAACTGTAATTTAAGACAGTAGAGATTACCATTTGTACTGGACAGTGATTGAAATCACTTAGTATTCATTGGATGAAACAAAAGTTGGACATGCTTAGATGGATTGTGACCTGAAGCGACTGGTTCAATTTTGCAATTAGTACAATTGCACCCAGAAATGATCACAACCGCAATTTATTTCAAGTTGTTTATTTTGGATTGCAAAGCAATGAGAAAAACAACTATGTACAATCAAATATTTAGGCATTTCTTTTCACAACGATCTTATATCCTAAAGCTCGTGAATGGGAAAGAAAACCTCTGTATTTACATTTGTGCACAATGCAGTGCAAAATAGCACAATCGAACACTGTGTTAATAATTCAGAAGTCAGACACTTTGATAAAGGAATAGATTTCCTGATAGGCAATCTTTTGTTCTGATGGTTAATTAAATTATTATGGCACAATTTTGTCTGAACACTCAAGTTTCATCAGAACATTTCCTTTTACATGTCAAGCACGTTGAAATATTTAGCGTATAACCTTTCTAGAGTCTCACAATAGTGCTGAATGTTACAAGGTTGCCCTAATCTTTTCCATGCAGAGCTTTGGGGAAGTTATTTATATGGAACGCAAAGGTGCCCATGTCATTTATGCTCCTTCCCAATCATCTCTTCTTAAGTGGAGTGACCTTAGAGTGGCATATCATTTTAAAACAATACACATTTGAACAGATTTACTCAATAGCACATTGGAATCTGATTGTTTGCTCCTCTCAGCAAGAAAAGTGGTGTGACATTACTTTGTGGTTGGGAAAGGTTGATGAAGTGAAAGATGAAGATGTAAATAGTAAACAACATGGATACATGGTGGTGCTAAACCAGCTTATTGAAGAGTAAACGGGGGCCTGGAACCACCAATCCAGAGCAGTTGAATGACAATATAGTCATAATCATCAGCACAAAAAACAAGAGTACCATTGTAGCGGGCTGTAGGAATTTTGATTCAGGTTAATAATATAGTTTATAAGTTCATAAGTGATAGGAGTCAAGATTAGGCCCATTCAGGCCCATTCAAGTCTACGCTCTACCAAATTCAATCATAGCGGGATGTCGTAACTCTCCCACTTCTAAACCCATTCTCCTGCGTTCTCTCCCACAACCACTGACAACCCGTAACTAATTGGAATCATCAATCTCTGCCTTAAAAATATCCATTGATGTCCTCCTCAGCCTTCTGTGGCAATGATTTCCACAGATTATCCACCTTCTGACTAAAGTAATTCCTCTCTCATTCTCTTTCCTAAGGTATGTCCTTTTTTCGCGAGGTTGCCTCTTGTCTAGGACGCTCCCAATAGCGGAGACCTCTTCACATCCACCCTTTCCAGATCTTTCACTATTCCGTAAGTTTCAAGGACATTCCCCCTCATCCTTCTAAACTCCAGTGAGTTCAGGTCCAGTGCCGTCAAACGCACATCAATACGGAGCTTGTATTTAAATCACAATGTTAGGAGTACTGGTCTCCACAAAAGCAATTGGATTGTTGTATAATGCCATCTTGATCATTAATGTTTATTTAGGGGAGGAAATCCTCAATCCTTGTCTTGTCTTTGATTTTGTTTACCTGTCTACAGGTCTACCTGCGACTGTGAACCACATACAAGGTTGATTCTTAAATGTCCTATGAATTGGCCATGCAAGGCACCCAGATCAAATATAATGGACTTCCGGTGGCGCTATGGAGTCTTAAAGCATAGCGCCAGCCAGCTCCGTAAAAATTTTGGAAAAACGGGGACTTAAAAAGACTTACCGACTGCCTGCTTTACACTGTCTGCCGCCTCAACATCGACGGTACCGGGTGACGTCATCAGCCCTGCGACAAACCATGACGGCACGGAGCCCTACCGACAAGACAAAAGGTCGAAAAACCCGGGCGAGAGCGGGAGAAGGCCTGGGAGAAGCCTTCGGACTCGAGTAGGGCCAATCTCCCTGGAAGATGTCTCCAGGAAAGCAGACACAGGAGTGAGGATTTGAGAGCTTTTATTCTCATCAGATGGCTGATTTAAAAAGCGAGAGTTCAAGGCAGAAATGAAAGATATAAAGCAAGAAATGAAAGAAATAAAGGGAGAATAAAGTAAGAAATTGTCAAATATAATAATCAGATGGACTTGATGAAAAATCAATGGAGTGAATTTCAAACAGATACAAAGACACAAATTGATAATAAGTTCAAGAAAGAAACAGAAAAATTGAAGAATGAATTTATTGATATGATCAATAATATGGAACGCAAGATGGAGGTTAAACCTTGAGAAAATGTTAAAAAAAGGCTTTCAAAATAAGATTGATTGAACCTAAATTGCTCAAATGTGTTGGAACAACAAGCTGAGCATGAAAAACCTTGAAAATAGCGGAGGCTTAGTACTGTGTCTACAGCAAAGCTGATAACAGAACAGAACGACTCTCCCAGGAGTTGTTATCTAAAGTAACAGATAAATGCACTCACTAGAAGGCTATCAGAGAAGGCAGAACTTGAGGATAGCAGGGAGTCCTGAAGGTTCTAGAAAATACGAAGACAATCGAGAATTCACTGCTAAATTAACTGCAAGCTGTTTTATCTTTGGATGATATGCCTGTAAAAGCTCGTGCACATCGAGTCGGCAGAAGACAGACCAGTACAAATGCCCCCCCCAAGACAAATGATTGTAAAGTTACAATATGATTTTTAAATCCTGGAGGATAATATTATGCGGAGAGCCTACGGGAACAAAGAATCTGATGTTTCAAGGACAAAGTACAGAATCAGTATCTATCGAGACTATCCCCAGAGGTTGCCAGAAAACGAAAAAGCGTTTAAAAACGAAGCCAAAAAACCTTATAGGGTGTAGAAAACATGAGAAAACGGGCGGTTTGAATTACCCTCGCATCCTAAGAGTTAACTCATAACAACGTGAACATTCTTCAAGACTCCAGCAGAAGCAATGAATTTGCAAAGCATTTTCACACTTGAAAACCATCTACAAGCAACATACTGTCTTTTACTATTTTAAAGACCTAGTACGGTCTCTTAACATTCTATGAGACTTCAATACGATAATATGGAATAGAAGAAACTAAAGGAACGGACAATTGTCGTATGGAACGAAATGTTTTCCCGGATTGGAAGATGCTCGCTGAAATTGACAATTAGTCATAATAATATAACTAACACAAACAAATAACACACATACTAAAATCATAACGCGGTTTATATTATCACTATGATTATTTATTAACCAAGATTTTGTTCACTATTGCTAATTAAAATTACTAATAATTTAATATCTTATGTCTTGTTAAATTTGGAGAAACCCACCCCTTTATTTTTTTCTTTTTAATAATGATTTTTATTTTTTGTTAGCTTTAAAAACTCTTTACCTGCGGTTTTATAATAACGATTTTAAATTTTTAATTTTAGATATACATACTTTTATGATGATTAATATCACTCCTTTCATTTCTTAAATATTAAATATCCCCGTTAAAATATTATCATGGAATAAATAATTCCTTAAATCTAGGAGCTGGCTAAATTAATAACAATCAATGCCGGAAGCCTTTAGATGGATAGCCAATATAGTATGGCTTACACAAACATACAAATATTTCATTTGTAGTTTTTTCATTCTATATGCACTCTATTAAAACTCTTTTTTCCCTACTCTTCACTATCCTTTTATGCTTATTATCTTTCAGTTTGAATGGAGCTATACACCTGGAACAATGGAGATATATTCGTGAAGTACATAAAAGAGATTTAAACATTCATCATTCGGTGTTCGGGGTGAAGGTTAGGTCATACTGCACTGGACCCTTTGACTCTATTCTAGATTCCCTCTCAAATCTAAAATGCAGGATTTAAAAAGAAATATGGGGACTGAGGGATTAATCCTTTGCAGTTGGAATGTTAAAGGTATCAATGAACCAATAAAAAGAGGGAAAAATATTGAACACACTATAAAAGGCAATTAAAGCTGATGTAATTTAAATTCAAGAAACTCACACTAAGAAAGACGCTGAAAATAGGCTGAAAGCTAAAGGATAGACAAAAATATATCACTCTCCTTTTACTCATAAATCAAGAGGCGTAGCCATAATATATTCGTAAAGGTACTTTATTTTAAAGCATACATCTACTATATCTGATAAAGATGGCAGATACATTATTGTGAATAGGAGAAATAAATAGGGAAAAAAAAATGATTTTCGTTAAATATCTATGGTCCAATTTTTGATAGTCCTTTAATTTTTTAAGAAAGTACTCAATAATATTCCGGAATTAACACATACAATTTGATAATTGGAGGAGATTTTAATTGTACATTAGACCTTATTTAGATAGATCTTCAAAACAAAGAAAAATTAAATCGCATACTAGTGATTTATTAAACGCATATATCAAACGACTAACATAAAGATGTCTGGAGAACAGAAAATCCTATCTGGTTCGAGAATATTCCTTTTACGTCGCCAGTACATAAAACTTATTCAAGAATAGATTACTTTCTGGTAGATGCAAAGCTTATTTCACTACTTACGAATCTAAAATATCATAATATTATAATTCAGATCATGCGCCATTAACATTTAAAATTAAAATAAATGGTAAAACAGAAAATCTAGGACAATGGAAACTTAACCCACAAATCATTTAAAAAATAAAGCCACTCAGGTAAAAATATTATAACTCAGATTAAGATGTTTTTTGAAATAAATGAACAACCAGAAATATCTCGCTCTTTATTATGGGGAAACATTTAAAGCATATCTTCGAGGAATTATGATTTCTTCACAAGCATTCCATAATAAAAAGATTTGGAAGGAACAACAGGACTTAGAAAGGGAGATTAAACAATTAGATATACAGAATGCAACAAAATCAGATATAATAATACATTAATAAATTGTAGCATTGAAGTATAAAATTAAACAAAATATACACTGATCAAGTTTTAAAAATAATTATCAACAAACTAAACAAATTGCTGTATTGAATTTGGAGACAAAACCACAAAAACTATTGGCTCGACAATTAAGGAAAAATTGAAGCTGAAAAAATTATACATAATAGATTAAATCACAAAACGGTGGAATTATTAAATACAACCCAAAGATATTAATGAAAGATTTATGCAATATTTATAAAAATCTGTATACTGGTAAAGCGACAGTAAATAAAACAGAAATAGATGCCTTTTTAAATGTATGTAACTAAAAAAAAGAATAGATTTAGCAAAATAGAGAACTATTAAAATGTTGCTGATAGTTTCAATAAAAGAAATCCAAGAATCTATTAAATCATTAAAAAATGGTAAAACTCCAGGACCAGATGGTATAGGCTCGGAATTTTATAAAATTTTTCATGACCAAATGGTCCCATTATTTAAAATCATTATATGAACAGATAAAAATACACAAGAGAAATTACCAGATACATTGAAACGAATCTATTATAACCCTTATACCCAAAATAAATAAAGATTTGGATGACCCAGGATCATATAGAGCAATTGCTTTATTAAATACGGATCAAAAAATTTTAACAAAGATACTTGCACCAAAGATTAAGCAAAGTTGTTAACGAATTAATTCATCCTGATCAAACAGGATTTATTACCTAAAAGATATTCAGCTTCATATAAATCTAAGACGTTATTTAATATCATATATTCGAAAAGAAGTGATAAAAAAGACTTAGTATTATCTCGTTGGATGCAGAAAAAGCTTTTGACCAGGTGGAATGGCCTTATTTATTTTCGGTGATGGAAAGCTTTTAAGCTTGGTGATAAGTTTACTACTTGGATTAAATTATTATATGCAAACCCAACAGCTAGAATAACAACACAACCATATGTTATCAACTAAGTTTAGTTTATCTCGAGGTTGTAGACAAGGCTGTCCTTTATCACCATTACTGTTTGCGTTAGCAATCGAACCTCTTTGCCCAAAGGGTAAGATTGCAACCCGCAATATATGGATATGATACTAAAGATACTAAGAATAAAATCTCGTTATATCGGACGATGTATTACTTTATATTACTAAACCGGAAATAAGTATCCGTAATTTGTTAAAACTAATAACGGAATTTGTTTAATTTCAGGATACAGTATCAATTGGAATAAAAGTGAACTTAAGTGCCAAATTAACCATGAATAACTTCCAGATATTACAACAATTTCCTTTTAAGATAACAAATGAAAAAATTATAAATATCTTGGTATTTTTGTTACAAAAAGATTTGACTCTCTGTTTAAGTCTAATTTCCCGTTATTACTGAATAAATTAAATAAAAATATCTTATACTTTGGAAAAGTTTACCTAACTCAATGTTAGGTAAAATAAACGCAAATAAAAATGATTTTCCTCCCCACATTATTTTTTATATATTATTTCAATCAATCCCGATATATCTCTCTAAAATTTTTTTTAAAAAAGTAGACACTATAGTCACTAACTTATCTGGGATTATTAAGAACCATATGAATAAATAAAAAAACACTTATGTAAAGCTAAAAATAAACGGGGTTTTAGCATTACCATATTTTATGTTTTAATATAGGGCAGTTAATATTAAAAATATGAAATTTCTGGTTAGAAGAAACAGATAATAAACCAAACTGTTAAAAATGGAAAGAGAAGACTGTTTTCCCCATTTGAAATAGCTCTAATATATTTGCTAATATTAATGTACCTAAGAAAAATATTATAGTGAAAACTTGATAATAGAAAGTGGAATACGTATTTGGAAACAAAAAAGAAAACATAAAACTAAAATTTATACCACTAGGACGATTACTATTGCCAACAATTTTACGTTTAAACCCTCAACGATGGATAAGGCTTTTATACAATGGAAAAATAAAGGAATTTTAAATATAGGGGATCTTTATAAGGAAAATTCTTTCTCTCATTTCAAGAATTACAACAAGCTTACGGGCTTCATAATAAAAATGAATATTTCAGATACTTTAACAAATCAGAAACTATATCTCTGCAAATACCAAGAATTCAGAAATAGAAAGAGTGAAATTTTAGATGAATGCTTTGAATAAACATCCAAATACAGAAAAAATGATATCATACATTTTACAATATTTTGTTGGAAAGTGATAATTCCATCATCGGAAATACACAGACAGCGTTGGGAAAAATGAATTAGGTCAAAAATAAGCCCAGAAAAAAATATTTTGGGAAGAAAGCTAACTACAACACATACATTACTGTTCGTTAAATGCTAAACATTGCTCTTATACAGTTTAAAATTTTACATAGATACATTATTCCAAATCTAAATTACATAATATATTTTCCAAAATTATCACCTATATGTGATTAAAATGCCAAATCTTTAGAAGCAAATTTGTGCACATTCATTTACTAATTGTACGAAGATTGTAGAATATTGGAATGAAATATTTAAGATAAATCTCGAATGTTGTTAATATTACTATGATTCCTGACCCAAATTAATCATACTGGAATACCGGAAACGGAACAAATAATTACAAGGAATCAAAGAAACTTTTATTATCGACTATTCTTTAATAATTGGTTAAAAAAATTAATATTTAAATTTTGGAATGGTCCACTGTATCCCCCAACAATTAAAATGAGGAACACAGAAATGACGGAGACACTTCACTTGGAGAGAGTGAGACTTGTCC
The DNA here is from genome assembly GCA_035221665.1 of Okamejei kenojei. Lineage (NCBI taxonomy): Eukaryota > Metazoa > Chordata > Chondrichthyes > Rajiformes > Rajidae > Okamejei > Okamejei kenojei. Next base: position 32,347,781 of record CM069150.1, read on the forward strand.
TTATGGACAGGTTAGATCTCTTCAAAGGGATTTAGAACTCCATACATTAAATACTACAGTCATAATGGTTCGGCGCAGGGACTTGACTGAGGCCTGAATATCTGTGAATGGATGAAGAAATACATATAATAAACCATGAATGTATCTCCAAGAATGGATTATTTATTAATAATTTTAAACTCCATCAAACTTCTCACATTTTCTTTTCTATTTTTTCTACTCTTTTTCTCTATCTTTCTATCTTTAATTAGGGAAAAAAATATAGAAACATATTTATATAATTTTTTAATATGAATACACCTTATTATTATTTGTATGAAAAGATTATAGATGTCTTAATTTGTAATTATATAAAATTGTGCATTTCAACTATATAATAATTTTGAAATATAAAAGTTAATATAATACAACATTCATTAATATATGAAAATATTATGAATATCATAGAAGTTTGTTTAAGATTGGTATTATGTAGTTATAATAGGGGGGATTTGTATTTGGTAATTAGAAGAATATCTATGGTATGAGAAGTGTGAGTATATTTGCTTATTTTATTTATTGTTAGAATATTACTACATAAACCTACACTCCCAATTAATACAAAATAAATAACCTGGAAAGTATAATGGATACATTACAATTAACACAAACAGTATCAATTGATAATCAATATTATAATATTTTGTATATTATATAATTTTCACTGCCGTATAAGAGTGTACTCGGTATATATTGTTTCTACAATAAAAAAAATTATTTAAAAAAAAAAAACAAAAAAAAAAAACAAATATAATGATGGGTGGATAATAAATACCAAATGCGCATAGTCTTTTTCAAGGGGTAAGTGAATCAAGATCTGGGCGCCATTGGTTTATGATGAGAGGGGAAGGATTTAATAGGAACCTGAGAGACAACGTCTTCACACAGCGTGGTGGGTGAATGGAATGAGCTGCTGGAGGAAGTGGCCGAGGCAGGTACAATAACAATATTTAAAAGTCATTTGGACAAGTACATAGATAGGAAAGGTTTTGAGGGGATATGGGCCAAATGTAGGCAAAGGGGATTAGCTCAGATGGGCACCTTGGTTGGTGTGGATGAGTTGGGATGAAGCACATGATTCCATGTTGCATGATGCTATGGAATTATGACTGTCCATTTGATGACACTCAGATCCTGAAAAATCAATTGAAAATGTATGGGGCAGAGCTGAACGAAGTCCAGAGTGTCCATATCATTCGGCTCTTTCTGAAGTGAAGTATTTACAGTATATGGAAACCTTTCATTGAACATTGGGTGCACTGAAACCTGAAATACACAGATGAAATCTTCATTCTTAATCGGTCTCTATCATAGAGATATTTATTGAAATAATTTTTATCGACACTCTACTTACTTAGGATTCATTTAACACTACCGCAGCTGAAAATCAGTGTCTGTATTATTAAAGAGAACTGACCCAAATAACATTTAAAAAAATTAAACAGAATACAGCTTCTACTCTTCTATTTTTACTTCAGCTATTCTCATTTATTCTATAATCCCTTGATCCTCTGCATATAAAAAAAATATTGATCAAATGTAATAAGGAAAGCCCTGAAGGAGGAATGCTAAGCATGAGACTCAATCTCCCACTCAGGCACGTGAAGTGTTTGAATTATTTATAAAGTGTTGGGGGATTTCTTTCATGTCCTGTCCAATGTTCATCCTCAACTAACACTGTAACTTATTTGCTTATATTTCTGGTGGTGTTGTTCATCTCATGTTGGATGAAGATTGGCTTCTGCATTTCTCTAAAATGTAACCATGACTACATTTCAAAATCCTTCAACTAGTATTTGGATAGAGCAGGGTACACAAAAGACTGGAGAAACTCAGCGGGTGCAGCAGCATCTAAGGAGCGAAGGAGATAGGCAACGTTTCGGGTCGAGACCCTTCTTCAGACTGGTCAGGGATCAGGGAAACGAGAGATATAGACGGTGATGTGGAGAGATAAAGAACAATGAATGAAAGATATGCAAAAAAGTATCAATGATGAAGGGAACAAGCCATTGTAAGCTGTTTGTAGTGTGAAAATGAGAAGCTATTGCGACTAGGGTGGGGGAGAATAGAGAGAGAGGAATGCCAGGGCCCGAGGCTGAGGGAGAAGTGGGAAGTGGAGGAGACAGCAAGGGTTAACAGAATTGAGAAAATTCAATGTTCAAGCCCAGAGAATGCAGACTCCCCAAGTGGAATATGAGGTGATGTTCCTCCAACTTGCGGTGTTGCTCACTCTGGCCGTGGAGGAGGACCAGGACCGAGAGGTCGGATACAGAATGGGAGGGGGAGTTGAAAGCTGAAGCCACCGGGAGGTCGGGTTTATGGTTAATGGGGACCGAGCGGAGGTGTTCGGCGAAACGATCGCCAAGCCTTTACCGCTTGGTCTCACCGTATATAGATCATCTGGCATCTGGAGCAGCGGATGCCGTAGATGAGGTTGGAGGAGGTGCAGGTGAACCTCTGTCAGACCTGGAAGGACTGCTTGGGTGGAGGGGGGAGATGAAGGGACAAGTGTAGGCATTTCTTGCGGTGTGCAAGGGAACGTGCCCAGGGAAGGGAGTAGAGCGGGAGGGAAAGGAAGAATTGACAAGGGAGTGGCGGGTGGGAGCGGTCTTTGCCGTAAGGAGCAGACGGGGGGGAGATGGGAAGATGTGGCGAGTGGAGGGGTCACGTTGGAGGTGGCGAAACTGGCGGAGGACTATTTGTTGTATTGGACGGCTGGTGGGGTGAAAGGTGAGGACCAGGGGGACTCTGCCCGTGTTGCGAGTGGGGGAATGGGGAGAGAGGGCAGTGTTGCGGGATATGGAGAAGACCCTGGTGCGAGCCTCATCTATAGTGGCGGAGGAGAATCCCCGTTCTCTGAATCCCCGTACACTAGCACTAGGGACAATTTACAATTTTTCTTAAGCCAATTAGCCAACAATGTGGGAGGAAACTGGAGCTCCTGGAGAAAACCCACATGGTAACGGAGAGCACCTGTTATCAGGATCTAACCCAGGTCTCTTGCACTGTAAGGCAGCTACTCTACCGCTGCACCATCATGCTGCCCAATAGTGCGGGCAATGGAATTTGGTGCAAAAAAGATGTGCCCATCTCAAACGAGAGATATAGATTTATTAAATGACTGAACAAGCTTGTGGAGCGGCATGGTTTTCTTTGGATATCAATCTACTGTATATGTTCACATAACAGGGTGCCTTTCAAAGATCCCTCTCATTTATTGAGGGGTTAATATATAACATAATATATATTAGGCTTGATCTTTGACAGAAACAGTCATGTTCTTCTGCTCTTCAGATGAATCTTCAGATCAGAAAACTGTGGTTCAGTTGAATTTTCTTGACTAGGACTTTAATTAAAAATAGAATATATGGTAAAGTGGTTTAGCAGCACTGTTTGATAAGAAATATCTCTTCAGCTACAGCTTCCACTTAATTGCAATGAGGACAATGTCATGTAGATTAGCCTAATTTTTACACAAATATTGACCCATGGATATAAATGAAACCACTGGTTAATTGTGTCAGAGTGATTAGCTGCTGCTGGAGATTGACCCAGGATTCATTGACACAATGGGATATGTTTATGAGAGGCAAGAGTTATTAATGAAAATGGACACAAATTGCTGGAGTAACTCAGTGAGACAGGCAGCATCTCTGGAGAAGGAAGGGTGATGTTTCAGGTTGTGACCCTTTTTCAGACGATGAAGATGAATTACTTGTGAGGAACCAAGATTTTGAGAATGCAGCTGATTACAAGTAGCCATAATAAAAATTCAAAAATAAGATCAAAGAGTCATCAGGGAGCAGAGGAGGCCAATTTCACCCATCAAATCTAGCTTCGCATTCAATCATGGCTGATCTGTTGATCCCTCAACCCCAGTCTCCTCCTTGCGCCCCCATAGCCCCAACAACCGTACTAATCAAAATTCATTAGCATTTTGCCTTAAAAAAACCGCAAAATACCCATTAAAGCAAGAAACCTGTACTCATGAAGCTTTGGCCATTGATGCCACAAGAAACCAGGTAAATGTGTTAGGATAAACTGCAGATGTTGGTTCACACCGCGAAGATAGACACAATGCTGGAGTAAACTCAGGGGACAGGGAGCATCCTCTGGACAGAGGGTCTCGACCCGAAACAACCACCATTCCTACTATCCAGAGATTGCTGCTGTTCCTGCTGATCACTCCCAGCTTTTTTGTTTCTATCTTCATGTGTAATGTAACTCATCATGCTGATAATATAAACCAGGCAGGTGAAGGTTGGGAACAGGAGTTAAGAAAGTATTGGGGGGGGGGAGTATAGTAGGCTGATATAATTGGCCAGGTTTTTACATAAGAAATGTTTATAGTAGGAACCATCCGTCATCTACTTTGAAGAAAGAAAGACAGAATATTCTTGTAAAATGGTGAGAGGGTGAAAAGGTTGGTGTTTGGGAGGACCAAAGTATTATCAAGTAAAATAATTAAAGCAATGGTGTTGATCACAATCAATTAGTACAGAAAACAATACATTTAACTTTATTTCATATAGTATTTGTGTTACAAGAAGAAGATCAATTGTATGGTTACTCTCTCGTAAAATGTGATGCACCAATGTTTGATGTTCCTACTGTAGTAAGGATAATTGTGATTGAGAGAGTTAATACTTCAAATTGATTCCTGGTGTGCAGTTTGGCTGTTATGAATAAGAGATTAACTAGGGAATCGTCCTCTAGAGCTTTTCAGGGGTGAAAAGGCACTTTCATTGACACATGAAAAAAAAATTGATATGAATTTTTACAAGAGAAATTAAAAGTTGATGTTTCTACTGCATGTTTCTTAAGATGGGGTGGAATTTTGTGGCTCTTTAAATAGTTGGGAAAGAGATGGTGGGGTTGCGTGTATATGTCTTCAACAGGTCACTGATGAGGTTGCACAATGGGAAATTCAATTAAACCATTCCTGTTAAACAATGCTCCTACAACAATACAACATTACAGAAGTGAGTCTGGAAATACTTAAAAATATCATAATCCTTTTAGTAAAATGTTAAGTAATGTTAGAGACATGTAATAATATATTAACACCACAAGAAATGGTTTAATTTCGAATCCATTAACAACTGATTTTTCACATTTTTCCTTCAATTTGATGGTTAGGTCCAAACAAGCCCATTAAATCTTACCAAGGGGCCACCTCAAGAACAGGTCAGTGACTGATTAATAATGAATGGCATTAGTTATCACTGACAACTTAACACAAACATTTAACTCTGCAGGATGTTACCTCCAGTTTGATCTGCCAACTATATTTTTAATGTTACTCGCAAGCGGTATTACCCCTAGCTGTTCAATAATAACAGGGCTTTAAGAGAATATATAATAGAAATACTGGAATGTAAGGATCAGCATAACTAATTCTCATCTTATTGTCAACATTAGCAGAATCTCAGGGCCAACAGTTAATAAAGACTGTTTAATTTCCGTATAGAAGTTATAAGGTCAAATTTGAAGACTGCCTTAATGAATTCGCTTCTCACAACACACAGAGGAATTCTTACCCCAATTAAAATTTCAGGTCCTCAGGGAGCCTGTTTATTTCTGACAGTGTGAATTACTTGATGTCTCACTGCTATCTCCAGCAATGCCTGTTTGTATTGTCTTAAGAGACACTTTCACTAACCAAAGTAAATAATGGAACTATTTCCAACCTATCTCTTCTAATACGCTTTCTTAATAAGAAGCTTTGTTTAATCAACCACAGGACAGTAATACATTGGAAGGACATTAAGAACGGTCCTAAGAAATGAAACTAAATCTTCAAGCAAAGGAAGATAATAACAGTTATTAAAGGAATATCACCATGCATTACATATGCTAATGAATGGTTGGATATCTATCAACAGAGAGTTCTGTATTAAGCCCCTGTCCCACTTAGGAAACCTGAACGGAAACCTCTGGAGACCTTGCGCCCCACCCAAGGTTTCCGTGAAGATCTCCGGAACTTCCTCCCTAATAGTCACTCCCCTAATAGTCGAAAGTGGTTTCCGCGTAGTCGAGACTTCTTCTATGTTCCTGCGATTATTTCAACCAATTCAAAACCGGCTTCGACTAAAAATAGGTTGCCGTTTGGTCGAAGCCAGTGGAGTGGAGTGGCTAATTACTTACAGCCAGTCGAAGACAATCTCCTTCGCTGACCGGCCATTTCTCTCCCCTTCTCTCTCCTTCTCTCCTCTTCTCTCCTCTTCTCTCCCCTTCTCTCCCCTTCTCTCTCCCCCTCTCTCCCCGTCTCTTCCCCTTCTCTCTTCCTCTCTCCTTCTCCCCTACTTCCATCCTTCTCTCCCCTCTTATCCCCCTTCTCTCCCTCCCCCCCCCCCCCCCCCCCCCCCGCCTCTCTAAAGGACATTCCGTGCTCTGAGGCAGCCGTTTTACCTTCCTCAATCATCACGTAGAGAGTTGCTCCTCCGCTATCCCAGGCCCCCACCATTGTCTATGTGTTTGTGTTTTGTGTGGTTTGCAAGCAAGGATCCTGTGGTCTTTGGTCAGTAGATGCCACGACACTCTCGGTCGAGGCTTTCCAGGCGAGTGACCAACATCCTGCCGACTCATTGGAACCTTGGGTGGGACGGGCAAGTGAATTTAGAATACAACCATCTCCAGTATGTGCATGACAACAAGCTTTGGGGCATGTTAGCTGTGAGGAGGATGCTAGGAGGCTGCAAATGTGACTTGGAAGGTTGTGTGAGTGGGCCAAATGCCATGGCATATGCAGCTAATATGGATAAATTGAGGATATCCACTTTGGCGGCAAAACACAGGAGGAGGTAGACAATCATCTTGAATGGATGTCCGATTAGGAAAAGGGTGAGATGCGAACGAGACCAGGGTGCATGGTACACCATCCATTCAAAATAGGCCCATGCAGGGCAGCAGTCAGTGGAAGAAAGTGAATGGTAAGTTGGCATTCATAGCAAAAGGATTTGAGTACAAGACCAGGGATGCCCTACTGCAGTTGACAGGGTCCTTGGTGTGGTCACACCTGGAGTATTGCATTACAGTTTTGGTCTCCTAATCTGAGTAAAAACAATTTTTGCCATAGAGGGGGTACAGAGAAGGTTCACCAGACTGATTCCTGCTGCAGGACTCCATATGAAGAAAGACTGGATATACTCTCCCGCTTGTACTCGCTGGAATTTAGGAGATTGAGGAGGGATCTTATAGAGACTTACAAAATACTTAAGGGGTTTTGAACAGGCTAGATGCAGGAAGATTGTTCCCATAAGTTGGGGAACTCCACCAGAATCAAGGGGTCACAGTTTAAACGATAAGGGGGAAGTCTTTTAGGACCGAGATGAGAAGATCATTTTTCACACAGAGAGTGGTGAGTCTGTGGAATTCTCTGCCACAGAAAGTAGTTGAGAGCTTGGCTATATTAAGAGGGAGTTTGGCCCTTGTGGCTAAAGGGATCAGGGGGTACGGAGAGAAGGCAGATACAGGATACTGATTTGGATGATCAGCCATGATCATATTGAATGGCAGTGCAGGCTTGAAGGGCCTGCTCCTGCACCTATTTTCTACGATTCTATGAAGGTCTCCAGAGGTTTCCGTTCAAGTTTCCTAAGTGGGGCAGGGGCTTTAGGTTTTCTCCATTTAAGAACAATGTTACAATACCTCCAAGATGTATCAAAAATATTGCAGCAAAGATACCATTCATTGCCCCCACCCTCGTCTGGACAGAGATAGTTGTTGCATTAGGAGAATTTTTTTTAAAGTCCATCCTGATATTTGGACAAGAAACAAATAAGTACAGATACTTCAAACAATATTCAGCAACTTGACTAGTCACCACTTACTAAGCAGGATAGCTGTATAGTGAACTCAATCCGAACATTGCTCTCAACTAGTGCCTCCTTCTCAGAATTCATAAATGTTTTAATTGAGGGATTTGATCTTTCCAGACATTTTTCAATGTATTTTCCAGAACCAATTTTTACTTTCTGATGGTTGAAAGGGAATCGTGAAATGATCTCAATTGATTCATAAATTGTAGGATTCCTAAATTCAAGTACCATCTCAATGCAATCTACATGGTATGTCCACTGTTAAAAATTAGGGAGAGATTATGATTAATATAATCATTTCACTTTCTGAAATAAAATGCATGTATGCTTAAGATGGACACAAAATGCTGGAGTAACTCAACATCTCTGGAGAGAAGAAATGGGTGACGTTTCGGGTCGAGACCCTTCTTCAGACCCCGTCGGAGAGGAGGGGAACTTTGTAAAAGTAGACATACCTTGAGGAGATTTTGCAGTGGAGCAGACAAAATGTGCATGTATGCTTTCTTTATTTTGCTGCAATTCAATAAATGGTAAACCATTGTATGCCTGACATTTTTCAACTGACTTTTTATGAAGGGAATTGTTATCTCACAGTCATGCAAAGGAACTTGTAAATGATTAATTTCATGAATTGAACCCAGAATAAAGTGCATGTTTCTCAGTGTGTAAGTATCTAGAGGGAACGTTGATCTGCCTTTTCATCTGGATTTTTGTTGGTGCTAAGACCATTCCTCTGATGTAAATTTCCCCCAAAACATCTCCAGCTGTTCCAAACCCCAAATTGACCCAGACTTTACCTTTCAAACTCCTACAAGCTCACAAAAAATCCACCTTTTACTAACCTCATTTAAACTGAATGTGTAGAAAGGAACTGCAGATGCTGGTTTATATGAAAAAATAGACACAAAGTGCTGGAGTAACTCAGCGGGTCAGGCAGCATCTCTGGAGAAAAAGGATAGGTGATGTTTCGGGTCGGTACCCTGCTTCAGACACAGTTGTTTGTATTTTTTGTCATGTTTGCCTACCATGTAACCTGCAACTGTACTGTTTCGAAAGGCGAAGAATCAAGTAGTGTTCATTGTTTCAGTGAGATCTGTGACCTCCTGCAACCTCATATACAGACTTGCACACAGATGCTGGGCTGTTTAGCACATGTTAATCACAGTTATGGTCACATATGGCCACTCAGCCTGAGGATCATTTCAGTACGCTATTTTTGATTTATTTTGTGTCTCACAGTTTGCTGATCGCTACTGCATGGAGAGGCCACTGTGCTCCATACTCAAGGAAAGAAGACTTACCAAGCATAAAAAAACACAAATATTGTTATTTGTCATTTTCGTCAGCTCACGTTGGGTTTACCCTCCCCCCCTCTCCATTATTGGCAGATCAATTATAAAGCTGCCACATTCCTCAGCAACTGGAAGTATGCTGGATTTATCATTCACTTCCGAAGAAACTCAGTGTTCAACTTGTTTTATGATTATGATCACAAGAGCCAGATTAATCTAGAAATCATGTTTGTAGCCTTATCATATGAATTCTAGATCATTTTAAGTGCATTCATGAGGAATATTTGTTCCTCACAGTTCAACAACACACATCATAACAGATAGATGTGTAACATATTCATTGTGTCTCATCCATTCTGGTTTGTGGATTTGCTTACCATTGCATCTATTAATTGAAATACCATTTAGTAAAAATATAGCAAAGGAACCCAGGCCACAATGGCCTCATTTTATCCTTTTGGACATAATTATTGACGTTCACCTAACAATTTTACAAGTGAAATCAGTCAATCAAAATGGGGGGAGGATGTAGGTTATCTTTTCTTATTAAGGAAGTTCATTTATGAATGTGCCAATCTCACATGTGAGTAACTAAATTTATAATTACTTTTAGAAATCCATTTTCCTGATTAAAATGACACAGATCATTCTGTGCTTCTCAAATCACAAGTTTTATAGATAAAAGGAATGTTTGCTTATATTTTTCAGTCTGAGTTGTTCAGTAATATGATCCTCTGGCCCATGGATGCTGATTAATCTATCTATACATAACTAAAACTCTCATCTTTGCATTGTTTTTACATTTGCGCAAAAATGGTACCCGATAGCGCTATGATTCGCCACGTTACTCGTCATTCTCCTGTGCTGTAAGTGCACCAAGTTTTGTTCCGATCGACGGAATATTACAAAAGTTATTAAGGTTTTAAAATTGTAAAGAATGCAAATGTGTAAATTGCTCTCTTCTGTCAGCAGATTGGTCATCTCTCCTGTCATCCGCCCCCTTCCTACACCCGCTGTCAATCACCGTCGGCGAGGAGAATAAAGCTGAAGGAGCAGAATGGGGAGAGTGAATCGGGGCTGCATCTGCGTTTGCGGATACCACCACCACGATGAGCCAGGAGCCATTGAGTGTAGCTGGGAGCCGGGAGCCGCTGAGTGAGGCCGGGAGTCACTGAGTAAGGCCGGGGGCCGGGGGCCGGGAGTCGGGAGCCGCGAGCTCGGAGCCGTTGAGTGAGGCCAGGAACCGCGGAGTAAGGCCGGGGGCTGGGTGTCGGGAGCCAGGAGCTGGAAACCGCTGAGTGATGGCCGGGAGATGTTGTGTGAGTGTGGGAGCCGCTGAGTGAGGCTGGGTGCTGGGAGACGGGAGCCGCTGAGTGAGGTCGTAGCCGGTCCAGGAGTTGATGCATGAGGCCGGGGCCTGGAGCCGTCCCCGTCCCAAGCTGCAGGATGCTCCCCACTGTTCCCTGCCCGAAGCCGGTGGGGAGCGGCAGAGGTAGGCCACCACTGCGATAGGCCACAACAGTGGCAAAGGTGGGCAGTGGCAGAGGTAGGCCACGGCAGAGCTCCCCCCCACCAACTCTCGACAGGCCCTGTCTGAAGCCGTCCCCGCCCCCTTGCTACAGAAGGCTCTCGGCAGCCTGCGCCTGAAGCAGTCCCCATCCCCAGCTGCAGTCCATTCGGCCCAAAACCCATTAAAGACAATTCGGCCCACGTCTGTACTAACCCTTCCGAAACCAGTACATTTGGCCCACAACACCTGTATTAGCCCCCGGCTGCAGGATATTCCACCACACTGGCCCCTGATCGACCCCACCTGAAGCCGTCCCTCTCCCCCAGATGCAGGACACTCCCCCACAGTGGCCACCGACAGCCCCCACCTGAAGCTGTCCCCCTGTCCTGGCTGCAGGACACTCCCCCCTCCCCCACTGCCCTCCGCTAGCCCCTGCCTGAAGACGTCCCCTTCCCTTAGCTACAGGATGCTTCCCCGCCCCGCCTGAAACCTTCCCCATCCCAGGCTACAGGATGCTCCAGCCGGACCCCGCTGAAGCCATCCCCCTCCCCTGGCTACAGGATGCTGCCCCGCCCCACCCCAAATAAAGCGACCCACATAAAGCCATCGCTGTCCCCAGCTACAGGATGCTCCCGCCGGTCCCCGCCTGAAGCCATTCCTGTCCCCAGCTGCAGGACGCTGCCCGCCCACTGGCCCTCGACAGCCCCTGCCTGAAGATGTCCCCCTCCACCGGCTGCAGGCACTCCCCCCCCCCCACTGACACCGAACAGTCCCCTGCCTGAAGCCGCCCCCCCTTCCCCAGCTGCAGGATACGCACGCTCCCCCACTGGCAGCAACAATCCCCACCTGAAGCCATCCCTCTTCCCGGCTGCAGCCCCCCCCCCCCCCCCCCCCCCCACCGGCTTCCACCTTTAGCCGTCCGTCCCCAGCTGCAGGACGTTCCCCCCTCCCCACCAGCCCCCGCCTGAAGCCCATGTGGCCCTCAAATCTATTTCAGCACTGCATGGGATCATTGGTTTTCAAGCAGATAATGTTCAGAGAGCGCACTTAATAATTAATGGGTAGAAGGAATAGAATCCTTACAAGGGATAGGTGGAGAGAATATTTGTTCAAGATGTCTGTGAGTCTGGGCTTATAATATATTTTTGCAGCTTGCCTATTCTTTTCTGTCCCCACTCACCACGTATGACACGTTCATAAGTAATGGCAGGATTTGCAACAACTATTCTTTCATTTCTTCCTTTTCCACCATTCAAGGACTCAAACAAACCCCCCAGATGAAGCAGCAATTCATACGCACTTCTTCCAATCTAGTGTGTTGCATTCGGTATTCAGGAAGTGGACTCTTTACATTGGAGCAAGCAAATGCACATTGGGTTAAGACTTTGCCGAGCACTTGCATTTAGCCCACAAGGAGCTTCTGTTTGCCACTTTAATTAACCTCCCCACTCCCACTCAGACTCTGCATCCATGACTCCCAATGCAGGCTTGAGGAATAATACTTCATCATCTGTCTGGGCACATTGTTGCTTTCCAGACTTCCTAAATTCTCCAACTTTATGGAATTCATTCTGCCTGTATTAGATCTGCCCTTTTCTGCCTGTCCTCATTTTGGCTCAATTTTTATTTTTCTACCTGTGTGGAGTCTTCTAGATTATACTGATTGGGAAAACCTTGCTAATGGCACCACATTTCACAAAGCAGGATACTTGGATTAAAATAAAGATATGTTTTAGTTTTAGTTTTAGTTTTAAAGATACAGCATGGAAACAGGCCCTTTGACCCACCATCCACACTGATCAGCGGTCACTCGTACACTTCAATGCGGGCACAGACCCCCGTCACCCCTTGCACAATCACCAATATGCCAAGAAAGGCCTGAAGAGTCGGAACAGCTGCATGGAACTAGAGCCAACCGTACCAGGCACCAAAACCAAACAACAGATGGCACCAGGACACCACCTGCCTGATACTACCTGAAAAGCCCTAAACCGCCTCCGACCTAGAGTGGGACGTTGCGGACTCAACCTGAAGAAATGGGGCCTCTCGAACTCTGACAAGTGCAACCGTGGAGAGATACAGACAATGGCCCACCTGCTGACTTGCAGCAAAGAGCCATGCTATGCGGATGATCTCCGCAGAGGCACAGATGTGGCACTGGCTGTGGCAAAGCGATGGCAGAACGTCGTCTGACACACGAGCGAACCCGTACACTAATTCTATCCTAACCACTAGGGACAATTAACCTACAAACCTGCATGTCTCTGGAATGCGGGAGGAAACCAGAGCACATAGAGAAAATCCATGCGGTCGCAGAGAGAATGTACAAACTCTCACCCATAGTCAAGAATAAATCTGAGCTCCTGGTGCAGTAAGGCAGCAGCTCTACCGCTGTGCCACTGTGCTGCCCACAAATTCATGGTCCTGTTATAAAAGCATCAGACATCTTCATCCTTTATGACTGCACATTTTATTTGAAGGGTCCAAAGGGGCAGTCAGCTTGCTCATCCTATTGTCTTTCTTGAGTGAAACACTTTGCCAAGTGAAGATACTATCATCTGCCAAATTGGATCTGATCTATTTCTACATCCTGAACTGACTTGGAATTGGAACAAGAATTTACTTGATCTTATGAATATAAATTGGCCAAACGTTTGCCTGCATCGTTTTCCAATATTAAAATGCTAACCTTTAAGTTTAGAGATACAACGCGGAAACAGGCCCTTCGCCCCACCGAGCCCACACTGATCAGTGATCCCCACACATTAACATTACCCTATAAACACTAGGGATAATATTTTACACTATACCAAGCCAATTAAACTACAAACCTTTACATCTTTGGAGTGTGGGAGGAAACCGAAGATCTCGGAGAAAACCCACGCGGTCACAGGGAGAAAGCACAAACTCCGTACAGACAGTAGCCATACTCATGATCGAACCTGGGTCTCAGGCATTGCAAGTGCTGTTAAGCAGCAACTCTCTGCTGCGCCACCATGCCGCCTAATGGAGTTTTTTTTTTTTTAACAAGTTTAACAAGATCAGGAAATTCATTAACATTTATTCCATAACACCATTGTTGGATTTCCTCATAATCTTTTTCAGTAGTGGGATCACTCATTGCAAATCCCATGCTGCTAGCACTTAATCTCACAACTCTGACCTTGGGAACAATCTTTAAAGGGTCACATCATAAGAGAAGCAGCAAGTAGGATGAGTTTAACATTTTTTAATGGGAGGAGGTGGCAGAGGAGGTGCTAAAGAATTGGTACATGGTTCTAAGGAATAATGCACTCAGGAGCTATCCGAAGGATAACACTGGCTGTAAATTGCTTGGGTGTCTATGAGAGCAGGAGTGATATCTCTAAATACTGACAATTCCCACCAACTCCACTTGCTGATGTTGCACTCAGCAAAAAACAAAGTTTTCCAAGCCTAATCATCAGGCTGTGATTTATCACTATAATGTTGCAATGGTCAGTGCATTGACACATATATCATATATCAGCAGAGGCAACCTGCAGGGGTTCTGATGCTAGGCTTCTGCAGTGAGCTTAAACGTGACTTTGACTTTGAGAAAAGTACCAGCATATGTGTGAAATTAAATGGAAAGTTTTCTAAGGTTACAAATGAGAGTGAGGACAATTTTGCATAAGATAAGAGTGTGGAGCACCCTTGAAGCCTTGGAGGTGAAGACTTTCAGTCCCTGCTATTTTAGACAGATGTCTTTCTTCTGTTCTTTGCTCATTTCGCATGTGATGAAAGCAGAAGCACTGTCCTATTTGCAGGATTTCTCATTTCTTGCCACTACATTTTGAAGTTACCTGGTGCACTGCTGACGAGGATCTAAGTGTGGGTCAGATTACTTAAGGGCCTGTCCCACTTGACGAATCTTTACGGCGACTGCCAGCATCATTGACTGACGTATCAGATAACCGAAAAAGTCGCGGCGGTAACGTGGCTTGATGACGTATTGACGCACGGTGATTCCAAAATTGTCGCAACATTTTTTTGTCATCGCTGGATTTTGAAATGTTCAAAATCTTTTGGCGACCCTGATATGATACCGACAGTCGCCGGACAAATCACCAAGTGGGACTTTAAGATTTGTCTTGTGGAGGGTTCTGTGTACTTTGCCTATGACGGGCCCTTTAAATAACAGTGCTGCATATCCTTCAACATTAAGATAAGCCGATCCTACTGTGCTTGAACAGTGCAGTGCTAACTTCGACCAACGTGGTTTAAAATCTTGATGGAGACAAATGCTGCTGTCAAAATGGATGGTAGGCATGCATTGAACATGATGCATCGATCATTGTCAACATTGGCTAAGTACCATCCTTATCCTCAATGGTGAGCATCTGAGCAGCAATAGGGCCCTAAATTATATAATATTCTCTTGTTGGTGTGGGGTGCAAAGTACATTGGGGACCAGGCAGAAGGTGCTACCCACAGAATGGCTGAAACAATGTATCCTCTTTGTCTTAGCTGGCTATCAAGCTTGTCAAAAAAAATAATATCTCCAGACAAGTTTAAAGACATTCATAAGCTTTAAAGACACAACCAAATAAAATATTTCTATACATTGGGAACTGCAAATACTGGTGTTAAAAAAACCCAACATCTTTAAAGGAGTTTCGTAAATTCCAGATTAGAGACTGTAGCTCAATAAGAGTTGTCACTCAAAACTATTTTTATTACTTACTAGACTAAGTGGGACCCGTTCGGTCCCTGTCACAATGGGAGACCTGGTTCCCCCCATCGCAACCTGTTCCCCCAATGCAATATCCACCACTCACCCATAGCCCCCACTGGCTCATTTCCCCTCATCCACAGCACTCTCTCCCCCTCCTCTTCACCCTCCCTCTTCTTTCACCTACCCTTAGTCACTCTCTCCCTCCAAAATTCATCTCCACTCCCAACTCCCCTCCTAGCCCACTATCCCCCACCACTCGTCACCTCCCCTATTCACCCCACTATCCCTCCTCACCTCCCCACTGTCTTCCTCTGCATCTATTTCCCACTCTTACCTCCCCCACTCAACCCTCCTCTCCCTACTTCCACCTCCCCATTCTCCCTCCTCACCTCCTCCCTCTTCTTTCCCCTCCTCCTACCCTCCCCTCACCTCTCCTTTCCCTGACCCTCAGACACTCCCTCCCTCCCCCTCCCTCCATTACTCCTCCCCTCCCTAACACTCTACTCTCCCTCTATCCCCCCTGCTCACTTACTCTCCCTCCTCCCCCCCCACTTTTCCCTCCCTCTCACTCCCTTCCCCCTCCTCACCCACAACCCCCCATCTCTCTCCTCACCCCCTCACTTTCCCCCCTCTCCCTCCCTGCCCCTCCTCTCCCTCAATTCCCCCACTCTCCCTCGTCACCTCCCCAGGATCTCGAGGCTGCTGCTCCTCTGACCAGAGGCCGTGCCAACTAGCAGCTAGGCCGACTGGAGGATGCGCCGGGCAGATATCGCGCTGGGTAAAGCCGCGCCAACCGGAAGCCACACCGGGCATCGCTTGGCAGAGGCAGGCGTCGCGGGTGTCTAACAGCGGACGTGACCAATCAGCGCAGCGATGGTGCAGGAAGAGTGACTGACAGGAGAGGAGACCAATGTACGCATGCATGGTTTTAAGATTTCTAAACCTTAATAAAATATACCATCGATCGGAACAAAACGTGTTGCACTTGCAGCACAGGAGAATGGTGAGTTAGGTTGCGAAAGATCGTAATGCTATTGTGTACCATTTTCGCGCAAATGTAAAAACATCGTAAGCCGGAAGATAAGATGAGAGTTTTAGTTATGTATAGATATATTTAATCTCATTTGAATGTCTCTGGTGTATAATTCATTCCTCTGTACAAAGGTTAAGGGTACACAATCCAAAGATATGGCTTATACAGTTGATCAGATGGTAATAAAATGTGGTCAGAAACAAAACTCTGTGAAGTTATTCATTGGTTCGACTTTAAATGATAGACCCCCTAAAAACCACTTGATATCCTTTCAGATTATGTCTCACAGTTTTCCTGTAAAATTAGAAAGAGGATTGGTGTCAGAATGACTACATTAGTCGGACAGTAGTTTCATTATGTTTCATCCAGAGGGAAATGCCTTGTGTATATCTCTAAACTGCAGTGATTCTTCAGACTCAGAGAAGCATGCTTAGTGCCAAATGACACTCCTGAATTGTGCTGATATATCACAACAAAGCAGGTTACAATACATGTACCAAACTTTTTTTCTGTCCTAATGCTGGTCATAGCAGTGGAAAATGATATAGTTTTAGTTGTCTTAACCATTTCTAGGTGGCTGTAACTTATCACGAGAATTCAAGCTGGTGATGTAAAGGGTTGACAGAGCGAATGTACATCCGCCTGGTTTCCAAAGTTCACAGAAATTGTGAGAAAATGCTTTCCAAGAATGTATGCAATTGCAGCTAAAACCCTCACAAAAGAGCTATGTTTCTCCTTTTATATCAACAAGTGTACGGACCGTGCCTGAATCCAAACCGTTGCAACAGGTCCAAGGCATGCACCATCTCATCGTTATCATAATCATCGTTGAAAACATTAGCGATGCAGTGGTGCTGGTTTCCAATGGGAACGGTGATGGACGCACCATACATCTCTGTCCTCCAGTTCCTGCAGTCTTCCGCCGCTGGATGTTTAGGATTTGGAGTGTGTGCTTTATCATCATTCCTACAATGCTATATCCGACAGTGATTACAACTTCTACTGAAGTGTGGATGGTCGTTGGCTCACTAGAAGCTCATCCGCCCTTTGACAGGTCTTGCTTTTGGTCCTGCAGTGGGTCCACAGCCCCTTCCTCTGGCAAACCAGGTGGAGGAGACAGTTTAGTCGCCAACTATCCGACCATATAGCAGGTAGTACGGGATTGCGTGGTACCCATGGCAGGGGGAACTCCCCCGACCTGACCTACACCATCTCCCTGCCCCTAAAAACTCATCTTTGGAACACCTAGACAACAGGACTCCTATGTTACACTCCCATTTATCGACTTTAGCTCCGCCTTCAACACCATAATCCCATAATCCCATCCAAACCCATCAGTGAAGCCAAACATATAGTCAATGTTTTGAGGAGAGACTCTACACAGGAACTGTTACATGTAGTACTTTTTTTGATAGGCTGTGAATTTTTTTTTAGTTACTTTATTGCAAATAAAGTAACCATAGCTTACCAAAAAAAAAGGACTACATGTACCACTTCTCATAGATTTATTGCTCCAGATTCCAGAATTCGCAGTCTCCTATATCCCCAGCCGACCAAATCATTTCTCAAAAATAAAGATTCCCAATCCTGGCACGTTCTCACTATTCTCTTGCTTTCCAGTGAAATTACATATTTCTCATAATGTGGTAACTAGAACTCTACACAGAAGCAAAGTGGGTTCTAACTATGTATCAACTAATAAAATAAAGCATTCGTGGGCAGCACGGTGACAAATCGGTAGAGTTGCTGCCTTTCAGTGACAGAGACCTGAGTTCAGTCCTGACCATGGGTGCTGTCTGTACGGAGATTGTACGTTCTCACCGTGACCGTGTGGGTTATCCCCGGGTGCTCTGGTTTCCTCCCACATTCCAAAGATCTACAGGTTTGTAAGTTAAATTGTAATTTGTCCCTTGTGTGTGTAGGATAGTGCTAATGTACTGGGATCACTGGTCAGTGTGGACTCGGTGGGCCGAAGGGCCTGTTTCCACTCTGTATCTCTAAACTAAGGTAAACTATACTAAGCATTTGATACATCTTTTTTAACCATCTTAATGATCTATTCTGCTACTTGCAGATGTGCACTCTGTCGTTTTGTTCCTCAGTGTCCTCCAATTTATCACATATTCCCTTGCCTTTTGCACTTCTTGAAATACATTATTTCACATTTCTCTGGATGAATTCCATTTTTCACTTTTCTGTTCAAATGACCTGAACATCTACATCTTCCTGAAGTCTAAAGCGTGTATTCTCAATGCTGACCACACAGCTCGTCATTTTTAGTGATATTTGTGAACTTCCTCATGACAGCCCTTATATTTCAATGTAAATCTTTAACATGTGTTCTAAAGAAAATAACATAATACTCAGCCCTACGGCATCTCACTGGCCTTTTTGTCAGAAAAATAGGCTGACTAAATTATTTAATATAATTGCTTTAGTATAAACTCAATGTGAAATAAGAGTAATGAGCCAACAATCAAGCAATAAAACTGTCTGAATAGTTATCTCAAGAAACGTGATATTTAAATACCTTTATTTATTTATTTTTTTAAAATTTATTTTTGTTAGATGTAAATACAGTAATGTGGTACCTAAGTACCTGATGCATACAGACATATTACAGTTCCTGTATAACTTCTTATTATTAACATAGAAACATAGAAATTAGGTGCAGGAGTAGGCCATTCAGCCCTTCGAGCCTGCACCGCCATTCAATATGATCATGGCTGATCATCCAACTCAGTATCCCCGTACCTGCCTT